>OY776115.1:70642631-71842631 GCA_963675035.1 Allygus modestus
AATTTCATAATCAAAACCAAAACCAAAACCAAAACCAAAATCAAAATCAAAACAAAATCAAAATCAAAATCAAAATTAAAATCAAAATCAAAATTAAAATCTAAATCTAAATCTAAATCAAAATCAAAATCAAGACCAAAAGCAAAACCAAAATCAAAATCAAAACCAAAATCAAAATCAAAATCAAAATCAAAATCAAAATCAATATCAAAATCAAATTCAAAATCAAAATCAATATCAAAATCAAAATCAAAATCAAAACCAAAACCAAAACCAAAACCAAAACCAAAACCAAAACCAAAACCAAAACCAAAATCAGAATCAAAACCAAAACCAAAACCAAAATCAAAATCAAAATCAAAATCAAAACCAAAACCAAAATCAAAATCATAATCAAAATCAAAATCAAAATCAAAAGCAAAATCAAAATCAAAATCAAAATCAAAATCAAAACCAAAATCAAAACCAAAACCAAAACCAAAACCTAAATCAAAATCAAAATCAAAATTAAAATCAAGACCAAAACCAAAACCAAAACCAAAACCAAAATCAAAATTTAAATCAAAATCAATATCAAAATCAAATTCAAAATCAAAATCAAAATCAAAATCAAAATCAAAATCAAAATCAATATCAAAATCAAAATCAAAATCAAAATCAACATCAAACTTAAAATCAAAATCAAAATCAAAATCAATATCATAATCAAAACCAAAACCAAAACCAAAACCAAAACCAAAATCAAAATCAAAACAAAATCAAAATCAAAATCAAAATCAAAATTAAAATCAAAATCAAAATTAAAATCTAAATCTAAATCAAAATCAAAATCAAAATCAAGACCAAAAGCAAAACCAAAACCAAAACCAAAATCAAAATCAAAATCAAAATCAAAATCAAAACCAAAACCAAAACCAAAACTAAAACAAAAACCAAAACCAAAATCAAAATCAAAATCAAAATCAAAATCAAAATCAAAATCAAAACCAAAACCAAAACCAAAATCAAAACCATAACCATAACCAAAACCAAAATAAAACCAAAACCAAAATAAAAATCAAAATCAAAATCAAAATCAAAACCAAAACCAAAACCAAAACCAAAACCAAAATCAAAATCAAAATCAAAATCAAAACCAAAACCAAAACCAAAACCAAAACCAAAACCAAAACCAAAACCAAAATCAAAATCAAAATCAAAATTAAAATCAAGACCAAAACCAAAACCAAAACCAAAACCAAAATCAAAATTTAAATCAAAATCAATATCAAAATCAAATTCAAAATCAAAATCAAAATCAAAATCAAAATCAAAATCAATATCAAAATCAAAATCAAAATCAAAATCAACATCAAACTTAAAATCAAAATCAAAATCAAAATCAATTTCATAATCAAAACCAAAACCAAAACCAAAACCAAAATCAAAATCAAAACAAAATCAAAATCAAAATCAAAATTAAAATCAAAATCAAAATTAAAATCTAAATCTAAATCTAAATCAAAATCAAAATCAAGACCAAAAGCAAAACCAAAACCAAAACCAAAATCAAAATCAAAATCAAAATCAAAATCAAAACCAAAACCAAAACCAAAACTAAAACAAAACCAAAACCAAAATCAAAATCAAAATCAAAATCAAAATCAAAATCAAAATCAAAACCAAAACCAAAACCAAAATCAAAACCATAACCAAAACCAAAATAAAACCAAAACCAAAATAAAAATAAAAATCAAAATCAAAATCAAAATCAAAAGCAAAATCAAAATCAAAATCAAAATCAAAATCAAAATCAAAATCAAAATCAAAATCAAAGACAAAATCAAAATCAAAATCAAAACAAAAACCAAAACCAAAACCAAAATCAAAATCAAAATCAAAATCAAAACCAAAACCAAAACCAAAACCAAAACCAAAATCAAAATCAAAATCAAAATCAAAACCAAAACCAAAACCAAAACCAAAACCAAAACCAAAATCAAAATCAAAATCAAAATCAAATCAAAATCAAAATCAAAATCAAAATCAAAATCAAAACCAAAACCAAAACCAAAACCAAAACCAAAACCAAAATCAAAATCAAAATCAAAACCAAAACCAAAACCAAAATCAATAAATTTTCTTTTTCTTAGCGTTCCTAGATCTTCTAGGGAATTTATTCCACAATCTAGGAATATCCACGATATCTGACACACATATTTCATGCTCTTTTTCAATTTGTTTATCAAACTGATTTGTTTGTTAATTGCAAAGCTCCTCTGACCACATTGATTAAACTGGGCTATCCATGGATCAACCCGATAAAATGTATACCAAAAGTAATTTAGTTTAATTAGATATTCGGTGGTAACAAATGCGGAAAAATATTAAGCTCAAGAGCTTTATAAATCCTTAGTCTATGATAAATTACAAAATGTTATGAATTTGACATTACGTGAAATATCTTAATTATCTATTTACAAGATGATCAACTCACATCAACATCAACCAAACTGCGCCATGCCGTACAACCCACGTCCTCGCAGTTAGTTAACCAGTCCCACTTTAGTTAGTCTTGACTACGACCACTCAGTCGCTGTTTTATGGCCTTTAATTTATATCCTTGGCCTGCGAGGCGCATACATATGTTTCTCACCCACTGGCCACTTATCTTAAGTTTTACTAGCCAATAGAAATCATTACTTCAAACTAGCCTTTATTCATTCGTTCATTGCTCTAAAATAAATCAGACTTTGGCAAACAAAATCTTCCATATCGGCGTTACAGTTTAAGAATGGTAAAAGTTGTTATACTGTAAATTTAATTTATGTAATACTGGGTATTACTTTAAACTGCTAAATAATGCAAGCGTTCACAATTGGGTTGCTTATTATTTAACTTGGATATTATTTATTAAACAGCACTAAGCTTCAACTACTATGATTTATTTATCAACTTAATTAAATTTATTTTATATATATACTGTATCTCTAAGTTTTATAATATGTATTATCTAACTCTTTGTATAAGGGAAACCTATATTTAGGATATAATAACCCACTGAGATTATTGTGCAGTGAAATTATATTTTCGTTCACTTGAAAAAACATGTAACTTAGGGATGGTAATTTTATTTTCGAGCAAACTTAATTATGTATATAGTTTTTTTTCATAAGACAATTTTAAATATGGCAAAAGGTGATGAGTGTGAATACAGTTATACTTCCTATGGTTTTATTAATTTATCCAAGAACCATCATTGAATTACAAATTGTTAATATCAGTTTATTAATAATGTATTAATTTGGAATATATTTATATATTGGTTAAATCGTGTAGTTATGGTATTTGAAGCGGACGAGCGCTATATCAGAACCAATAATGACCGGCCATTGACCTCATGGAACGTGGTCGCAATACTGGAGAACCTGCCACTACGTTCACAGACAATAATTACTCATTTTAAAACGTCATTTTAATAAATAGGTCAGTATTGTAAATTATTTTTTCGGCAGTAATCCCACAGGAAAATGTTTTGATAATTTATGTTTATGTTGTCGTAGTAAACTATTTCAAAAGACTGTTGGAAATCGGAAATTTTTAATATATTTCGGTAAAATTCGCTTCCTGGCAGGGAACCTTGTGCACATGTTATCTGATGGCTCCTCACTGAAATCCTATAAATTCCCGAAAAATAAAGTTGCGCCCAAGCGCTTACTTAGAAAAGGGCAGCCAAAAATAACATTTTCGGCTATATCAGCATAATCGTTGGTTTTACAAAGAAACGTTTAAAATAAATGCTTTTTTCTTGTCATAAACTATGCAATTTTGTTTACTTAATATTGTGTGACCAACCATAGAGACACCATCCTGGAAAATGGTGAAAACACTGGAGTGTTATGCTACATTTGCTTGACCGTTGGGTTTAAAAAAGATTCAGTATAAAAGGAGTTCCCTTGTAATTAACTATATTTATAATCACCACTTTAGTGTAATAATGACCAACCGTAGATATGGAAAATATGTCTGATGAGTAATACCGTATATAGAGGTTTTATTTAAGCTCACTTTTTGTATCTCACAAACCCCAATATTTATAAATATATTCAAATAGAGGAATTCCCCAACTCTTTAGTGCCCATACAAATATTCAGTTTTGATAACTAGTAGAAACATCGTGTTATATGGCCGTTCAGAGTGTAACAGAGCGGAACTCGATCAAAGGAACGAGCAATACCAGGGTCTGATTTCCAATTGTTTTTCACTCGTTCGTCCATCTTTTAGTATTAATCTTTTACTAAACCTTTTTGACCCGAAAACGGGTACAGTGTAAACGAGATAAGGGTAAAAGCATCCAAATTATGTGAGCAAGACAAAATAAATAGTACTGAATAATTAACTATATATGCCATAAATAAATTTACCGAGTTTCCCCGCTAATATGTGTTAAGAATAATTTAATTTTGAATGAATTAAAATACCAAGAAAATTTCCTGTATCTGTGGATAAATACTTATTCTTGAAAGGTTGATTCTAAACACTGTTTGCCGTATTACGAATTTGAAAACCAATCAACCCTGCCTAGTCATTGTTTAAACAAGGTCATTCTCGTATAATTGTTGTAGATGGGAATTTGAATGAACAAAGTCATCTTTCTCTAAACCCTCAGATACAAAAGAATTAGTGCAGAATAATTAATTATGTATGTCATAAATTAATTAGAGTAATTAATTAAAGTAAAAACTACTAGACATGTTCTTCGACAAGAATACATAATTCACCTTTTTCCCACTCTAAATTTGTGTTAATAAAGATAAGAAAAACAGAATCTAATCCCAACTCTTAAAGAACTCTCTTAGTTACTGACAATTTATTTTAATAGATCATTCTAAGGAATTTTCAATGGTGACAGTAAGGCGTTTCCACTCTTTTTTTAGGTCCTAAAAGCATCAAATGCCTTGCTGAGATCTAAACAAATACCTAAAACATGCCTTCCTACATCTACGGTCTTAAACATCTCGTCAACCTGAAATAGCGTGGCGTTAAATATTCTTTTACTTTCCTAAACCCAAATTATTTGCGAAATAAATTATTATTTTCAATTGGATATAATTGATATATGAGTCTATAGTTAACACATTACTACGTATCCCCTTGTTATAGAATTATCTTCACAAGAGCGAGTTAAAGGGAATCTGGGAAAACACATATCAAATGAAAGATGAATTATGTACGTGTTTGGAACAACCAAGAGGTTAGAGCTTTCTGAAAATAGGTAAGATCTTTCAAATACTGCGGACCTGCTACTTTTAGAGATTATATTGCAGCTGTGACTTCATCCACAATAGTTAGAATCGTAAAAATTGATTTTGGTGTCAATCTTGCCAGAAAGACATTGTCCAACTTCAGTAAAAAATATTTCAATTACATATTAGCTCTCATAAATGGGTCGTCGACTAACGCACAACTTCCATCAACAATAGATTCTACTATCCGATGTCACTACATACACAAAAACTTTTTCAAAATATTTCACTTTCACATAAACAAAGTAGATTACATTTTATGACTTAGCAGCTTTGACCTATAATTTTTTATTTCATTGTAAGAAATATACAATGGATGGGAGGAACGTAGATATGTATTTATTTTCTGCATATACAGTTTCTTTTTAATTTTCAACAAGGGACTATTTAACGTTATTGAGAATTAGTTTTCTAATGTATAAATACTAAATATAATATTGTTCAACGAAATAGAAAAACTAGTCAAACATATCATGAACACTGCCTACAGTCATAACAACACCCCATGGTTCGGAACGTAAAAGACATTTGATGACAGACAAAGACAAAGACTGACATGGTTTATAGACCGAATAAAAATGAAAATCGCAGCTGAATCATATTTACAAATCACAAAATTAATAACCACAACTTGAGCGTGATGGTCTGATATTGCCGCCTTATGAACGATAGCATTGATTATGTGGTATCCATGTTAGTATCATCATGATCGATAGTGGATCTAGCGCCCTTGAACTAACCTTGTAAACGAATCAATCAGATTTCTCATACCAAACGAGCTCATCACATCTAATGTCCTTAGGGAATCTGGAGTTAATTTCGCCAAGTCTTTGTCTAAGTCACCAACTTCAACTGCCTTAGAGCTATACTTCACCAGTTTATTAAGGTCCAACAAAGGTTAACAAGGTGGCGTTCTCTCTAGATAATTAAATTAATCAAGACTGTTTACTTTATCTCTAATATTTGCTCTAACAAGCTAAAACCCATTTAATCAACTAAGTAATTGTGTTATTCCATTATAGTATAGTTTGCACTTCATTCAAAGAAGTAAAACCTCTCAACATTAGAGAAGGAAACTCGTTTGCAAATTGATTTCCCATGTGACTTAAAAGCATTTCTGTAGTTTATTCACCTGAAGAGTTCCACGGCCATAAGAGACGGATGCAACTATATCGAATGTTTTATGTAATCGGAGCCACGTGAGCGGTGGCGTTTTCCACTTTCAAATTGATTTTGAAAATATTAAGTGTTTTTTCAACTAAAAATATCTATGGACGTTTTAGCGTTGTGTATTACGTTCAAAGGATCACGCACAATACCGGAACTTATTATTAAATTCATATATAATACGCGTCAATTTAAATCAGCATTCCGTAGGCAAGCAACGTCTATGAGATTCCAAATAATTGGTCAGAAAAATACTAAGCCGAAACGTTTTATCGAAAACTAAATTATCGTGATATATGTTATATTAACTTTCTTTAGCGCAGGTTTAGTTCAGTTACAGGAAGAAGAGAGTTGAAATATGCTAAATAAACATTTATAACTATTTCATTCAGCCTGTTTCAAATATAAATCGGCTAGTCCTATCGAGAAGGCTTACTTAGTTTCACTAAATATGTGTTGGTGACTTAGATCGTGGGTTTATTCCATATGAATACAGCCAGTGAATGTGGTAATATAGTACGTTACAGTTGTCAATACTCACGATCGGTAACACATACGTAGGTAACCAGTATCATGAGATTCTGATATCCTGATATTCAGTATCCTGATAATTGTATCAGGAGACCGTCAAACATGCTCAGCACGATGTGTCATTAGGATATACGACACTAGTTGTCCAGAATGATGATTCTTGCAGTTTCCTATTGTGCCAAAATAATTTTTATTTTTATTTTTTTAGTTATTGATTTATATTATGAGTTTACAAGTATAATAAACTTGAAAACTAATACGTATAATAAACTTATAAACTTGGAAACTGATATGTGAATACAGTATAATTTTAAATATATTTTTAAGCGTGGTAAGACTTCTTTTATTACATCCCATAAGTATGGTACCAAACTTTGAGTTAAAAAATTCACAAAATAGGGTAGTATGGTACGGGTTACAAATATAAAAAGAAAGGACTGTTTTCGTCAAAGTTTTAGAATTTGCGTTATCAATGGAAATAGTTTCTTTTGATCTCCTTGAACACAAAATAAGAAATGTTGAGTGTAAGTTTGTCTGTCTGTCTGTGTGTATCGATGATGTATGATGATGTGTATCCTAGTTCAAAAAAACTTATACCAGTCATGGTGTGATTTTGATCAAATATGTAGGTACCAATCTACTGTATCCCCAGGTGTACTGTATATTTATTGTTTTACTTTTTAAGGGTAATAACCCTCCTAAAATCGAATAATATAAAATCAAAATTTCTCAAACTTGTCTAATGATTTAGTGGCTTAATAACCTTTAGGTATCTTTTAAAATTACACCACCCTAATTTCTGGTATAAATCGGGTTCAGAAATAACAGTGCCCAAATTATTATTATATTTATTTGATCTATTAAGTGTTTACTGTGTATTAAGTTTTCTTTAAAGTGTTTACTTATCTCCACGAAAAAAGTATAACAACTAAATTAATCTGTATTTTGACTTATTTTTCAACATGTAATGTTTGCTGAGAAGATTTAAATTTTCATTTAGTGGTAAACGTAGAACGTTGTCCAATATTATTCTTTTCAAGAATACAAAAAATAAGATTTGTTCTCTTATTCACTGAAAAATTCCATTAAAGCTTGGTATGTAGGTTTAGGTAACTTTGACCAGTAGTCGGAATATTTTGCACCTAAACGTGTAGGGAGGGGGATTTTCCTTCTTAAATCCACTGTGAGGAGGGAATTATTCTGTAGTTCCCCCAATAAAGGCATTTGGGTCGACCTTTATGACAAATCTATTGTAATATAAAATGTTACTGTACTTTATATTCTGTATTTAAAATAAATAATCCTATACTCTAATATGAGTAAGGTTTACTTCTATGCTTGCTTGCTTGCGACACTGATCCCAAAAACGGCTCCAACGATTTCCTTCAAATGTTCGAAATTACTAATTTCTGGGATAAAAACAAGTTCTAGACAGGCCTCATCCCCAGGAAAAATCAAATAATGTAAACAAACTAAAATGAAAAGTTAAAAAAATTAACATTGGGCTTATTGAGTTTTAAATCAAAACAAAATAATTGTAACAGCTGTTCATAATCAACCAGGGAACTGTCAAAGTAATACTCATGTTGTTTATGATTACTAAATAACATGTGGTTTCCTGAGAGCAGAGATTAAAATATTTGAGTGAAGATTACATATATAGAGTAGTAAAATAAATCAAAGGGACGTTGAGCTATAAATAACAACTGGAGTGACCTTAAAAATGTAGAAAAGAGGCAAATGTGTTTTACAAATCTGATTATCAGTAGGGGGAAGTGGTGAAATATTACTCCAAGTCTTCTAAACAAACTGACTGGCCTTCCTCCGAGCAAATCTCGGCCCCCAAGTACTGGAATTTATTGATTAAAGTAGGTCTATGGTATACTCCATGACGTAAATAATATAATCATCTGTTAGTTACCCAGCTGTGTTATGTAATGTTATTGTTTTTGTTTACTTTTGTTGTCTTGTGCCTTACTTGGAATAAAGAAGTATTTCTTACATTAATTAATAGTGTGATTTCTTAGTACATCAAAGTGGCGACGAGGATGCCAAATACAAATAGGAAGAAAAGTAACAGATAAAATATGTCTAGTGATTTTGAAGAAGAAAATAAAATAGTACTTCAGAGTTCAATGTTCACACAGAGGATTGTGTGTTTATGAAGAACTTTTGGAGCAGTTTTTCGTGGTGAATGCTGTTGAAAATAAACGAAAGTTATCTGTTTTAATCACTTCAGTTGGTACAGAAGCTCTCAAGTGCATGAGAGGTGTATGTATACCAGATCTTCCAAAGGATACAACTTTTGACACATTGTGTGATATTATGAGAAAACAGTTTTCTCGTAAGTTGTCAACGTTCAGGGAGAGAGTAGAATTTTTTGAAATGAATAGAATAGAATAGAATATTTTTATTTTCTCATAATACATAGCGAAAATACATAGTTGTAACTTTATTTTTAATTACGCAGCTTGTTTGTAACTTAAATAAATAATAATGTCCATTTTACTTGTCAGGCTGACATAAAAATGAAAATAAAATAATGAGAAAACAATAGGGCCTCTGAAGGCAATGCCTGTTTTGAGGTTCCATCACATAAATTAAAATAACATAAAGTAAAGTAAGCGAACAGAAATGATCGAAATGAGACAAGAGCATAACGATTGCATGAAGACTTGGTACGCTCGTATTAAAAGGCAGGCTGCAACTTGCAATTTTAGAACTCGTTTGTATGATAAATTTGATAAATGATAAATTTGTATGCGGTTTATCGGAAGGGCCAATTAAGGATCGTTTGTGTGAATAGCAACCTAATGACAAGTCACTAAACCAATTCTACAAGATAGATTTAGCTATAGAAACTAATAAGAAGACTATATCCACAAGGGAAGTTGCCAAAGTTTCAAAATCTAAATCCAATAACAGTTTAAATGTTCATCGGAGACAAAGGCGAAATGTAGGCGAGACCTCCTGTAAAGTGTGCGGGAGCAGTTTCCATGAATTTTCAGTCTGTAAGTACAAAGATTTTAGATGTAGGTTGTGTATATAAGTTGGTCATCTTCAACGAGTCTGCCCGAAAAGAAGTGTGAGTATTGATGTAAAGGAAAATTCAAGTGAAAAGAGTAGTTCAGAATATGAACTCAATAAAATGATAGAGGTGTTGAAACTAAATCAGTGTAATACTACCTATGACCTGTAATGTAAGGGTTGATGGAATTCCATTGAAGATGGAAATCGATACAGGAAGTGGTTTCTCTTATTCCTTACTCGTTCTATGAACACATATTTAAGAAAAACAAACCCTTGGAACCTAAAAAAAATTTTAAATCTTTTTCGAATGAAATTATAGAACCAAAAGGTATTCGGTCAGTGAACTTGAATGGTTGGGGAAATCTGTGGTTTGTACTCTGTATGTAGTAGATGAAACTAGTCAACACGTCATGGGCCGGGATTGGTTTTATCTGTTTGACTGGTCAGGGCTAGAATATGTGTCAGATGTTGGAGCGATAGATGAGAACTTGTATTTGAGCGAAAATATCGGCTGCAATAAGTTCGGGAAAGTCTCACTGAAGGTAAAACCTGATGTAAACCCTCGTTTTGTGAAACCAAGACCAATTCATTTTGCATTCAGAAATCAAGTCGATGAAGAATTAGAAAGACTAGACAAATCTGGAATCATTGAAAAACTTGACTCTTCACTTTGGGGAACTCCCTTAGTTCCTGTCCTGAAAGAGAATGGACAAATAAGAGTGTGTGAAAATTACAAAATTACTGTCATTCCATATTTAGAGGACGTAAATCATCAGTTGCCTATGATTTAGGAAATGTGGGCTGCTTTAAAACGAGGATAAGAATTTACTAAATTAGATTTTCATCAAGCCTATACTCAATTGGAACTAGATGAGAAAAAGAAGATGTTGCTGGCATGGTCAACTCATAAAGAGGTTTTCCAAGTGAATTGACTAACCTTTGGATCAAAGCCAGCAGTAGCCATATTACAAGGGGAAGTGGAAAAAACACTCCAGGGATTGAAAGTGTTCGTACATTTTTTGGTAACATCATCTTGTAAACATTATGAACATTATTGGTTAATAAAATCCCTAAAATAAAATCTTAAAAATATGAGTACAATTAACTACGAAGTAAAGCTGAGGTCAAAGACTTGGAATTGGGAACAACAGGAAATGACAGAGTAACAAAACAGGAAATAAACGGTCAAATTACACAGGTAAATGACCTAGGGTTCAAGCGACAAAATCAAAGTAACTCACCAAAAATTCCAATGATGGCGGCGGAATGCTGACCAGCTACGGACACGAATCACGGCGGGTGTAGGAGTCCAGAATCGACGTGATTGGTTGACTTGGGCGTGGTCGACCGAATTTGGGGGAAACACGATATCGGGGGAAACATATCGAGGAGAGAGGATGGACAGTCAGAAAAAAAGAGAGGCAAGAAGTGAAGTGTTGGGAAGTAAGGGGGGCTGGATCGAGTAAGTCCCGCAACACTTAGGTTATAGTAAAATACCGGGTGTTGTCGACCTTCAAACCAAGTCCACCAACGCAGGGCCAAGAGAAGCACTACAGCGACCACAACCCAGAGGGAGAAGAGGACGGACCGTGTCTGCGACCGGAGGAGCCTTGGGAGAATTCTTCAAGACAACCACCGACAAAGGGACCCAGGACCACTTTTGGACGCTGGACCACTCCTGGACACCTTAACCACTGGACGGGACCACGGAGAGGCCAAGGACCGACAATGCAGGGAGACCGCCTGACAGCCAAAATTCCGGACTGCGTGGTATGTGATCTTCACTAAATTGCACCTCTAGTTAAAAGGGAAAAATTTGAGAGAACAGTCGAAGGTTAAGGGAAATGATTTGATAATAATAATGATTAAGCAATGATGAAGATATTAAAAGTTAAAGATTACTAAGACAAGCAATAAATAATCCAAACAGAAAGGGGAAATATATATATATATATATATATATATATATATATATATATAATTAAGTAGCCTCAGAGTAAATGGCAGGGTTAATTGTTAAAATAAATTAAAGACGGTAGACATAATCAGAATGGCCTATAGGCCAAGTTGAGGTGTAAAATAGTTGTACATAAAGATAGCAGTAGCTCGATGTCATTAACCATCGTTCAATTAATTTAGTAAGTGCGAATGAATAACTGTTACATGAATGAATTGATTATTGAAGTATAAAGGCCCACATGGCTTGACATTTTAATGTAATATAATGTGACAATGTTTAATTTGGAAAGGTTTAAGGGTAATTTTTTTGATGTGTAATTGATGGATGAAATATAAAGGACTAAACTATTAATAAAGTGAATTGAGTAAACCTTTAATGGCAGATTAACGGCTACATGCCCAACAATGTAAATTAAATGTTAAATATCGAGTTAAGGGTGTGTATTCATATGGAAGGTGTGGACTGTGACGTATAAGTTGCCTTAAAGAACTTTGGCCATGCCAGAACAGAGTGATCATTATTAATGATTTGTTAGCTTAAGAGAGTATTGATATATATTGTGTTTGTCATTTCAGTTGTATTTTATAAATAGGAGTTAGGGCACAGAGGCCTCTATTTAAAGGGTTGTCACGAATATTAATCACTATATAATAAGGAGGAAGTAGTGCATCTGATTTATGTATATTAAAAGGTATATGTTATTACAGACGCTGGTGTCATTTCAATCAATTTCCTGGTTTCCATCTCACTAGGCTAAGCGAGTTATGATTAAACTTAAGAGTAAAAGAAAGAAGTAATCTTACAATCTTAACTGGTGGTACCAGAAAATAACACTTGTAAAATCTAAGAAATGTATTGGAAACACTATCTAATGCTAGACTCACATTAAATTTGGAAAAATGTCAGTTTTTCAAACCTGAGGTTAGGTATTTGGGGCATTTAATAAACAAAAACGGAATTCAAAAGTACCCACAAAAAGTGTCAGCCTTACTTGCTTGTCCGCGACCTTCCAATGTGTCAGAGGTGAGATCGTTTGTTAGTGTTATAAATTACTTTGGGAAATTCATAAAAGGAGTGAATATCATCTATCTAGAACTTCTGTTATATCTTTTTTAGGTATCTTCCAGAACCTCTGCATAAGCTTTTAAAAAAGATAACGTTTTTAAATGGGATAGTAGATCTAAAGAGGCTTTAGTGAGTGCAAAGAAAGAAATATCATCAGATCAAGTTCTAACCCATTTCGACCCAGCATTGCCTTTGTGTTTGTACTGTGACGCATCCAATCATAGAATTGCTTCGATTCTGCTACATGAGATGTCAGACGGTTCAAAACGGCATATCGGATTTGCCAGCAGGGAACTAACAGCTACTGAGAAAGGTTATTCTACAATAGACAAAGAAGCATAAGCAATTTACTGGGGAAAGACCAAGTTCTAATAGTATTTGATTGGGAATAAGTTTACATTGTATTCGTATCACAAACCACTAGCGGTAATGTTTGGTGAGAAGAAAGGGATACTGGAAATGGCTGCTGGACCGGCTCCAACGCTAGTCAGCTTATATCTCGGGATTTGATTACACATTTCAACATGTCAACTCTGCGTCAAACTTAGCTGATGCGATATCTCGTATGCCGGTTGAAAGTATAGAGAATGAAATTTCGACTGAAGTCGATTATGTGAATTTTGTATCTGAGGAATTGCCAGTATCACTGAAGCAGGTAAGGAGTAAAACTCGCACAGATCCTACTCTGAGCAAAGTTCTGAGTTATGTTGAAGACGGATGGCCTGTTTCTGTTGAAGATGGCTTAAAACCGTACTTTAAATGAAAATTGGAATTAAGTACAGATTCCGATGTTCTAATGTGGGGCTATAGACTTTTGATCCCAAAATTTATACCTAAACTATTAAATGAACTTCATACGACTCAACAGGGAATGACGAAAATGAAATCAAGATCCAGATAATATTTTTGGTAGCCATCATTGGATAAAGATATTGAAAACATTTGCAGGAAATGCCATGTTTGCATGCCTACTAGACAATCACCGACACCAGACACAGGAAAATGGCCTACAGTTGAGGCATCTTTTGATCGTATCCTTGTCAATTATGCTGGACCTTTGAAAGGTAAATATTATCTTGTAGTGACTAACGCATTTAGTAAATGGCCAGGAGCTTGTGAAGTGACTTCAACATTCACGGAAGTGACACTGAATAGTTTCGAGAAATATTTGCACGTTTTGGAATTCCAAAAGTTCTAGTGACGGATAATGGAACCAACCTCACTTCAACAGAATTTGAAGAGTTTTGCAAGTGCAATATTATAAAGCACATAACAACCCATAACAATATTATAAGCACACCACCTTTCCACCCTTCTAGTAATGGAGCGGCAGACAATGCTGAAAGAACCTTCAAGAAATCTCTATTAAAGCATCTTGTTGAGACAGAAAAGAAGAAAATAACGACCTCTACAGCATTAAGTATATATTTATTCAGCTACCGTATGACTGTTCACTGCATTACTGGAGAAATATCAGCCAGAAGAATGTTTGGGTGGGAACTTAGGAACAGATTGGATGTCCTCCGAGAAGAAGATGCTGTTCTATTTAAAGAAGGAAGGAGAACAATACAGCTGAGACCTGGGGATGAGGTGTATGAGATTATCGAGCTTCAGGAACAAGATGGATAAAAGCAAAAGTAGAAGGGCCTTTAGGAGGAATAATCTACAAGGTTAGAACTGCTGGAACTGAAATGTCATGTAAAAGACAATCGACCAAATATTAAAGACTTTTATCACAGGAGAAAATCAATGTGGCGTGTGATAAGACTTAAAAAGGAAGGTAATGTAGTATACTCCATGACGTAAATAATATAATCACCTGTTAGATAGTCAGATGCGTTATGTAATTTTATTGTTTTTGTTTACTCTTGTTGTCTTGTGTTTTACTTGTAATAAAGATGTATTTCTTACTTTAATTAATAGTGTAATTTCGAAGTATATCACAAGTCTCAAAAAGCATTTTTCCGTATTTTTTAAAACTCTCTACAGTTTGTCCTTATATGGGTAAAATTTATAAAGCTTAGCTTCTAATTCGTTTCTAGTTTTGATTAGTATTTTTAATAAGCCTGACAATACGAAATCCAATCAATAGTTGTTATATATACTTTTATTTTCACTACATAGCTGTAACAATAATAAACAATGCAACGTGTTTACTCTGTGTTATCAAACCTTTTATAGCGTAACTAGGGTGTATGTGCTAACATTTATTCAATATACTATTCCCACAACATATCTGTAACAATAATAAAGTATGAAACGTATTCACCCCATGTTATCCCACCTTTTGTGGAGTAACTAGGGTTTATATGATGTTAAATATCTAACATCATATAGCTATGTTATGGTAATAAACTATTGTTTATTACCATAACATAGCTCTAAGAATAATAACATATGCAACATGTTCACTCTATGTTATCTCGTCTTTTACTGTGTAGAAGTGGGACTAGTTATCTCATACTCGTTTATATTTTAAAAAAGTAAAATGATTTTAACAAAGTATATTATTGTTAAAACTGATAGCGATTACGTGTATAATTTGTAATCATAATGTGATAAAATCGACCATATTGAGAATAAACACGCAGCGAAACAAACATTTACGGTCCGACAAGGATTGCTTACGTTGCGTTGTATGTACTTTGATTTTATTGAACTCTAAATTTATACTAAATTTAACTACTCCCCTAATATATTTTTTATTATACTTTTACAAACTTGTGTGATGATAATATTTTGTTGTATATTTTATTGTTTCTTTATTTGTATGTGTTAGGTGTTTGAAATATTTTAAACACTTTAAAACAAAACCCTTACTGGATGCAAAGTTCTACATCGTTTAATTTAAATCTATACTACGCATTTTTATATAATTGTATTTACATTTTACACTACAACTTTTTTTGTAATTCTAACTATCTGGCTTTAATCTCTGATTCGTGCAACTATCACAATATAATACATTCCTCTAAGGCAAGTATTAAATTACATAATAGCCCTACCAAACTTTCTTTAGTATTACCTTTTCGACATAATTAAAGTTTTCATTTTACACATTTTCGACGTTTATTAACGAAAAGGAGGGTTCTTAAGTATGAAACACAACGAAAACGTAATTTCCTATCAAGTTGTGAATATTACTACAGTAACAGTTATTTTCCCCTCCACATAACTAAAGCTTCTTTGCACTACGTTACTTTAGTTCAAGGAAAGCAAAGTTTGTTAACCTTCATGCCAAGGTCTGTTGTCAGAGTTTTCAGGTCGAACTAGAGACTCTAACTTGACTTATCGACTACTTTAGTGGCTCGGACCTACGGCTTAACGTATGCCAAACTTTTGGACAGGTTTGAACAAGTTCAAAAAAATTAAGATAATAATTTGATCTTTGATCGAGTTAAAGCAATATTTATATTTATGTTATTCTTTCTATGATTGTCCTTTAATACTTTTTACTCAGTGAGAACTACAGACAAACAAAAATAAAAACTTATATACAAACTCCATGGTTTATTATTCTTACTCCTACACTTTATGTTTTACGTTATTATTGGTTTAGAAGTATGACACTTTGCTTGAATGTTAGAAATAGGTATTGTATTACTTAAATACGATCATCCTTCAGTTCCATTTTATTTATGTGTTTTTTATTAAGTGTTCCTATCATAAGTTTAAAAAAAGCAAAATCTAACGGCTCAAGTTAAGGGGCAAAGTAAACTCTTGATAACTGAACACTGTTGGTAAGAAGACAGCCCCCTGATAAAGCGAGGTAATCATTGCTCCTTTAGTTCTTCTCTAACGAGCTTAACTCTGCGGTTTCGAATAGATGGAGGCTTGCACAAACCATTTCTTACACTAAACGTTACATTCGCATGCAAATATTTGATTGTTTGTTCATTTCATAATTGATACAAACATATGCGTGAAACTGCTTTTCATTTTGTATCACTGTATAATATTAAATATACAGTGCTACAGTCTTCGATTCTTTGTTCACACGATGGTGACTCGAGTTTCGACCTTAAAAGGCCATTATCAAATCATTGAAGTCAAACTTTGCTATATGATGAAGGTCGTCATAGTTTTAAATGACACACAACACATTTAAAACAGTATGAGACACGGTAAAATACAAACATTTTACAATGAAAATTGATCGTTCCGGCCGGACTCGAATTACCGAACTGGTTTACCTACCGGGCGACGTTATCTTCTAAGAAGACGTTATCTTCTTATGCGGTAGTATAAAGTAGTTTTAAAAATAGCTCAGAAAGGGATCTGTGTTTTTCTATTGGTGGATAATACAGATTTAACCTTTTCAACAGAATAGCTTTGTTACGTAAAAATATTATTTTCCAATTCGGGATGGCCAAAAACTGCTCTGTTTTCTTCTAAATTTAATTATTATGTCTATTATAATTTAAGACATACCGTGTTACTTTAAAGTTATTTAGATTAAATTTAAATAGATAGTTGAAGCAATTCCTAGAATACTACTTACTAATTTACTTATGTAAGACAAAATGTATTTCAATGTAAAAAGAAGAACAACATGCTGTTCTTTCAGCCGGATATATTTATGGTGATTTGTTTTAATGATCAGGGGAAACTATAAATTTTCATCAATAAACAAGCATTAATGAGTTTCATGATATAACTATTTTTATTATTTATACAAGATTATTTTAAAATATATATTTATAAGCAATATAATTTTTACAATTTAAATTTAAAAGGTATTTTCAAATTTATATTGTTACAAGGGTCCAAGACCATAAAGTAAAGTTGTTTTCTTCCTTTTGTTACAAAATAAATGTGTATTTAAATATTTTTACTTTCCGGTGTGTTTTTTACAGCAGACGTAGATGCATCGTTCTAATTTTATACATTTGTTATTTTATATTTGTCATTTGTTCTTTATTAAGCAACCCATGATATATAAAGGAAGGAACACGACAATGGATAATAACTACTGCATCACCAGGTTCATCTAAACGGTTTGTGAAATGTAAGCAGTAACTATACCGTGCGTTTAGTTCCTCTTTGTTAAACATATCATTTTTATTCATACATTTCGTTATTCTAATTACTATTATTACTTCACCCGGTAGAGTAAGTAGGCGAATTAAACAACATTTTTGTTTTGCTTTGGTACATTTGTTTACTCAACGAGTCAATTTTTGATACCTTAATAACGCATTAAAGTATCGATAAACTAGATTCAATAGCTTTATATTATTCGCTTTAGACGAAGATGTTTATAATTTCCGTGTCATTAAACGTGTGGAGGATGAGTGCTGCTCCTGGTGTGATTAACGTATTTCAGCGACTGGAACTAATGAGCACGGTCATAACTTTCATGTTCGCAGTTTTCGCCTTTTCATTGAAAATGCCTTTATATCCGAGATAACGTGCGCGCACACAAACACAGTCACACTCTCGCACGGACATAAC
This sequence comes from Allygus modestus, assembly GCA_963675035.1. Taxonomy (NCBI): domain Eukaryota; kingdom Metazoa; phylum Arthropoda; class Insecta; order Hemiptera; family Cicadellidae; genus Allygus; species Allygus modestus. The sequence continues at coordinate 70,661,124 of OY776115.1, forward strand.
TTAGGGATTTACTTGATTTTTGTATGTGCATCTATAAAATAATTTTCAGAGTGGACTCATGTAGTTATGCGATCTAAAAGTATAGCATACAATAAAGTATGGAAAAAGTTCGTATGGTTAAATACGATATTCAATAATTAATAAGACAACATTCAATTTGCAACATGTATAACAATATAAATTATAGCAGATATTATAATACATATAAAAATTTAAGTAAGTTTAATCTTTTTCTGTTACAGTCTAGCCTTCGAATTTGTTAAAATGCTGCTTAAAAAGGATTTAAACTTTAAATCTGATTGAATTGGTTAGTTTTTTTCACTGTCGAAGACGTCTTACACGGAAGAGACTGATCCAAATGTTTTTGTCTTACTTTAATAACAAGTGTAAAACGAATTTTGTAAATTTTTATAATTTAAATGTTATACATTATGGATATTGTGATACGATAAGAGCCTCCCCTAGAATAAAGGACCTAATTCCAAAGATTACGTATGAGGAAAATAATCACTGAACTGAAAATCTCTTATTCGTTCTAATACCAGTTGAGAATGTTATCCTTATTGTTTTATACATATTTTAGAATATTTTTGTAAAATATGATTAGATTTATTTTATTTTGAATGGTAACTAATTTATAGAAAGTTTTACAGCTTAGCAACTAAAATCAAAAATTAAGGCAACAATGTTATTTGATATAACTTTTACTATTGTGAATCACTTGATGCACTTCCAGGTTTACTACATTGCCTTCCATTTGGATAGCACAATAGTGACTTCTAGTCATCAACTGTGGTTTATAAAACATCACGAATAGAGATTTATCGCTATAAACATTTGAGTTTTGTAAACATCTTTACTCAATGACTAAATAAATGAATACATAAATATAAAACACCTGTTGTATATTTTTTATATTTGCGAAATGACTCAATACTAATACAATATATTGCAATGAAAGCATATTTATTTAACTGCTGAATGCGTAATTTCCCAATTCCAGCTCGTATCGTCCATTGTACCGGATAATCTGTGGGACCAATTTATAGAAGATATGTGCGCACCTGTCTTTAACGCTCTCTAATTACTCACACTTACACGTATTCACAATTCATAATCTATAATTTGTACTTCGCTAAGTGTAAGGATTTTCTCCGGTTGTTTAAAACATTATTAGTGGTCAGGCATGTACTACTTAATAAAAGGTTTGGGATTGTGGCCACTAGTAATTTAACATGTTATATAAATTGCTTTCAGACGTCAGTGAATAAATTTATAAACTGTATTTGGTAAGGTACACATTTGTCGTTTGACTTATGTTTTCCCTGTTTTGAAATATAACATTTTAAAATAGTTCACAATAAATACTGATTATACAAGTCAATCTAATTAGGGAAACGTCATTATCTTAACTTACCTCCAAATCTTAACTTGGAAAGTTTGTTTGGTCCAAGATTTCGTCAAGGCAAGAGCCGTACTTACAACTATTAAATTTAAACTTTAATTCTTATCTTTTATGACACTGGTATTGGCTACCACTCTGTATGTATAAATTTAACGGTTTGTAACACCAACTATTATGATTATTTATTTTGTATTGTTGAATTTAAAATATGATGCTTTTTGATTGTATTCAACCTGACCTGTTTTGGGAAAACCATTTTTCCTGGCAACCATGAGAATCCATAGTAGTGATTAAGAACTATACACTTTATAACAGTTCTAGAAAAGGTAATAAAATTCTAACCCCATTTGTGCGATTTATACGGGTAAGGGAGTAATGCATAGCTAATTCCCTATATATCCTCGAGCTGCTGACGTTAACCTCGACAGAAGCTCAAAGAGAAATAATTACCTCATTTTATTGGGCGTGGCAACTTTTAACCAATGCTTTTAACTTTTAACATGCTTTACAACACGAATTAGTTTTCCTGCCTACTTATATCGTATGGTGGTTTTATCATCCAACTATATGCAAGTTAACAATGCAAACGGATGTAAAGTAGATTTTATTTCACTAGTGGCATGTGTTACGAATTGTGTTCACACAAACCATTGTCATAAAAGTGGTGGATGTTGGCATTTGTATTGTGTTTTCCCTACAAAAATGCACATTGTGTATTTATAAAGGGTGCTCTATGTGCAAATAATAATAAGTATAAATCAGAATCCAACTGTTTCATATTTGATGTTATTAGAGAATATTTTCATCCAAAATGTTTTGTTTTTTATTACCTAAATATACTTATGAATATGAGCTACACAATATTAAACTATTTAAGTAGCTTCTGCCATTCATAAAAAAAATCTGGAATCATACGGAACTTGTTAATGTAACAGAAAATTCATGATTGAAGATTTGATTTTAGCATTGAGTTAAATTCGCTAATAAGCCTTTTAACTGAACTGATAGGCTATTTCCCAACCTGGGCTATTCATAATCAGACGATAACATTTTGATTAGGGCTTTACCTTCATGGTTGCACTGAATTCAGAGCTCGAGACGAGAGATTTCCGGCCAATCAGTGAGAGTGAACGATGGTTGGAGAGGGATTATTAAATTAATAAAGCAGGCCGTTATGGATTGCGTACAACACTGCACCCCACAAAAATACTTGGTCTACCAAATAATATTTACGATTTGTCAATAAATTGTTTACATCAAAATTACTTTAAAAATATTGGTTTAATGCGGTGTAAAATAAAATCATATATTTTATAATTCATGTGCTACGGTCAGTGAGGAAAGCAAATCGCGGTAACTATTTTTAAAGGAATGGGAGTACTATCTTTGCAGGTATCCTAAGTCTTGGGAAATAGAGGGGATCTTTGAATTATTAGATTTGTATGTCAGAGTATTGTGTACTGATACAGTAAACTAATCAATGGTGCTTAGTGTTAGTTTACACACATTAGTGTTTTGTTTACACTGTGTTTACATAATACATACATAACCACTTTATAATGAATGTGTTGTATATGATATCTCGTTAGGTATTCAAAGTAAATGAATAATTTTTTCTATAGTAAAACAATAAATAGTATTTTATGTCACGTTAAATTTTAAAATACTACCGGACCAAGCCAAAATCCACCTCAAGTTGTCAACATCTGCTTTAAGAATTGTAAACACCCCGTTCTGCGATATAACAGTTTTAATATTTATTACTTATCACAATTTAGACATTACATGATTGACGCTACATTACAATTTAATAATAAATATACTAAGAAACTACAGCAGAAAGGTTTACGGTTATTGCAGATGTTCTATGACTTAAGTATCTGCAATTAGTAAATTCATTTACTTGAATATTTTGTAAAAATCAGTTCCATTTCCCCTTGGAAGTGATGAACTCAGGTTACGTTATTTAGAGTATATACTCAAAGCTTAGGCAATTTCAGAGATGAAAATTTTAAATGTTAAATATACAGTTTAAAAAGAATTGCCTCTAAAAGTCTCTTAATCATTTTTTTCCATTTCGAATTACACAATTGGCAACCACTCGACTGCACAATGGCAACCGAATGTACGTGACTATTAGGCCGCAGTGACATAAGAGCAAACGGACCGTGGTAGCGTTGGTAGCTGACTCACTCTCAAATTTAAGTTCAAAAGTGTAAGAGTCTTAACAATGTTATCAGGTGTATTATATTAATTCAAAAAGTGAGTTTTTCTGAGAACAACTTGTATAATTTTCTCACTAAATTATTTTTTAGTATCAGGATTCTGATGAAAGTATATATTTTGTAAAACTGTTATTTAGACCAACAACTTACACAATGGTCATTACACTGTAAAACCTAATAGATTGTATCCATTACAATAATACTGTACAAGAAGTAAACTAGTGAATTAAGTAAAGATAACTTATGTAGTAGAAAAATATGTTAAGTCGATTGTGTTTTTGCAATACAGATATTAAATATAATAATTATATCAATATTAACATCGAGGCTAATGTATGCTAACATGTATGGCCCACGATCTCGAGATAGTTTTTGTGTTATCTTAACCGGATTTATGTGTCGAGGTTTTAATTTATTTAATTTCACAAACAAACTGCTATATTTACCACGTTTTAGCTTTAGTTCTGTTCTTAATACCAACGTAATACAGTACACTCATAATTATATTTAACGTAAGAAACTGATCTATGTGTTTTAAGGAAGTCAGTCCTGAACCCGTATTTGTCTTGTTACTGTTTGGATGAATTAAACAAAATATTTTTAGCTAATTACTTGCTATGTAATTCAATTTTACTTTACTATTTTGTTTAGTAAGCAAGATATTTAATTCAACTTAGATTTTATAACAGTTCTAAATTAACGAACATCTGAAATTCTTTACACTAACGATAGTTTGGTGGTGTAAAATGTGCTTGTGTTACTAATGGAAATAAAATTAATTCTGCTAATATAGTCAGCTGGTATGGCTGTTATAGAGCCAAGTTGATTATAGAACCATACCTCAAATCACAATTACCTAATTGCTTCAATGAATAGAGCATGCCGTCAAACATGAAACACCTCAGACATACATGCAAAGCTGTGCTGGCAATAGCTGTATTCATGTCGATTCATTTCTGCCGAGTCATAACTGGCATCCTGTCTATTAGCCAAATAAGAATGTATGTTATTTCCGATACATTTGTTCTTCGGAGATCCACTTTGTATTGTATTGCTAGACCTTTCCAGTAATATGAATAGCATGACCCTGCCATAAGGTTATCTCAAATTCCCCTAACGGACGTGCGTTTTATGTTTATTCAAAAATAAAATATTAAGACGTTTCCGAACTATTTAATCACTCAGGTACAATGTAAGTACTTTAAGTAGATTTATTTTTTAATTTATGTGTAAACTCTTTGTTAAATACTTTATCCTTTACATCGAAAGCTATTGTATTCAGATTGTATCTGATTAATATTTTAACTTTGAACTATCTTGACCAGTGTTGTTTTTTTTTTATTTTGCCGTAATAATTTCTTTAGTAGCATGATACGAGTTGTTACAACTAAACAGGATAAATAAACTACATCTCACAGCACTAAAGGTTTATTGGGGCTGATAATGACTGCCTCTGGTTGAAATCGATCGCCTTGTATCATCTTTTGTGTATATTTTACCGTCTTGTATGTAAGTACAGTATAAGTGTAAATATACTTTTTAGTGTTGTGAGACGTAGTTTATTTATCCAATTTTACCATATTTAGAACTTTACCACAGTCTTTAATGTCTTGACCATGTAACATGACATTAAATACATTACTTATTATTTATACTAATAAGTATTACTATAAATCAAGTTAAAAAAATACAAATTTTAATGAATTTAATTTTTTAAAGTTTTCAAATAACATTATGGTATTAAAATACTTTAATAAAGATCCTTTTTTTTACCTATACCTAAATAATTGTGATATATATACTACCGTGAAAGTACACAATTTATGGCCAGCTGTCACAAAACACCTAATTCTTTAAATTTCAACCAATATTCCTGGAAAAAAGTTGCGACTACGTGCAGTCCCTCACTACTTTTAGTTTTGATTAATTGTAAGCTCAATTTAACGCGTCTAAAAAAATGTTACGTTATTTTATAGTTTTTGTCTTTTTGTGTACTTACTATTGTGTTTGTCCCAATACAAGCATATTGCAACATTGTAAACCCTCAGTAATTTGCCTTTTAAATTTCTAAACCCGTAACAAATACTAACTCACACTATATAACTTTAGAACATTAACGCTGAAGCCTCAAAGCCATATCAGACACGTTAATGCTGTTATACATTATTACGACCTGGACCGCAAAACTATCTGCTACAAATGTATGTAGTCAATATCTATTACTACTGTTATGATACCTACAGGCTGTTGGATGCTAATCGAAGGCTAGTTTCAGGTTTCATTTATGCACTGACCGCTAGTAATGTTGCCACTATTTGCCATTATAGTATAAATATTGAGAATACAGTAGCCTGCCGTATAATTAAATAAAGTATTTTTTAAACCTAAAACAATTTATTGTTAGGTTTTAGTAATATTTGTCTGTTTCTTCTTAACGATTACATACTCGGTTACAGATTACAGGTTCGGTTAAAATTAATCTTGACCCTTTCAAGGAATTGGCCAAAATTTATTGGATATTTTGGTTAAATAATTATTATCTAATTACAAAGCTAAGATGGATGATAAAATTATTGGATATCTATAATCACTTAGGTTTTCATATATGTTAACATATTGCCACTATAGCTAAGCAGATTTGTCACTCTTGCAACGTTGTGGAGTTTTACATATTCGGAAAGTAATGGCATGTAGTGAAAGTGGTCGGTGCTGTTGGATTATTGTATTACCCAAGACTCCTGTCAACTCTACGTCACTGTGTTGAGGTCCAGTACGTGGTCAAAGCTGCGTTTGATATTTGCCTGCCCGTGATTGCTATTACGGAATTTGCCTTTGGTTCTGCCATTTGATAATTTGTTTCAGAAACCATTATTGTAGTCGTAACACAAATAAAGTTTTTTTCTCAGAACATTTATAATGATTGCAATACTTTAAATTAAAATACACCTGTATATATGTGAAATTAAAATACAAATATATTCATATATACATGAAGACATTTTTTTCGATCTATAGAAGATATTAATTATCTCCTAAAATATCTTATCATATATTAAGTTTTGTTTGCTACCAGAATTTTTAGTGTACGAACCTTAAAACATCACGATAAAGAACGAATTGGATAAGCTAATGCAAGTGAAGATTTGTTATTAATAATTAATAGTTTGATTTTGCAAATACCAACCAAACCGTATTTACAAAATAACGAAAGTAAATAAACTACTGAATTATGTTATAGTTTAAATCGAGTTTGTATAGCATATGTAATCATAAACATGTGTTAAACTACATTTCCTTATTTTTCATATTTAGTTATTAAATATGTTAAAACTATTAGTACTACAGTAGTCTGTAAATATACTCAAAAGGATAGTTATAATTTTAAGTTAATTTATGTTGAAAGTGTTTTCGCAATTTACCATGGTCAACCTAAATTATATTATTTATTGCGATGGTAAATAGCAAATTTTATCTCAGTAAATATACTGTCTATCCTAAACTTATCGAGGTGAAAGGAGTTTTATTATTTTTATGAAAAATTAATCATTAACTATTAACAACTAGTTGAAGTACTAGGTGTTCATTCATATTTTATCTTACTTCAGCTAGATTGTCTATTTTTTATAAACACGAATTTCATAAAATCTTTTACAGGGGTGTCGATAACTTTGAAAGACGGTAATAAATTACCAGTCCATAGAGTGATAAATTGAGGCTGCCTGCAGAACATCAGCAATGTGTCATTCAATATTCTGTTACCATTATACTGTTTTACTTTGGCATATCTTTAAGATAAATATATATGCTGTAAGATATTCTTTATGTTTGTGTAATGATTTTGTAATGAATATTAAAACTTATTTTTAAAATATATTAAAATTTAGCCGAAAACATTGAAGGGAGAAGATGTGATTTTATTTAAAACACCGACTGCTTGATGAACTACTGAATACAAGATATAAATAGATAGAGCATAAATAATAATGATATAGAAATACTTTTAAACTGTTGAAATAACAATATCAGCAAAAGTGGAAAATCAACCACGAACCATTGATATAGAACAACGATAACATCAGGACAAGGAGAGCACTATTTAGGATCATGTCTTTATCGAATGCTGTCCAGTGTGATCACATATATGTGTATATCTAAATGATCTAACCTCACAGGAGCATATTTACTGTTGATCCATAGCTATTACACTACTCCATGCCAGTTTGGAACTCGACGTAATAATGGTTCTTGGGCACAACCAAACGAGTTCGCACGCAGCACGCTGACGTGAGGGAAGTGAAATTCCGCATTAAAACCTTGAGAAAAATATAATAAAAATAATTTAAAACAACACTGGTAAAATGTTTTTTTGTTATTTAAAAATGTTATTCTTTGGCTGTTTTGATGCTCCTTGTTATATTTAAATTCACTATTAGCAATGGTTGGCAATGGTGTACATTGGAAGGTTAAGAGGAGGTAAAGTCAGGATAACAAGTTGGTATAGGATATTGGATATTGGATATTGGGGGTTATAAAACTACATCAAGATATGAAAAATAGCCTTTTCCTGTGTAAAATCCCCATAAGACAACGTACTGTATTAAGACAATTAACGTTTTCTTTAATAGCTCGGTAAATACTTGTGCTAGAATGATGGGAGATGGCTTAACATTTTCGCCTTATTAGTCTCTATCATTTCACATGCATTAGTTTTACATCAGAGGCTTTTCCGGCCCTTTTTGGGCCCAAAAACTCCAAATTAGAAAACTTAAAATCCCCAAAAAGGGGGTTAGAGTTTTCCGATTATTTTGCCAAAAGAACTTGTCAAACTGATAATAGAAAGGATTATAGAAGTAAATCGGACAAAAATTGTGACCGCTACAGTGGGAACACACACATATATATATATATATATATATATATTTCTGGGAACATATATATTTCTTGCGATATAGATGCCAAACGACTTTATATACTAACAAATTAAAACAGATAGATATAAATGATGAGAAAGAAGTTTTTTGCGAATTTTCGTTTATAATACAAACGTTTTCAAGAAATAAAGGAGGAAGAATGGAATTGAACAGTAAATAAATAAATAAAAAAATATATATATATACATATACAGTTTTTAGCGACCCCTCAAAAAGTGTTCAGGGGTTCACGTAAGGAACTTCTAGAGTGGTCCCGGGCTTAAGTCTCACTGTGCAGGTCATGCTAATAGTTCACTTTTCCAAAGGAAATTCACTAACAATGTTATCACAGTATCGATAAGCCCCTGATAAGTCTGGATACCAGTAAAGGCCGAATCCTTGGGGGAATAACGGAATTTAGTTGCCTGTCATGTTCCACCTCCCCCCTCTACCAGCAGCTAGGTGGTGAAGGGTAGCCTTGGTGTAAGACCACTCACCCGACACTCTGATGCACGGTATAACCTACTAATTTATTCCATATAAGATACTGATTGCATTATCCTACCATCTAACTTCAAAGCTAACATTGTTTAACGTTCGAATTTGAAACAAATTTACTCATATTTATCAAAACCTAACACACGTGTCATATTAATTTAGTAGTACTGTACTACTGTGTATTTTCACATCCATACTAGTAACAACCTTCCGTTGATGGTTATTGCTATCGAATAGAAGATTTAGATTGATGGTAAAAATAGTTACGTGTTTATCACGGTGGTTTTATTACCACGGGTCTACTTGATTGAGTTTATTACTGAGTGTAGAGTATCTTTGATCAAATATAATAGAGCAATACCATGTGTTCGATATAAAATGTGACATTTGAAATGTGAAGGTTTGCTCAAACACAATTGTGTCATAGAGTCGTTACATTTTCTGTGAAGCTTAGCTGTCAACGTCAGACTATTACCCCCTCCCTTCCCTGACGTACTTTGTTTTACTTAAGAGCGGTAATGGAAGTGCGATGTTTGGGTGGATTGAGTTTGGCTGGTTTTGTTAGTTTAGTGTGCTAAAATATAAATAATTAATTGTGTACATTAGAATAATAACTATTATTTCAAAACATTCATTCTATTTTAGTCTGCCTAGGGAATTAGTTTTTATCTGTCGTAGTACGAAGAAAAAGTTTGGTTGTAATAGTATTGTAATGCAACTTTAATTGACAATATAGGAACTGGCCCAACAATTTCGCCTTTTAAAATATACACTCTAGTAGGGGGCATGCCCCCTACTCACTCTACAAAGGTTTAAGTGTAGTTAATTTCCTCGCCATCCTTGGCCTAAGGATATGTGCGTAGCACTTAACTTTCAATTTAAACAAGTGGGTAAGCGAAGTAAAATTACCTACCGTAATAATAAAGGAATATGTGAAGGATCTTTTTCTATGTTAAGGGTTAGTTGAGTAGAGTAAAATCGGGTTCCTTAACCTTTTCAGTTCCCATAAAATAGATTTCCTTGCTTTGCCCTTGACAACATATCTGTGTGTAGAATGTATCCAGCAAAGCAAGGATATACTATAAATAGTATATATACTTAATTATCTTTACATAAAAATACCAAACTCGTTATTCTCCATGGGTTGTAATCTTTTCAATGAACTCAATTCTAAAATGTAACCTTTCAACAACTGACTTCACTCTAATCATTCTTCAACCTTGTTTTGACTGTTAAAACCCCATTGAAACACTTGCTAATTTGTTTTTTATATTTTTTACTAAGTGTTGAGTATGCTACTTTAAATGATGTCAAAGTAAATATTAAAAATAATGTAGTAAAAGAAGCGGAATATATTTTTAGGCTTTAAAACAATTTCGATGATATCATTTTGTTGTGCCCATATTAATTTTGTTTTAAGAAACATACAAAGATAATAATTTTAAATTAATAAAGTTAGTACATGTTATAACTAATCAATGTTAAACTAATAACGGAGCTTTCTCGGACTTTCTCCAGCAACGCATTATGAGGAATACTTCTTAGCTGAAACAGATTATAAGTAGTTGCTTGGATGGGATACAGCCCCTTACATTGTGTTTAATATCATATGTTGAGTACCTAAACAAAGCGGCCGTTCAAATCACATGTGAAAATTTAATCAAAATAGACGGCCATGCTCTTTAAATTGTTATGTGTCTTAAATGAGGAAATTACTTTGTTTTGTTGTAATTACGTTTTGTTTTAAATAACTGTTGGCTAACATGCTGTTATTTAAAATAAAACTTATATTTCCCTAAATACCTTGGGCCAATATATTTCATTGAAGCCATCTCCGATCACCCTGCTATTTACCAGATTTCCAAAATGTATTTTTCAAAGATTCTATTACAAAAATAGTAATAACTTTTATTTAAGGATAATTAATTTAAATAATATATTTTCTTATATAAACAATATAAAAAATACTTCTAGACTAGCGTAGGGTTGTAAATTTGTATTGGCAGAATCGTTTTACTTACTTCCAAATCTTGAGATTTAGTAACGGTGAATTTTGTCTTAAAGAGACAGCTTGTACAGTGAAGAGATTTGTTTGTTAATGTTATGTACGTATGAAAACACTGAATTATGTCACTGCTGGACCAAATGTGAAGTTTAATATTTAAGAATAAGAAAACAAGATTGTTTATAAACTACCTTGGCAAACATTATTTCCAAAATAAAAACTGTGTATATGTGCATTTGATTACTTTATTTATATAACATTGTTTTATCCCGTGTAGTAGCTAGTTTAGTAATTTTAATTTAACCACACTTAATAAAAAAATCAGTTTTGGGTATGTTGCGACTTATATCTGAGTAGGGGGCAATGGCCGATTCAACCCCAGCACAGAAGTGAGGATGCGAGGAATCCCCCCCCCCCGGATGACCTTGACCTTGACCCCCCAAGGTCACCCCCGAGGGCACGCCCGAGGGACCTCCCCCCCCCCGGATGACCTTGACCCCCCAAGGTCACCCCCGAGGGCACGCCCGAGGGACCTCCCCCCCCCCCGTCACGTGACCTGGTGGAAACCTAACATAGGTTGGCGAGCACAGGCGTGAGAGTAGGAATGAGGATCCCCCCCCCGACATCACCTGCAGTGAGGATATACCTGCCCCGCGACATAGCCTGGCGTGAGGATTCAACTGACCCCCCCCCCCGGTCGTCTGCAGCACTTTTCGTGATGAGGAAAAAACTTTCGAAAATTAATAACTAGCCTATTTACCCTCCGATTCTCACGGGACTTTTTCCAGAGTGTAGGCCTATCCTAGAGGAAGCGAATGACGTAAGAACCCCATAGATCCGCCATTAAACAAGGCCGCTATTAATTTCTAAACGCGTTTTCCTTATGGGATCTCAGCTGTTTACCGGCCGATTTTGACGAAACTTCACCACATGTCGGGCGACGGCCTAAGTAAACCATCCCTTAAAGAAGATTGAAAATCAACCGTTAAACGGGCCCGCTATTAATTTTTAAACGCGTTTTCCTTATGGGATCTCAGCTGTTTACCGACCGATTTTGATGAAATTTCACCACATGTCAGGCGACAGCTTAAGTAAACCATCCCTTAAAGAAAATTGAGAATCCACCGTTAAACAAGACCGCTATTAATTTTTAAACGCGTTTTCCTCATGGGATCTTGGCTGTTTTCCAGACCCCTCACGATGGTTCAAAACTAGCAAAGGCGCGGTGAGGATGTAAGTCCCCCCCCCGTGAGCGGCTTCGCAGAGTCACGTGTCGAGGCGCGTGCTAGGGCCTACGTGACCACCCGGGGCTGTTTACTCATCAGCGGTTCCGGGAACTGTTTACCGCTTACATTCCACTGCGAACCTAACTTAAACCTGGCACCTGGCGTGAGGATGCGAGGAAGCCCCCCCCCCGACATCACCTGCAGTGAGGATATACCTGCCCCGCGACATAGCCTGGCGTGAGGATTCAACTGACCCCCCCCCCCGTGAGCGGCTTCGCAGAGTCACGTGTCGAGGCGCGTGCTAGGGCCTACGTGACCACCCGGGGCTGTTTACTCATCAGCGGTTCCGGGAACTGTTTACCGCTTACATTCCACTGCGAAGCTCCTCCGGAGGGCGACAGCGGGTGAAAGCGGTGTTCGAGTCAGTCTTGACCAGAGCCGCTTCCATAATGGACGCCCTTACTGTGGAAGTCTTTGTCAACGTTCCCAACATCAGCCGGTACCTCCTGCTCGGACCGGAGTACCTTACTCCCACAAGGACTTGGGTCGAGGAGGCGATGAGGAAAGGTGGTCACGTCTTCCTCAGGCCGGGGTGGTGGAGTTCAGCCAGTCCCGTGATGTCCTCTCGTCGTTACAACCCGGGGGACCCGGCACAGTGGAACGAGGTTCTGCAAGTGCTGCAGTTAACTCTGAACCAAGGCAGCATGGCGGTGTTGGACGTCCAGGAAAACTATAGAAGGCCTGGACAATAACCCACTACATGTTTTTTCCGGTAATAAAGACTTCTTTTACCCTTAACCTCATTCCTTAAAAAGAAATAAAAATAAAAAGTTTACTTATAAACTTGAACATGACCCCCCCCCCCCCCCGACATCAACTGGTGTGAGGATATACCTGCCTCACAACATAGCCTGGCGTGAGGATTTACCTGACCCCCCCCCCCCCCGACATCAACTGGTGTGAGGATATACCTGCCTCGCAACATAGCCTGGCGAGGATATACCTGATCCCCCCCCCCATCAGCGATAGACTACCTCTCACGTTTCTGGAAGCTTCTAGAAGGTTCGCTGAAGCGTGCAACCTGGGTATAAAACCGAGGCAGAGCCGCGCGCGCGACCTCAGTGTTGTTTGAGACGTCACCATGAACGGAAACGGAGTCAGTGCAGCTGAAGTGGACCAAACGATCCGCTCCTTCCTAGAGGAGCTGAACGCAATGAATGATGACAACGCCAACGCACCGCCAGTACAGCAGGGATGTGTGTCAAAGAAGAAAAAGCTCGATGGGTGGACTGTAAAGAGGAAGGAAGTGCCTATCGATTCCCCGACACTGTGCTGGTCCGCTGGTGGATATCAGTACACTGTGAAGAACCCTACCAACAGCGGTAATGTACTGTTAAAGATGAACGTGTTCAAAGGAGGTCGCCCCACGTTCAGTTGTGGCTTGTACTTGGACGAGGAGCGAAACGATGAAATCTGCATATGCCTAGAGGACCTGCTATCCAGATTGCAAAACCTATGGCTGGCAAATAGCGAGACGGGAGAGTCAAGATACGACGGCATCACTAGAACCGCTACTCCTCTACCTACCTGGCGAAATACCGATTGCGTCATCTCAGGGAAAACCAAGAGGAGCGTACACTCCAAGCGCGCTACCCAGTAAACGAGAGAGAGCGTGGAAACTTTCACTAAGCAGTTGATAACCGAGTCCCTTCAATATTAAAAAAAAGCGAGAAAAGAATTTAGTTTTAAGAGCCGAGGTGGCGGTGCATGGCAGTCAGTAGACGCCATGGACTTGAGGTGGAAACACCCGTTCACCGCCATCGTGGCCGGGCCTTCGGGCAGCGGCAAGTCGCACTTCGTGGCTCGCTTCATAGAGCACGCCGACCGCATGTGCGATACGCGGTTCGCCCGTATCACTTGGCACTATGGCAGTGGTGGCGGTGGTGGCAAGAGCCGTGCGGACTCTGCCGTGCGCTACGTAGCCGGCCTGCCAGACCTGGATGACTATGACGGTAGCGAGCCCGCCCTGGTCATCGTCGACGACATGATGCGCGAGGCTGGCTCCGGCGTGGCTGACCTGTTCACCAAGGGCTCGCACCACCGCAACATGAGCGTGTTCTTCATCACGCAAAACCTGTTTCACCAGGGCAGGGGCCAGCGCGACATATCGCTGAACGCCCACTACATAGTGTGCTTCAAGAATCCCAGGGATCGCGCTCAGATCAAACACCTGGCCCGTCAAGTATACCCGGAGAACCCCAAATTCGTGGAGGAGGCTTACGCGGATGCCACGCGTGATCCGCACGCCTACCTGCTCATAGACTTGAAACAGTCCACGCCTGAAGAGATGCGCGTACGTTCGGCCATTTTCCCAGACGACCCGGTGAACTACGTGTACCTGCCCAAGAAGTAGTGATAAATAGGCCGAGCGCGTGCCAGCGTCAGTCATCATGTCACACCGTGTGAAGAAGGACGCGGCACTGCTGAGGGCCCTAATACACGCTACGCCCAAAGAACGCAAGGCCCTGTTAAAAGCGTGCGACAAGAGTCGCATCAAGTCATTGTGCGAGTGCGCGTATAACGTGCTACGCGGAAACGTACCGCTTTCCCCCTGTCTCAAACGCAAATTGAGCAAACACAAACAGGCGCTCAGACGGCTAGTGAAACGCGGCGAGGGTTGGACCAAGAAGCGACACTACCTCGTCCAACGGGGCGGAGGGATCCTCCTACCTCTGCTGTTGAACGCTGTTCTGCCCGTTCTAGCGCAGAAGCTAATCGGACATGGAGTACGCTAGGAAAATGGTGGTTGTACCGCAGGAGCTCATCGAGAGATTGCGAGAAGGAACGGGACCAGGGCCGGAGCCAAGAGGAGGAGCAGGTAGCGCCAATAAGCCAGCCAGCCTGGACGCTGAGATGCATCGCATATTGAGCGACAAGCGGCTGGACGATACGGAGAAATGGAAACAATATCAGCAGGTGTTACAGCGGTTCCTGCACTTTTCCGCGGCTAAACGTCAACCCATAGGTCTGTCAATCATCGAGGGTGAGCAGAGGGATGAGGAGGAAGCGGCGGGGGGTCCGAGTCAGATGAAGCGCGAGTCTAGCACCTCGGCGGAGGAGGACATTGTGGAATCGTTCTCAAAAATCTACAGGTCGGTGGCGCGAAACTTGTTGCGATTCATGACCCGGCAAGGCAGCCCCATCGCCTGGGACGCCAGTGGGGCGGTGTACGTGGACAAGGTGAAGATCCCCGATTCCAATATAGTGGACATCGCGCACAGCATAGTGAGAGCGCGAAGGGCGGACCGATTGCCTACCGGCTGGCATCAAGTGATGACCGCCTTGAAGGACATGAACGTGCCCAAAGAATACGTGAGCAATCCCACGGCGTTGCGTTACCTAGGCGTGGGGCTGGACTCGGCATCGAGCCCCTGGGGAGACACAACGGCCTCCTCAACACCCCTCTCACCGAGGTTGACACCGATACTGGATCGCCTGAGACCGCGACCCCCAGCGGCTAGGAGAAGGATAATAACCGAGGAACCCGACCGGGAATCGTCATTGGACAACTGGGAGCCGTTCACACCGTAATGGAGAAGTTGTACTACGACCCGAGCCAGCCCGGTTCCCTCGGCGGGGTGGCCGCCCTGGCCAGAGCCGCGCGCCTACCGAAACGTCGGGTAGCCGACTGGCTGCGCGCCCAGGACACCTACACGCTGCACAAGCCTGCGCGCAAGCGGTTTCCTCGCAACCGCTACGTCGTGTTCGGGCCTCGGGAGCTGTGGCAGGCGGACCTGAACGACATGCGCGGCCTGAGCCGGTACAACGACGGAGTCAACTACCTGCTGACTGTGATAGACGTATTCAGTAAGCGGCTGTTCACGGTATCACTGAAGAGGAAAAGCGGGCCTGAGGTGGCTGCTGCGTTCGAGGGAATATTCGCTGAGGCGACTCCCCGCTGCCTACAGACCGACAAGGGGACGGAGTTCACCGGGGCCGCAACCAAGCGAGTGTTCAAGAGTCACGGTGTAAACTACTTCACCACGCAGAACCCCGACGTGAAGGCGGCGGTGGTGGAGCGAGTCAACCGCACGCTCAAGAACCGCATGTGGCACTACCTGACCTACAAAAACACGTATCGCTACGTGGACGTGTTGGACAGGCTTGTGGATGCCTACAACCGCAGCCCGCACAAGAGCCTGGGTGGCCTACGACCCGTGGACGCGGACAGCGGCGATGGTCAAACGGTGTACAAGGTGTGGCGTCACATGTATGGAAAGGCGATCCGGCGACACAAGCCCAGGTTCGAGCCTGGTGACACGGTGCGCATAGCCAAGGAGAAGGGCACGTTCGCCAAAGGTTATGAGACCAACTGGAGTAAGGAGCTGTTTGTGGTGGACCACGTATACGGGTCGCATCCTCTACCATTGTACGTGCTGCGAGACCTGAACGGGACGCCGCTGGAAGGGCGCTTCTACGAGCATGAGATGCAAAAGGTAACGATGGCCCCGGACCGCCTGTACCAAATAGATAAAATACTGGACACTAAAGGGCGAGGCTCCAGTAAGCGCTACCTAGTCAAGTGGGCCGGTTACGGAGAGGACTTCAACTCGTGGGTACCTGCATCTGAAATGCAACAGCTGCGATGACGAGGCACGACCAGTTTTACCTGACGTTGCCCAGTAACAGTTCAATGAAGTACTATCCCAACAACATGGTGACAAACTACACGACCCATCTACCCTCGACCGTTGATCTGTCAGACGGCGAGTGGGAGGTCGCTCTGGCGGAGGCGCACTACCCCTTCTCTTTTCTGACCGTCGGTGAGGGAACCTACATCAAACTAGTGCTGGGAATGAGGGACTCGAAAGGCGGGTTGCCCGTGGTGGACAAGTTGTTAATCAAAGTGGAGCCGGGCAATTACAGTAGTACCGAGGAACTCGTGCACGCAATCAACAACCACCCTCAAATGAAGAGTAACCTGTGCACCTTCTCGTATGACGAGAGGTCCTCCAGGGTGGAATTGATGTCGACGTCTTCAGCCGTTCAGAGCCTCAAACTGAGCCCCAGTTTGGCGCTACAGTTTGGCTACGAGGTGGATACGGATATCGTCAAGCGTCACAGGTCCGTGAGGCCGACTAACCTCTTCGCTGGTCTACCATCACACATGTACGTGTATTGCGACCTGGTGGAACCCCAACTGGTGGGCGACGCTGTGGCGCCACTACTGAAGATCCTCAACATCGACATCAGGAATTACACGTACGGTGCCAACACGACAGTGTATATAATAGACCCGCACTACGTGCCGGTGATTAAAACCTCATTCGAGAGCGTGGAAATCGATTTAAGGGACAACCAAGGGCGACACTTGCCATTCCACTTCGGGACCACGTGCATGAAGCTTCATTTCAGGAAAGAGAGGCAGCGGCAATGAATCCGAGCGATCCCTATCTGGCGTATTACCGCCACCAGCAGGCGGGCCATGGCGTATCCTCCGTATTCAGAGGAGCCGCTTTCCAACGAGGACATGGCATCGGCAGTTTCCTAGGCGGGCTGATGCGTACAGTGGTCCCGTTGATCAGATCCGGCGCATCGGCGCTGGGCAAGGAGGCGCTGAGGTCCGGTGTGGGCTTCTTGGGCGACGTGGCGGCGGGCACAGCCAACCCCCGAGTCGCAGCCAACGCCCGACTCAGACAGTTTACCGGGTCGCTGAAACGCAGGGCTGATGAAAAACTGGATCGCGTGCTGAGCGGTGGTGGTGCCTATAAGAGGAGGCGTGTACAGCAGGTTACTCCTCAGTCTCTAGCGAAACTCCTCGGAGCGAGGAAGAAGAGCGCTGCACCCAAGAGGAAGCCCGCAAAACGTGTCGCTAAGAAGAGGAGAAGCAAGAAGAGCAAGAGTACCGTGAAGGACATTTTTGGATAATGGCGTTTCTACATCAGAAGTCGTGCGAGTGTGTCAAGACCGAGTTGGACCTGTTCTCGCTACCGCCCACGCAGACCAGTATAGAGAGTGGTAAATGGGTGCAGTACAAGCCCATCTCCTCCCTGACAGACGACTCACCCGTTGAATTCATAGTTCCGGGTCATGGGGACGAGTACACGGATCTGTCACAGACGCTACTGCATGTGAAGGCTACCATTAGAACGGCTAATGGAGGCGCTGTAACGGGTGATCAAGCGATAAAAGAGGTGGGTCCGATTAACAACTGGCTGCACTCGCTGTTCAGTCAAGTGGACCTGTACCTGAACAACAAACTGGTGTCTCCTCAGAACAACACATACGCCTATCGCGCCTACCTGGAGAACCTGTTATCCTATGGCGGTGATGCCAAGACATCGCACCTCACCGCGGAGTTGTTCTACGAGGACTATGCCGGGTACATGGACAATACTGAGGAGGATAATGCCGGGCTCAAGAACCGGAGGGAGTTTGTCAAGGCCAGCCGGTACGCGGACATGGTCGGACATCTGCACGTTGACCTGTGCAACCAGGAGAAGTTCATGTTAAACGGCGTGGAGATGCGCTTTCGCCTGATCAGGTCAAAGAACTCATTCTCCATCATGTCCAAAACCGTGACAGACTATAAAGTGGACATCGCCGAAGTCAACCTGTTTATGCGCCGCTGTAAGATCAACCCGAGCGTGCTGTTGGCTCACAGCAGGACGCTGGAGTCGGGCACAGCCAAATATCCCATTACGCGCGTGGAAGTGAAATCCTTCACACTACCCTCCGGTATCAGCAGCAAGACTCTGGACAGTGTGTTTCTGGGTCAACTGCCGAAACGCATTATAGTTGGCCTGGTCAGCAATCAGGCGTTCAACGGGGACTACAAGAAGAACCCGTTCAACTTCACCCACAGCCACGTGAACTTCTTCGCGCTGTACATAGATGGTGAGCAAGTGCCATGTAAGCCGCTTCAACCGGATTACACGTTCGGTCAGGAGTTGTGCGTGCTCGCCTACCACACGTTGTACACCGGCACCGGCATCAATTTCTCAGACTGCGGTAACGAAGTCAGTCGCAACGAATACCCCTACGGATACTGCCTGATGGCGTTTGATCTGACGCCTGATATGGCAGCCTCTCAATCCAGCCACTGGAACCTGGTGCGTAACGGTAACCTGCGCATAGAGATTGGGTTCTCCGAAGCCTTGGCGGAGGCGTTCAACTGCATAGTGTACGCCGAGTTGGACAACGTCGTGGAGGTGGACCGTCATCGCAACGTCACAGTCGACTTTGGCGGGTAAACGAGTTGCCGCGCGCTCAAGGTCACCGCGGACCGTGATGGCGGCGCGCGCACCCAAGGTTATCCCGCTAGGCGCGCTCCCGCCAGCGCTCAGTCGAGTTCAGTCAGCCGTACGGTATGGACGTGCCGCCACCGATCTATAACGAGCCGCCACCAGCGCGCTGTCATCACGGAAGCGTGGTGATGGATATGCAGTGTTTTAAAGACAGTGATAATGACTTTCTACTGAAAGAGGTTTGCGTGGTGGACGTGACTACCGGCACGCTGCTCCTACATCACATCGCCCGCCCACCCTTCAGTAAGGACCTCCTGACTTCCGAGAAACAGCACGAGAGCGTCTGGGTCACTCGCCACTGCCACGGCTTGGAGTGGGACCAGGGAGACATCGCGTACGTCGCCCTGCTGGACAAGCTGCGCTCCTGCATCATCCACCGCCCCCTGGTCTACGTCAAAGGATCGCAGAAGAGGGACTTTGTACAACGCCACCTCATAACCGAGCCCGCCGCCACCACCGCTCAGGACATGGAGGATCTGGGCTGCGGGTCGCTCAACGGTCCGCCCACCTAACGGACCCTGCGCTGTCGCCACCATAAGAGCTCCCACAACCGTTGCGCCCTTCATAACTGCATAGTATTACGGGACTGGCTCGTGGCTAACGACAGGTCGGACCCGTCCGTCTCAAGCTGCCTGTGCTGCTTCCGCCCACGATGAATACCGTCCAGATCAGAGAATGCCTGGTGAGGATCCCCGGACTGAGGAACGTTGCGGTCTACGCCTCTGACCAACTACCGGACGTGCCGGTCAAGCCTCTCACCGCCATCGTGTCCAACACGGTAGCTCACACCGAGGGAGGCGAACACTGGGTGGCGTTTTACTGCTCGGAAGAGGACAGACTCGAGTACCTGGACAGCTACGGAAGGCCGCCATACCAGGCCGACTTTCAAATGTTCCTGAGGCGCAATCCTCATCACCGCCACTATGTCTACAACAGGTATCGACTCCAGGGCTACGATACTTCTGTTTGCGGCTACTACTGCCTCACTTACCTGTACTGCCGGGCTGTTCTCCGCACGTCACTCAGCGACTACGTCCAGCTCTTCGACCCTGCCGCTCCCGCCGCCAACGACGCTCTGGTCCGCAGGCTCTTCCACTCCATATTCGCTTAAAACTAATTTGTAAGGTTTTTGTAGTATGTGTATGTAACCTTATTACTGTACAATACATGCCTCATAATGATAAAGCTTGTGTTTTCATTTCTCCTTTCTCCTTACTAAATTTAAAAAAATTAGCAAAACTGAGGCAGCGGGGCTGGACCTCAGGTTTATATACCAGCGGCGCGTGTCACTGGCTGAGCCCCCGCCAAGCGGCAGTGAAGGTCGCCAAAGAGGGCGCGTCACGAGACCCCTCGGACATCAGCAAACCGCTGAGTAATTCGAGGGTGCAACCTTGAGCGTCAGCAAACCACTTAGCAACTCCTTCCTGGGCAACTCCTTCAGGGCCGTCCCCGACACGCGCCGCCAATCGCTCCCGGTTGGTGGGGGCTTTTTAAGCTGCACGGCTCGGGCCAAACGGCCCATAACGCCTTTCCGAGCCTAACGGCTTGTGACTTTTGAGTAAGCAAAGGGAGGAAATAAACAACTCGGGTTCATGCTGTACATAAAGCTATTATATTTTCTTACAAATACTATTTACAATTTTTGTTTCTCTTATAACTAATATATACAACTAGACGGGGAATTCCTCTTCTTCCTCGTCTTCGTCCTGGCGCTGTCCCTCCTCCTCCTCACCATCCACTTCCATCCGCTGCGGATGTTCTCCTCTCCTCCTGGCTGGCGGTAGCGGCGGGACGTCCTTGTGTCCCCACGGCAGAGTGTGAATGCCGTCGGGGAGGACGCACCGCTTGTCGTCAGCTGGACTGAGGCTCAGCTTGTTCACTTCCACGGTGTAGACCCGGTGCAAGTGGGACTGGAACCGGACGTTGGTGGTGTGCTTCTGGACCCCGTCAAACAGACACTCTCTGTAGTCGTCGGGGGTGAGGACGTTCTTGACAACGCCCTTCGCAACCCCCTTGGCTCGCTTGAGAGCCTTACTGCCGCCTGTCGCTGCGTCCTCGATGTCCATGAAGTACAGCTTAGACCGCAGGCCGAGGTACTCGTATAAGGACAGGCCGTTGCACTCGTCCTTAAACTTTCCGATGACCTTGGCGTTGACGGGGTTGTAGCAGGGGTGAGACCTCGGATAGCCGCTGGTGTCGAAGTCGTCCAGGTGTTCCTTCATCTCGGCGTAGACGTCCTGAGACACGATGTCAAAGACGAAGCTGTCCGTGTCCATGTAGTCCACGGTGAGGCGGTCACCGTAGCGCTCCTTCATCTTGCACAGGAACTCGTACATGAGCCACTTGCTCAGCTCCAGGACTGACATGCCTACGTAGATTGGCTTATCCAACACAATGTTGACCTTGGACAGATGCACCAGGGCCACGTCCTCCGTGTAGTACGTCCGGTCCAGGAAGTTGGATCTGGCGACGTACTTGGAAAACTTCTCCGGGGTGCACACCAGCTTCACGTTGAGGCGCTTCCGTACATCCTCGATGGTCTTGCCAAAGACCGCGTTGTTCATGAGCTTGAAGAAGTCCTGTTCAAACTTCGTTTTGGCCTTCTTCCGCAGCTCCGTGTTCATCAGGATGTACGGTTCCAACCACCGCGACTGGTGAAACGAGATCGCCCGATGCACCGCGACCAGCTCCAATCCGTTTTGCAGCGCCTGCTGCAAGACCCTGTAGTGACAGATGTAGTGTGTCTTGTCGTCCAGGGTCGTCAACAGTTTGGGGAACTTCCCTGTTGGCGGACGCTTCGTCTCGCAGCAGTAGGGAAGGTCCTTGTGCAGGTCGTGTAGGCGCGTGGGGTAGTGGAGGTCCACCTCCAAGATGTAGCCTCGATCGGCCTCCGCGTCCAGCGCGGCGACGTCCAACGCCTGGATTTCCTCACGGCTGAGCCACTCGAAGTCTCCGGTCGGCAGGCACTGGGACATGGCCCAGCCGTAGAGGTTGTTGGCGTCCAGGTACAGGAGGAAGCGCGTGGGCTCGTCCGGGCGGTAGTCCGGGCACCTGTCGTGGTTGGCCTTGGCGTAACGGGTGATGGCCTGAGAGATGCCTCCCCGGATCCCATGCTCCACGAACAGGTACATGTCAAAGTCCTGCAGCGTGTCCAGCTCCACACCGCAGGTCTTGAGCATCACGTCCCAGGCGTAGGACGGCAGGATGTAGTAGTGGGCGGGATCCAGCCCGTACTCTGCTAGCGACGTATCACGGAACTGCTCAAAGACATCGGTGAGCAGGGCGATGTCGCATCGCAGGTACTTGTCCGCGTAGTCCTTGAGGTTGTGACACTCAAAGGCTCGCCACACGTTGAGGGCGTGCTCGTACTCCTCCTCCTTGATATCCTCCAGGGTCATGGAGTTCCTGAACGCCTCCTTGGGAGGCAGCTCCCTGGTGGAGTACAACGTGTCGTACGACGTGACAAAGTCGTAGGGGAACACGCCCTTCCTGCGCACCAGGTCGAACAGCCGGTCGTCGGGGAAGCGCTTCCTCGTCTCGCGCATCTTGTCAGTGGGCAGTCCCGCTGCTAGGCTGGCCAGGCTCATGGACAAGAACCTGTAGGTGTCGAGGAACCGCACCGCGAAACTGCTCTGACGTTGGTTGTCCCCGGGCTGACCAAAGTGAAACCGCTTGGTGAAGGCGATGTAGCGCTCTTCGGTGTGCGCCAGCACGTCCACATCGCCGGGGTCGATGGCCAGCTCCCGCACTACGAAGTGGGCGTCGTAGTTGGACAGGTTGTGGAAGTAGCAGTTGATGTGTCGCTGCTCCCGGTACCTGAGGTTGCACGAGCGGTGGGCGGCTCCTCGGAACTCGTAAGGCGGGGCGTGGTTGTGGTCCCGCACCTTGACGTCCTGGTCCGTGAACTCCTTCCCGCAGAGGTAGCAGTGAGTCGCCACCAGGTACTCGTCCATCTCCTGCTGGGTCAGAGAAGGGTACAGAGATCTCATGCTGAACAGGAACTCCCACAGCGCCAGCACGTCCATCTTGAGCCTCTCCATGAAGACCTTGGACGCGTCAGCCCCGAAGTAGACGCGGGGCTCAAACTCCTCCAGGCCGAGCGAGTCCACGATCTGGTAGGCGAAGGCGTACGGGACGTGCAGTTGCAGGGGCCTCGTGCCGGGCGGCGCTTCCGTAGGGTCGGCAACGACGGGCTGCAGAGCACACTCAAAGTCCGCGTAGATGCAGAACCTCTCCCGCCTAGTGTACTCGGGGTGGGTGAAGCGGATCTGCTGCTTCTTCGACATGTCCAAGCGGAGGGGAGCCTTGGCGGTGCAGTATCGCATGTGCTCCTCCAGACGCTCGGCACCGGACAGTTGCAGCTTGTCAGGCCGGTTGTCAAAGTAAGCGAAGCATCGCTTACACACGTGGATGGTGTGGCCGTGAGACGTCAGCTGAGGACGCACTAGCCTACTCATGTTTGCGATGTAGACGTAGTGACTGTTCCCGCCGGTGGTCACGTACAGCAGGTCCCGATGATCCTCCAACTCCCGCTTGCAGATCTTCAGCGGGAACACGCGGTCCTGGAACTTTGGCGATCCGTCGGGGCGTCTCCCCACTATGGCGCGCTCGATCCCGTACACGTTGACGCTGATGGCGTTCTTCCTCTCAAAGACCTTGATGTCCTTCACAGCCACGGGGAAGCGTAGGCCGGTCCAATCGTAGCGAGCCATGACGTCCGGTGTGTACGATGCGGGCCTCTCCGGGTGTCGCGCGACGAACTTGGTCAGGACGGCATACGCGAAGCACATGTCATCGAGGTTGTGCACGTTGATGACAGCGCGCGTCTCGCAGATGGTCTTGGGAAGCTGGACGAACCGGGCTCCGCGTTCTCCCAACGGGGTGTAGAGATTGACGCGGATCTCCAGGTCACGTATCCGGAGATAGCTCCACCCGCTGCCCACTAGCAGGCACTGCTCCTTCTCTTCCTCCAGCTTGTGGAAGGACGCTGACAGGAAGTCCTCCAAGTTGGACGCGGCGGTGAGAGGTACGTTCTTCGTCTTGAAGGCCCGCAGACAGGTGGCTCCGTGGACGTTGGCGAATTCGCACTCCAGGAACATGTTGACCTTGGTGTTTGGGTGCCGGGACCTGACGTCAGTCAATAGGTTCAGGACGCTGTCAAACAGCAGCACCAGCGCGTCCTCCACGGACAAGAAGTCCTCCATGGGTCGAGACAGGCCGAAGGTCAGGAGGCGTCCGCGGAACCCCCGTTGGATGGTGCGGAACGCGGGCAGTCCACCACCACCACCCACCATCCCGTCGGGTGCCTCGCTCGGTCCGGGCTGAGGCTCGCGGCTGGGTCGAGGCTCGCGGCTGGGTCCGGGCTGGGGCTCGTGGCTGGGTCCGGGCTGGGGCTCGTGGCTGGGTCCGGGCTGGGGCTCGTGGCTGGGTCCGGGCTGGGGCTCGTGGCTGGGTCCGGGCTGGGGCTCACGGCCGGGTCGGTGCTCGGGTGACAGGACGGGCAGGTGCGGCATCTCGTCCACAACGAGGTTCCTCACGACGGGGCAGTTTTCGGCCTCGTGCTGGTCCCGGTTGTAGCGCCGGGTGAAGCCTCGGTCGCAGTAGGCGCACGCGAACCTCATGCCACGGTGGGCGCTCGCCACGTGCTGCTGGAGATAAGCGGTCCTTCGGAAAAGGGCGCCGCACTCGGGACAGCGGACCCCGTTGGCATGCACCAGCTGCACGTGGCGCTGGAGCAGATCCTCGCGGGCGAATCGCCTCCCGCACGCGTCGCACTCGGGCCGTGGGTCTCTGACGGGTGGCGTTGCGGCGGAGGAGGAGGTCGAAGCCGACGGGATCGCACCGTGGACCGCTTCCATGTGATGGCGCAGATCCTCAGGGCTCGCCAGGGCGATGGAGCACAACGGGCACGGACGGCCTGCGAACAGGAAAACAAGTCCTATTAGTTACCTCGATAAACACGAGGGTGAGGAACTGGCGGCCTCTTCCTCATCTCGTTCGCCAGTTTGAGCCCAGTAAATACAAGGGTGAGGAATTGCACAGAGGTCTGACGACCTCTTCCTCATCTCGATCGTCAGTTTGAGCCCAGTAATACAAGGGTGAGGAACTGAACAGAGGCTGGCAGCCCCTTGTTTACTACTTGAATCTGTTTACTCGGCTAAAGCCGTTTACTCTCTCGAAAACAAGTCATTAGTACTGACGGTTTCTTGTTTAATGTAAAAACCGTGCCTGGCGCTTAATCGTGAGGAACTGCACAGAGGACTGGCGACCTCTTCCTCATCTCAATCGCCAGTTTGGGCCCAGTAAATACAAGGGTGAGGAACACACAGAGGCTGGCAGCCTCCTTTCTTGTTTAACATAAAAACCGTACCTGACGCTTGATCGTGAGGAACTGTATAGAGGACTGGTGACCTATTCCTCATCTCGATCGCCAGTTTGAGTCCAGTAATACAAGGGTGAGGAACTTTGGATGAGGATATCGAAGAAGGCGTGCTTAACAAATCTACTGGCGGTTTCCTATTTAACCTAAAACCGTACCTGGCGCTTGATCGTGAGGAGTGGGAGGATGAACTGCTATGAGGTGACGTCGCAGGTTGTCGCTTCGCCCGAAGCGTCTCCCGCAGACGTTGCAGTCGAAATGGCGGTCCCTGTGAGCGGCTGCCGTGTGACGAGTCAGGTTTCCAGCGTTCGCGAAGACGCGACCGCAGACCTCACACATACGAGGAACAGCCATCTGATTGAAAAGCAAAACCTAATTTCATTTCGCTTAAACATTTTTTTTTTAAAAGAGTGGTAGTGAATCTATTTTGCTTTTTAAGTTTGATTCATTAATTTTAATCGTTATAAAACACAACTGTTTCAAGGTCATTACAATTCCACTCATCTCCATCGGAAAAAGAAACAACGACAAGGCTCAGTGTACTGGGATATGTAAAAGATTAATTATTAATGTTAGCTAATAAGATTTTAGAGCATTGGTAAACTTGCTGATGAAAAAGTAAATTATATGTTACTTACATTTTAAGATATTCAAAGAGAAAGTCGTAACAGTCGCATAAGTAATCACCGCGATAGTAACGAAAATTAAAATAACGAATAATTAAAATAGAAACGCTAATTAATAAATATGTTGTTACTTACGTTGACTTTTACGGGAATCCAAAGGCAATGAACAGCAGGTTGTGTAGGTGTATCGCAGAGACAGCAATACTTCGTCCGCACAGTAAGAGCTCCAAAGACAAACTGACGAAACCCTTGAGGACGCGCTCATAAATAGCACTCCAGTCGGGAGGAGTAAGCGGTAAACAGTTCCCGGAACCGCTGATGAGTAAAGAGCCCCGGGCGGTCACGTAGGCCCTAGCACGCGCCTCGACACGTGACTCCGCGGAGCCGCTCACCGGGGGGGGGGGAACTTGCATCCTCACCGCGCCTTTGCTAGTTTTGAACCATCGTGAGGGGTCTGGAAAAACAGCCAAGATCCCATGAGGAAAACGCGTTTAAAAATTAATAGCGGTCTTGTTTAACGGTGGATTCACAATTTTCTTTAAGGGATGGTTTACTTAAGCTGCCACCTGACATGTGGTGAAATTTCATCAAAATCGGTCGGTAAACAGCTGAGATCCCATAAGGAAAACGCGTTTAAAAATTAATAGCGGGCCCGTTTAACGGTTGATTTTCAATCTTCTTTAAGGGATGGTTTACTTAGGCCGTCGCCCGACATGTGGTGAAGTTTCGTCAAAATCGACCGGTAAACAGCTGAGATCCCATAAGGAAAACGCGTTTAGAAATTAATAGCGGCCTTGTTTAATGGCGGATCTATGGGGTTCTTACGTCATTCGCTTCCTCTAGGATAGGCCTACACTCTGGAAAAAGTCCCGTGGGAATCGGAGGGTAAATAGGCTAGTTATTAATTTTCGAAAGTTTTTTCCTCATCACGAAAAGTGCTGCAGACGACCGGGGGGGGGGGATCCTCATTCCTACTCTCACGCCTGTGCTCGCCAACCTATGTTAGGTTTCCACCAGGTCACGTGAGGGGGGGGGGCTTCCTCGCATCCTCACGTCAGGTGCCAGGTTTAAGTTAGGTTAATGGGTCACGTGACGGGGGGGGGAGGTCCCTCGGGCGTGCCCTCGGGGGTGACCTTGGGGGTCAAGGTCAAGGTCATCCGGGGGGGGGATTCCTCGCATCCTCACTTCTGTGCTGGGGTTGAATCGGCCATTGCCCCCTACTTATCTGTGTTTTTATATGAAAACTTACGATCCAGTGACCATCCTCATCAGAGTAAATGTTAGATAAGATAGGAGTCAATGTTAAATAGAAGTTATTTAAAATAAAATGCTCGTGAGAGATTTTATTCTTTGGTCGCACATTTGACCTGGACAATTTATAGGGTTAAGTTTAAGTGGTGATATCCTAAACCAGTTTTGGTGTATCTGATCGTTGTATTAAATAGACAGTAATGAAATGTGTATTAAATTATTCATGAACTAATCCCTAAATATTATTGGTTAGATTATGTATTGATTAAACATAATAACTTTAAAGGTTTATTGCAAAACTTCAAAAGTCTATTAAGAAAGTTTCAGTGTGACGAATTATTAATAGAAGTTCCAAAGCAAACAATTACATTTTAAAATAAACTATGAGGAATATACATAAAAATAAAAAAATTATTCAAGCTATGTATAATAACACACATAGCTATGCATTAGAAATGCTTGGTTAAAAATGTAAGTAGTGCGTAATGTTACGTTCATGTAATATGAGTATTTAAACATAAATTATAACTTACAAAAAACCTTAACATTTATTTTCATTCCGAAATGACGTTATCTGTATTTTCCAATAACCGCAACACTTTACAGGTATTGGCGTTTGGTAAATAACTCTAAACAACACTTTATATAAGTGGGTTTAGCGGAACGTAACAATGAAATGAAGTGTAAAATAGCTTTTCGCCGAAGAACAAATGGAAAAATAGAAATAATGCCGTAGAGGTTTATGTACTTTCCGCAGAATATTTAAGGGGTTGTATTATTTTATTCACTTTAGTATAATTTAGCTTTTATATAAAGATAATTAGAAAACAAAGTTGGGTTGTAAACCATATCAAACACTCAATTAAAAATAAGTATGTCAGAGAGGTGGTCTCCTTAATTAATGGTGTAAATTAATTTAATACCTTCACCAATTCTGCTCAATGTATGTTATTGTTCGAGTAACATCTAGTATATTTGTATAAAACAATAAATATAGTTATATATGGAAATCACTGTTTGAGATCCATCTTTATATTAATGTACAGTTTTATTTAATTTCTTATAACAAAAATGTATGTAAATAATAATATTTTCTACATAAATCAGGTATTCAATGGTTTCCCGTATAAGTATGTGATATTGTTCCACCTGTTGATACATAGTAAGATCTCAGACCTTACATTGCAACCTTGCATTTGCATAGATAGAGTTGGAGGCTTTAAACACGACTTAATATTAGATCTAAAATTTTTGTTTGCACTTCAAGTGCCGAGGAAACGTAGGCCGAGGAATCCCAGTACCGAGACAATAATTTTGATCAAGCAAGTGGTGGAGGCGGGTCATCTCCTACCAAGGTTTTGGTTGAGATCAAGCCGAGGTAGCAAACGTTCGTCAAGTCGATGAGCCATATTCAAAACGGGGATGTTCTCCTCAGATTTGTGAGTTCTAGCGAATGAGCAGATTTAGCGATTTAGCTGCAAACATTAAAGGCAACTCTCAAAGACGAGGCATCACTCTACCAGACCCCCCCCCCCTCAAGTTTCTCTTCCAGTGTCTCGGGAACGGTCATTCCTCCCGGAATTGCAAGAGTCCCAACTGAAAAAGAACTATCGTAGGCCTCATCAGGAGGAATTTTACTTCGCCAGAGCGCTACATTTTCTGTGTAGTAAATGGATTCTGTGAGAACGTGTCAAGGCGTATTCTTGTGTGTGTCTGGGTTATGAGGCGTATTTAATATTTCACTCGACTAGGCAAAATAAAAACTCCAATAATTAATACTACTAGGCTTGTAATTGTTAGCAAGGTAAAAACACCCTAATCTGTGGTCGTCCTACTCTTTTCAAATTAGACCCGGCCGGAAAATCTGGGTGAGCGACGGTTTACTTAATTGCATTGGTTCAAGATGCAGTGCAAAGAGAAGATACATACAGGCCTTTAGTACTGTCGGTGTTGGCTCATGCTTCTATAACTATTGGCAGGAACTTCTTTAAATAGAGCCATCACCTAGGAGCGTAGCAGCATTTTCCTACCTCTTAAACAAGTTATGAAAATATAAAATATAAATTTGCCTGGATTTGTTTTGGTTCACATACTTGGCAAGCAGATTATCTTTATTTTATCACGTTTCATCTAAAACGAGTGATGGTCCACTCAAGTTAGACATTATAAAGGGTCCTTGCATGCAAAGGCTCATGTACTTCTTCTTTTAATTTCTTAGTATGTTGTTAGGACCTATACCACAAGTAGGAAACCAAGTTTGCAGCTTCGAACGACCTGTGCTACTGGCGTAGTAGTAAAATACCCCCGTCACAGCAAACCTGCGTACTCAGCGAATTTCCAATGCAAAATATATGTCTCAATACCACATAAAGCCGCATACCAAGATTCATAAAAATATATTTACAAATAAGCGATACATCAAATTTTAATTATTCTCCACAAGAATAACATTGGGAATGAGTACGCAGGTTTGCTGCAACAAGGAACACAAAAAATGGGTTTTTATGCTAGTATCAATATAACTCAACTAGGTGAAGTCGTATACCAGTTTTTATTCATTAATGTTCATAATTAAGGGAGATAGAGCATTTAATTATTCTCCATAAGAATAATATGGGGGCTGAGTACGCAGGTTTGCTGCTACGGGAGCCTTTGGAAAAAAGTTTTTTTTTGAGCAAATATCAATAGACCACAACAAGATGAAGCTGTATACCAAGTTTCGTCAGTATACGTTCACAATTAAGCGAGATATAAAAATTTTCTTTTCCTCCATAAGAATAACATTAGACAACGTACTGTGTTTAGCACTTTCAATATCTCGGTAACCAATTGACGTAGAGGAATGATCAAAATACCAAATTGTGTGTTTTTTTAAGCTGAATCCAATGGTGAAAACTAAAGTTTGACTTTTTCAAAAATTATATGTAAAACATTCAAAAAACCTATTTTTGGGGTACAAAACCCCCAAAAAGTACCCCTTAAGGTAAAGCGATATCGCTGGTTTTCGAACTTAAAGTCATAAATGTTCTTTTACACATTTATACCAAATTTCATCACAATCGGACCTTTTTTACGAGAGTTATCGCACCCACGGACACACATATATATATATATATATATATATATATATATATACAGTTTTGAACGAATGGTGTTTTTGGGGTCTGGGGATCTCAAATCGAAAAGTTATCATGGTCCCGGGCCTAGGTCTTACCATGCCGACTACGGTAATAGCTTCTTCCCTATAGGGGAAATTCGCTAAAAAGAGTCAAATGTTTTCACTTTTTTCAGTTTTTGCTAAATATCTCCAAAAGTATGCCTCTGACAGAATATGATGTCCAATCCTTTCTTAAACTGGATACCATTTGCTGAAGTTTGAGACCACTGAAGTATAAGCAAGGAGATGCCACTTAATTTTATAAGTTCAGCTTCACTAGGTGGTGTTGATAAATACATCGGCTTTCTACATCCGAACATTTGAGGTCAGAAATCAATTTAAACGCTAGACAGTCCAAAGGGACCTAGCCCATATGATATCCTCACATAAACTCAATCATTGATGTAGTGTCCTCTTCCTAATTTGGCCATTTACTTAAACCACCTATTGAATAAGGGTGTCTTTTTCTTCGAACCTAAAGTCTGGATCCCTTATTCTAATACATAAATATGCTGAAACTGGTAATTTTACTGGGATCCTTAAGCAATTACAGCCACATTTAATTCAAAAACTTTAGATGTGGTTTTAAGAAATTCCTATTGTTGTATGTTCATAACAATTTGTGAAAGTAAAAAAACACTTTAAAAAATGTGGATTCCATAGCATATCTGCACACCAAATTTACTCAAAGACATTCGTCTGGTCTCTAGATGTTTACACATCCAGCCAAACCGACACTTTTAATCTTAAATAAAACTATTTTGGATTCACTGAAAACAAAACAGGTATATTAACTAATAACAAAAATTTTTAAATGACGAAAACAATACTTTCTCTTTATTTGGGAAGGGAAAGGAAGTAAAAATAAATTACAAGACAGAAACATTTAAATTTGTTAGTTAAATGTAGGTTTGGTTTTTGTCGATTTTTGAACGGTATTTGGCATGCACACTAATAAAGCTTTTGCTGCAAACCGTTATATAGATATTGCTATATACATACAGTCTTGTCCAATATTCCCCAGTGGGACAGTGCCAGCCCATGATTGGATGCATACGAATTGGTCCATTCTGGCAGGACACGTGGGAGAATTTGTCCCTATAAATGAAACTTTACATGGGAAACCTGATTGGATCTGAGATTGCCTTATTGCTTAGTTCGAAGGTCAAAATTAACCATGCATTATTAAATCATTGTTTTTGTTTACAAAAATACTAACTTATATGTAACGAATTTACATTTTAACTGTAATTAATGCCACTTTGGCGCTAAGGAAATGTTTGGCTTAAATTCACATATGTAACTTTAGGCAACTATCTAGGCTGAATCATTATAAATATAAATAATAATATAAATAAAAGTACCATAGACAGCATAGTAAGCAGAATCCGATTTAAAACAGCAGTGTCAACATGAACCGTCGTTTGACTTTCTATTCGTCAAAGTA
This sequence comes from Allygus modestus, assembly GCA_963675035.1. Classification (NCBI taxonomy): domain Eukaryota; kingdom Metazoa; phylum Arthropoda; class Insecta; order Hemiptera; family Cicadellidae; genus Allygus; species Allygus modestus. The sequence goes on from OY776115.1 coordinate 70,693,560, forward strand.
ATTGAGAGTAAAACTGCTCACGTAGGGTAGAACACATGCAAAATTAACTCAATACTGGCAATTGTATACTTTTTCAACCGGCACATACAGTGTTTTCAAATGTTTTACACTTAAAGTTTCCTTCATAAGCACAATATTATACATATGTTATGTAATACATGTATTATATGTATTGTATCTATTTAATATATTGCATGTTATAATTGTTGTAGGCAAAAGGTTTGTGTGTATTTATTTATGTTGAAATAAAGCATGGTAGGTTCTAATTGCATGTTTGTATTGATATAAATTTTTACATAAATTATAAGATTGTTCATGATTCATAGTTAGATGTTTTATTTATGACATATTACTTATTTTTAGCGAATTTCCCCCATAGGGAAAAAGCTATTACCGTAGGTCTCATGGTAAGACTTAAGCCCGAGACCATGATAACTTTTCATTTTGAGGTCCCCAGATGCAAAAACACTGTTCGTTCAAATTTGTATATATGTATATGTAAATATATATATATATATATATATATATATTTATATTTATATATAAATAAATATATTATATATATTTATATTTATATATATGTGTGTGTGTCTGTAAGCCTGATAACCCTCCTAAAAAAGGTCCGACCTTAATTAAATTTGGTACAATTGTGTAAAGTACCATTTATTTGAACGAGTTCGAAAACCAAGCGAATCGCACCATCAGAAAGGGGGTTTTGTACCCCACAAATTTTTTTGGGGTTTCCACATGTAATTTTTATTTTAATCAAATTTTAGTTTTCACCATTTAATTCAGCATGAAAATACAAACGATTTGGTATTTTGATCATTGTTCTACGTCAATTAGTTACTGAGATATTAAAAGTGCTAAACACAGTGCGTTGTCTAATGTTATTCTTATGGAGAAACAGAAAAAATCTATATCTCGCTTATTTATGATCATAAACTGACAAAATTTGGTATATGGATTCATCTGGTTGTGGTTTATTGTTGTTTGCACAAAAAAACAATTTTTTGCCTATGGTTCCCGTAGCAGCAAACCTAGGTACTCAGTCCCCAAGTTATTCTTATGGAAAATAATTAAAATGTTACATATAGCTTATTTATGAATGTATATGGATGAAACTTGGTATGTGACTTCACTTAGATGAGTTCTATTGATATTTGCATAAAAACCCATTATTTTGTGTTCCTTGTTGCAGTAAACCTGCGTACTCATCCCCAATGTTATTCTTATGGAGAATAATTAATATTTTAAATATCGCTTGTTTGTGAATATATTTCTTATGAATCCTGTCAAGTGGCTTAATGTTTTATGTTGTATATTCATTGGAAATTCGCTGAGTATGCTGGTTTGCTGCAACGGGGGTATTATTGTTAATCGAGGGCTTCATGCCAAAAGGGCCAATCAACCAATTCGCCGATTTTGAACCATGACTCGTAAATAAACTAAATTTATATATTAATTAAATGTTACCTCAGTAATATCCCTTTAAATCGATAAAAAATAACATGTTAAAAGTGTTAGTAAGTGTACAGGTGTTTAAATAGGAACTATTTAAATTATCACAACGTTTTAATTATCAGTCTTCAAAATATGTGTTTTGGTAGATACGCCCTTTTGGCATGAAGCCCTCGATATTATTTGTATCTTCACGTCTGTCATTGATTTTGTATGACGGTTGCTTCAGAATTATAATGTAATAATAATCTTGAATGCGATTTGGTTTTAGTCATGGTATTTGGCTCTGGTTTTGTTCTGTATGTTTTGTATTGCCGTGTCTATTGCCGTTATGTAGAACAAATAAACAATAAGGGTTCAAACCTTTCATAATTTAGTTTGTTTACACAAAATCAATAACTTCTAATAAATTAAACTTATCACTTTCAAATAAAGTGCAAATCAAATGTATATACAAATATTATTTTACGACTAATAGTTGGGGAATATTTTTAATTAGCGGTAAAGGCAGAACATTGCAGAATGTATTAAATACATGGTTCTTAAGATGAATCATTACATTATATTTTGTATTTATTGAACAATTCAATGAAGACTTGAAATATTGGCTATGCTAACATTGATCAATAGACGTTATTCGGATTATGTCCCTGCCTAACCGATGAGTGATGCGGGAATACTTATTCGCCTTTAAAAGACAATATGTGTAGCAAACGAATTTGTAATGCCTAAAAAACTGGATTATCTGAGGAAATTTCAGAAAAATACATAAAACTACAAGACTTAATGTTTAAAATTTTGTATAGGCTATTATAATTAGAACCTTTCTCAAAATCAAAATGCTATTGTTTTGTTGTATACGCTGGATACGCGGAATATTGGCTCTTAAAAATGAATGAACATTTGCTAAAATGGTCTAATTATTGACTTACAGTAAACGACGGAATAGTTGAACACGTGTTCCTGCGGTGTAACGGTAATTTAGTCATTACTTAATTAATTGGATGTAATGTAGTTGGAGTAAATGGTTGGGATGTTTTTCTAGCCCTCTTTTTGTAGGCTTTCCTCTACTGGCTCTACTACATTTCTTATTTTCCTTTTTTAATAACTGGACTTAAAGTTACGGTAGTTTGGCAAATTTAACGAAACAACTTGCAGATTAAATAAACAACTGTGCATACGCCTTTTTTCATTAAAGTATTAATTTGTTGACTTTTTTTTCAATATTTTTCCACTTAAGCATTATTTTGTTGAATGTATTTTTAATGTGAAATAAAAATAATTTTTTGATGTTTCAGTATTAGTATCAATCAAAATATAAATACAGATTTAACAAATTAATTAATGAAGGTCTCTAATAAAAGCCTTGATTGGACATTCTTCCAATGTTGAATATTGGTAATCACTAACCAAATTGCTGTACGCTAAACATAATTTAGTCAAAATTCTAGATATTTCGAATATTTTTTTATTCTAGATATATAAATTAAAAATGATCAGACTAATCTGCTATTGAGTTTATAATCAGATAATCTCATATATTGAATCCTGAATTTAAAACCAACAAGACAATAAATTGATCACTAATTTCTTAAATAATGCTTCAAAAGAATGTAAGATATATAATTCATTCACTGAAATGCTTTGTAAAAATGAAACGAAAGACATGGAAAACTACAGCGATCCATCACCAATGCGAAGTTACTAGTTCGAAGTTACCAAGGCTACCTAATCCAAATAGTCGTATGGACAGATATATACTAACTTAAATATATCGTTTGTTTTGTTGATTATTGATATCTTACAATTGCTTAAAAATTGTAAACGAGTTCGCACGCAGCACGCTGACGTGAGGGAAGTGAATTTCCACATAAAAACTTTTAAAACTCAAAATCAGTGTAAAAATATACATGTATTCCAATTGTTATTGAAATCTGAAAACATAGATTTGTTGGCTGTTCTGATGCTCCTGGTTTCATTTACCTGCAAAGCTGGGAATACAATTTTGCGCATCAAAGAAGGTCCAGTCAGGCTTGAAAGTAGACGTGAAGTTGCTGGGGATGATAAAAGTACTCTAACAAAGGAGTAGCAGGCTTTTCTAGTGTGAAAACCCCATAAGACAACGTACTGTGTTTAGTCGAAACACATTTTCTTTAATAACTTGGTAAATAGTTATGCTAGAATTACGAGAGAGGAATAAAAACTTTCGCCTCACTAATTCCAATCTTTATACATGCATTATTTTAACATCCGAGGCTTTTCTGATCCTTTTTGGGCCCAAAAACTCGAAATTTGAAAGATTAATGCCCGAAAAAGGGGTTGGGAGTTTTCCGATTGTTTTGCCCAACGAACTTGTCCAACTGATTACAGAAAGGAACGTCCCTACCAAATTTGAACAAAATTTGAAATCGGACAAAAAATGCCACCGCTAGAGTGCAAACTAACCACAAATATACTAACTTTGGTGTTTATGGTTCGATTTGTCTGCAATTTGGATATGTTGTTAACCTAGGCCAATGCACAAGCAAATACCCCATATAATTTCCAAATTAAATATTAAGGTCAGATTAAAAAAATATTTTGTAAATTACTGTAGTGCCAAATGACAACTTCTTTATTTACTGTCCGATTTGTTTGTATCTTGGATACGTTACTGTCCTAGGCTATTACATAAGTAAGTACAACCTATAACTTCCAAATTTAATTTTAAACAACATTTTTTAAATAACTATAGTGCCAATTCCAAACTTATTTATTTATTGTCCGATCTGTTTTATTTTCAAAAATGTTATAGCCCCACAACTATTATATTTTAAATTACCACACATTATTTAAAAAATCCGATACTCTATACATATTAACTTTGGTATTTGTGGTGGACATGTTACTGTATTGCACAACTAAATATTATCTGTAATTTCTAAATTTAATTTGAACAATATTTTATGCCAATTGCAAACTTCTTTATTTAGTATTCGATTTAACTAATTTTTGGATAGGTTATAGCCCCAAACCATTGTATGAATAATTGCCATATGTTATTTACAAATTCGATGTATACACCTTAAAATACTAACTTTGGTGTTTATAGCCCAATTCAACCGTAATTTGGATATGTTTTTGTTATAAGCCAATGTAAATACCGAGCATAATTCCCAAATTTATTTTAAATAATATAGCACCAAACGCCAGCTGATTTAGTCTATTGTATTTATAATTACCATGTATTATACCCAAATTCATTACTATATAAAATTGTATGCATAAATGTTTGCAAAATTACTAAATTTAGTGTTTATCATTCGATTTAATTGGTTATTGTATATGGTTGTACAGTGCCAATGGATTTGTAATTACATATAATTATGCCTTCAATTATTATCTTAAATTTATAAATCACTATAGTGCCAAATGCCAGTTTATTTATTTCGTTGATTTTTGGATATGTTATTTAACAAGTATTATCCCCGATTCGATACTATGTAATAATCGAACTAATGTAACAATCGCAAACTTTTTGTTTACCATCAGATGTAATAGAGTTAAAGCAGTTATCCCCCAGGGTATTATATATAAACACGTCTCTATAGTTTGTACAGTTCATAAATAAAAGCCCCAAAGGTCTAGTTTTTTTTTTTGTGTTTGTGGATCGATATGGCCGGTTATCTTCTTAGACCAATTGTCTATTATTATTTCCAAATAATTACAGTTTTGCAAAATGGAAACAACCCCAACTATATAATTTAAACATTAATATTTATAAATTATTACATTTTGTGATATTTGAATGTGCCACCCACAAACAGAAAAAATGTGTCAATTCATAGAATCTGTAACATTTGTGTAAAATGTCTATAAAAACCACACACATAATTTGACAGAAAAATGGTGTAAATTGACAGAACCTGTAACATTTGTTTAAATTGCTATACAAACTTTTACAGTGAACAAAAACATACCCAAATTACGGTTGAATTGGACTATAAACACCAAAGTTAGTATTTTGTGGTGTATGGATCGAATTTGTAAATAACAAATGGTAATTAAATACAATTGTTGAGGGCTATAACATATCCAAATCGGTTAAATCGAATAGTAAATAAAGAAGTATGCAATTGGCATAAAATATTTTTTAAATTAAATTTAGAAATTACAGATTATATTTAGTTGTGCAATACAGTAACATATCCACTACAAATACCAAAGTTAATATATATAGATTATCGGATTTTGGAAATAATGTATGGTAATTTTACGTGTAATAGTTGTGGGGATATAATAATTTTTTAGATAATTCAAGTTGGGCAATAAATAAAGAATTTGGGATTTTGCACTTTAGTAATTTACAAAATATTGTTTAAAATTAAATTTGGAAATTATAGGTTGTATTTACATATGCAATAGCCTAGGACAGCAACAATCCAAGTTACAAACAAATCAGACAGTAAATAAAGAAGTTGTCGTTTGGCAATACAGTAATTTACTAAATATTTCTTTTAATTTGACCTTAATATTTAATTTGGAAATGATATAGGGTATTTGCTTGTGCAATGGCCTAGGGCAGCAACATATCCAAATTGCAGTCAAACCAAACCATAAACACCAAAGTTAGTATTTTACACTGTGGTTAGTTACAAAGTGGTTAGTTTACACTGCATATGCAAATTTTAAAAAGTATTGGATATGGAAGTAATGTATGGTAATTATACATACAATAGTCGAGGGCTATAACATATCCTAAAATCAACCAAATCTGACTGTAAATAAAAAGTTTGCATTTAGCACTATAGTATATTTTAAAATTTTATTTAATCTTGCCGTAATATTAATTTGAAGATTATATGTAGTGTATTCACTAGCCTAATACAATAACATATCCGAGTTTAAAATAAATCAGAGCATAAACACTAAAGTTAGTTTTTTGGTTTGATTCTGACAATTAATTTTTAAAATATATAGGGGACAGGTAGGGTTTGGAAATATTTGTTTGGTATAGTTAAGGGTGGACAAGAGTATAGACTAAGAGGAAATGGGTATGTATAGGCAGGGATCTAGCAAGTGCCCAAACCTGATATTTCGGAGTTTGTTTTTAGTTGGCGGAATCCCGTGGGGTTTTCTCCACCAAACTTTTTCCACAAGTAGGTTTTATGGCATCTCTTTCTGTTTAATCGCTACTTGAATAATGTTCATTTTACAAGATATCCAAAAGAAAACTATTTTCTATCATTCCTTGTGTTTTCCAAATGTTTCCCGATCACCAATTTCGTATAATACTTCGTAATTACGTATATAATGTAACGAACCATCGCTTTATGTAAGATACCCATTTGAAAGGTGTTGTTTAAAGCATCTCAGCTTATAAAAGCCCATAATAGTCAGCTTTATGAATGGCGTCACATGTTGTCATGGCAACCGCTACAATGAAAGACTCCCACTCTGTCTATCTTGAAATACAACGTTGGGCAGAACAAAATGGATAAACATATGACAGGTTTAACTGTTCGTATTATAACGAACAAATAGTATAGAACTTGTGACAGATGTTCCTAAACAATTTGAGGTGTTCGGCTCAATAATGGAATGAACTCCCCTTCTAAAAAAATGTAATGAACCCCTTCAATGTTAAATGAACCCCTTCTATGTTCTTATTCCTACCACATTTTAAGACAATGACTATAGGGAAAAATAACTACCATGCAAAAAATTAATTTATAATTTTGACTGCGGTATAATATTATTTAAATGTCAACATACAATTATGTTTCCTAAAATACTTTACCATTCCCGTTCTGCTGATTAAGTCCATTAAAACTATCTAAAACATGTATTATGGTTACATAACATAACTTTCTGTTATGGAAATTGGTTTCATAAATAATTTAAAAGATCTAGGAAAAAATAATAAACGATATTCATACAATAGTAATCGGTGATAAGGGTACATTGATGTAAAGGTATGTTGAAACCCCCCAAGCCAAGCTTTATGGCAGAATCGTGAATGTTTAAAGTTTATGAAGCTCCATATTAATAACCTCCACACATTAATGTATAGATTATTAACGTGCAATGATGCATTGAGTATAGTGAAGCGCATTGTAATAGTGCAATGATGCATTATGTAATGACCAACAAAATGTTCCCTAATAAGAACTTGCAATTTCCAACTTGTTTGCCCTTTCAGATCATATTTGTTGCTTATGAATAGAATCCTTTAAATTAAGAGAACCACTTCCCTTCTATGTATTTAATACTGTCTTCTGACTCATTTCAGGATAATCCATTTAGGCGATATTTAATAATGTTTAAAAATACTTTATTTTTATTCGATTAAAAGTTTCCGAAATGTTGTTATTATATATTGATCCGTTAAAGCGTAAATGCACACTTTTATCTATTACTATATCTAATCCATGTAACTATCCAACCTATATTTAACCTTCTGCCTTTGAAGAGTCATTAAAAATATAAAAAATGAGTTATTCACCAGGAAAAAATGTATTTTATTTGTGGTCTACAGCCAGAAAATTAAACCACAGCCAAAACCACTATTCGCTTTCTGGTGCCACTATACCCAGGCAATCCGACTGGCAGTGAACATGGTTATGGATACTGTAATATCAATACCACAATGTTACTGACAAGCTCAGGAAGTTTGATGATTCAGTGACTGGAAAAAATAAATTATATATTATCTCTCATTTCACTGACCGCTTCCGACCTGTAGGTTGTGTTGAACTTTACTCACTACATATTTAAACCGTTGACTTGAAAACACTCGTAGAGTATTCAAAAGGCTGTTTGCCCACGAAGGATTATGAGAACTGTGACACATGATTGTTTAGATATAAGGTTGTTTGGGATTATATAATGTAATCAGTACACAAAGCAAAATAATGTTTGTTGCAATTATTTGATACCGAAAATTACAAATGTCGCCTTTATGAATATCTATGAAACATTTACGTTTCATAAATGAATTAGAATACAAACCTTTATTAGACAAAATTATTCAGAATCAGAATCATATTCTGTTGTCCGTAATTGTTTGTATTTCAATTGTACTTAAGAGACTAACTAACTTATTATAAGTATCAGACCTGTTTTATATAACACCCACATTTCATCCTCAAATTACTAGTTATCATAAAATATTAAATGAGATCAATTCCCAGTGAAACAAAAATTAGCACTGAATCTTTTTTCAAATACGTAAAACGAGCACACTAAATATATTCATTTTATATATATACACTATATACATTCATTGCATAACGACAATCTTTCAATGCATTTGTAATATTTTCACATAAAATGGGTTAGGTCAAGCAGATTCCTTTAGAGATATTATTGGAGACCTTCCTGATGCACCACTACTATGGCTTGACCTATATTGCAATGTACTCAACTTTACCTCCTGTTATTGACGATTTCCCTTAAAACCTGTCATTTGAAATAAAATTACCATGCTAAACTTTAAAATAGCTTATTATACTCTAAATAAATACATTTTTAGAAACAGCTGATTGGTGAAAAGCATTAATTTTAAGTCAAACCTATGTTTTTTTTTATTACGCCCTATTGAATTATAATAATTGTATTTTCACTCTATTGTTACGCTTTATTTTTATTTAGCTAGGCACCGGATTGAAAAAAATATTATTTTGCCTATTATTTCTACTTACCTAAGTTTGAGGCAATTCATCAATCACTGTGTATATCAATGATTTTTAAATCTATAATTTGGTAGCTGATTAGGACAATTTAAAAACTAAACAAATTGTATCATTTATTTAATTAAAGGAACTTTTATAACGATTACTCACATGAACTAACGTATTATTTTTAAACTATAACAGGGAATAACTAATCCCCCTTTTTGTACAAGAGCGTGTTGCCTTAGAGCAGAGGTCCACGGAAGCACTGCAATATCTAATGTATAACATTCTCGTGTCACAGTGTTTGTAACAAAACTCCTCCTAAACGGCTTGAACGATTCTTATGAAATTTTGTGCGTATATTCGGTAGGTGCTCTCTATTGCGTAATGTCATAATAGGACGTAAACTATTTTTTTTCGATAGGCGAGTGAGCGAAGCGAATGAGCTAATCCAGGAGGCGAGTGAGCGAAGCGAACGAGCTCGTATTGAAAATAAATGAGTGTTTGACAAAAACAAATTCAATGACATTAAGACAGGACAACGCTGTCAGGCCAGCTAGTAATAACAATATAATTTACATCGGCTTCACGTATTCCACCACATCTTCATTTTAACTGCGCAATATGGAAACTTATCTCTGATTTGGTATTCAATGTGAATATAATTGAAATTCAAATATAACATTTCAAAAACTTAAAGTATAAGCTTTTAACGAATTTCCCCTATAAGGAAGAAGCTATTACAGTAGCCGGCATGGTAAGACCTAGGCCCGGGACCATGATAACTTTTCATTTTGAGGTTCCCAGACCCCAAAAAACACATTAGTACAAAACTGTATATATATATATATATATATATATATATATATATATAATATATATATGTGTGTGTCCGTGAGCACGATAACTTTCGTAAAAATAAACCGATTTTTACAAAATTTGGTATAAACATGTAAAGCAGCATTTATGACTTTAAGTTCGAAAACCAGACAGATCGACCTATCCGAAGGGGGATTTTGGGGGGGTTTTGTACCAAAAAAATATGTTTTTTTGAGTTGTTTACACATAATTTTTGAAAAAGTCAAATTTTATTATTTTATATTGGAATCAGCTTAAAAATACGCACAATTTAATGTTTTGGTCATTGATCTACGTCAAATTGTTACAGATATATTGAAAGTGCTAAACACAGTACGTTGTCCAATGCTATTCTTAAGGGGAATAAGAAAAATTGTATATCTTGCTTATTTATCAACTTATCCTGATGAAACTTGGTATACTACTTCATATCGTTGTGGTCTATTGATATTTGCACTAAAAAAACATTTTTTGGCCGATAGTTCCCGTAGCAGCAAACCTGCGTACTTAGCCCCCATGTTATTCTTATTGAGAATAAGTAACGTGTTATCTCCCTTAATTATGAACATAATTTAAAAAAAATTGGAATGTGGCTTTACCTAGTTAAGTTATATTTATATTTGTATAACCCCTACTTTTAGTGTTCCTTGCTTCAGCAAACCTGCATACTCAGCCGCCATGTTATTCTTATGGAGAATAATTAAAATGTCATAAATCGTTTATTTATGAATGTATATTGATGAAACTTGGTACGTGGCTTTATGTGGTATTAAGAAACATAAATATGCCTTGGAAATTCGCTGAGTACGCAGGATTGCTGCTAAGAGGGTATTGTGATAATAAAAAAACCCAACCGGAAAAAATATAATTACTAGGTCCTGTTTTTCAAGTTATTGTCGTGGTTGTGTTTAATTTTGGCGTTTGATTTAATTTTAGATCAAATAACGAACATTTTTGTTTTGATTATTATAAAGTTAATTTAAGAATTTATTTCGAACGTTTTCCTTCTCTGATTAGTAAAAAGTTAATTGTTAAATTTTAATATGATAAGTGAAACTTATTTTACTAATGTCCACAATACTTTCTTAAATAAAATAATCTCACCTCTCCACCGACAGTGAATTAAATAAAAACAAATAATAGATAATTTCCTTTATTATTGCTTATAATAATTATTAACAACTTTGTATCCTCGAAAATCTAACTCCTCTTCAGTCTGAACTCTATAAGCATCTTTATAAGCTAAATTAAACTGTTGACTGCACATAAATTTACTAATAAACTCCTTAAAAAAGCAAATTGTCTCGTGGCACGAATAAGTGTGATTACAGTTTTAATAATTTGATTTTCCAGTTTTAAAAATGCTTTCGAATGATTTGATTTCATGTTTGAGTTGAAATGTTATTATTAGATAATATTTTAACGTTAAAGATGATAATGTTTAGTGTAAATAGGCAAAATTTACAATTTCAACCAAATATTTACTGATTTCTTATGGATTATTCCACCATCAAGGAAATGTTTCAGAGTACAATTATATTGTTTATATACAAACTAGTTTAAAAGCTGAAATTTGGGAAACAATATTCTTGCTGTATGAAGCGTTTTAGATAAAGGTAATTAATTAATAAATTCCGGAGAGATTCCATCCAAGAAACTTCTACTTAGTTACTGCAACAAACAATTTAAGTATAATTTTAATTTGGGAATAGTTGTTTATTTGATTTACTCTTATCACAATTAAGCAAATCGCTTTACCCCATGAATTCTCTAATTTCTAGGAAGCCTTTGTAAATTTTTTTAAGAGTTATTGCAAACTTCTTGCCCTAGAGGGCCAACTAACTAAATTATGTAATGCAAGATCATATATCAAACTAGATTATATGAGGCAGGATGATGTCTGATTTGATCAAATATTTTCTTAAAGTTAGGTAATACAAGGAGAATCCAATAATCCTCAGCTGTAAACGTAGTCTACAAATTCCAAATGTGTGTCAAATTCCTAACAAGCAAACACACAAAACTCGACCTTAACACAAAGTAAAACAGAAAAGAGATTAGAGAAAAAATTGAATTATGATGTAATTCTAGTTAACCTTAGCTTAACCATCTAGCCTTAAGCCAAGCTGTATATGCTTGCCATTTACTGGCTATTTTTCGTTTAAATCAATAACTAAATAACAATTTTAATGTGTTTAGACCATAAATGAATTTTTTTTAACAGACCGGAGTTAAATTAAATGCTCCTTAGAAACTAATTTCGGCAAACTATTCTGTCGACAAATTTCCATCTTGCGCCGATCGAACATTGTTCTTTCTATAAATTGTTATATTTGTTTAATGTTTTTATATAACAGTTTTACCATGCACATATAAAATATTAAATTGCTGACAACTTATCTGTTGAAATTTTGGTAAATTTTTTGTTTGAAATTTGGAGTCCTCAATACGATTTTTATTTTGAGGTCTCAGGTTCTTACTATCTATGGTAATAACGTATCCAGATTGAAAATTTGTTAGAAGCACGTATACATCTTATAAATATAAATAAAATGGAAATAGATCACTTAAAAACTTCAAACAAAATTATTATTATATGAAAAAACTATAAACAGGTGTGAGAATGCCACTCTGTGATTTTACTTGGAATTTTATGATTCTATGAATAATTTGTCAAAAGTTCCTTATCTTGACAGTGACTCATTGAATATTTTGACTAACGATGTGTTCACGGAAGAAATGCTTTCACGCCTTAATAATAACAGCTTAGTGAAACTTCACAGTATATAAGACCATTTTCATAAATCCTTTACAGTAATTTAGAAGTATGTTTTTGGATAAAATCACGTGTTTTATGATTTTTGTTTTTCAATGTTAATTATACATTCCTCTATAGTCATACACAAAAGTAGTATTAAACATTATAGGTCAAAAATATTCGTAGGTTTTTCTGTGGTTACAAAAACACTTGATCAGAAAATAAAATTACATTGTAAAATAATTATTTCAAATCCTTTGCTTTATTTTAATTAAGTACTGTAACATATGAGCGTTAATGCATTGTTACACAATATGAAAATAAAAAATCCTACAATTTCTAAGAAGTTTGTGAACGCGTCCACAAACGTTTGAAGGGGTTGGACCGCTTTGCCTTAAAAGCGTTTATAGTATTCTGCTGTGTACAGAAATGCCGTTGGTGATGAAACAAAATAAAGTTGGAAATGTATAAAACCATTTAACCTTATAAATTGGTTATAAATACTATCTGATCAAATATTTAGTTATCAAACAATTTATGTGGGTTCACTTTACAAATACAAGGTGCATTATTTGCTAACCTTGAAGAAGAAGGTCTTACTGAAAGAGAAGCGAGTTACAAGTTGGATTTGCTCACCGTTAAAACATTATTCTAGCTCTATGTTTGAAATTAATTGTTGGTGATTGTTTAGGTTATTTAAGAAATCATGGCGGACATTTGGAATCACAAATTAGAGAAATATGTTTCACTACGTTTCGGGATCTGGGATCTTAAGGTGAGAATAATAACTAAAACACATAAAAAGTTAGTGGCACATTCCAGGCAAAGTTTTTAAAAAAGCTATCATAATTGCCGTGAAAATCGTTTTTCTAACTTTTGATGAAGAGTTTTCGCAATATTTTGTTTAAATAACATCAGTATACTAGTGTTACTGGGTTGACTGGTTTACCCTGTCCGAGTAACGTAGAGTTAAAATGAAATGTTTTGATCAGGAATATTTCTCCAAGATGAGGTGTAGTTCGTTTGTACCAAAACTTGTTTCATAACAGTAATGTAACAAATGTATAATCAGCATTTGACTACTTATGCCAAAAGATAAAATACCATGATAATACCCCCGTCACAGAAAACCTGCATACTCAGCGAATTTTCAATTAATATACAACATAACACATTAACCCACTTAACAGGATTCCATAAGAAATATATTCACAGATAACCGATTTTTAAAATAATAATTATTCTCCATAAGAATAACATTGGGGATGAGTACGCAGGTTTGTTGCAACAAGGAACACATGACCAATTGACATAGAGCAATTTTCAAAATATAAAAATTTGTTATATTGAATTCAATGGTAATTATTTAAATTTTATTAAAATCAAAATTAAATGTGGAAACCCCAAAAAACCCTTTTTGGGGTACAAAACCCCCCGAAAAACCCTCTTTTAGATGGTGCGATTCGTCTGGTTTTCGAACTCGCTCAAACAAATGGTACTTTACACATTTGTACCAAATTTAATTAAGATCGAACCTTTTTTACGAGAGTCATCGTGCTTACGGACACACACACAGACACACACACACACACACACACACACACACACACACACACACACACACACACACACACACACACACACACACACACACACATAATACCCCTGTCGCAGCAAACCTGCATACTCAGCAAATTTCCAATGAATATATGTCTTAATATCACATTAAACGACTTACCAGGATTCATAAGAAATATGTTCACAAAGAAGCAACATTCAAAATAGGAATTAGTTATAAGCTCCATAAGAAAAACATTGGGGATGAGTACGCACGCAGGTATGCTGCCACAAAGAAGAAGTACTAATGGGTTTTATGCAAATATCAACATAACACATTTAAATGAAGTCACATACCAAGTTTCATTCATACACATTCATAAATAAGGGATATATAACATTTTAATTACTCTCCTTAAGAATAACATGGGTACCGAGTACCTAGGTTTGCTGCTACGGGAACCATGGGCGAACAATTGGTGTTTTGTTCAAACAACAATATTTTAATTTAATATTAACAAGAATATTTAACCCACCAGATGAAGCGGTTCGTTTGTTAGTTTATGTTTATAAATAAGCAAGATATAATTTTTTCTTTTTCTCCATAAGAATAACATAGACAACATACTGTATGTACTTAAGCTGCAGATGTACAATAAGAATACTTTTAAAAACCATTCCCCTATAAACTATAAACTCTATGGGTTGTAACAAAATCCTATAAGGCCTAGTTTACAAAATCCTAGTTTACTTTTATGGCAATATTATGAGTTTTAGTATTTACTGAACCTTTTATGGTAAAATTCGATAGAATCATAACGCAAACATCAGAACAAAACGCAAGCATATTCCCGGTACGAAAATCTTTAAGGGTTTTGCCCCCCGGAATTTCAAAATACCATCTCTTAACTATATACATATGTATATATATATAATACCCTTGTCACAGCAAACCTACGTACTCAGCGAATTTCCAATGTATATATATATGTCTTAATAACACATTAAACGTTTTATCACTTTATATCACTTTTATCACTTTTATAATTATTATAACAATGTTAACAATATTTTACCTACTTCTGGACTGATGTAGCTGAAATAATTTGGTAGTAATATAGCTGATAGCCTAATGCAGACATATACCTATTCCAGATATAAATATACTCAAGGGCTCTGGCACACCGGCCTTTAATATAACTACTCAAGTTTTCTTATGGCATTTTAAAAGTTGAGAACGGGACATAGAAAACCAAATGGAAATTCATAAACATCTCTCCTCTTGGCACGATCATTGAATCACAGTATTTACCGTTCGACAATTTTTTACGAGGTTAATACACAGTTTAATTCGGAAAGAGCCTGGTTCTGTGATTGTGCCATCCTCACGTCCACCAATGAACAAGCAACGGAGATCAAAAAGACATTCTAAAGACATCTCTAAAGAGAGGGACGAACATATAAATTGTTAACAACCATTCTTTTAACCATGACCAAGCCGATCACTACCCGACAGAGTTCCTCGACTTAACAACAGTACCCGAACTATCTGCCAGTATATTTCGTTAACTTTTGTTTAATTATTGTACATTAAACATGTAAAATGTAATTTAAATATTGCAAAATTTTATGGGTTGTTATTTTCTTTAACGAATTTATTATTTATACATACAACCCGTACGAAGGACGGTTACATAGCTAGTTCTTATGTATAAATAAATCTTCACTTATGTGGTAATACTTAATATAAGATTTTACTCAAAGATTTAGTTAACAATTGCATTTTAAGATACAGTTTACTCACTTTTAGAAGTTATTTTGTATTTTTAGCGAATTTCCCTTACATGGAAGAAGCTATTATATTTATATATACACACACACTTATATATATATATATACATATATATATAGGATTTGATCAATAGGGCTACTAATAATATTAATTTTACTATTGTTATGAGAACAAAGTACCCTTATTTAGTTTCATAATTTATATTTTGACGACTAGTTTCGGTCTATCAAGCCATTTTCAAGTCAAAATATCAATAACCTTAAAAACTAAAAAAAACATGTAAATTTAAATTAACATACGTATCAAATTTTGCATAGAGCAGTGTAGTAACTTGCATATGCTTTTGAATATTTTATATATATATATATATATATATATATATATATATATATATATGTTGGTTCTTATTTCTTAACTTCTTATTTGTTTTATCTTTGTAAATACTGCATTTTCATGGTTCAAGTGAGTTGCGTTTTTTTATTAGTTTTTTTGAACACTTTATTATTCAAATATATCCATAAATCTTCTTTCACGTGTAGTTTTCTTTATTATTTTCATACCCAAGTATTTTTAAATTGTCTTCTATTTTGGTTTAGTTGTGATTTGCTTTTAAAAGTTGGTCTGGATAGTTGGATTTCATTGTTGTAAGGTTTCTTGACTATAAGCTTGGACATGTTCTTTAAATCTTATATTAAAACTTATTTTTGTTTGTCCTGTGTAAAAGCTGTCACAGTTACTGCAATTTATTTGATAAATTCCTGATTTATCGTAATCATACGATTTTTGATTTGTTGTTCTTGTAGTTTTGTTATTTATCATTTTCAAGGAATTGCTTTTTGTCTTGTAGGCTATTTTTAATTTTTAATTCTTAAATGTTTGTCTAAATGCCTTGTTTATTACAGTATTATGTGGTAAACAAATATATTCCCAATCTTGATATTTTCTTGTATTGTCTTCTTTTTTTTAGATTTTTTGTTTTCTTTTGTATAATTTTATCAATCATCATTGGGTTATACCCATTTTTTATAGCTAGGTATTTGATTGTATCTTTTCCTCTTTTAAAATATTTTCTTTCCACTGGTACTTTTAACAATATATAAATTATCGAGTGAAAGGTGGCCATTTCGTAGTGCCATGGGTGGTTTCAGTAATGATGTAATAATACCAGTTGACTCAAACCACCCATGGCAACACAAAATGGCCACCTTTCACTCGATGATTTATAGATTGTTAAAAGTACCAATGGAAAGAAAAGATTTTAAAAGATAAAAAGATACAATGTTACTCTACACAATTGTGCCAAATTTCATCAAAATCGGGCGTTTCTTTCAAAATTTATCGCGGTAATGGACACACACACATACATACAAATATATATATATATATACTCGCTTCGCTCGCTGGGGGCTCCGCCCCCAGACCCCTGTGGGGGGCTTCGCCCCTAGGTCGCTGCCACAGTTTAATGTAAATTGGTCCAAATTCTATTTAAGACCTGAATTCTAAAACTATTCCAAGGCTTTGATTATTTTTAAGGGTTCAATCTATAAAATCTGGTCATATGCCTGTTGATGAATACTAGTTTGCATGGAGACGTAGTATGTTAGATTTTAAGAAACCTAAGCCTAAGTACTTGAAAAAATAATACCCTTAACTGATGTATAATGGAGCCGTTATAAGGCGTCTTTTGAACCTGATGAGGAATACGACCACCGTTAACAACCGGAAATAGTATGCCCTTGGGTAACTACAAGCCTTCTACAACAAATATGACATGATTTATAAGGGATTTTACCTACTACAGAGCGCAACATAAAAAATACACCCGAAAAACACGAAAAAGGCTACAAAAGCTCAAAGACATTGATTTTGTTTGGTGTTTAAGATATTTAATCTGGGCGTGGGAGTGTTGCTTGGTACTAATTGCAATGTATAAATACTGTGTGACAAATATTAGGCTTCTAAGTTCCATATTAGAGCGACAAACCATTAAAAACCATAAACAAATCTTAGAAAAAAGTTAGAATTTAAAAAATCTAGCGCTTCCTAAGTGTGAAGGGGTGAGATACGGCAAAATGTCATAGGACTAAAGTTGTAGAGCGTTTAAAATCCGTGGCAAATGGTGGTCTTCGTTTTTCGATAGGACGACCCGTTCGGCCGCTAGAGCTCAAATACAAAAATACTACATTTTGTTTTTTGTATTCACAATTATTTATTTTGTTGAGATAGTTCAAAATAAAAATAGTAGGATTTGGGAAGAAAAGGTGCAAGGCACATGCACGCCAAATCTCACGTCTCTAGCTCAAGTATTATTGGTGTCACGTGTATGTCCAATAATATAAATTGGCCCAGAACCCCCAATAGTCCACTACTTACTGATAAAACAGTCATATCTAAAAATATTTAGAGTTTTCCATTTTTCGACAGGTTTAATTAATAAAAACTGGTCATATTTCTGCTACTATTTACTAAGTGTGATGTAGACATACTGCGTGCCCAATATTAGGCCTCCATCAAGTATATTAATGTGATGGGAAATAAAAACCCTCCATAAAATATCAAAATTTGAAAAAATCTAGAGCTATCTAAGGGTGAAGGAGACGAGATACGACAAAAAGTCGTAGGAACAAAGTTGTAGATCTTGCAAAATCCGTGGCACGTGGTAGTGTCCGTGTTTTGATAGGACCATCCGTTCGGCCGCTAGAGCTCATAAACTGTAATTTTAAAATAAGCCTTTTTGTGGGTAATTTAAATATTTTTTTAGGGGGGTTAAAATAAAAAAATTGTCAAATTTGGCAATTTTCCTGGAGGTTACAAGGTAAAAGCTACCTGCGTGCAAAATTTCAGGTTTCTAGCTCGTCTAGAAGTGGTCTAGAATTCGTATACCTCAGTGAGTCAGTTACACATGCGGCTGTATATATAGGAAAAAACCATCAGTTACCACCTTAACCATAGATTAAGCATATCCCTAAGAAGTACGTTTAATTTATGGCACCACTCACCCCCAAGCACAAGTAGAATTCGCCATGCACTGCGCGTAGTTGCTAAAAGAAGCAAGCTGAGAATAACCCTAGGCCTAGTAAACTGATCCGCGGGTAACGCAAGAAAATTCCATGACTACCAAAAATACGTACAAAACATCATCAAAGGTTGTGGTTGAAACAACAAGATTTCTTACCAGCGAGAACCTAACTTATATGTTTCGATGTTGAGCAATAAGCAATCATGAGTTTATGTAAACATATTTAGTTAAGTTTAAAATTATTAATATTTAATAATAAACACATTTTTTGTGACTGGATTGCCACATAACGCTTACACGAGAAAGCCGATTTAGATTTTTGTAAACCACATTACCAAAACGGTTACAATATCGAAATGATGCATGTCGGTAACGTAGTCTATGTAACTAATATATTTTAAAATATTTTTTTAAAATATTTAATAATTAAAAATTGTGAGTTTTGGCAATTTTTCTGGGGGCTACAAGGTTAAATCTACCTGCATGCAAAATTTCACGTCGATAGCTCTTCTAGAAGTGGTCTAGAATTCGTATACCTCAGTGAGTCAGTCAGTTACACAAGCGGCTGTATATATGTTAGATAAAAAAATTTGAACGAATAGTGTTTTTTGCATCCTGGGACCTAAAAAACGTTATCATGGTCTCGGGCTTAAGTCTTCCTATGCCACCTACGATAATAGCTTCTTCCCTATAGGGGAAATTCGCTAAAAGAGGTCTTGCCACGCCGTTTGCAAAAATATCGGATATTGTAAATGCAAGTGAAACCTTAAAGAGATAATACATTATTCTTTATTATTAATAATTGTTGATCGTTATTGAAAACTATTTACAATAAGTTAAAATAGGTCAGTACTGTAATATTAAAGGCACAGAACAAAAAAGCACAGACACGAACACTAAACATTGTTTTTATACGTTACATAGGACATGACAAATAATTTATATATAAATATGTATATTATTTCAAATATTGTACTTTTATTTAGTTTTATAGATGAAGAAATTTCCATACAGTACCTTGATAGAAATGCAAATTTACTTTACAACCTTAGAGGCTTACTATGGAATTGCATTACAGTTTCTAAGTTTAAACACATTCCCAACGCCGCTCTCTAAAACATTGTTTGGGGTTTCGAATTTCAAACACAGATTCAACAATCATTCCTATCTTGGTTGTAGACTGTAATATTAATTTCCGCAGCTTAAAATGCTTTAACTTACATTTTGAACAATCGCTGTTAGATGACTTTGTTCTTGTCTGCACCATTGGCATTTTGTATTTAACGTTGTGAGAGGAGTACATCCCAAACCTCCCAGTCATGTAGGCACCCCGACATTCGAACCCATGACCTCTTTCCCGATTTCCTAAACGCTAACCGTTAGGCTAGTTAGGCACTCAAACAAAACCTATACACCATATACTTGCACAAATATGTAACCGAATGATTGGTTGCTCCTCGTATGTGGGTTATGGGTTTGGTGTTTTATGACTGAGCGTTAAACAAGAGTGCATTATGATCCCTAGTATTAATGGGTAACATGCATGCTCAGGTTATAATGTACTGTATATCATCAATAGCTGATGTTGATATGTCTGGCTTACCTTATGAACCCCCATAGTGGTGGACTGAGTTGTAACGATATGATGGTTCCGGTGGTGATTATTTTAATAGAATAAGCTTTAAGTATTATGATAAACCGGTTAATGGTGCTAGAGGACTCAATGTGGAGGTTGGACAGACTTTGAATGTAAAAGTGGCCAAGATAAGACCTTTAAAGGGTTGAGACCGGGGTCTAGCCCTTTAAAGGGGGGCGGGGATTGAGGTACTATGGTTGAGAAAACTAACATGGGGACATATCAGCACTAAGTTATCTTTAACGTAATTAAGCAAAATCAGTCATGCAATAGACAAAGTTAGTTGCAACTACAATTAAAAAATTAAATGGTTAAGGTATTAATGGTCAGTGACCTGGAGTTTATACCAAAGTGGATCATAACTCATCAAAATATATTCCAATACTAGTTGGATGGTAGTCGATGGCAACGGTCTCGAACAAGAAACCATACTTTTAAATTTAGTCTAAGGTAAATGTAAATTCCTAAAGTCTCTTGTGAATAGACATTCACTTTAACAAATCAAACAAATATTGTACCTATTTAAAATAAAAATATTAAAACAATTAATTATCAAACTGCTTTAATAATGAATAATTTAACAATCGTAACGTTGCTATTAAATTAATATTATTGTTACGTTTTGTAATTATTGTTTCTATAAACAATGATCACAAATAAATAGTTTATAGCACAATTAGGACAACAACCAGTGGTTAAAAAAAAAATAGAGAATTATAAATATAAAATCATATTGCTTTTACCAAACAGTAATTTTCGTTCCACCACATGATTGGATATGATAGGATACATTACCCTATTCATGATATGTATATAACGCATCTTGCGGTTTGAATACAAGATGGAGGACGACATGGATAGTAATCCTTGATATCTCGTATATCGAGTTCTATTCCGTTTTCAGGAAAACGTATCTTCTGTGAAAGGCGGTCCTTGATATCTGTTAGATGATTGTCCCCTTTCAAATCGGCTTTAAGATACCTTATTTATAACATCAATCCAACAACCAATATGTTTTTGTTTCTTTATAAGTTAAAATAAATATTTAAAAATCAGTGTAGCATCATCCTACAAATTTGATTACAAAATAAGATACTAACATCTGGGTCAATCTACCCTATGGGATCAATTTTTAAAACTGTCTGTAACCAACAAGACGATCTACAATCCGGCTAAAATAAGCAGAAATAAGCAAGTGTAGTAATTCTTTTTTATTTAAATTGTATATTGCTATGCGTTTATTCAATACAAACTTAATTTGAATTAATCGCTGATTGACTAGTATGTAAACTAATTAACTTACTTTATTACTTATTATACTTGTAAAGTTAGGAACTAATATGTTTTAGAAATTAAATAAAATTCCTTTACTTCCATTAAGTACTGAAATACAGTACAATAGGCCGCGACAGTTTACAGTGAAATATAGTCAAAAACAGGTTTATAACTGGTTTCAAATCAAACAAATTTAAAAAAAAACATGTTCCTTAATGCTGGTAATCGAGGCTATACAAGATGCATTATGAATAAAATACAACTAAACACAAACTAAAGATCAGAAATTCATAGGTTTTGCTTTAGTCGATAGCATTTACTTGAGAATTCCAGAAAGTAGATTCACCAATGTTCTTGACCACAGCCAATCAGGGTCTCACCTGGCCCTGTCCCTAGCCAATCAGGGTCTCACCTGGTCCTGTCCTTAGCCAATCAGGGTCTCACCTGGCCCTGTCCCTAACCTAGTTCGGTTCCTCTTCAAGCTTCGTTATATCAGAACATATTACAGTACACGCAAGAGGTGATTTGAAATTTGTTATTAAAAGTGTTTTACTAGGTTTTGTGTTTTATTTTCCTGTTCTGTTATATTTGCAATATAAATACTTCCCCAAAAAACTTCCTAAAACTTGTAATTACAATAATTGAATACTTTAATTTTTTTATTTACGAAAAATACGTACAAACACCTCAATTTAACAATTTTAATTAGTTTTTCTTTAAGTCTTGAAAATAGTAAAAATGGACCAACACACAATCTCCTCGTAACAATATACATGAACACTTAATACCTACAAGTTTCAGTCATATTTCAATTAATGACTAATTTTTCGTTAGCTATAATAGCTTAATACTTTAAACTATAAAATATTAAATTGAGACTTGATATGTAAGTAAAGTAATATTGCGCGTATGGAAACCAATATTCCTTCCAAAAAGCTCCTTTTAGAAAGGATTTTACATAGTGTATGAATTATATGTTGATTTAAACTTATAAAATCTACTCGTTAGATCTAATAGTTGTGGAAAAAAGAGATATAGTGAGTAATAAAAGTCCGACCCCCCCCCCTTTAATTTTTTTGGTTTGTTAATACAAAAAATCACTTTTGGGGAACGATACTAACTTAACCCAAAGTATCTTTTGGCGTTATCGGAATTTTGAGTGTCCCCAAAAATGGGGGATTTTGGGGGCAACTCAAAATTCTCAAATGTAAACCCCTCTTTAGTGACCCCCCATTTTAAAGAGCTTTAGAAAAATAGGCGAATGGTGGAGGTTGAAGGTCTGTAACGTGTTTCTATCCAAAATGGCAGCTTGCCAAAGTTTTTAATACAACTCATTCTTGAAACCTGGCGTCTAAGACTTTTGGAGTTTTAATTTCAACTTTGGTGACTTTGGTGAAAACTGGAACGACTCTTGAAGAAATGCTATTAAATGAATAAGTGGTCTCTTTTGGTAATATCTAAAATTTTAGATCCCGCAAAAACGGGGGATTTTGGGGGCAACTCACAATTTCCTAATGTAAACCCGTTTTGAGTGACCTCTTAATTTAAACAGCATTTTAGTCGTAGAGGGATGGTGAGTTTTTAATAATTTCCTTGTAGCTATGGACACAAATTGTAACAAGTAATAGTTTATGTCAATCTTTATCTGTGGCATTTCAGTCTGAAAAACAGTTTGTAATCACACGACCATTACCCGCTGGGTTTTTCAAGACTTGCCGATTTGCTGTTACCACTAGTTATTTAGTTTCCACTCTTGTTGAGTCAGGTTTAGACCTTTTAATGCTTCTTGTGCTTTAATCTACAGCATAAACGTTTGTTAAAAGTACAATCACTAAGTAATTTAGGATTATTTTCGGTGCATCATTCAATTCTAGGGGTTCTTTTATTTGTGCTTAATAAAATGGCTGGAAGCCAGAATGAAAAGATAGAAATTATATTTACTTTTGGAGCCTCGGATGAGAATTATCACGAGACAGAAAGACGGTTTATTGCTGCACATCCTGATCGTCCAACTTCAAGGAAGTACTTGCGACAGTTGATAAATAAATTTAGAACAACCGGATCTGTAGCCGAGGGGCCTTCTAATTGATGAAGAAAAAGAATTTGAAATTATAGCAAAATTCGTGGAAGATTCTCAACAATCAACAAGGTCAGTTGCAAGTCTGTGCAATGTTTCCCACCAAACAGTTAAAAACAAATTAAAGAAACATAAGTTTCATCCGTTCAAAATTCACCTTGTTCATGCATATCATTAAGGTCTATTGATATTTGCACGAAAAATGATATTTTTGCCGATAGTTCCCGTAGCAGCAAACCTCGGTACTCAGCCCCCATGTTATTCTTATGGGGAGTAAGTAAAATGTATCTCCCTCAATTATGAACATGAATTAATAAAATTTGGTATTTGGCTTCACCTCATTGCGTTTTGAAAAAATTTTCATAGAAACCCATTTTTTGTATACCTTGCTTCAGCAAACCTGCATCCTCATACGCCATGTTATTCTTATGGAGAATAATTAAAATGTCATAAATAATTTATTTATGTAAACTTGGTAGGTGGCTTTATATGGTGTTAGGATACATATATATGCATTGGAAATTTTCTGAGTACTCAGGTTTGCTGCTACGGGGGTATTTGTCAATGGCACTGTGAATAGACACAATTGCAGGTACTGGGACACGGAAAACCCGCATGTGTTTCGGGGATCCTGCACACAGTATCCTGAAAAGTTAAATATATGGGCAGGGATCCTTGGGAACCACATTTAAGGACCCTTTTTATCGATGGTAACCTCAGTGGAGAGATGTATTTAAATATGCTCCAAGAATCAGTTTTCCCGGCAATAAGAAATGTAGTAATGGAGAACGATTTTGAATTCGATGAAGAAATTATTCACTTCCTGCAGGATGGTGCACCACGCCACTTCTACCGAGACGTCCGGAACTATTAAACACTCAGTTTCATGGGCAATGGATTGGTAGGCGCGGTCTTATCGAATGGCCTGCACGTTCTCCAGACCTTACACCGATGGATTTCTTCCTATGGGGCTATTTGAAATCCTTCATTTACAAAACTCCCGTAAAAAGTGTGGATGATTTGAGAAGAATTGTCGAAGCCTACGAAAACATAAGACAGGAAACTTGAAAACGTGAGGGAAGAGTTTACAAATCGTATATTAAAGTCAAGAAGTAGGAGGCAGCTATTTAAACATTTACTATGAATTTGTTTTCACGACACAACTGGACAGTAAGTAATAGTTTATGTCACTAAACAATAAATTACCATAAATGTACCTTCTAACAAGTAAAATCAAAATAATAACAATTTTGAAACCATTAACGTAATTTGGAACTTAAAACCTATTAGTGTATTGCTTTTAGAAGTACAAAATTTACTTTTAACTGTCACCCTTCATCTAGGTTTAAAAAGCTCTTTAAAATGAGGTCACTCAAAAGGGTTTACATTTGAAAATTTTGAGTTGCCCCCAAAATCCCCCATTTTTGGGGGACACTCAAAATTTCCGATAACGTCAAAAGATACTTTGGGTTAAGTTAGTATCGTTCCCCAAAAGTGATTTGTTTGTTTTAACAAACAAAAAAATGAAAGGGGGGACGGACTGTTTTTACACACGTATGATACACTAAATGTATTACACACTAAATGATGAATGCAAAGTTGTCAAAAACAGTTTTAATAATTTGTTACCGCTCATGAGTAAAGATACAAAACATGTATTGTATTTTGGTTAGTTCTGTTAAATTTTTCTTGAATAAAGACAACTTTTCTGTGTATCATTAGTGGGAGAGAACAGTAAGTAGAAGTACAAGTTAAATTGAATCTTTGATAGAGAAACCAATTTACTTAGATAATTGTGGTCATTGATTACATTTGCTTTGAATTTTTTGTAAATTCTTCAAATATATTTTAATTAATCAGTTGTAATTGGTTAATTAATTACTGTACCTTATTAGTTTTAATTATTAATTTAGTTTTTCATTTATCATTTTATTTAGCATTAGCTCATTAGTTTGCTACAACGTCATTGGATTTTAAAGACACGATTGATTGCCATAACAATACAATTCCACGGGAGTCCGAAGTCTAACTTGGTTTGGTAATTTGTTTAGTCTCACGGCCTAAGTAGACAAAACATAAACTAATTAACCACAATTATGTCCACCAGCGGCCAACAATGCCTCTGGATTTAGAGACAATGGTTTAATTAAAACTGTAATGAGCCCTTTGTCTCCTGTTGGATCAAGGATATTTAGGGAACAATTTATATAATCTTTTTATGAGATAGAGATATAAAATATAAAATTACAAATTAGATTTTCATTTAATTTTAAATGTACCTTGAAGAATGTTATATTTACTTTTCCACTGAAGAAGGTCGATTGTTTTAACTAAACATTACTTAACTCGAAATATACGATATAAACATATCTGACATCTGAATCCAAAGCACTCACTGAAAAGTATCATAAAAAGTGGCGTTATGTATTGAAGGTAAGCTTAGTTACAGTAGTTCGTTATTTTTTTAAATTTTAACCCTCAATATTTTGTGTAATTTAATTAAGATAAATATTGTGGAATATGTCAAATAGGTAGATAAGATCGTTTTAAAAATTGTTTTAAAATCAGATGCCACATTTAATTACAGCCATCCAGGGTTATTATTCAATGATCTACGTTAACATTACTACATTAAACAACAAATAATCTGCTAGGGACAGAGCTTCTGTTAGTGTTATACTTTAGTTATTTTAATTATTTTCCTCTGCTCACAAATAGCTTTATTGTTAAGCTTTAATGCAAATACCAAAACAAATTCTTAAAATGGGTTGTTGTTATAAGGGAATTAAAAAAGCCTCGGTTATCCCACACCCACAGGGAATCCTAAGAAAACACTTCTGCCTTCTTCCGACAGGTGACGTAAGGCAGATAGGTTGGGTTCGGCCAAGCTGTAACCGGATGGGCAATGGGAAATGCATCTTGGACAAATGAATATTCTTTACGATCATGGCTGCGAGTACAGTCCCGCACATCCTGCTTACAAGCGAAACTCATCTGGCGGGAGACTGAAGTTGTCCACTGCGGACAGCTACAAAGATCCTTCCATTGTGACATCAACCATTTTCTATACCTAGTCTTGTTATATAAACTGACAGCAACCAGTTAGAGTCCTTCAGCCATATTTTTTATGAGCTTTGATTAGATTAAGATCTTTATGGTCTTTATTACTTAGCAATATTATAATTTATTTTTTATAAATTAAGGAACATCAGAATATAAATATTCAGTTCAGTTTCTGCTTATACATTAAAACCTAACAACTGGATTCTCAATAGCTCAAAAGCTAAGATAGTTTTAGCAGTTATAAGAAGCAGGGGCTCTAAACAGCTTTAGTTTAACAGAAAGTAACGACGAGTGATATGATGCTGTGCCTACAAAACCGGTTGGTCAGAAATCAGCACAGTTATAATTATAAATAATAAGACTCTAAATATTTTCAATTACATTTTTAATAAGAACCTATTTATTTATACTGCCAATGTTATTTAATAAAATGTAATAAAATCCTCCCTCTAAATATTATGATTGCTCAATTTAATCTTTGGGACAACACTTAAATACAAAACACATGACATTTTATTTGCAGTTTTTGGTAACATTAGCCGTTGCAATGTATTGTTCTGTGGTACGATTATAATTAAGGAAGTCTAGTGAGGCTCGCGGGTCAGTCTGTTAGAATGGGGTCGGTGTGTTTGCCTCAGTTGATTCCCGAGTGGAGACTGATTTAACACCACCTGAACAGTAGTTTTATGGTACTCATTTACAAAACGGTAAAAGTACATACGTTTTAGCGAATTTCCCCTATAGGGAATTAGCGAATTTCCCCTATAGGGAAGTTAGCGAATTTCCCCTATAGGGAAGAAGCTATTACCGTAGTCGGCATGGTAAGACCTAGGCCCGGGACCATGATAACTTTTCGTTTTGAGGTCCCCAGACCCCAAAAACACCATTCGTTCGAAACTGTATATATATATATGTGTGTGTCCGTGAGCACGATAACTCTTGTAAACATTATCCGATTTTGATGAAATTTGGTATAAACGTGTAAAGTAACATTTATGACTTTAAGTTCGAAAACCAGCCAGATCGCTTTATCCGAAGGGGTATTTTGGGGGGGTTTTGTACCCCAAAAATGGGTTTTTTGACTTTTTTACATATAATTTTGGAAATAGTCAAATTTTAGTTTTTACCATTGGATTCAGCTTAAAAAAACACACAATTTGGTATTTTTATCATTTCTCTACGTCAATTGGTTACCGAGATATTGAAAGTGCTAAACACAGTACGTTGTCTAATGTTATTCTTATGGAGGAAAAGAAAAATTTTATATCTCGCTTGTTTATGAACGTATACTGACAAAACTTGGTATACGGCTTCATCTGGTTGTGGACCATTGATATTTGCTCAAAAAAACAATTTTTTGCCAAAGGCTCCCGTAGCAGCAAACCTACGCAGGTTTACATGGGGGTGCGCACTCACCCCCATGTTATTCTTATGGAGAATAAGTAACATGTTATCTCCCTTAATTATGAAAATAAATTAATGAAATTTGGTACGTGGCTTTACCTAAATGAGTTATATTGATATCTGTATAAAACCCCATTTTTTGTTTCCCTTCCTTCAGCAAACCTGCATACTCAGCCGCCATGTTAATCTTATGGAGAATAATTAAAATGTCATAAATCGTTTATTTATGAATGTATATTGATGAAACTTGGTATGTGGCTTTATGTGGTATTAAGATACATATATATGCATTGGAAATTCGCTGAGTACGCAGGTTTGCTGCTACGGGGGTATATATCTATATATATATATATATATATATATATATCTATATATGTGTCCGTTAACACGATAACTTGAGTAAAAAACATCCGATTTTGATGAAATTTTGCTCAAATGTGTAAAATGACATTCATGACTTTAAGTTCGAAAACCAGAAAAATCGGACCATGGGAAGGGGGGTTTATGGGGGTTTTAAATTTTCCAAAAATCAGTTGTTTGCATTTTTCACCCTACAATTTTTAAAAAACTTAATTTTGGTTTTGACCATGTTATAGAGCTTAAAAAACAAATAATTTAGTATTTTGAATTATTAACCTAGGTTAAGTGGTTGCGGAGAAAATCCAAAAAAACCTGCTCATAAAATCTCCCATGTTAATCTTATGGGAAAAAGGTTTTTGGCTTTTCCTCACTTTATTTTAATGTAAAATTCACATTTGCTTTTACCAATCTGTTCAGTTCCACAAAACAATCATTTTGGTGTTTAAATTGTGATTCTACGCCTAACCGTTGCAGAGATATTCAAAGTGCTGAACACAGTACGTTGTCCAATGTTATCCTTATGGAGGATAAATAAAATTTGATGTCTCGATTATTTATGAATGTATGTTGATGAAACTTGGTATGTGGCTTCACGTAGTACTGGTACATTGATATTTGCACAAAAAATTGATTTTTTGTTGATGCGTACTCAGCCCCCATGTTATTCTTATAGAGAATAAGTAAAATGTAATGAATCCCTTAATTAAGAACATATATTAATAAAACTTGGTATGTAGCTTCACTTGGTTGAATTCTATTGATAATTATATAAAACCCCATTTTTCTGTTCCTTGTTGCAGCAAATCTGCTTTCTCAACCCCCATGTTATTCTTATGGAGAATAACTAGAGTGTTATATAGTGCTTATTTATGATTGAATATTGATGAAACTTAGTATGTGGCTTCACCTAGTTAAATTCTTTTTATATTTGCATAAAAACCAATTGTTTCTGTTCCTTGTTTCAGCAAACCTACGTACTCATTACCAATGTTATTCTTATGGAGAATATTTAAAATCGCTTATATGTGAATATATTTTTATGAACCTTGGTTTGCGGCTTTATGTGGTATTAAGACATATATTATACATTGGAAATTCGCTGAGTACGCAGGTTTGCTGCGACGGGGGTATTTATAACATGGTACTGGCCCAAATAATTCAAACTTTTTTATGATATCGTGAAGTTGTAACATATCGTACCATGCCAATACAAATCTGTTTATTTGCCCATTGTAACCGAGATCCTCAATACTACATCTTTGCTGTCACAATCAACGATTTATATATTTCATTACATTTTTAATGAAAAACTGGTAATTATTATATATTTTCTTTTACATTTATCAGTTAAAATTACACGTTGATATATCTAAAAGTAACTCTTTAGTTAACCCGTTTTAAATCCATTGAGCTGACTATAAATAAAATTAATTTCACTCCGCAACTTAGAGAAGTAAGAAGTAAGTAAGTAAATATGCCTATCAGTACCTGTATCAGTAATTGTATCTGATGATATAAAAGTGTAACTAATTACAACTGTTAATACATTTATAAGACAACAGCTATTAGCAGTCTTATATTTAATACTTCATCACTAAATTAAATAAGACGATATTAGCATGTTTTCAAACGGACTGAAGGTTATTAACAGTATAATCTGAAGAATATTCATAATTCAAGGATAGACTATGATGAATGTAGGATATAACAAACATAACAACGTTGCAAGCCCATCACCAGTTCAGTCTATAGATCCGACTACGGAGGCTTCTATAATCACAATGTAGTTATTAAAACAATGTATAGAAGAGCTAGACACATTGTTATTGAAACAAAGTTTCAGCTGTTTACGTTTAAATAAAAACTATAAACACTAATAAATACTGGCATTAGTTATGAATGTATTTATCTGAAATAAAATGTTTAGGAGTTTACCAACATGAGTAGCATTATTATAAATATCAACTTGCTTTTCAATCAAATAACGTTAGAAATATAGTTGAAAAAATCTACCATCATACAATCTTGTGTAGGTCTTATAGCAACAGATTAAGAACGGGATCAAGCAAATATTTCACTTGATTAAACTACAATTAAAATATTTAATAACAGTGCGCCTATTGGAAGTAATATATCAAAAGCTAAATGCGTGTTTTACTATTTTGAACAAATACATTCATAAAATGCGTGATATCAAATAGTATTTATCTTTCTTAATAATAATATTAGACAACTTCCCTTTTTTATCACTTCCCAATGTTATACTATCAGACGTCGATAACTAGCTCAAACTAATAAATATTGGTATATGGTGTTTACAAATGGTGAAGATAAAAGTTACATTTTTTAAATGCCTTTGTTATAATATCAATTAACCCAATTTTCGTGTGTGTATCCTTCAGATAAGTCTCCCCTTCAGATTATCCAGTGATCCTGATTATTTGAACCCGTCAAAATACGTGATAATTTTTACATCCGTTGCACATGTTATCAAAACTTTTCTATGAAAGTTATGGTGTTAACGGCACATTTATAAATGAGTAAGAGTATTTATCTTTTTTCCTACAGGGAATATATGACAAATCAATTTTAACACACGATTGTCGAATGTCTAAAGATATTGTGGAATAAACAAAAAAATCACAATAAATTTTGACTTTAAACATTTTAAATAACGTTTCGGTTGAAAATTAAATTGTAAAAGGACTGAAATAAAATCATTTACATTACAAGTTACATTTCAGTTTTGTTCAACGACAGTTTAGTTTGTTTATGCATATAAAACAGTATTAGTTTACTCATTATGAGTAACCATTTACTCACAAAAACGTAGGTTTGCAGAAAAAGTATGTCCTTTTACAAGAAACGTAAAACTGTAAATCTAAAGTATTTTAGAACTTTCCTGGAAGTCACCAGCTGGGCGTAAGAGAAATAAGAAGTAAAAGTTAAATAGAAAATTCTGAGCAAACAGACTAAGTCTCTGAAAGTGAGTAGCACTTACTTCTGATTCGTTTAACATTTTATATTAAAAAGGGCAAGTTTTTTGTTTTTTGTAGCCTTTATATCAATGATAAAATTAAACTTAATGTTTACTGCATATTTACAAGGCTTGTTAATGCACAGTTAATATAGAAACTGCATTTGTACTATATTTTCATTTAATTTCCAATTATTATTATATTATGGTTATAAATTTATGAAACGCATTATCAAGCTCTTTTATAGAATCGTTGTGGACTCCATAACATTCAAATTTGATTGGTAAAGTATGAATACGAAATTCACGTTCAAGTTATTATAAGAAATAAACAAATTAGTCAATTTATTTGATTTGATTTTTTAAAATAACCTATTTAAAAAATAAAAAATAACTAAGTAAAGCTAGCATAATCAAACCGAAATTGATTTATCGTACAAGTAGTTTTCCTCTTAAGCTCTCAATTTCTGCACTATAATTGCAGAAAAATTAACTTTATAGTTTGACACCCAAACACCTTTTATGGAGGGTGGCACGTTTAGTAACCGGTAATAAAAAACAACATTTTCACGTATTACTAGTTTTATATCCTCAAAAAGCCCAATATACAGTTTCAAAGTTCTTATGTTTTGTATTCAATTGTACAAATTGTTAATTAATTTTTACCACGTCATGCATAACATGTAAAACATGACTGATGTTTTAGATGTGAAGTAATTCACCTCAAAAAGTGTTAAATATGGATTTCAGTGTTAAATATGTTTATTCAATCTACCATAAACTATACGTCTGCGAAACCAATGGACAAAACATATTATGAATTATATATTGAAATAAAATCAAATGCAGATTTCGATCATTTTATAACTTTCAAACTTACAGTGGGAAATAGTTTCTTCTTCAAGCCAATTTTCTTGCCAAGTTTCTATAACCCACAAAATGCTTTCATGATATAAAACCCAAATATTACCAACTTGAAATTATTGTTTTTTTTAGATATGCATAAGTTTATTTGGTTACAAATCAATTGATTTAATTCTAGTTAAATGATTCCTATTAGTTGCAGAAGTTTGCAAATGACAGCGCACTCAATTAGTTTTGAGGAGGTATTTTCATTTGGAAGAGGGTAAATTTATAAAATAAAGGTCCAGGAGACCTGTATCCTGCTATTCACACAATGATTGGAGATTTGTATTTTTCATGTTTGTAAAAATAAATGTTTCATAAAGAATTCTAAGAATATTGTGGTTTTGTTTCGAAATTTCTGACTGTAAAACAGTTTATTTTTTACTTTGTGATTGACCAGCTAAAATATAGTTTACTTTTGCAGTAAAATGTATTTTCATATTGGTTTATGTAACAATGCTATAAAATTAAGTACATTTATAGTTCATTCATTCTAGTGCTTGATATGATATGCCGAAATAGTGTATAACTGTGAGGTGCGTTGATTTCAAAGCTTTGAACACACATCTGATAATGTCATAGGATTGTGTCTCATAGTGGCGGTTGCCATGACGACAAGTGGTGCTATTTATCAGGTGAGCCCACACCTCGCTTATCGCTGGCTTTCAGAAGCAGAGTCTTCGCCACATAATACTTCTAGCTCATTTAATGTGGCTATGAGGTCCTGTATTTCACGGAAGTAGTTTTTAGGTGAATTTCTTATTTTATGCCAGTGCCACGAAATATTTTTCACTCACATGATGTGGTTATGAGGATGTGTGATGTGGTCTTGCACTGTAGTACATCACAGCTACATGCACAACACTGGAGCAATATTTTCTGTTTTATCTGGCACAGACTCTTTTATCACTATCTTTGGGATGCAGTGTCTTTGCCACATATTCATGTGATGTTAAAATATGGTGACTTAAACTGTAGTAGTGGCCATGCAAATCATTGCAGCCCACGATGAACGTCAGGTGAGTCCATACTTTTTATCAGTGATTCCAAGACGGTTAAATAGCGAATTCATTTCGGGTTCCCCATCCTTTCCGGGCAGGTTGAGGAGTGATTATATCTCCCATTTTGAGTATTCTTCTGCCACTGTACCCCTTTTTCCATCTACAGGTTTCCTTTATTTTGGTGGATGTAGGGATAAGTGTATATCTTGCTAAAGCTGGGCCCCCTTATCAATATAAAATCTAACATCACTCATCATAGGCTGTTAGATGCAAAACCTTCGTCATGTTACATCGTTCTCAATGTGGCTATAAGGAAGTGGCTAACACTGTGGCGGTTTCCCTAACGACCCGTGGCACTATTTATGAAGAGATCCGAGGGTCTTATCAATGGCTTCCAGTTGTGGCGACTTCATCACATTTTGCTAAACGCTCTCACCGCAAATATATATATATATATATATATATATATATATATATATATATTGATATTGTGTCTTACATTATAAATGTTGTCATGGTTGTTACTGGTATTTAAAAGGCTATGCTAAATGTTCCTCAATAAACTGGATTGTTGGTTACGTTACCACAGAACGATTTTTACACACATTATGACGTTTAAAGGCAGTGTCTTATATTGTGTTAAATACGTTATCCGAGTTGACAATCGACGAAGAAATGGTATCATGGCGGGGAAGATTGGTATTCCACCAATATATAAAGGGAAAGCACCATAAATATGGGATTAAAATTTATTCCCTAAATGAACCGGAGGGCCTTCTGTTACGATTTCATGTTTACACTGGGCAAACTGACCCCACCGCTGGAAAAGGTCACAATAAAAGTTGTTATGGCACTAATGCAAGATTTCCTGGGTAAAGGACATGCATTGTTCATGAATAATTTTTATAACAGCTTTGTTTTGTCCTCCAAACTTATTCGACGCAGCACATACTCCACTGGCACCCTGCGGATTGATAGGAAACACTGTCCTCCGACTGTAAAGGCAGCCACATTGAAAAAGGCGAGACCGTGGCAAATTACGCAGAAAGCGTAATGATCGCAAAATGGAAGGACAAACGTGTAGTGAATTAAATTTCAAAAAAAATTTACAACCAAATGGTCAAGTCCAAAAACAAGAGGAAACAAGTAAAAACTTGCCCAATCCAATTATGCAATACAACGTCCATATGAAGGGTGTCGACCGATTGGACCAGATGATGTCATACTATCCTTGTGAGAGGAAGACTCTTCGATGGCCAAAAAAGATCTTTCTCCATTTTCTTCAAATGATTGTGGTGAATGCATATGACTTGTATAATATGCATAATCCTGATTCCAGAGAGAGTCAATACGATTTTCTCATGAAGCTCCTTGAGGAGTTGCTACCTCCAACCCAACCTAAACCAACTGTGACTCCTACTACCAGCAACCTTCACAGACTTTCGAAGATTGAGAAACGGAATGCAAAGGGAGGCAGAGTCACTAGAAGATGCCATGTTTGTTATACCGAAGGGAAAAGAAAATAAACGACTTACATGTGTGCTGTGTGCCCTGGCAAACCAGCACTTTGTGAAATACGTTGCTTCGATAAATATTATGTAGATAAGTAAAGTATGGGCAAATGGCGGTGGGAGGGGCTATATATAGTATTTTGCAAAACATTATTTTTACGTATATATATATATTGTATATATATTGTGCTTTAGAATATCATCATAAACATTGTACGTGGTGATATTTGTTTGGTGTATAAGAACTATGTTTTCATATAATATTTGCTGACAACTGTTACATTTTGAAAAGTGGCGGCGGGAGGGGTTGTATATATATTTTTTAAAACGTAATTAGGTAGTTTGATTTTTTGTTATTGAAAAACAATGTAGTGTGCCAGTGCGTGGGATCTAATAACTATTTTGTGACATTTTCGGCCGAAAAACCGCAACTGATACGGAAGATCGCGACCAAAACCGGCACAAGACGCTGATGACGGGTATTCTCGTCACGGAAGTGACGTCACAGCGGGGACAAAAAATGGCTGCCATTCCATGTCCTAAGGCGTTTTGGATATCCGGACATCATTTATTCGGTAAGTCATCAATAATAATTTTTCCGCAGTTTAGGGGTCACGATGTTAACCATTTTCAGCAGTGAACGTGTTAAAGGCAGTGTCTTATATTGTGTTAAATCAGTTACCTGACCTCCCTCATAGCCCAAATGTGTTACACAAATTATGCTGACATGTTTCGTTGCAAGCGCAACAACATCAAAGCTTGCAATTAAAACAACTAAAAAACGGATACGACATTATAGCGTTATCGACATACTGACGGGCCTGGCACTGTTAGCAGACTCAAATATGTCCAGGGCCATATAGCAGTCTAGAACACTTCAAAATGAATTTTAACTTATATTGTTGTGTTTTAATAACGAGCATTGGATTTTGTACGTTAAATGAGACCAGAATTGTATCCATGATAGACATACAGTTCTGACTCTATTTATTTTGATAGTGTTCTTTCAAAATAAAGCAACAGTGGTTACAATAGTAGTTAGCTATAGTATTTATTGGAAAATAACCCGGTGGTACTACATATTAGCTAGTACAGACTATATTTAGTAGATTACAGGTGTAATTATTAACAACTAATACGTATCTCTCATATGATAATGTAATATTGCATCCCTATATATTTTACTATTAATATGTTTATTACTGTTTACAGTATTTTCCGTGTTATTGTGCTTAAATAGCAAGTGCATTTAAATTGTGTAACTATAAAACATAATGTTACATTTCCTCTGTAGGTGATAGAAAGAACAATAAAGATTTGTCTCAAGGACACGACTACAAGCACACAATAGAAGAGGCCAACAAACGCAAGGCACACTCATATATTTGCTTGAACGAATCAATAACCTAAGGCGATAAACCTAACTTGATCTATATTTGTGCTTTCTTAAATATCAATTTTGCAGTTGAATATTAACCAACAGAAACATTAAATTTAATTTATTACACACTGACCAATATTTTTATTATTTAGGAAATTAGTGAACTTTACTATAAAAGTTCCTTAATATATTTTCTATTTGCAAAAGAAAGAAAGCGTCAGTAATCTACGCCAGGGTGGGCGTAAAACAACAAACAGAATTAAAAGTTAAATTGAAAAAGCTAAGTAAATAAACTGAACCAACAGATTACTTCTATTCGCTTGGGATGTAATTTCCAAGAATTCATTATGAGGTGTTTTTTGTCTTAGTAAATAGCAGCAGGAGTTGTTAAGAGGCGGATTTTGTTATAATGCTACAAAGAGTTCAAACATTTTCATTCATATTAATGTATTTAAAATTATATTTACTGAAACAATAATATTTGGCTTTTACTGAAATTGGTAGGACTTCTGGGAATGTCTCATCTATACTTGGTGGACAATAATGAAATAAACAACTTCTAGGAAGATAGAGGGCGGTACTCAATGATCTCGTGAATGTGGTGATAAATTCCACAAATGTAGTCCAGGTGATCGCATGACCCAGGACAACTTTCATCCTAAAGAACCCGCGGTATTCTGTAACACGTGCAGTCAATGTTGAAACTCGAGTTTATATAGGTCCCATATGAACATTTTCAATCAGGTTCGATCAAAATTTCCTGATCAGACCTGATAACAATTTTCATGTTGGGTGATACCTAGTATTTTAAAATACTCTTCTCACGGGTTTTATTTACACACATTTGGCCAGTCCACTTCATGTCAACAGTTCAGATACGAAAAACATTCAATAAACGAAATTATGTTTACTATTTATATAACATGTTGTAAATTTCATAAGATAACATTCAAAACCAAATTTAATATTCTGGAAGTAGCATCTTTTAAGTACAACTTTATTTGAAAGCTGAATAAACTAACTTCAAATTTATATAATATATATATTTTATTGTAAAATATAATTTTTTTAACCTTTAAACGTCTAAAGCTAAGAGGTTTTGGAAAGTTAATAGCACAACATCTAAATATAATGTTTTGCCGAGTCAGAAATAACCGTTAAGTTGCTCATAAACACATTAATTTGAAAAAGTTATAGATCAAAACTGAATTAATAATAACTACTGTAAGTTTTTTTTACGTCTTTTCGTACATTAACAGTAGTCAAATGACATTACACAATTTTGACCTTTGGCCTTACACGTTGGGAGGGTCTAATAAAATTAATGGACGGTTAGCGTGTAAAGTTCCCATATTGATTCAAGACATCAAAGGGTTATTGAATATTAAATAAGATCTCTAACCATCAACAGTGTTCCCTTGCATACAACAGGTTAAAAAGCAATATTAATGTTAATATCAATTAATCATAAATCAATTTATTGCAATATAATAATTATTAGTCATTTTTTGAAAACTTACTGTCTGTGATAATGGGTTTATATTTTTTTAGAAAGCTAGTACAATTTGTTAGTAAACTGTTGCCATCCCTTATTTGAGAAAATTAAAAACAGAAAACATAAACGTATTATTATATCCCTCCATTTACTGAAATTCCATTTACTGCATCTTCTTAAACAAAAGGTAATCAGTCCCAATAGCGTTTTATTTTACAAACCATTTACAACAACCTATATAAATTTATGTTTTATTTAAAAATTTAATTTAAACCTTTTTATTATCCTTGGTAATGAGAGGTGCTTCAGGTCTCTTAACGCCATTACACGATACATAAATAGGTCACAGATTATAACACCACTAATAAGGTTCCCTTCAGAATTTTCCTGATGGCCTGGATATAAACAGATACACCCAAGAAATATCTACCTTAGTATGACCTTAATAAACTAGTATTCTGCCCATACAAAATAATGTGTTCCCGTAAAACAAAATTAAAAATATATAGCATGTACTTACCTTAAGTGATTAAAATAACACAATGTGACCTGGTATAAATTCTTTAGTAAACTTAGAATAGTAAACTAGTATTCTGCCCATACAAAATAATGTGTACCCTAAAACAAAATTAAAAACATATAGCCGATACTTATCTTAAGTGACTTCAAATAACAAAATGTGACCTGGTATAGATTTCTGAGTAAGGTCTGATATTAACAAAAGTATACAAAATTATATATGTATTTAATACAATTTAAAAGGTATTTTTAAAGTTTAATCTTTTATTTGTTAATTACTATTATTAAATTATTGAACTATTGTTTTGTAATAAACATAAGTAAGAGGCCCTAATCAATCCTATGACATAGATGAAATGCATTTCAATCTTACCAGACATTTGGCCAGCTGTGTCTGGCACGAATTGAACTTCAAGAAAAGTTTATTATTTCAGCTGCTCACATATTTTATTTATGATGTAGTGAGAAGCGACGATTTTGCAATTTTGGCACAGTTTATTAGCGCTCTATTTGTTTTTTGATATTGGTGCGAGGACGCTGTAAATAAATCAATTAACAATTTGGATTAAACAACTCAGCAGAATGTAGAAAAAATGTAATGTAATAGTTTATTGTGACCTAGTTTATCTGAAAACTTAATGATGGGTTAAGGAAGTATAATATCAAAAAACAGAGGTAAAACTGATTGCTCGGGTATTCTCCAGGATATTATTCTATCCAACCACAATTGTTTAGATATTAGATAAATGTTTGGATTGGAAATAGCTATACATCTCAGGAATACAATTACTTTATATTTACTATCCGTGGTTTGAATATTTATCGTGTAAAAATATTTGTGAATGTCATATAAATCGGTTACAAAGAAAAAAGAATTCTAAAACATACTTATATATTGTCAAGATTAAAAATATTATGTAACCTTGTTATTATTTGACTAAGTGCTAATTAGCCGAGGTTATTACTTATCACCATTCACAAACGATTCACTGGACCATGCAGGGTTCCTTAAACCCTACTAGCGGGGCCCTCTAGAAAAATAGTCTTTATGACAAAATTATATTTAACTGTGTAGTTTTATGTAGTATTATTATAAAGTTCTAAGTGTTATCAGAAGTGAAGGAAGTGTCATCCGCACACAAACTGCGCATCCTGACTTGTCTTTCCTTATCTGACAGTTGAGACGCTCGTTGTAGGTGAGTTTCCATCCTGTCTGTTTATGTTTATGTTTCGCGTCTGCAACACGCAGTAACATTACTTAATCAACAATATGAACCAGTAGCATTGCAACTTAACTTTAACTGACCATACAAATATCAATGGAATAAATCATTAATTTTGATATGTTTTCAAATAAATGGGCGTTTAATTGTTTGTGTCAAAATCCGTTACGTCAATCGATTGAGCATTGTACCTACTATTGACACTGTTAATAGGAAATAAGATAGTTCTCCTTTGGCGATAGTAAATATTTATTTTTAAAATGTGGAGTGTCTTGATATTTATCCACGTCTTTGTCTTGACTAAAAAAGGCGAGGCTAATATATTTCTGTTGATAATATTTAAAAACGTTACATAAACTAACTTTAGTGAAATGTGTATTTATAATAATCTGACCGAATAAAACCATTGTCATACATAGACGAAAGAGGTAAATGCATGGCACTTATAGGAATCATCTT
This sequence comes from Allygus modestus, assembly GCA_963675035.1. Taxonomy (NCBI): domain Eukaryota; kingdom Metazoa; phylum Arthropoda; class Insecta; order Hemiptera; family Cicadellidae; genus Allygus; species Allygus modestus. The sequence continues at coordinate 70,733,947 of OY776115.1, forward strand.
TATATTTAAAATGTTAAGATTTTATCACAATAACACTTTCAACTTGTTTTATCAAAACAATTGCATAGCAATGTAAATAATTTGCATAGCAAAATTATCCAATAACAATTTAAAAGAATTTCTATGACAGTAAATATATATTTTTAACTCAAAACCCGTACTGAAATATGTTTATTTTTTTATTCTAAAAGTATATTTAAAGACTAATAGTAAATTAATCTTTCAGTATAGTATACTCCTGTTAAAGGGTGTTATAAACTGTGTTTACGCCTGAAACATTGATTATTAAAGACTATTAAATAACAACGTCAAGTAAAATGTTATCTTTGTTTCATTACGACTTTAAAAGTATATAATTTCTTTATTAGCATGATACGTGTTCTTACAACTATACAGGATAAATAAAAGCTTTAAATGTATAACACAATATCCACATAAAGAAATAAAACAATTCATTAAATGCTTCAAATTTATTTTAGCGCTTAAAATTTGTCTATGTTGTTAAGCAATTATAATTAATATAAAAAATATTAAAATTCGTATTGTTTACTTGTTTGCACAAACTTTGATCAATTTAATAAATATCCCTTGAAAATTCCCATATACCAAAATATATTTCAGATAACGAAAATAAAACATCAAAAGCTTCAGCATTGGCTGTATTTAAACCAGCAACAATATTTTGACGAACTAAAGGTAATACCACCGTCTATAGATACTGAAGGATCCATAGTCAGTATTAGTACTAGCCAATGGAGCAGTCTACAACTAGGTAGCTCAATAGCTGGTGACCACAATGTGTGAATGTATCCCGTTGGGTACCTAGAGTGCATAACGTTCTATTATCTACGCTCCGATAACACGGGTTGTACATTAACCAGTAAACTATGTTGGAAACAGTTTATCCCCTTGACATGAGAGAACCAGGTGACTGCAATGAGGCTGTGGATTGCGGGAGAATTGGAAATTGTAGGTTGGTTTGAATGTTGGATGTTGACTGACGGTGCTTTCACCGTTATCTACAGGCCGTTTCGGTAAATATTATCGCGCTGATAACATATAGAATAAGCAGTATCCCTCCTCCTAATCCTATCGGTTCGCTTAGCAATGCAATAGTTAAGTATCTTATAACATGACGTTTTTGAAAAGCTTCTGTTTACTATAGAAATTAAAAACTGCCAAATTTATGTATATTTGTTATGACAGTACTGATAAGTTTTATTTGTTCGCGTTCATGTTGTTTGATGATGTAAATTGTTGGTTTGATATATAGCATTCTATTAGTTCTTTATAACTAGTTTAGTAGTGATTTTATTTTAGATATAATCTGAATTATTATTAATTTATGCAATTTCCACTCACCAGTTCAGTAATTGAAAGAAAATACAACATGTTACCACTCACAGAAAAAAATATGCTGGTAACAAATTTATAATTCATACAGTTCTAACCACTATGTAAGTATTTGTTGAAAATATATCTGTATTGTACTGTTTTTTCTGTGATATAGTGTATCTTTGTAAATTTCTGATTCTAAAAAAATTAACTTTTGTTTCTTACCTGAAACTGCTGCAGCCTACTCCATATAACCATTGACTATATATAACTAATTCACCATCATGTCCTATATGGAGATATAATACCGTCATGATCCTTTGCCAATAGTATTAAGTTGCACTGCCTAACGGACTACTGCAAGCGCCACCGAAACCTTTGCAGTGCTTTTATTCTAAGTTTCCCTAAATTATTTGTAGAAATAACTTTTGGAATACATATTTTATAAGAGTAGCTCATGTTTAAAATGATTATAAAGGTAACTCTAGTGAATGGCGCAAGAATGGAAGCAAGTTTACAATTTGAATTAATAAAACCTGCAGCTACAGATAGAATTTAATGGTAAACTTCTGTTTTTTATATTTTGGGCCGAAAACGTCACTGTAGTTTAGCTAATTCTCTTACCGAAGTTTTATTGTACAAATGCCCATAAATCTTGGGTTAACTTTCATGCCATAGAAGACTATTAATCACTTGATCTGGCTTCATTGTGCGGTTTTAAATTGACTTTACACCGTTATTCTTTTACACTTTTTGATAAGTTGTTTCAAGTATCATCTGTTATCATTATTAGTTTAAATAACTGATTAGTGAATTTTAACCACAGTGAATTGTTCGGATTGGATATACTAAACACTGGAAATATTTATGAGTCTATGTAAATCAAAATATAATTGTTCATCTACATGGCATTTACAAAACACTTTAAATTTAAGACTTACTCGATACGACCAATAATTTAAACAGACATTTTAATAAAAACTAAATTTTAAAGTAGGTCAATGTTTTAACACAAACACAGTGATTCTTGGATCACTTAAATATGTTACTTAGACTATCAACAGCAACTGAGCTTAAGGGAGTCGTAATTAACCGTTCCCATTCTTGTCCAAGGGAAACGTGGTGGTCGTAGTTTCAATCAGCGCGCACAAAGGGTCCTTGAATGTCGACAACTGTGGTCTGTAACAGACAATCGAATGATATCAAATAGAATTTCCCATGGTATTGCTATTGTTACAATTACAGGGCATCGTTTGGTAGTTATTTTGCACTGCGACATTTGAAAAACGATTCTTTTGTTATGAAAACTAACTAACCGAGAGAAAGGTAAAATTTAATTTACTAACTGCAATAATTTGTATTTGTAAAGTTTAATAAGTAAGAAATTTTTTTACAAATCACATATATACAATAGATCTTTGTAACTGCGTGCATGGTTGAAAATGAAACACACATATATGTGTTTAAAACTATAGGACTAAAATGCAAGTAATCAAATGAGAAAATTAACGTACCGTACAAAGTTTGAGAGTGTTGTCCTGACAAACCTCCATTATATAGCATTTCAAATTTTTTTTAAGACTACTACATAAGTTAAAATGTATAAAATAATTAAAAATCCCTTTGGTCTTCCTCCTATTGGCCTAAATGGTTATCGAATGCAGACTATGAGTTTATTCTGTTAGCTGATTACATGAACATTTGTTTATATATGCCCAGTGTAACTGGGGTTGTCATTTTCCGTATTTAATAAAGTTGATAAGCTCACATCAAAGAAGGAAAAATATGAATATAGTAAAACAATGTATATACTTATTAATATTAATTTTGATTATAATTTTTAAAAGGTCATTGCTCTATACACCCATTGCTGTTTTAGAGAGCAACAGGGCTGGTGCTAATCTTAATTGTTTCGGTAACAGATAAAATTTTTGAACTGGTTTACTGATAGGAGTTTAAGAATATTTCATAGTTTCCCTGAGGTAAAATACATAATTTATTGTTAGTAATTTATTGTTAGTGAACTTTACCGAATAGTTAAACTTCTTATTTTATTATACTGTTTCAATTGTTTCATTACTTTAAGGAAAACCAGGTTTTGTATATGTCATTAATTAATTACAGTAGGCATTTAAAAGACAATTATTTTAATTTCGCATAGCACTCGTGTTATAAAATTATTCGTAATCAAAGAAGCTTCGTCCTGTGATCGTTCTCTGACAAACGTTATATACAAAAAAAGATGTATTTTCAGAAATCTTTTACCCCAACGTGCAATAGCCAATTAACTATAATATACTAATGATTAGATCAACATTTGATCAATCCTTAGTTATAAACTGAGAAGTGGTAAACTATTTTCCATGCTCACAGTGGGTTTTTTTACGCCACTCAGGTTTTGATTTTATTTAATGTTCGGGGACTTTTTTAAAACATAATTCTTTAGTTTTCACAAAATGAAATCAGCATAAAAACATTGTATGAAGAATAAATACAATTCACATTTTCGCTTACTTATGATTTATGATCTTAAAGGGGTTCATCTGGTTGTGATTTTCAGTTATTTGCATCAAATCCACATGAACTTGTAAGGTCGGTTAAGTATGTACTTTAAGAATTTGACGCGTTTATTTCCTGTAGTTACGTTGCGATATTTGAACCTTTGTTAAACCTATCTATTTAGCCTTTTCTTGATCAAACATTCCATGAATTTACCTGGAGTTAAACTGTAAACAGTAATTTGACTTTTATAATCTACATATCCAGGCTATGGGTTTGATCCCCGGAGTGCCCAGATGACATTGAGAGGTTTGGAATGTTGACCTATAACGACGTTTGTAATTAAAATGCCAATGGCGTAAACAAGTAAAAAGGTTCAATGGAATGTCTTGAACAAATGTAGTTAATTTCTATATTATATGTTAACACTTCATCATGCATTAGTAACAATGTTACGATTACAGAGCTTTGCAAGGTTCGCTTCACTGGTAGATTCACTGTGTTAGAGGGAGACTTAATGAACCACAGAGTTTCGAGTTGATGATCGTTTTCATTATAACTTCTTGATGAAACACATTATATATTTAATCAGAGAGCTCGGCGCTGAAGTAACCTCTTGTTATTCACACCTCTAAACATGTTACAGTGAAAAGTTGTGTTTATATTTAGTTTTAGTGCCAACTAATATTATAGTTACAACGTTAAACTATATAAAATAAAATGTTGACCGATATGAAATAAAATCTTTTTCAATATTTGAACTTTATTTTTCCAAAATAAATCTCCGTCTCAATATTTGTACAAATATTTTAAAATAATTTAATTTGTTTGTTATACACAACAGCATTTTCGGAGAGAAATCATAAGTCACATTGTGCTAATTTAGAAAAACTACACAAACATTTGATAGTTAGTGACTTTTCCCTTAAGGTCCATATATTACATCCGTTGAATTTTGACGGGCACCAACTAGTATATGATAATATTAGAACACCAAGTCACTGAAACAGATTTCGTATGAGGGGAAAATATAAGCCTAAACCACTGGAAACAAGTATTTGAGGGATTCCATACATTGGAACTCAGTGAAGCAAGAATCACTGGTCGACTTGATGTTAAGTTCCGCAGAAATAATACGAAGCTATAAACCTGAAATCACTGTTGGTGTTATGTTTTATTATTTAGGGTAAGTAAATAGTGACTATTCTGAATCTCAGGCGTTATTTAAAATTCAAAGTATAGTATATTTATGCTCGTATAAATTACAGTGGTCATGTACATTGTATATTCTATCAAATAGTAGAAATGCATTTAAAGTTTAAAATCTGCTGACCACAATGAAAATCTAGTTTACTATTATCTATGCTAAAAATAATTTCTTAAAGGGAATTTCCCTGGCTTTAAAAATATAAATTTGTCTTAAGGGTATTTTTCCTAGAGACTAAGTTAAGGAACTTTAAGTTATATTCAACAGATAAAAGGTAATTTTTAACCTTGTGTTTCAAAGTGTATTGCCAAAAGAGTCGTGAAAGCAAACATAAAACCAGTCAAAGGGGTTATAAAATAGTGTAAAGTATAACTAACTGTTCAGCGTAGTTAAACAAGATAAGGAAATTTGCCTCAGATCTGAAATGAAAACGGTTTAAAGTATAAAAAATTACCATTACAACACATGTTCGTTTAGCATTGTGTGTTAACAAAGGAAAAGGTTTCAAAAATAATTCATATGTAAGTAAGATAAGTGCATTACTAAACAAATTTACTCCCTTGGGGAAATATATACAATGAGTTATATTGAATACTGAAAGAGGTGGTAGAGTCGAGTTAGCTCAACCATCCGAAACCAAAACAAGTGGAGCGCCCTAACGTGTATAGGAAATGTAATGACTAATCAACTGTGGTTCAAATTAATGGACGAAATGACGTCCAGTAGCTAATATCTGACATTAGTAAGACAATACTCAGCAAACGAGTTTCCTCACCCTCAAATTTGATATCAAGGTAGTAAATCTTATAATACAGATATTCATTGTATTGTATTTGTTAGGACTGTTTGTAGATATTTGTTACATATAATACAACTTTTTTAACACAGCTATAATAAGAATAAAGGTTCACTGTGCAGACTATTTTACAATTGAATAAACATTGCATTTGTTTGACAAACACAAACATGGTATGTTTAATAACACATTATCTCTACTCGGAAGTGCCGGAAGAAGCACCTGCAGGCCTTCCGGACCCGGAATTGGTGATAACAGGCTGGCTGTTTGGATAACGTCGGTACTGAGGAAACAGTGATTGCCATTAATCATTTAGAAATATGTTTCCTCATGATAAAATGAACAGAAAGTGGTGGCAAAGAGTATAGATATATTAATGTGTAATGTTTGTGTTTTTTTGTTAATTTGTTTAAAATGGAATAATTTGGAAGCAAACTAAAGTAAACTAAACAAATATTTAATTTGTCCCTAATATGCAAGTAACATTACACTGCTAGGGACCTAAAGTACTATAAATCACACAATTATTTTAATGAGTGAAAATAAGGAAAATAAGGGCAAAAGAAAATGAGGAAATTTCTGCATAAATTTTACTCTGCTATCTGTGCATAATACTGCATTATATTATTTCTGAAATTACAACCTGAAAGGTATACAACAAACAATTTACCAACATAACGTTCAAGGTATAATTAGCATACAATCTGTTGATGTTATCCCACGACTAATAAATTTTACACTTTCAAAGAACTTGTTAAATAATGTTAATCAATTGTAATATAAAATTAATGCAGAACGCAGGAATAAAAAAATATAAAAATTACTGATTCATCCTTTTGTCAAAATAAATACATTTGATTAGACATTATTTACAAAAATTATCTTTTGAAATAGTCCAAGCTTGCAAACAACCCGTAGACAATAAAATTACGAATGTGTTGAAAATGATTCATGTACACCGAGAAAAACACCTTAAATTCAAACAATAACATTATTTGAAACTAAAAAATGCTAGCTTAGTTTAATACACTTACGTATAAAAGCTTCCCACTACTGTAGTTTTCATAAAGCCATCATTTGCAGCGGGGGCCAGTGAATCACCAATGTTCGGAATAACTTTACTATCCTTATGGACTAGTGCCTTTTACATGGTATTAACGCCATCTCGTTTAGAATACTTTGTCTCAATAGCAAGTCACTTCAGCCTAGGGTTTCGGTGGGTTCTGTTTTTTCTTTCGATTTACTACATTAAATGATGTTTCTTAAAGATTAGGCAGTATAAAAATGTAAACTATTGTTTTAGGGAGGAGTAAAATCGAAGAGTTCACTTCCACTTGTGAACAATTAATCACTTATTTTAAGAACTGGCAAGTTTACTCAATGATCTGTGTTTCTAGCTTTAGTCCATCCCTCTTACGAAACCTAAATTTAATCACCAAAATCGATTGCCCGTTGTAAAATGTATATTTAAGTAAATAAATAAATAGCCTAGACACCTGAGATAATCTGGAATTTTCCCAAAATATATTTACTTAGGTAAATAGCCTATAGGTGTCAAACAGTGCAGCTTGTCAATGCGTCTTTTCGCTGAACATGTTCCAGACGAATTACCGCCCATCTTCAGCAGCGTTTCAAGAAATCATAAAAACCCATTTTGCAATGGTTGTCGAGTTAAACCCACACACACCCACGCACGCACGCACGCGCACGCACGCGCGCACACACACACACACACACACACACACACACACACACACACACACACGACACAGTACATAATATACATTTGATTTACATTTAGCTCAAACTCGCACACACGACAGATCCATGCCGGTCAAATTTTGTAGGCCTTTTTGATAAAATGCCAGTATATTTAAGTGTCAAAGAGTTGTTAGTTTAGTAATGTAACAAATGTATAAATACGTTTCCGTAAAATGTTTGTAAAATGTACACGCATTTAACCTAATCCCGTGATAAAAGTTTCACAACGCCGTGACCGCGACGTGACGTCGTTGAACCTCCGATATCGCACCACGTGTGCCGGCAATCTCGCCCTGTACATTTATTGTATATTGAATTTTATACAATCACAACATATGGATTGGAAATAATGAATAAAGGTGCACTTAAAAAGTAACGGAGCAGTAGTAAATATAAGGCAAGTTTTAGTAGATGTTTAGCAGTTGCGCCAAACTGCTGATTGAATTGAATTGTGTGTGGGATGGTGATTTGAGCATGGTTGGGACAAAATAATTCAAAAGTAATTTGGATGAAAAAAAGTCTTTTAACGTGGATCTGCTACCCAAGGAGGAGTTGTTATATGAGTTACAATGGCGTGGGTTTCCTGTAACAATAAATGAGGAAACAACTTAGGAAGGCATTAAGAGATGGGGTACCGACGGGTTGGAATAATTTGATGGTGTTAAGGGTTTACATTGAGCTATATAATTGACGGGAAAAGATAGGCGAGCTTAAAAATATTATTGAACCTCTCCCTAAACCCCCTTAAACTAAACCCTAAACTTTTAGTTTAGTCAATTTTAGAATAATCAACAGGTCACACTTTCTGTAACGATGGTTTTGTTTTATGTAACATACGTTTTTTCAAAACAATGCACACTATTATGTTTTGCACACTATTATCTGCGAATACGCATTATTATGTGTTGATGATATTACAATGCATAAGTATATAGGAATTAAAACAGTCAATTGATTAACAGAACTCAAATCAGCTCTCTAAATCTGCAATTAACGATTGACGACTCGGCTTTCGCAGCATGAAGCCACCTGTTCGATTCCCAAGGTGTCCAAATGCATTTGAGAGATTTGGACCGTAGTCCTCTACCAACGTTAGTAAACTGCCGCTCATGTCAAACTAAAACTGCATGTTATTTAACATGCAAGCAAGCAATCTAAGGTTTTTTTCCTTGAAAACGTATCCACTACAGCGATTTTCTTCGACATCTGTTGCAGTTTTCCATATAAGATAAATAAAATTAATAAAGAACCAATTAGCTGAACTTCACCTAGTTCTCCTACACGTAGCGACGAAATGGTCATGTTGAAGCCAAAGTTATAAAAGAGATTTTGCAACCTAGTGTAAAAACCGCTTTACCTTGCATGTGTGCATTGCCAACAGAACTTTGGCGTCATTCCATATCGCCATACTGGCCCGTACATTTATTCTCGTTAGCTAGTCTAAATTGTATAAAATACTATGGCTTTAGAAAATGCTAAATTTTCGGTTTATGGTAGGCTATTGACAACTAAGACAGTTTACACGACAAAATTATTATGGGCTAAAGGTTTTAATTTGGAAACGATTTACTGTAATACGTTATCACTATTAACTTAACAACACACATTTACCACAGTTTAAAACTTGTTGTTTCTTAGGCTAAGTTTAACTATAGACTTTGTATCTAAATTCTGATTGAAGGTGAATGGACATCTCATACATCACTCGATTATGAGGTATTTGTTTCCTACATTTTTCTCTGATGAAAAAAATATAAATTCAACATAGGATCTTCTATTATGTTCATTGATTCGATGATTCAATGGTTTGATAATTTATTTGACCATTAAACTTAACAGTATCTAATAAGCACTGATTCAATTCAATTTACTGACTCATAACTGTACTCTACCACCTTTGTGGTAGGTTTTAAGCTAAAATTGTATATAAATGTTCCATACAGGATGAATAGGAAAGTCAAAATAGACCCACCGCTGTACAAATTCAGGAATCCGCCCCATTTGCTTACAGTTTTAATAGTAATCTATTGTATCTATTATATTGGATCAGGTGATTGCTTAATTATGCATTTTTTAAATCCCATTAGTTTAGAATACATATTAAAGTTTAAATCTCATAACATTTTCAGATTAAGAATGCATGTTGCTTGGACTATTATCGTCTCACATAGCAAAAAGGGTATAGAAAGGTTTAAAAACGTTAGAAAAGGTAATACGAAGAATAACCAACGGTAGTGTAGCTCAAAAGCACAGCTCTCTATACAAGGCGTCTTCGATATTTGTGTATGAAAATATTTCACAACCATCAGTGCGGTGATCTGTACTGTAACATATATCAACTATTGTGACTCTTTTGGGTGGGGACCACTAACCGGTGCATTTTGTTTAGTTTATAATTTATTTATATATATTTTTAATTTTTACTTGTTATTTGTACTGCCCCGATATATATTTTATAAGATTAATCTCATGAAGCGAAGAGGTACAGTAATGTCCTAAAACTGATATGGACCAACATATAATTTTATCGATATAAATCTATACATAAATAAAGAAGAAGATTGTTGGTAAATTGGATAACAAATTAAATTAAAGATATAGACAAAATATAAGACTTTTATATGAAAAATATCCTTCATCTTGTATTCGTGTGTGTGTGTGTGTGTTTTAATTTGTTCGAACATTGCTTGACCTCCGAAACATGGTCTACTTGGAAGCACGCTTCGCAGTTGAAACTCCAACAAACTTGTAAGCCAACCGATCAGCCACGGAGACAGACACTTGGTAAATCTTGCTAAAAATAAACTTTTCCAAGCATCAGATTGTTAAATGCCCTAATGAACATCAAAATAATGTCTTTAAACTACATACAAGTTCAATAGTCTTCAGGCATATATAGATTGCTTTGGTACTATCTGAGTACAGCAATGAACCTTTCTTTATGCTGCCTTCAATCCACCCACACCACGCACAGTTACAAACTAATGTTAAACAATCCTCTACCCCTTAAAACGTTGTGTTTTATAAAAGTTGTTGAATATTCTTTATAATTATAATAATAATAATAATAATAGGCCTTAAAAATTATTATAAACGATGATTTGATTTAGGAAATTTGTATTTCTTTCTTTTATTTACACAGCATGTAAGTGAGAATTGTGGTTTCACGAATAAAATATAAATAAGATTTTAAAACTATCTTTTAATCACATATTTTAAGAAATAAGCTAGAAAGATATACGTTTATGATTAAGAAATGGTAGAGTGACTGTAAATCTGATTTGTACTCTGGTAAATAAGTATGATAATCTAAAGCTCCCTGATAAGGGATTACTGTTTATTTATCTATAACATCATTATTGTCCTTTTCAATCTGAGATTAATTATTATATCATTTACTTTTGCCATTTAATATTAAAGCATACTTTATAATAAGGATTATAACATCACTTTTTCCTGATTATATTCATCTTCATGTTATCTTTACTGGTTAATGTAGTTGTTTAGTGTATAAGTTAAAGCCATTTTGACTAATGAAGATTTGTTTTGAGATCTGAAGTTTTCACCATTCGTTTTTTTAGAGCTTTTTTTTAAAACGAGGATTCAGTTAAAGTGGGAGGTGAGTAGGATTGGCAATGATTTAGAACCGGAAGTGGCATAGTGGTTAGAGCGCGTTATTCCGGAAAGAGTAAGAAGAAAGTTTTCCCGCCAAATTTGCGCGCCAAAAAAAAAATTGGCGCCAAACCTAACCTCACTTTTCTTCCCTCCAGATTTTCCCACCAAAGTGTTACCAACTTAGCAGAGCTAATTATATGTACCATATATAATTATATGTACCATATATAACGCCACAGTGTATAATCATATATATATATATGTACAATAATAGTGTATAATATACCATCACCAGAAAAGTAAGTGGCTATCTAACCTCACTTCCTGCTGTGGCTAGCCTTCCGTGGCTAGACACTTAGCCAGTGTTGCCACTCTAAACGCTACCTATAAACCTAAATCATTTACGAAAAATTATTATTATTATATGTATATATAAATATATATATTATGTCAAATTATCTAAAATTATTATATGTATATATTACTTCACGCTACGATGTGTTACGAACCTATGGCAATGTATATTTCGCAAGCAAGTACCGCCAAACCGTTATATAAAACTATTACATGTATATATCGCAAGAAAGTGTTGCCAAAAAACTAAAAATCGCTTATATCTCGAAAACGGTAAGTCCTAGGGTCATTTTGACCCCAGAAAACTGCCTACTACGTAATGTAGGCACTCCAGGGGGGTATCTACCCATATGAAAAATCTTAACTAAAACTTTGCGGGTTGCATCTCAAAAAATTAAGGGGCAAATTTTCAAAATTAAATATCTCGAGAACGGCTTGGCCGATTTTAATGAAATTTAGTATGTATGTACCTGTTAACCTCCGCTACATCTTACAGAAACTTAAACTCTGTACTGCAGGTAGTATCAAAATAATTGAAGGAGTCATACTTTAAAAATCAATATCTTAAGAACGGCTTGGCCGATTTTAATGAAACTTGGTATGTGTGTACCTGTTAACCTCCGCTACGATTTAAAACTACTCAAACCGTGTACTGCAGGTAAGTATCCGAAAGGAATGAAGGGGTAGAAATCCACAGCGGCGCGAAGGTCAGCGGGGCTAACAACGGTGCATATTACCAAGGTAAGTAATAAACAGAATATGTTTACAGCTAAATTAATTTATTATACATATATAACACTAACTAGTATATACATTTAACATGGTCTGTCGCCAGACTCCCGCTCCTGTCTCCCGGCATCCTCTTCTTCTCCTTCTTCTTCTGCTCCCCTCCACCTCTCTCCAGGTCGCGCCAGCCACAGCATTCCCCCGTCAACTGTAACAGGGAAAACCCAAGGTTAGCCACTATCTAACAGCAACATCCGCAACAAGTCTTTGTCAGCAAACTTGCCGTTACCTGTTAAAATACTGTTCTGTGATTGGCCGGAATAAGCTCGCACCCCATTGGTTGTAATTAGGCGTCCTGCCCTCTAATTGGTCCATACACCAGCAAAAAACAACACTATTGCATCAGCCACCTCCCCACCAACCCCAATTACCGCTATTTTCCTCTCACTTTGCTCTCAGCTTTCATTACGATCAGACGTGTCCCTGTGTTGCTCCGTTTGCTGCGCTTGGCAAAGATAACCTCACTTTTCCTAACCTCAATCTTGAGCGTTTGCTGACCATAACCTAATATAACATAACCTCACTTTTTAATTTGTATTATAATATTTTAGAGTAACATAACCTCACTTTTCCTAACCTCAATCGTGAGCGTTTGCTTACCCTATCTTACGTGTAACATAATCTCACTTTTTATTTGTATTATAATATTTTAGAGTAACATAACCTTACTTTTGATTTGTATTATAATAATTTTGAGTAACATAACCTCACTTTTGATTTGTATTACTGTATTCTGTATAACATAGCCTTACTTTGTTCTATAGTAATCCTTCCAAAATGGCTGTAAATCCTGTCGAGATACTCAGTTCTGACGATACCTATGTAAAACACTTTAGACTTTACGGAACAAGAACAATTTTTAAATTTTCTAATCCTCCTCCTGAAACAACCGAAATTGATTGGCTAAGACAAGGTTTTGCTAAAATTGTTATTGAAATGAAAGAGCGGGCCCATGAAAACGATCAGCTCGGCTTTACATTGCATAGTCTAAACTTAAAAAGTAAAGAACCTGGTTTTGTAGCTATCCGGCCCGCGAACGAAGTAAATGAAGACATTCTTTGGCAAATTTTCGGGGGTATAGTTCAGTCAAATTCAGAATCCATCAAGTCCACAGACACGTTTCAAGTTGAATGTACCCGAGTTAATCTCCCTGTAGGTTCCGGTCGTACTGGGAGGGTAAGGCCTGGCTTGTATAATACGTTTGATGAAGAGTGTAAAGCTAGACGGGGAATAGTTGTAATTAATAACAAAGATAATTTGTGTCTCCCTCGGGCTTTGGTGGTGGCCATGGCTAAAGTGACAAATGACCCAGAGTATAATCTTGTACGTATGGACAAGGGTAAACGACAGACAGTGAGGGCCCAAATACTGATGCAAAAGGCGAGGGTAGAGATCTCAGAGGAAGGCGCCGGTATCCCCCAATTGGAAAAATTTCAGGACCTGTCAACCAATTTCAAAATTACCGTCTACAACTATGACAGAAAAGGCCGTGATGTTTACTTTGAAGGGGCTGTTGAAAATCCTAAATTTAAAATAAACCTTCTGTTTCACAATCGGCATTATAACGTAATCAGCAGTTTGACCGCGGCTTTCGCCTGTGCTTACTTTTGCGAAGCTTGCCATGTCCCTTTTGACCACAAAGCTAGACACAGATGCTCAAACATCTGCCCTCAATGCCAAACCATCTCGCCTCCCTGTAAAGAGGAGCATGGGGGAATAGTTTGCCCAGACTGTAACATGACTATGAGAAACCAGCACTGTTTTATCGCCCATAAGGTTGACAAATGCAAAACAGTAAAAAAGTGTCTTGACTGTGAAAAATTGATTAACTTAAAAGAGAGATCAGGACCACACAGATGCGGGGAAAATTTTGTAAACCCTGCAATGCATTCAAAGATCCCAATCATAAATGCTACATGCAACCCAATGAAGGAAACCCTAAAACTAAAGACTACCTTTTCATTTTCTTTGACTTGGAGACTCGCCAAGACGAGTCTCTTCCCTCTGACGAGAATCAAAAAGTACATCAAGTTAACCTGTGCGTGTCACAACAATTTTGCTTTAATTGTGTCGATGGTAAATTTTGTATGATATGTAGAAACCGTACAAGAGTCTTCAACTCTGACCCGGTTCACCAATTCATGGAGTATGTGATGCAAGTTCGTAAACAGTTTAAAAATGTCTGTGTAATTGCCCACAACGGTCAGGGCCCTAATTTTTAGTTTTTACTAAAACATATAATGGAAAAAACAAAATTCACGCCTAAGCTGGTAATGAGGGGAACTAAAATTATTTTGATGGAAATGGACAATGTCAGATTCATTGACTCCCTAAGCTATTTCCCCATGGCCCTCTCTGCGCTCCCTAAAGCCTTTGACCTGCCTCCCGAGAAAAAGAAAGGCTACTTCCCGCATCTTTTTAATACATTGGCAAACCAAAATTATGTAGGCCCTATGCCCGATAAAAAACACTATTGCCCAGAGTCGATGTTTGAGAAACCACACAAGGCCTTTGAGATTTGGTACGAGGAACAAGTAGCGAGTAACTATATTTTTGATTTTCAAAAAGAAATCCTGGAGTACTGTATTTCAGACGTAGAAATCCTAGCTCAGTCCTGTCTTAAATTCAGAAGTATTTTCTTGAAAGAATGTAACGTAGACCCTTTCCTCGAGGCCGTAACTATTGCCAGTGCCTGTAACCTGGCCTTCCGCCGCAATTTTCTAAAACCAGACACAATTGGCTTGATTCCTAAAAACGGGTACAGACTGACTGACAACCAATCTACAGCGGCCCATCAATGGCTAAGCTGGGAAGAGGAGGAACGGGGAGTGAGGATTGAGCACGCTGGTCGAGGCAAAGAAGTTAAAATTAACGGGGTAAAAGTAGACAGGTTTGACGGTGAGAGAATTTATGAGTTTCACGGGTGTTATTGGCACGGGTGTCCAAAATGTTTCCCTTACAATCGAGAGGCTCCTCTGAAGGAGGATCCCTCAGATTCACTTAATTTAAGATATGAAAGAACTTTGAAAAAGATGTCAAAAATTAGTGATTACGAAGTTGCAGTAATGTGGGAGTGTGAGTTCCGTAAATTAAAGAAAGATAAAAACCTTAAACACTTGAACAGCTTGCCGATCCTCAACAACCTTCCCCTTGACCCTAGACAAGCGTTCTTTGGAGGCAGAACGGGCAATGCAAAAACGTATTATAAATGTGAAGGGGGAGAATCAATCCAATACGTTGATGTTTGTTCCCTCTATCCATATGTAAATAAATATGGCAAATATCCTTTGGGCCACCCCACAATCTATGTGGGAGATAGGGAGTGCAGGCAGCGAGGACTAAATGTAGATGGTTTGTTGAAATGTAAAATTCTGCCACCTCGGGATCTCTACCACCCGGTTCTCCCGACAAAAATGAATAATAAATTGATGTTTGTGTTGTGTTGAACTTGCGGGGAAACCCAAAACCAAGGGGAATGTTTTCATGATAGTGAGGAAAGGGCGATGGTAGGAACATGGACTATGGATGAAATCAGAAAAGCCGTAGAGAAAGGATACGTTGTGCTGGACATGTATGAGTTGTGGGAGTATGAAGTCGCTACATACGAGAAAGGGGGATTGTTTACAGATTTTATTAATAAATTCTTGAAAATGAAGCAGGAAGCCTCAGGCTATCCTAGCTGGTGTAAGACAGAAGAGGATAAAGATTAATACATTTCAGACTATTTCCAACATGAGGGTATTAAATTGGACAAAGACAGAATCGTTAAGAACGGGGGTTTGAGACAATTGGCAAAATTAATGTTAAATTCATTCTGGGGAAAATTCGGACAGAGGGAGAATCAAACTAAAGCAACAATTGTAAGGGAATCTAAAGTTTTGTTTAACATGTTAATGAGTCCAGAAGTACAAGTCAATAGGATCCAGCTTGTTAACGAAGGGGTTGTTGTTGTAAACTAGGAATATATTGAGGAAGTTGGGGAACCTTTGAGAAATGTAAATGTTGTAATTGCGGCCTACACCACTGCCCAGGCGATACTTAAACTGTATGAACACTTGGAGGCTTTGGGTGGGCAAGACCTTTACTATGACACAGATAGTTGTATTTATTTCTACCGGGGAGGATTGTACAGGGTCCCTACGGGAGATTACCTTGGGGAAATGACCGATGAATTGGCAAGCGAGTACGGGCCCGGCTCTTATATTGTTGAATTCGTTTCTGGGGGGCCTAAAACTTATGCATACCTTGTTTGGTCAACCAACAAACAAAAAATAGAATCTGTGTGTAAAATAAAAGGCCTCACCCTCAACCTAAAAACCTCCGAAACTCTAAATTTTGAGCAATTGAAAAAGATGGTCCTTAGTGAAACTGCTGAAATACTAGAAATTGAAGAGAATAGAATCAGGAGGACTAAAGACAGAGATATTGTAACATTAAGTGAAATTAAAAAGTTTAAAATCACAGTACCTAAAAGGAGGCTCGAGGGCGAGTACGACACCTTACCATTTGGATATAAAAAGATACAAAGACTCGGGTAACCCGACAGGAATTACGGGATGAGCGATTCGCTCCCTGCGCTGCTCTTTGCGTAACATAACCTTACTTTCGATTTGTTTGTTTAAAATGTCTCATATAACCTCCTATATATTTAATGATCTGCCCGTACAGTGTTGTACAGTATCAGTAAATATTGATGAGGAAGTTAAGTGTAATGATTTAAATATACTCTCTGAACTGCACTGAGTCGACTTCCCTTAGTAATATATTGTAAGTAATAACAATGACTTGTAATATATTTTAAATAAAGCTAAAGAGGTTATGAGGAGTTATGGTAATCACTTTTGAATTTGCCCATAACAATATCCTCACCTCTGTAAATATAGTTGAGCATGTCTTGAATAATGCAAAAAGTCCCCACTGTATGAATGTGTGTGTGAATGAAGGTCCCTGGCATGGGTGACGAAAAGCCCCGTAAACCTGAAAGAAGGTCAATGGCGTGGGTGAATAAAAGCCCCGTAAACCTGAATGTGTGATGAAGGGCTTTAATTTTAAAGTCTTTAATTTCTACAGCTTTAACTTTTGCAAAATATCCTACTGTCACCTGTCTCTGTATTACATATTAGTTTTAATTCAAAACCAGTGACCCAGCGTGTAGCAGAGTCTAACACTTAGAATCCTTATGAAGGGGAACGCGCATCAGTGTTTCATAAGGGTAGATAAGAGAACACCAAAAGACCGATACTTTCTTTTCATATTTTTTTCCTTGGAGACTCGCCAGGACGAGTCGCTTCCCTCAGACCCTGATAAAAAGTTCATAAGTGTAACTTGTGCGTTTCTCAACAGTACTGCTTTAAATGTATTCATGAGGATGAGTGTGAAACTTCCAAGTTGTATTCTCCCTGGTTTCACTGGAGTTAAAGATATTTGACACATACCTTTTAAAAAACGTTGTCCAGCCAACCAGTGCATGAGTTAAAATGGCAAACGTGGCAATCAAACCACACACACACATACTATCTGCACGTTACTCAACCTAGAGGCAATGGAGGAGACAATAATGATACACGATGTGCATGTGATGCGTCACCTGCACACCATGTATCGGATGACAAACATTAAGCATCCGTAAGGGTGCAAGCCGGCTCCATAACTGATATTGATGTGAGAAGTACAGAGCGTGTGACCCCATCCTCATGATAACATCAAGGGGAGGGACTTGGAAACGTTTGACCGGGGAATTTAAAATATTTAGGTAAGGTTAAATGTTTCCCCGGTGGACAGTTTTAGCGGACTCGGTGACAGACGTTTGGCAAGGAACTTTAAGAAGTTACGGTCAATTTAAATGTAACCCCCCGATAAAGTAACTTCAGCGAACTCGGAAACGTTCGACCAAGAAATTACACCGTCAAAATACATCATGGTCCCCAGTAAACAGATTTTAGCGGACTCGGGAATGTTTGACCGGGAAATTTAAAATATTTAGGCACAGTTAAATGTTTCCCTGGTGGACAGTTTTAGCAGATTCGGTGACAAACGTTTGGCAAGGAAATTTAAGAAGTTACGGTCGTGTTAAATGTAACCCTGGTAGACACTTTTCATTGGACTTGGACACAATCGACCGAGAGATTACACCGTAAAACCGCAGGACGACCCCGTCGTTTCACCGGACTTGGATACAAATGACCAAGGAATAACACCGTCAAAGGGAAATTAAAACCCTCCCCCTCCCCTCTTCTCCCCCACCCCTCCCCCACACTCCCCCTCCCACTCCCCCTCCACCTCCCCCTCCCCCTTCCCTCCTGGCCTCTCATACCACTTTACCTAACCTACATTAGGACCGTATTGCCAACCTGTTTTTTTTTATGTAGCGCTGCCAACCTATTTTTTTCTTGCAATACTAGGTCACGCTAAATTATACTGATTGTTATATGTATATATTTATTACGTCACGCTACTTTCATTTGCTGCGCTCGGCCCTCTCACACTGCTTGCTGTTCTGGTTTCAGGGGAAACAAAAATAAAACTACCGAGGAGAAAACACTCCATAATTGCTGTCTTTATAAAGAACGAATTTCACCGCTTGTTGCCTTCTTAGATTTACTCTTGTTCATGGTTTTTTTATGTGGTCAACTCCTCGTTAAATTTAGTTTTGGTGTTGATAAAAATCTTTTTACTTGTGAATACAGACTGCAGGTATTCAAGACAGAGTATATATTCTGGTTGCTGGTATATCGTAACAGAGTTTAACAAGCAACTAACTACAACAAAAAGTCACATCTGACCTCTAAAGTGTGTAATCTCTGTACCTTTTTAACTTTACAAAAGTACCCTACTGTCATCTGTCTCTTTCTCGGAACGTTAATTTAATTCAAACACGTTGGACCTAGCATTTAGCTGTGTCTAACACTTAGAATCAGTTCAAAGTGGGTCCAGATTGGACCTACAACTTCCGGTGTAATGTTATCAAAAGGGAGCGTTTCGCTTCCCTTGGAATAGGGGTATAGCTTTTTTTTGTCTGTGTTTATAAGCCTCTTCTCTCCTTTAAATTACTGTTTTTAGTATCTTGTGGTTTCTAAACAATTAAACGCATAGAAAGTTTCCCAAAGTAATCGAAATTGAAATAATCCTGCTTTTATAAGCATGGTATTACAAGTATTCTTCAACGTCTTAAATTACATACACTAACAATACTAAAAAGCAAAAAAGAATCTCCACACATGAAGCCAGAACCCACTTAAATAATATATTCCGACTTGTAGACGGGGTTTTAAATATGAACCCAACTGGAAAAATACTCATAGATAACAGGTAAAATGTAAACATATCTGAACAATAACTGCTTTTAATTATACATCGTAACGGCTAAGGCTCTGTAAATTAGCCTGAGAGCCATTTTAGCGAAGAGGGGTCTGGCGAGTGACCCCCCTTCCCCACCCCGCCCCAAGGGGTGAGCGAATCTCGCACCCTTTGTATTGCCAATTCCAAACGGTTTAAATCAAAGAGCCAGGAATTTATTCACTTAATTTAACATACAAAATATAAGTTACAACTTAGGCTTTCCAACTCCCACATACTAGCCTCTACAAGCTCAGGACTTATACCCAGTTAATGTACTAATTATATAAAAAAAAGGCAGAGACATGTCCCTAAATAACATCTAAAAATTAGGTAAAGCTTGACGAACCCAACTGCTCCTAAAAAACAGGTAAAAAACAACATAATTTAACAAAAATTACTTTAACTATACATCATAACAGCTAAAAATAGCCCGAGAGCCATTTTAACGAAGTGGGTGGGTTGACCCATTCATCTTCAGTACATTCATGAACTATAGTGTTCATGTTGAACATATAATCCAGTTAAATTATAATTATTTTGTGTTGGTTTGTCACAAGTTTACTTGTATGTGAGTTGTTTAATATGTTTAAATCACATGTATTTGCCAGTAGTCCAGGTTTAAATACTTTTACCCAAACCTTTTAAAATTCTTTGTCAAACATTTTCCAGGTCCGGGAAAAGCATTAACATTATATGATATTACTACCACTACTTCTGCTATGCGTATTTTCTTGCTTTGGTAGGATTATTCTAATAAAATCCATCAGTGGTGTCATGAGTTCCCTTGAAGGCTTCGACTAGTTTTTATACTTGGCAGAGATTTTTCAGATATCTTGGTCCTTTTTGTCAATGAAGAGTTACGTTTACTCACTTTCATTGGGTATGTAGAAGAGTGTCATTTTATTTTGGGACGTTGATGTTTGCTTAAGTTTGATTGTATACCCTGCAATAGCACCATCAAGATACAAAATAATTAGCATTACGAATGGTGTAGAAAAAGAAAATGAGAACCAACATAAGTATTCACCAAACCATTTCCCAAACCCCGTGTAAACTATTCTATATTGTTCTTAACTAAAGTACTTAGATAAACCTTTACCGCTTATTACCAATGAATTATAGTAACGTATTAAATTTTTATATGACCTAAAATGACTGTCACTTTTTATTATTATTTGATTCAGAAGTCTAGGAACCCTTGCACACCGTGATAAACCCCCTGTAAGTGTCTGTTTGCTTGGATGGGATTTGAGACCATCCGTGCATGTGCACCCAGGTTAAACATTATTCCGTGCGTGAGCCAATCCAGATTACCTGGTTGATGCCCAGTACAGACTAATGTCCTCTCCCTTTGAGCAAACAAAGGATAGAGATTTTTTTAAAGACAAACCATGGCCCCTCCACCGCCATGACTCGTGGAGACCTTCCAAACACAAACTAGCTGTCTCCCCCGTATATTTTTTATTTTTACTTTTATACTTTTTTGTATTTTACTTTCATATTTTTGTTTGATTCACCCACCGGACCGTTCCAAGGAGTAGCCTGGGTGTTAGCCAGGCGCCTCAATGTACAAGGTCCTTCATTCACACCGGGTTGTTCGAAGGAGTAGCCGGGGTGTTATCCCGGCGCCTCAATCTACTAAGCCCTTCATCACACATTCAGGTTTACGGGGCTTTTCTTCACCCACGCCATTGACCTTCATTCAGGTTTACGGGGCTTTTCGTCACCCATGCCAGGGACCTTCATTCACACACACATTCATACAGTGGGGATTTTTTGCATTATTCAAGACATGCCCAACTATATTTACAGAGGTGAGGATATTGTTATGGGCAAATTCAAAAGTGATTACCATAACTCCTCATAACCTCTTTAGCTTTATTTAAAATATATTACAAGTCATTGTTATTACTTACAATATATTACTAAGGGAAGTCGACTCAGTGCAGTTCAGAGAGTATATTTAAATCATTACACTTAACTTCCTCATCAATATTTACTGATACTGTACAACACTGTACGGGCAGATCATTAAATATATAGGAGGTTATATGAGACATTTTAAACAAACAAATCGAAAGTAAGGTTATGTTACGCAAAGAGCAGCGCAGGGAGTGAATCGCTCATCCCGTAATTCCTGTCGGGTTACTCGAGTCTTTGTATCTTTTTATAGCCAAATGGTAAGGTGTCGTACTCGCCCTCGAGCCTCCTTTTAGGTACTGTGATTTTAAACTTTTTAATTTCACATACTGTTACAATATCTCTGTCTTTAGTCCTCCTGATTCTATTCTCTTCAATTTCTAGTATTTCAGCAGTTTCACTAAGGACCATCTTTTTCAATTGCTCAAAATTTAGCGATTCGGAGGTTTTTAGGTTGAGGGTGAGGCCTTTTATTTTACACACAGATTCTATTTTTTGTTTGTTGGTTGACCAAACAAGGTATGCATAAGTTTTAGGCCCCCCAGAAACGAATTCAACAATATAAGAGCCGGGCCCGTACTCGCTTGCCAATTCATCGGTCATTTCCCCGAGGTAATCTCCCGTAGGGACCCTGTACAATCCTCCCCGGTAGAAAAAAATACAACTATCTGTGTCATAGTAAAGGACTTGCCCACCCAAAGCCTCCAAGTGTTCATACAGTTTAAGTCTCGCCTGGGCAGTAGTGTAGGCCGCAATTACAACATTTACATTTCTCAAAGGTTCCCCAACTTCCTCAATATATTCCCAGTTTACAACAACAACCTCTTCGTTAACAAACTGGATCCTATTGACTTGTACTTCTGGACTCATTAACATGTTAAACAAAACTTTAGATTCCCTTACAATTGTTGCTTTAGTTTGGTTCTCCCTCTGTCCGAATTTTCCCCAGAATGAATTTAACATTAATTTTGCCAATTGTCTCAAACCCCCGTTCTTAACGATTCTGTCTTTGTCCAATTTAATACCCTCATGTTGGAAATAGGCTGAAATGTATTTATCTTTATCCTCTTCTGTCTTACACCAGCTAGTATAGTCTGAGGCTTCCTGCTTCATTTTCAAGAATTTATTAATAAAATCTGTAAACAATCCCCCTTTCTCGTATGTAGCGACTTCATACTCCCACAACTCATACATGTCCAGCACAACGTATCCTTTCTCTACGGCTTTTCTGATTTCATCCATAGTCCATGTTCCTACCATCGCCCTTTCCTCACTATCATGAAAACATTCCCCTTGGTTTTGGGTTTCCCCGCAAGTTCAACACAACACAAACATCAATTTATTATTCATTTTTGTCGGGAGAACCGGGTGGTAGAGATCCCGAGGTGGCAGAATTTTACATTTCAACAAACCATCTACATTTAGTCCTCGCTGCCTGCACTCCCTATCTCCCACATAGATTGTGGGGTGGCCCAAAGGATATTTGCCATATTTATTTACATATGGATAGAGGGAACAAACATCAACGTATTGGATTGATTCTCCCCCTTCACATTTATAATACGTTTTTGCATTGCCCGTTCTGCCTCCAAAGAACGCTTGTCTAGGGTCAAGGGGAAGGTTGTAGAGGATCGGCAGGCTGTTCAAGTGTTTAAGGTTTTTATCTTTCTTTAATTTACGGAACTCACACTCCCACATTACTGCAACTTCGTAATCACTAATTTTTGACATCTTTTCAAAGTTCTTTCATATCTTAAATTAAGTGAATCTGAGGGATCCTCCTTCAGAGGAGCCTCTCGATTGTAAGGGAAACATTTTGGACACCCGTGCCAATAACACCCGTGAAACTCATAAATTCTCTCACCGTCAAACCCGTCTACTTTTACCCCGTTAATTTTAACTTCCTTGCCTCGGCCAGCGTGCTCAATCCTCACTCCCCGTTCCTCCTCTTCCCAGCTTAGCCATTGAAGGGCCGCTGTAGATTGGTTGTCAGTCAGTCTGTACCCGTTTTTAGGAATCAAGCCAATTGTGTCTGGTTTTAGAAAATTGCGGCGGAAGGCCAGGTTACAGGCACTGGCAATAGTTACGGCCTCGAGGAAAGGGTCTACGTTACATTCTTTCAAGAAAATACTTCTGAATTTAAGACAGGACTGAGCTAGGATTTCTACGTCTGAAATACAGTACTCCAGGATTTCTTTTTGAAAATCAAAAATATAGTTACTCGCTACTTGTTCCTCGTACCAAATCTCAAAGGCCTTGTGTGGTTTCTCAAACATCGACTCTGGGCAATAGTGTTTTTATCGGGCATAGGGCCTACATAATTTTGGTTTGCCAATGTATTAAAAAGATGCGGGAAATAGCCCTTCTTTTTCTCGGGAGGCAGGTCGAAGGCTTTAGGGAGTGCAGAGAGGGCCATGGGGAAATAGCTTAGGGAGTCAATGAATCTGACATTGTCTATTTCCATCAAAATAATTTTAGTTCCCCTCATTACCAGCTCATGCGTGAATTTTGTTTTTTCCATTATATGTTTTAGTAAAAACTGAAAATCAAAGCCCTGACCATTGTGGGCAATTACACAGACATTTTTAAACCGTTAACGAACTTGCATCACATACTCCATGAATTGGTGAACCGGGTCAGAGTTGAAGACTCTTGTACGGTTTCTACATATCATACAAAATTTACCATCGACACAATTAAAGCAAAATTGTTGTGACACGCACAGGTTAACTTGATGTACTTTTTGATTCTCGTCAGAGGGAAGAGACTCGTCTTGGCGAGTCTCCAAGTCAAAGAAAATGAAAAGGTAGTCTTTAGTTTTAGGTTTTCCTTCATTGGGTTGCATGTAGCATTTATGATTGGGATCTTTGAATGCATTGCAGGGTTTACAAAATTTTCCCCGCATCTGTGTGGTCCTGATCTCTCTTTTAAGTTAATCAATTTTTCACAGTCAAGACACTTTTTTACTGTTTTGCATTTGTCAACCTTATGGGCGATAAAACAGTGCTGGTTTCTCATAGTCATGTTACAGTCTGGGCAAACTATTCCCCCATGCTCCTCTTTACAGGGAGGCGAGATGGTTTGGCATTGAGGGCAGATGTTTGAGCATCTGTGTCTAGCTTTGTGGTCAAAAGGGACATGGCAAGCTTCGCAAAAGTAAGCACAGGCGAAAGCCGCGGTCAAACTGCTGATTACGTTATAATTCCGATTGTGAAACAGAAGGTTTATTTTAAATTTAGGATTTTCAACAGCCCCTTCAAAGTAAACATCACGGCTTTTTCTGTCATAGTTGTAGACGGTAATTTTGAAATTGGTAGGCAGGTCCTGAAATTTTTCCAATTGGGGGATACCGGCGCCTTCCTCTGAGATCTCTACCCTCGCCTTTTGCATCAGTATTTGGGCCCTCACGGTCTGTCGTTTACCCTTGTCCATACGTACAAGATTATACTCTGGGTCATTTGCCACTTTAGCCATGGCCACCACCAAAGCCCGAGGGAGACACAAATTATCTTTGTTATTAATTACAACTATTCCCCGTCTAGCTTTACACTCTTCATCAAACGTATTATACAAGCCAGGCCTTACCCTCCCAGTACGACCGGAACCTACAGGGAGATTAACTCGGGTACATTCAACTTGAAACGTGTCTGTGGACTTGATGGATTCTGAATTTGACTGAACAATACCCCCGAAAATTTTACAAAGAATGTCTTCATTTACTTCGGTAGCGGGCCGGAAAGCTACAAAACCAGGTTCTTTACTTTTTAAGTTTAGACTATGCAATGTAAAGCCGAGCTGATCGTTTTCATGGTTCCGCTCTTTCATTTCATTAACAATTTTAGCAAAACCTTGTCTTAGCCAATCAATTTCAGTTGTTTCAGGAGGAGGATTAGAAAATTTAAAAATTGTTCTTGTTCCGTAAAGTCTAAAGTGTTTTACATAGGTATCGTCAGAACTGAGTATCTCGACAGGATTTACAGCCATTTTGGAAGGATTACTATAGAACAAAGTAAGGTTATGTTACACAGACTACGATAATACAAATCAAAAGTGAGGTTATGTTACTCAAAATTATTATAATATAATTCAAAAGTAAGGTTATGTTACTCTAAAATATTATAATACAAATAAAAAGTGAGGTTATGTTACACTAAGATAGGGTAAGCAAACGCTCAAGATTGAGGTTAGGAAAAGTGAGGTTATGTTACTCTAAAATATTATAATACAAATTAAAAAGTGAGGTTATGTTATATTATGTTATGGTCAGCAAACGCTCAAGATTGAGGTTACGAAAAGTGAGGTTATCTTTGCGAAGCGCAGCAAACGGAGCACACAGGGACACGTCTGATCGTAATGAAAGCTGAGAGCAAAGTGAGAGGAAAATAGCGGTAATTGGGGGTGGTGGGGAGGTGGCTGATGCAATAGTGTTGTTTGTTGCGGGTGTATGGACCAATCAGAGGGCAGGACGCCTAATTACAACCAATGGGGTGCGAGCTTATTCCGGCCAATCACAGAACAGTATTTTAACAGGTAACGGCAAGTTTGCTGACAAAGACTTGTTGCGGATGTTGCTGTTAGATAGTGGCTAACCTTGGGTTTTCCCTGTTACAGTTGACGGGGGAATGCTGTGGCTGGCGGGACCTGGAGAGAGGGGGAGGGGAGCAGAAGAAGAAGGAGAAGAAGAGGATGCCGGGAGACAGGAGCGGGAGTCTGGCGACAGACCATGATAAATGTATGTAGTTAGTGTTATATATGTATAATAAATTAATTTAGCTGTAAACATATTCTGTTTATTACTTACCTTGGTAATATGCACCGTTGTTAGCCCCGCTGACCTTCGCGCCGCTGTGGATTTATACCCATTCATTCCTTTCGGATACTTACCTGCAGTACACGGTTTGAGTAGTTTTAAATAGTAGCGGAGGTTAACAAGTACCTATATACCAAGTTTCAATTATATCGTCCCACCCGTTCTCAAGATATTTAATTTTAAAGTGTAGCTCCTCCAATTATTTTGATACTACCTGCAGTACAGAGTTTAAGTTTTTGTAAATCGTAGCGGAGGTTAACAGGTACATACATGCCAAGTTTCGTGAAAATCGGCCAAGCCGTTCTTAAGATATTGATTTTTAAAGTATGAATCCTTCAATTATTTTGATACTTTTCCGCAGTACAGAGTTTAGGTTTTCTTAAATCGTAGCGGAGGTTAACAGGTACATACATACCAAGTTTCATTAAAATCGGCCAAGCCGTTCTTAAGATATTGATTTTTAAAGTATGACTCCTTCAATTATTTTGATACTACCCGCAGTACAGAGTTTAGGTTTTTTTAAGATGTAGCGGAGGTTAACAGGTACATACGTACCAATTTTCATTAAAATCGGCCAAGCCGTTCTTGAGATATTTAATTTTGAAAATTTGCCCCTTCATTTTTTGAGATGCAACCCGCAACATTTTGGGTAAGATTTTTCATATGGGTAGATACCCCCCTGGAGTGCCCATTGTATGTGGTAGGTAGTTTTTTGGGGTCAAAATGACCCTAGGACTTACCGTTTTCGAGATATTAGCGATTTTTAGTTTTTTGGCAACACTTTCTTGCGATATATACATGTAATAATTTTATATAACGGTTTGGCGGTACTTGCTTGCAAAATATACATTGCCAAAGGTTGGTAACACATCGTAGCGTGACGTAATATATACATATAATAATTTTAGATAGTTTGACATAATATATATATATTTATATATACATATAATAATAATAATAATTTTTCGTAAATGATTTAGGTTTATAGGTAGCGTTTAGAGTGGCAACACTGGCTAAGTGTCTAGCCACGGAAGGCTAGCCACAGCAGGAAGTGAGGTTAGATAGCCACTTACCTTTCTGGTGATGGTATATTATACACTATTATGGTACATATATATATGATTATACACTGTAGCGTTATATATGGTACATATAATTATATATGGTACATATAATTATATATGGTACATATAATTATATATGGTACATATAATTAGCTCTGCTAAGTTGGTAACACTTTGGTGGGAAAATCTGGAGGGAAGAAAAGTGAGGTTAGGTTTGGCGCCAATTTTTTTTGGCGCGCAAATTTGGCGGGAAAACTTTCTTCTTACTCTTTCCGGAATAACGCGCTCTAACCACTATGCCACTTCCGGTTCTCAACCATTGCCAATCCTACTGAGGTGGGTTTTGGGTTGACAAAAGTCTCACATTTTTGGTGGGCACCTAAAGTTGTCCATAACGTCAAAAGGTACATTATTTTAATTAAACTAATACGACTACCAAGAAAGTATTTGTTTATATAGTCTATAGTATATAGTTAAACAAAATTGTACATCCGGTAAGGTAAATATTTTCCCAGGACAACCTTAAAACCAGTCTATACCAATTTTGAGGCTGACGGTAATGAGGTACAGCAAATGAAGTTTTCATTACATATGGTAAGTCTTTTGGCTGTAGTAGTAGGCAATTGCCGGTTTCGTTGCGGCAGCCTTTTTGTGGGGATCACCTCTAAAAAATCGTTTTATTGAATAATATGTAGTCTATTTTGTGATTTTAATCAATTTTAGTTCGTTTCACCGAACTAAAAGTTGGTTAAAATCACAAAATAGTATACAGATTATTAAAAAAACGATTTTTTAAAGGTGATCCCCACAAAAAGGCTACCGCAAGATTATGCGGCTCGGGATTAACCTCGATGGGTAGATTGTATACAACACGTTATAAACATACAAAAGTATACAAACACTACGGTAGGTTAAAATCACAAAATAGTATACAGATTATTAAAAAAACGATTTTTATAGAGGTGATCCCCACACCAAGGCTGCCGCAAGATTATGTGGTTCGGGATTAACCTCGATGGGTAGACTGTATACAACACGTTATAAACATACAAAAGTATACAAACACTACGGTAGGTTAAAATCACAAAATAGTATACAGATTATTAAAAAACGATTTTCATAGAGGTGATCGCCACACCAAGGCTGCCGCAAAATTATGTGGCTCGGGATTAACCTCGATGGGTAGATTGCATACAACACGTTATAAACATACAAAAGTATACAAACACTACGGTAGAAAAAAAACTAAAATAAATCAAATAATACTGTCACTAGTTTGAGATAGTAAGTATACGTTGGTGAAATATATACAATAAAATAAGTCGATCAGAGTTATTGAAATGCATAAAAAATATATTGCTTCGGAGTTTCCTAAAAGTTCCTTGGCCATGTAGGGTGGTGAAAGCGAAAACAGTTTCTTATTTCGCGCTGCCGTAGGGTAAGCGTCTAACGGTGACCAAATCATTTGTGTCTCAACGTGAAAGCTCGGTCAACCGCGATGGAATTAGACGTCCAAAAGTAAAACTTGTTCGAGCCCGAGGGTAAACTTCTACTATATAAACCCAGCCGTGCCAGGAAAGAGTCAGTCACTCATCCACCGACTTACTCCGGTTTAATATAATTAATTGGTTAGTGAGTACCAACTTCAGACCGGGCATAATGAACGTGTACGAGTTGAAGGAATCTCTAAACAGTGTTAGGGCTCCGCAGTATACGAGAGTTACCGAATTACGAGAGCGAACACCGTATCGGGTCGTCGGCTTCGAGAGATGCACGACGCGGATCGGGGAGACTGTCGCCGCAACGCTCGAGGGGCTGGTTGGCGACGAGTTCTATCTTCACGTCTTCCTGCCAGAGCGGTTCATGAGGGTCCTGACCGACGACGTCATAGAAAACTACAATAAAGAAGAGGGCCCGAGGATGTCGCTGCAGTACCTGGGAAGAGGCAAGGGAGTGGAATTTGTCTGAGTCTATATAATTTTTGATTAACTTGTTTGTAATCTCTGTTAACTATTGTTTTCATCTGTAATTTGGTTGTTGATGTAAATAAACTGTATATTTATTCTTTAATTGTAGTTTATATTTAAACCCATCTAATGTGTCTTTAAAATAATTTGCAATGTATTACTTGCAACAGTAGTTAATATCGATTCAAGGTTGAAACATCCTTTCTCTGCAATTATAGCAGGCCCTTCAGGCTGTGGAAAATGAAATTTAGAGATTTACTACTATTTATTTCATTATATTTTCAAAATTATAAACATGTCCAAATTATAACTACTCTATATTGAAATAACTTTTATAAACAAATCTTGGACACGTATCTTTTAAAATAAAAATATTAACGTTAGAGGACAAATGAAAAACAAGTGATTACAATATATCGTATTTTATTGAAAAACATAATAAGAATATACAAACACACAATTACAAAGAAAATAAAATATTCATCGTAGTGCTGAGAAGATGTAGTCAAAGAGCCTGCGTACCAGAGTGTCGTTGACTGCGGGAGACGCCAGGTCGAAGAGCTGCACGTAGTCGCTGAGTGACATACCGAGGACCGCCCTGCAGTACAGGTAGGTAAGGCAGTAGTGGCCGCAAACAGAAGAATCGTAGCCCTGGAGTCGATACTTGTTGTAGACGTAGCGGCGGCGCAAATTGCGCCTCAGGAACCCTTGGTAGTCCGCCTGGTATGGTGACCTGCCGTAGCTGTCAAAGTATTCTAGCCGGTCCTCGGAGCAGTAAAACGCCACCCAGTGTTCTCCTCTCCCGGTGTGTGACATGGTGTTGACCACTATGGTGGTCCGGGGCCAAACGGGAGTGTGGGGTCAGAGGCGCAGACCAGAACGCTCCTCAGTCCGGGTACTCGCACCAGGTATCTCTCGATCTGGGTGGTGTTCATCTTGGGCGGAAGCAGCAGCAACACTCGAGGGGTGATGAGTCCGGTCTGTCAGTGGCCGTCAGCCAGTCGCGCAGAACTACGCAGTTCTGCAGAGCGCAACGGTTGAGGACGCTCTTATGGTGGTTGCAGCGTAGGGTCCGGCAGGAGGGCGGTCCGTTAAGGGACCCGCAACCCAGGTCGTCCATGTCCTGGACGGTGGTGGCAGCAGGCTCGGTGATCAGGTGCCGCTGAACGAAATTCCTCTTTTGAGACCCCTTCACGTAGACGATGGGGCGGTGGATGAGGTAGGCCCGCAGCTTGTCCAGGAGGGTGACGTAGGCGATGTCACCCTGGTCCCACTCGAGCCCGTGACAGTGGCGCGTGAGCCAGTTGCTCTCACGTAGTTTCTCGGCGGTCAGATAGTTTCGATTGAAGGGCGGGCGGGCGATGTGATGCATGATGAGCGTGCCGGTAGTCACGTCCACCACGCAGACCTCTTTCAGCAAAAAGTCGTTGTCGCTGTCCTTGAAGCATTGCATGTCCAGCACCACGCTTCCGTGATGGCAGCGCACTAGAGCGGCAGGCTCGGTGTTGTAGATCGGTGGTGGCACGTCCATCTTGTGCGGCTGACTGAACTGAGCGTGCCACATCGACCTTAAGTAGCGGCGGTGGTGGTGGGGGAACCCACTAGCGCAGGTTCCTGATTACCCGCCAAATTCCACAGTCACGTTCCTGTGACGGTCCACCTCCACAACGTTGTCCAACTCGGCGTATACAATACAGTTGACAGCCTCTGTTATCGCTGCGCCGAAACCGATCTCTATGCGCAAGTTACCGTTGCGCACCAGGTTCCAGTGGCCGGACTGTCCAGCCGACATGTCGGGCGTCAGGTCAAACGCCATCAGGTGATACCCATAGGGGTATTCACTGCGACCGATATCGTTACCGCTGTCTGAGAAATGGATGCCGGTGCCATTGAAAAGCATGTGATAGGCGAGCACGTACAACTCGTGGCCCAACGTGTACTGCGGTTGAAGCGGTTTAGCCGGCACTTGCTCGCCATCCACATACAGGGCGAAAACGTTCATGTTGTAGTGGTGAAAATTGAACGGGTTCTTCTTGTAGTCTCCGTTGAAGGCCTGATTGTTGACCAGGCCGACTATGATGCGTTTTGGTAGTTGACCCAGAAACACGCTGTCCAGAGTCTTGCTGCTGATACCGGATGATAGCGTGATGGTTTTCAATTCCACGCGCGTGATGGGGTATTTGGCTGTACCCGACTCCAGCTTCCTGCTGTGAGCCAACAGCACGCTCGGGTTGATCTTGCAGCGGCACATAAACAGGTTGACTTCGCTAATGTCCACCTTGTAGTCTGTCAAGGATTTGGACATGATGGAGAACGCGTTCCGCGACCTGATCAAGCGATAGCGCATCTCCATGCCGTTCAACATGAACTTGTCCTGGTTGCACAGGTCGACGTGCAGATGTCCGACCATGTCTACATAACGGCTGCCCTTGACATACCCCCTCCGCGTCTTGAGCCCGGCATTCTCCTCCTCATAATTGTCCATTTACCAGCGGCGTGCTCGAAGAACATTTCCGCGGTGAGGTGCGACGTCTTGGCGTCACCGCCATAGGTCAACAGGTTCTCCAGGTAGGCGCGATAGGCGTATGTGTTGTTCTGAGGAGACACCAGTTCGTTATTCAGGTACAGGTCCACTTGGGTGAACAGCGAGTGCAACCAGTTGTTAACCGGGCCCACCTCTTTTATCGCTGCATCGCTCGTTACAGGATCTCCATTTGCCGCTCTTATGGTAGCCTTCACATGCAGTAGCGTCTGTGACAGATCCGTGTACTCGCCCCCGTGACCCGGAACTATGAACTCCACGGGTGATTCGTCTGCCAGGGAGGAGACGGGCTTGTACTGCACCCATTTGCAAAACACACACCTTGTTTGCTTAATATAAGTGTGAACATATGTATAAACAATAGATAGATAGAGAGATATTTATTTGTTTACCTTTTTACTTTGACTTTCCTATTTTACTGCATTTTATTTCAGTTCCAGGTTTCGCTACATAGATAACCTAACAGCTGTTCTTGTCTTAATTAATTCTTCCATTTCGTGATCATGACAATAATTAATGGCTGTTTATACTACAAATAATAAAACTGGTTTACAATACAATGAATGGATTTATTAATGAAGTTGACATTTCAGGTTACAAAATAGGGATTCACAAATTATGGCTCATAAATATAGAGGATTAACTTTATTATAAGATAATTATCATTTGATACATAAAGTGCTCAGGGTTTACACAATGTTTATAGGATCTGCAGGGGGGGAACTCGTGCGGCAAGAATGACTGTCTGTTCTTGTCTTAGTAAAATATCTTTTATTTTAATTGAATGTTTAGTTATGATATGAATTTTGACACATTGTAAGTTTTGCCAATGAGGATCTCAGAAATCAAAAGTTTGTAATACACTGTTATTGGCTTCTTTCAGTCTTGAGGAAATAAATAGGCTAAGCCTTGAAACTTTAGTCTGTTGAAAAATTAATTAATAAAAAGTATAAGTCCAGAGAATTAATCTTGAGGTTGATGTGTTTAGTTTACTTTAAAGTATTCCAAAATGCTAGAAATGATGTTAGACTTGAAAATTGGACATCAATTATATGTTGCTGCAATCTACAAGGTAAGTTGGAAGGGTCTCACCATAGTTTTATATTGTTCATCACTGGCATTTCTTCTTGGCCTTGCAAAATGGGATAAAACTTTGCCAGTGACTCTTCTTACATAATAAAAGAGTGGATGGTGTATTCCACTACACTTTTTATAGGGAAAAATGTTAATTTTGGGTAGATACCCACAAAAAGCTAACACTTGGCCATTATACTTTTGGAAACTCTCATCTCTTTTAAATTGTACCACATGGTTCTCAATAATGTTAGTCACTGCCATATGTTCCTGAAGTTCTTGTAGACACTGTCACTTGTTTTAAACACTTGTACTATATCAAATTAAATTTGGAATGAGATCAATTTTGAAAAATAAATAAAATTAAATAATTTGAAGCAGTTTACATGAATGAATTAGTGAGCCTTCTTATTATCTAGATAGGCCTATTATACATTAATGTGGGGTTTATTTGTTATATGGTAAACTTAAATATATCAAATCTATGAAATGTTGCAATGATCCCCGCAGAAGTCGAAGTGAATGAAATGAAGCTGAGATTTCGAAACAACATGAATGGATTTGATGGTACACATAATATGAATATTTATGATAACATGAACACACATAACAATTGGATAACATTGAAAATACATGAAGGTTAACACATAACAAAATTATAACGTTGGATGAATGACAGTTGGGATTAAATAACATCAATTAAACATTAAACACAAATATGGAATATCATGACATAAGTTACAAAAAGGGTGAAATGTTCATGGGTTTCTCTGTCCATAGTGGGGTTAGTAGGGAGAATATCCACTTGACATTATTATTCCTTAACATTAATACATTTTTTTTTTTTTTTAACTAACTCACTGGAAGAAATATTATAATAATTGTTTATTCAAGGGGGGGGAGGAAACTGTTATTCTGGTCCATATCCTAACGGGTTTGTCACTTGGGAGTCTTGGGGAGGAAAGAAGGGGAGGGAGACACATGCAATAGGGAGACACTTGTAAAGGGTTATATAAACACAGTGGGAAAACACATACATTAAATGGGGAAAACACTTGATAGGGGAAATTACATAACATTTTGAAATGACAACATAATGAATATTATATGCTAACATAACTATTTATAACATAACAAAGGGAAGGGAATTGGTGGGGTTCACGATGATGATGTATTCAGGTGTTCACAGGTCTGCTAATGTACTTTTTCAATGCATTAATGCAGTATGGTCTGAATTTATGCTGTTACGTGTTCCGGGACCATCAGAGAATACATTCTGGTAACTTTAACAAATCGGTTAACTGCTTCTGTTGTTGATGGTTTAATAATTCATTGTTATTTAGTGATTGCTGAACGATATTATAAGAGATACTACAAGTTGTGGGATTATTGGTATCATAATTAGACTGATTAGTATGACTATTTATATGAGTATTATTGTTAATATTATTTTGCCTGTGGCTTTCATCTCTTACGATGTAACATGATATACCTTCAATATACGCTTCTCCAAACTTCAAATTGATAACATTATTGTTTATTTTCAACATAATCGTTTCATGTTCAAAGTTTATTTCCATCTCCCAGTAACTTAACAAATCAATCCCTATAATGAATGGTCTAACTAGGTTGGGAACCAATAAACTTGTACATTAGTTTGTTGCTTCTCTATCTGTATGGGTAATAATATTATTTTCGCTATACGTTTCGATCGTTCACCTGTTGCAGTCTTAATGAATGTATTGGTTACGGGCAGTTCTTCAAATTTATTAAACTTATGTTTATTCTCTTCAAACCATTTTTCTGACATGCACGTGATGTTAGAGCCGGTATCAATTAACGCATTTACATATATATCGTTAATTTTTACTTTAAGTTCTGGACAGTTAAAATTTTGTTTATCAGTGGATTTATTATTTACATCAGATTCTTCTCTCATTAAAAATTCTCTGTCGCAGCAGATCGTACTTACAGTATACTCGTTATTTATGGGATTATATATAATATTAGTATCATTAGTATTATTAGGCCTGTTATGTCCGATATGTTGTGTGGGCACTGAAGACATCATCAAACGGGAGGGGAGTGACAAATCCGTAAGACAGCCTTCGATTACTTCAGTGCTTACCCGTTTAAAGGTAGCGCTGTATCAGTGGGGTTGGGTGATGGGGGTTTTTGGTTGGGGTCAGTCCTCTCTAGGATTGTCGTACAGACATTATGCTGTTCACGTGATGGATATTTTCTCTCATTACTTGATGTTCCTGGTCGTGGGGATGGGAAATGGTAGTTGTGTATGTTGTTGTTATTCGGGGGATTCCTGTCATGTTGTTGAGGTCGATAGTAGTGACTGTTGTTGTTGTTGTAGTTGTTGTTGTTTCTGTAACCGTTGTTGTAGGGGTGATACTGTGCACGGTTATCTCTAGGCTGGTAGGAGTGTGGGTTTATGTTGTGGTTTCGGTACTGGTTACCATGTTGGTGTCCGTTGTTGTATTGGAAGTTGTTGTTGTTATTTGGTCTCTTGTCGTTCTGATTGTTTTGGTAATTCGGTTGACGTTGATTTTGGGGTGAAGTCAGTCGGTTGTTATGTGCTGAATAGTTGTGTCTGTCTCTCTTCTGTGCGTCCTTTAGGTCCTCTCTTTGTAGTAGTGACTCGAATTCATGAATAGTATTAGCGTTTTGGACTCTTCTTGCGTCTTGTACTATTTCACTGAAGTGTTCAGCGAGACAGGATACAATTTCATCGTCGCTTAATGGTGGTGTTAAAGATCTCAGTGTGATGACACGTTCTATAAAGTATTCGGAGCGTGACAGTTTACCATTCGTCCGGAATTTTTCTACCTCCAATTTTTGTCGTATTCCTCTCTGAACTGAACGATTCCAAAACTTAGCCAAAAATGCATTTTCAAACTCATTCCAATCTTTGATATCGTCTTTTATCAAAGAGAACCAACGCGACGCATGACCTTCGAAGCTGGCTTCGATTGTGTCAATCAGATTTTCTCTCAGATCAGTACAATTGTTTCTGTGACTATTCCGTTCGTAGTATTTTTTAAATTTAATCAAGTATTCTTGAGGATTGTATGCGCGTCCATAAAATTTAGGTATGGTTTGGTCGACAGCATTGCCATTGTTTCCGCAAACAACATTTATGGTTGAAGGGACGATAGTTGACTTCTGTACAATTTCGTTTTTCAGGAGTTTAATTTCCGTGTTTACAATTTCGTTTAGTTGGCTAAATTCGTTTTTGGTCTGCTCGATTTTGATTTGATTTTGTTGAATTAGTGGTAAAAACACGTCTTGAGTGGTTTTGGTGTGACGGTCAATGGTGTCGTCTATTCGTTGTAATGTTTCATCTTTAAGTTCTCTGATCTGATTGTTTACGTCACCTACGTCTTCGTTCATTTTAGTGATTAGTTCGGTACGAATTTGATTGTTAGTAGAATAGATTAGATTGTTAGTCTCGTTTCTTTGTCGTTCAAATTCGATTTCGAAATGTTCTTTTAAATCAGACGTTTGTTTGGTGATCTCAGCGGATAATTTGGTTTCAATTCCTTCGATTCTAATGGATTGTTCACTCTGTCTTTGTCGGATTTGGTTTATTTCATCTTGAAATTTAACTTGAGCGCGGCCTAGATTATGTAATTCAGCATGAACAGCATTAAATTTCGTGTCAAGTTTAGCGTCAGCAGCGTTTAGTTTAGCATCAGCGGCGTTTAGTTTATCGTCAACGGCGTTTAGTTTAGCATCAGCGGCGTTTAGTTTAGTGTCAATTTTGGTTTGGACTGTGTTTAGTTTAGTGTCTAATTCGGATTTTATTTCAGTTTGGACTGTGCTTAGCTTAATGTCTAATTGTTGAAACATAATACTGATTTGGGACAACATGTCAGCGGGATTTATGTTAATTGTCGACTGCGGACTGAGTGGGTTTAGTGTAGTCGCAAGCGGTATATTCTGGGACTGTAGTGATGACATAGAGAGGTGGGGAGGGGTGGTTGCCAGGGAAACGGTGGTCGTCATGGAAACCGCGGGAGTGGGGGTTTCACCGGTTGTGCCAGGTGTCATGGCGTTCGTGGCAGGACTATCGTGTAAAGCGTCAGTACTGTTTACGTCGTCTGCGTCATTACTCAAGTCGAAACCAAGGAATGGCGTGTTTGTGTCGTCGTTGAAGTTAAATTGCGTGGGAATGTTTACTGTAATAGTGTGTTCTTCGTGTAATGTCGTAATGTCAGAAGCAGTAAGTGTTTCGGACGTCTGTGATTCCGTAGATTCGTTACTTGGGGAACTCATAGTTGTTGTTGTTGGTGACCCGATTAAACGACGGGGTGGGTTGATATTAGGTCTTAAGTTATAATGTTTGGGCATAATCTTACTTCACTATAAAGTTTGTCAATTGTAGTGGGGGGAAATGGAGTATGTGAATAAATCTTATCTTTACAATAATTCTTAGTAGCCTACTTGATTTTTCCTTATTCTAAACAAATATGCCTACTTAAATTAACTGCTTCAAATTTAAGAACAGACACTCATTCAAGCCTTACGTTGGAAGCGCCAATTGCAAAACACACACCTTGTTTGCTTAATATAAGTGTGAACTTATGTATAAACAATAGATAGATAGAGAGATATTTATTTGTTTACCTTTTTACTTTGACTTTCCTATTTTACTGCATTTTATTTCAGTTCCAGGTTTCGCTACATAGATAACCTAACAGCTGTTCTTGTCTTAATTAATTCTTCCATTTCGTGATCATGACAATAATTAATGGCTGTTTATACTACAAATAATAAAACTGGTTTACAATACAATGAATGGATTTATTAATGAAGTTGACATTTCAGGTTACAAAATAGGGATTCACAAATTATGGCTCATAAATATAGAGGATTAACTTTATTATAAGATAATTATCATTTGATACATAAAGTGCTCAGGGTTTACACAATGTTTATAGGATCTGCAGGGGGGGAACTCGTGCGGCAAGAATGACTGTCTGTTCTTGTCTTAGTAAAATATCTTTTATTTTAATTGAATGTTTAGTTATGATATGAATTTTGACACATTGTAAGTTTTGCCAATGAGGATCTCAGAAATCAAAAGTTTGTAATACACTGTTATTGGCTTCTTTCAGTCTTGAGGAAATAAATAGGCTAAGCCTTGAAACTTTAGTCTGTTGAAAAATTAATTAATAAAAAGTATAAGTCCAGAGAATTAATCTTGAGGTTGATGTGTTTAGTTTACTTTAAAGTATTCCAAAATGCTAGAAATGATGTTAGACTTGAAAATTGGACATCAATTATATGTTGCTGCAATCTACAAGGTAAGTTGGAAGGGTCCCACCATAGTTTTATATTGTTCATCACTGGCATTTCTTCTTGGCCTTGCAAAATGGGATAAAACTTTGCCAGTGACTCTTCTTACATAATAAAAGAGTGGATGGTGTATTCCACTACACTTTTTATAGGGAAAAATGTTAATTTTGGGTAGATACCCACAAAAAGCTAACACTTGGCCATTATACTTTTGGAAACTCTCATCTCTTTTAAATTGTACCACATGGTTCTCAATAATGTTAGTCACTGCCATATGTTCCTGAAGTTCTTGTAGACACTGTCACTTGTTTTAAACACTTGTACTATATCAAATTAAATTTGGAATGAGATCAATTTTGAAAAATAAATAAAATTAAATAATTTGAAGCAGTTTACATGAATGAATTAGTGAGCCTTCTTATTATCTAGATAGGCCTATTATACATTAATGTGGGGTTTATTTGTTATATGGTAAACTTAAATATATCAAATCTATGAAATGTTGCACATTTACCGCTCTCTATACTGGTCTGTGTTGGCGGCAGTGAGAACAGGTCCAACTCGGTCTTGACACACTCGCACGACTTCTGATGTAGAAACGCCATTACCCAAAAATGTCTTTTTCAGTACTACCCTTCTTACGTCGCACAACAGTGTTCCTCTTGATGGGCTTTACAGGCTTACCTTTCTCCTTAGTTGCAGTCTTCGTTCCAAGGAGTTTAGCCAGAGACTGAGGGGTCACTCGCTGTACGCGCCTCTTCTTATAGGCACCACCCCCGCTCAACACGCGATCAAGTTTATCATCGACCTTGCGTTTCAGTGATCCAGTAAACTCCCTGAGCCGGGCGTTGGCCGCGACTCGGGGGTCACTTGTGCCCGCCGCTATTTGGCCCAGGAAACCCACACCCGACCTTAGCGCCTCCTTGCCCAGCGTCGATGCACCGGACCTGATCAATGGGGCCACTGTGTGCATCAGCCCGCCTAGGAAACTGCCAATGCCATGACCGCGTTGGAAAGCGGCTCCTCTGAATACGGAGGATACTCCGTGACCCGACTGCTGTTGGCGGTAGTACGCTAGATAGGGATCGTTTGGATTCATTGCTCCCTGCGCAGGTGTAGCTTCATGCACGTAGTCCCAAAGTGGATTGGCAGGTGATGTCCGGCGCTGTTCCTTCAATCAATTTCCAGGCTCTCGAAAGAGCTCTTCATCAACGGCACGTAATGAGGATCAGTGAAATGCACAATGTTGTTCGCACCGTAGGTGTAGTTTGTAGCGTCGATGTTTACAATCTTTAATAACGGTGCTACGCTGTCACCTACTAGTTGAGGTTCAACTAGGTCGCAGTACACATACATGTACGAAAGGATCCCAGCAAGTAAGTTGGGCGGTCTTATAGCTTTTCTCTGTTTAATCAGATCCACACTGTGCACATCATATCCCATTTGCAACGCCAGGGTGGGGCTCAATTTCAGTTGCTCCACAGTCTGGGCTATTGAGATCAACTCCATCTTCCCAGTCTCCTTGTCATGCTCAAACTCGCATTGGTACAAGTTCAATTTTGGAATGGCATTGATCGCGCTTACCAATTCATCGATGTCTTTATAGTTTCCAGGTTCCACTTTTACCGCAATCAGTACAGGTTTGTCAGCGTCACCTTTAGTGTAGAGAAATACGCGGGCATCCTCACCCACTGTGATAAACGAGCAAGGGTAATGAGCCTCTACTAAAGCGACTTCCCATTCGCCACCGCCCAATTGCATGACTGACGGTAGATGGGTGATGTAATTAGCCACGGTGTTGTTTCGATAATAGTTCATGGAGCTGTTGCTGGGCAACGTCAGGTACAGTTGGCTGTGCCTCGTCATCGTAGCAGCTGTTGCACTTCAGATGCAGGTATCCACGAGTTGAAGTCCTCTCCGTAACCGACCCACTTGACCAAGTAGCGCTTACTGCTGCCTCTCCCTTTAGTGTCCAGTATTTTATCTATTTCGTACAGGCGGTCTGTAGCAGTTGTCACTTTTTGCATTTCGTGCTCGTAGAAGCGACCTTCCAACAGCGTCCCGTTCAGGTCGCGCAGCACGTATAATGGCAGAGGATGCGATCCAAATATGTGGTCCACCACAAACAGCTCCTTACTCCAATTGGTCTCGTAGCCCTTAGCGAACGTACCTTTCTCATTTTTTTATTTATTTGGACTTTACCTATCGCTTCTAGTGTTTAAAACTACACTACGTTTCGGGAGGTAAGGAAACTCCTCCCGTTATCAAGTGAACCCTACTTACATCTAAATATCAAACTCTTACACCTAACTAACCTACATTTTTTCGGATTTTTTTGATTATTTTTCTTTTACATTTTAATT
The DNA here is from genome assembly GCA_963675035.1 of Allygus modestus. Taxonomy (NCBI): domain Eukaryota; kingdom Metazoa; phylum Arthropoda; class Insecta; order Hemiptera; family Cicadellidae; genus Allygus; species Allygus modestus. Next base: position 70,774,688 of record OY776115.1, read on the forward strand.
TATACTAACACAAAGATAACAAATATATATACAAAAAATCAAATACAATACACTAACACAACATTTATATATACACCTAACCTAACCTACATTTTTTTAATATTTTCCTTTACAATTTAATTTACACTAACATAAAGATAACAAATATATATACAAAAAATCGAATACAATACACTAACACAACATTTATATATACGAACAAATGGAAAACTGACAATACATTACCTGTTCTGCATCGTGGCCTCCAAGCTGACGGGCAAACACGGGAAACTTAAATCTCACGCCCATGCACAACCAAACCGCACACTAGACTAGTGGCTAGCGGCAGTGGAGGGGGGAGAGCCGTTACCCCCACCTACCGACAGGGTCACGTGACGACACAGCTGTGGCTACCCACACGTCTTTGTCGACGGGAACATGACACGGAAACCAAAAACTGCACGATTCCTCCTAGAATGCTACACGGGCACCGGTACGATATTCTCATAGAGATTACCGCATGCCTCCAAGGTGAGCATTGGGAACTGGTCATGCAATCAGGTGGCCGTGTTTCCTCCAAGGGCGATCACGGACGCATGTGTCGTAGCCGCAATGGATGGACTCTAGACGCAGGAGCAACTGTAACACAAGGAACTGGCGTGTGTTTGCGGGGTGATTTTTGACTGAAATTGGTTTTAATTAAGGGAATCCATAGTGGCCTGACATCAATACTACTCTGACTTATTGGATTTTCATGTAATTTAATTAATGCCCTTCAACAAACTTTCTTTTATAATAGTGAGACTCATGATGTATAATTTTTGCCTCTTCCCAACTAAATTTATGATCATTTTCCCAGGCGTGTTTTGCCAATTTAGATTTTACTGTTTCGCCATTTTTTGTGTTTCTTTTATGTTCGTTTATACGAACTTTTAGCGGCCTTTTAGTTTCCCCTATATATTCACCCTCACATTCACATTTGATGCTGTAGATACAGTTTTTTGAGGCTTGTTCTTCATTTTTCGGGTTTACTTTAGTTAGTTGCTGTCTCAAATTGTTTGACGATTTAAAAGCTGTTAAGATCTTATATTTTCTGGCAACTCGCCTTATTTTTTCCGACAGTTTTGGAACATATGGGATGCTTATGAAAGCTGTTGGTTTATCCACTGAGCATTTAAATAGTTTCACCAACAATTAAACTCACAACAGAAAAAGAACAAGACAAAAACTAGCATTTTTGGATGTAAATGTTGTTAAAGATAGAAACGCCCTTAAAACAGAAATTTTTAGAAAGAAAACACACACAGGTCGATACCTCAATTACAAATCAAACCACTGTGAATCAGTCAAAGAATCAGTAGCTTATCTCTTTTCGACAGGGCCAAATCAGTTTTTTGTGAAAAGAAAACTTTAGACGCGGAGCACAATAAAATTTCACAAGAGTTACAAAAGAATGGATATCCTCAAAAAATAATTAACAGATGCAAAAAGGAAAGGGGGACAAAGCCAAACACTGTTCCAAATGTGGATAAACCAACAGCTTTCATAAGCATCCCATATGTCCCAAAACTGTCGGAAAAAATAAGGCGAGTTGCCAGAAAATATAAGATCTTAACAGCTTTTAAATCGTCAAACACTTTGAGACAGCAACTAACTAAAGTAAAACCGAAAAATGAAGAACAAGCCTCAAAAAACTGTATCTACAGCATCAAATGTGAATGTGAGGGTGAATATATAGGGGAAACTAAAAGGCCGCTAAAAGTTCGTATAAACAAACATAAAAGAAACACAAAAAATGGCGAAACAGTAAAATCTAAATTGGCAAAACACGCCTGGGAAAATGATCATAAATTTAGTTGGGAAGAGGCAAAAATTATACATCATGAGTCTCACTATTATAAAAGAAAGTTTGTTGAAGGGGCAATAATTAAATTACATGAAAATCCAATAAGTCAGAGTAAAATTGATGTCAGGCCACTATGGATTCCCTTAATTAAAAACTATTTCAGTCAAAAATCACCCCGCAAACACACGCCAGTTCCTTGTGTTACAGTTTCTCCTGCGTCTAGAGTCCATCCAATGCGGCTACGACACATGCGTCCGTGATCGCCCTTGGAGGAAACACGGCCACCTGATTGCATGACCAGTTCCCAATGCTCACCTTGGAGGCATGCGGTAATCTCTATGAGAATATCGTACCGGTGCCCGTGTAGCATTCTAGGAGGAATCGTGCAGTTTTTGGTTTCCGTGTCATGTTCCCGTCAACAAAGACGTGTGGGTAGCCACAGCTGTGTCGTCACGTGCCCCTGTCGGTAGGTGGGGGTAACGGCTCTCCCCCCTCCACTGCCGCTAGCCACTAGTCTAGTGTGCGGTTTAGTTGTGGATGGACGTAAGATTTAAGTTTCCCGTGTTTGCCCGTCAGCTTGGAGGCCACGATGCAGAACAGGTAATGTATTATCAGTTTTCCATTTGTTCGTATATATAAATGTTGTGTTAGTGTATTGTATTAGATTTTTTGTATATATATTTGTTATCTTTATGTTAGTGTAAATTAAATTGTAAAGGAAAATATTAAAAAATGTAGGTTAGGTTAGGTGTATATATAAATGTTGTGTTAGTGTATTGTATTTGATTTTTAGTATATATATTTGTTATCTTTGTGTTAGTGTAAATTAAAATGTAAAAGAAAAATAATCAAAAAAATCCAAAAAAATGTAGGTTAGTTAGGTGTAAGAGTTTGATATTTAGATGTAAGTAGGGTTCACTTGATAACGGGAGGAGTTTCCTTACCTCCCGAAACGTAGTGTAGTTTTAAACACTAGAAGCGATAGGTAAAGTCCAAATAAATCAAAAAATTAATTCAAATCCATCGCTATTATGAGTTTCAAAAATACAGTACCTTTCTCCTTGGCTATGCACACCGTGTCACCCGGCTTGGGGCACTGGAGCGTCTTCTTCCCGTACATGTGTCGCCACACCTTGTACACTGTTTTTCCATCACCGCTGTCCACATCCACGGGTCTCAAGCCTTCAAGCTCTTGTGAGGAGTGCGGTTGTAGGCGTCCACTAGCCTGTCCAGCACATCTATGTAGCGGTACGTGTTTTTGTAGGTCAGGTAGCGCCACATGCGGGTCTTGAGCGTGCGGTTGACTCGTTCCACCACTGCCGCTTTCACGTCGGGGTTCTGCGTGGTGACGTACGTGACACCGTTGCTCTTGAACACTCGCTTCGTCGCGGCTCCAGTGAACTCTGTCCCCTTGTCAGTCTGTAGGCAGCGAGGAGTCGCCACAGCGAATATCCTCTCAAACGCCGCCGCCACCTCTTGCCCGCTTTTCCTCCTCAGCGGTACCGCAAAGAGCCGCTTGCTAAATACATCGATGACAGTCAGCAGGTAGTTGACTCCATCGTTGTACTGGCTAAGACCGCGCATGTCGTTGAGGTCCGCCTGCCACAGCTCTCGAGGCCTGAAAACAACGTACCGGTTGCGAGGAAACCGCTTGCGCGCCGGCTTGTGCAGCGTGTAAGTGTCTTGGGCGCGCAGCCATTCCGCCACTCTGCGTTTTGGGAGGTGCGCGGCTCGCGCTAGGGCGGCCACCCCGCTAAAGGAGCCCGAACGACTTGGGTCGTAGTACAGCTCCTCCATTACGGTGAGAACGGCTCCCAGTTGTCCAATGACGATTCCTGTTCGGGTTCCTCGGTTATTATCCTTCTCCTGGCCGTTGGATCTCGCGGTCTCAGGCGGTCTCGCATCGGTGTTAACCTCAGTGACAGGGGTTTCGACGAGGCTGTCGTGTCTCCCCAGGGGCTCGATGCCGTGTCCAGCCCCACGCCTAAGTAACGCAACGCCATGGGATTGCTCACATATTCCTTGGGCACGTTCATGTTCTTCAGGACAGTCATCACTTGTTGCCAACCGGTACGCAATCGATCCGTCCTTCGCGCTCTCACTATGCCGTGCATAATGTCCACTATATTGGAATCGAGGACCTTCTCGTTGTTCACGTACACCGCCCCACTGGCGTCCCAGGCGATGGGGCTGCCTCGCCGGGTCATGAACCGCAACAAGCTGCGAGCCTCCGTCTTGTAGATTTTTGGGAACGATTCCGCAACCTCCTCCACCAGGGCGGCAGACTCGCGTTGCGCGTGACCCGGACTCGCTTCTTCTTCTTCCTCGACGATTGGTAGGCCTATCGGTTGACGTTTAGCCACGGAGAAGTGCAGGAACCGCTGTAACACCTGTTGATATTGTTTCCATTTCTCTGTATCGTCCAGCCGCTTCTCACTCAAGATGCGGTGCATCTCAGCGTCCAGGCCAGCTGGCTTATTGACACTGCCTCCTCCTCCTCCACCTGTTCCTTCTCGCATCCGCTCGATGAGCTCCTGCGGTACGACTACCATTTTCTTAGCGTGCTCCATTTCAAATTACTTTCTGCACCAACGCGGGTAGAACGGCACTCAACAACAAGGGTAGAAGGAATCCAACACCGCCTCGTTGTACGAGGTAGCGTCGCTTCTCGGCCTAGCCCTCGCCGCGTTTCACCAGCCGTCTGAGCGCCTGTTTGTGTTTTCTCAACTTTCGTTTATGACAGGTAGTGAGCGGCACGTTCCCACGTAACACGTTGTATGCACACTCACACACTGATCTGATACGGCTGGTCTCACACGCTTTTAACAGGGCCTTGCGTTCCTTGGGTGTAGCGTGCATCAGAGCTGTCAGCAGTGCTGCGTCTTTCTTCACGCGTTGCGACATGATGACTCACACTTGCACGCGCTCAGCCTATTTATCGTTTCTTGGGCAGGTACACGTAGCTGACCGGGTCATCTGGGAAAATGGCTGAACGTACGCGCATCTCCTCGGGCGTAGACTGTTTCAAGTCTATCAGCAGATAGGCGTGTGGATCGCGCGTGGCGTCCGCGTAAGCCTCCTCCACAAATTTGGGGTTTTCCGGGTATACTTGGCGGGCCAAGTGTTTGATCTGAGCGCGGCCCCTTGGGTTCTTGAAGCACACTATGTAATGAGCGTTTAGCGAGATGTCGCGCTGGCCCCTGCCCTGATGAAATAGGTTTTGCGTGATGAAGAACACGCTCATATTGCGGTGATGGGAGCCCTTGGTAAACAGGTCCACCACGCGCGAGTCGGCCTCACGCATCATGTCGTCGACAATAACTAGGGCGGGCTCGCTACCGTCATAGTCATCGAGGTCGGGTAGGCCGGCTACGTAGCGCACAGCAGTGTCATCAGCTCCTCCTCCAACACCACCGCCGCTACCGTAGTGCCAGGTGATACGAGCGAACCGCGTATCGCACATGCGGTCACCGTTTTTGATGAACTGAGCCACAAAGTGCGACTTGCTGCTATCCGAAGGCCCAGCAACAATGGCAGTGAACGGGTGTTTCCATCTCAAGTCCATGGCGCCTACTGACCTCCGCGCACCACCTCGTCTCTTATAACTAATTGAGTTTTGTCTTTTTTATTTATTTTTATTTTATAAGGGTAAAGAAATAAGGGTTTACATGTTTTCTTTTATTTTTTTATTTTAACAAATTCCAGACGAGCCTTTGCCACCAGGAGGACCACCCTTCTTCACGAGATGCATCCTCGGCCCCACGTGGTGAGATGTCGGATGGCGGTTGCTCGCCGCCGAGTCGCTTTTCTAGCCGACCGAGTTGTTTACGGGATGTTGTAACTGCCTCCAAGGTGATTAAGTTGATTCCGCGCGGTAACGGGGACTGGGGGTTTTCCATCGGCAGGATGACGTCATCACCTAGTTGTTTGCTCGGGATGATGCAATCGGGTTTTTCCATCGGCAGGATGACGTTAAGGTGTTTGCTCGGGGGTAACTTTTTTTCCATCCGCAGGAAGCTCGCCTTGTCTACACCTTCTTGCGTTTTTCCGGGATGACGCGATCGCCTTTGCGTTTCCCGCCAACTGTTGCGCAATCTTGGGTCTTGCGCCAAGCGGGTATTGGGGTCGCAGTCCTGACAACCCCGTTAAACTTGGGCACTCCGGTATCGCTGTTCACCCACAGGTTTTCCAGTCTCGTTAGCAGGTCCTCGAGACATATGCAAATTTCGTCTTCTCTCTCCTCGTCCAGGTACAGACCGCAACTGTGCGTAGGGCGTCAGCCTTTGAATACGAACATCTTCAATAAAATGTTCCCGCAATTGGCGGGGTTCTGTACAGTATATTGATATCCAGCACCGCTCCAAGTGAATGCTGGAGAATCGCTAGGTATGTCCTTTTTTATAGTCCACCCTTCGGGCTTTTTCTTCTTAGGTTTCATAGTGGGTGGCTTGGTGTTCTCGTCCATCGCGTTAATCTCCTCCATAAGGGAGCAGAGCGAACGGTCCACTTCGGTTGCGCTGCTGCTCATGGCGTCTCGGGCAAAACTGAGGTCACGGTGACGGACCTCAGGTTTATATACCGGTGGTGACACTTTCCAAATCATACCCAGGCTGCCATTCTGCATAATTTCAAAATATATTCTTATAAACAGTATCACAAATTAAACTGGACTTTTCAATAAAGTTTGTTACAAGAAATCCCATTTTCCACAGCCTGAAGGGCCTGCTATAATTGCAGAGAAAGGATGTTTCCACCTTGAATCGATATTAACTACTGTTGCAAGTAATACATTGCAAATTATTTTAAAGACACATTAGATGGGTTTAAATATAAACTACAATTAAAGAATAAATATACAGTTTATTTACATCAACAACCAAATTACAGATGAAAACAATAGTTAACAGAGATTACAAACAAGTTAATCAAAAATTATATAGACTCAGACAAATTCCACTCCCTTGCCTCTTCCCAGGTACTGCAGCGACATCCTCGGGCCCTCTTCTTTATTGTAGTTTTCTATGACGTCGTCGGTCAGGACCCTCATGAACCGCTCTGGCAGGAAGACGTGAAGATAGAACTCGTTGCCAACCAGCCCCTCGAGCGTTGCGGCGACAGTCTCCCCGATCCGCGTCGTGCATCTCTCGAAGCCGACGACCCGATACGGTGTTCGCTCTCGTAATTCGGTAACTCTCGTATACTGCGGAGCCCTAACACTGTTTAGAGATTCCTTCAACTCGTACACGTTCATTATGCCCGGTCTGAAGTTGGTACTCACTAACCAATTAATTATATTAAACCAGAGTAAGTCGGTGGATGAGTGACTGACTCTTTCCTGGCACGGCTGGGTTTATATAGTAGAAGTTTACCCTCGGGCTCGAACAAGTTTTACTTTTGGACGTCTAATTCCATCGCGGTTGACCGAGCTTTCACGTTGAGACACAAATGATTTGGTCGCCGTTAGACGCTTACCCTACGGCAGCGCGAAATAAGAAACTTTTTCACTTTCACCACCCTACACGGCCAAGGAACTTTTAGGAAACTCCGAAGCAATATATTTTTTATGCATTTCAATAACTCTTACCGACTTATTTTATTGTATATATTTCACCAACGTATACTTACTATCTCAAACTAGTGACAGTATTATTTGATTTATTTTAGTTTTTTTTTCTACCGTAGTGTTTGTATACTTTTGTATGTTTATAACGTGTTGTATGCAATCTACCCATCGAGGTTAATCCCGAGCCACATAATTTTGCGGCAGCCTGGGTGTGGGGATCACCTCTATGAAAATCGTTTTTTTAATAATCTGTATACTATTTTGTGATTTTAACCTACCGTAGTGTTTGTATACTTTTGTATGTTTATAACGTGTTGTATACAATCTAGCCATTATAACAAACCTCTTTTAGCCTATATTTTAATTTACCTAACCTTGCTTTACATAACCGTAGCCTAGATACTCAATGATTAGTCCAAAAAATACAATTACATCATAGTTAAATTTATTCAAGAAAACAGTTGAAAATAGTGAACAAAAACTACAGTTAGGGCCTATTGAATTATAGTTACAAATTATTTTTACAAATATATGCTCCGGCTCTCAAATGTAAGTTAGGCTATGATGACTCTTAATCTCAAGGGCGGGTCTTTGCCATGGCACATAAAAAATCATAATTATCAAAATTTTAATTAACCTTAAATAAAATATCTAATAAAACAAAATTGAGTTTCCTTTTTTAGTGGCAGCTTCCAAACAAAGAGCTTTGCAGAGATGGATTTAACTTAGTATTTCCTCATGTTGAAATCTAATTTTCAAAAGTCTTTTCTCTTGTTTCAAAAGTTCTCTGGTTTAAATTTTGAAAATTTAGATAAATACAATTAAATTAAAGATAGTTTGCAAATAATTTAGATTACAATTTAAAGGATTCAAATGGATTAAAATATGATTATTTGGTTCAATATATGTCTCTCTTCTTCAGCTTCCCATTTCACCACCACTTTAGATTTGAATTTCTCTCACTTCCTCTTCACACGAGAATAACCACTGAACTCTAGATCTTATTCACTGCTATCACTTTTTCCATACTTGTATCATACTATATGTAAACCATTTGGTAGCTGTTAATATCACGTTAATAGTAAAATAAATCAATAAAAAAACACTATTTAATTTTAATATATGTTACATTTCATATAACAAAATTATCAAGTTGTGAGAGAAAATATTCACTTACAGAGTTTATATGCCTGATATAATTGCAATTGTTATTTTCTTGACTTTACATTAAGTAACCTCAAATTAACTTATGATTTCTTTTATACTATTAATTAAGATTCAAAAGTATTATACAAATCATATACATTATAAAAATACTCAGAGAAATGACCAAAATGTGCTACAATATAACAATATCATACCTCTATGGCCTCTTTATATTGTACATCCTATCCTCACTCTATTTCCTTCTGAATTGGCTCTGGCTGTCAGTTCAGTTTGAGAAAACAATTCACTTAAAACAGTCCCTAACCTAACATAATATTTTAGCATTTTAATTTCATTTCAAGCTTTAAATAAATAGGCCAATCTGTACCATTTGGGTTATTAACTTCTTCCCTACTTATTAGAAACTGTTTTTATAGTATACTGTCTTTTTAGTTTGTTGGAAATATAATTTGGCTAGTATGAAAGGCTAAATTTGGTTCTGACAAATTGATTAGATGGGTAGTCCTAGCTTGTTATGAAATACTTAATGATATGTAGGCTTAATGTTTCTTTAAAAAAATTACATTAACATAAATTCTAAGGTTAGCTCCCCTAAACTGTTTTAACATTTTGAAAAGAATAACTTAAGGTAGGTACATAATTTAAGTTAGGGCCTAAGTTTAGAAGCAGGTTTGTACATAGATTTTACATAAAGTTGTTTCAATTGTGTAGGCTAATTAGAAGTAAATACTTAAAAACATGTAGGCTATGTATGTTATACCATCGAGGTTAATCCCGAACCACATAATCTTGCGGCAGCCTTTTTGTGGGGATCACCTCTAAAAAATCGTTTTTTTAATAATTTGTATACTATTTTGTGATTTTAACCAACTTTTAGTTCGGTGAAACGAACTAAAATTGATTAAAATCACAAAATAGACTACAGATTATTCAAAAAAACGATTTTTTAGAGGTGATCCCCACAAAAAGGCTGCCGCAAAAGTGATCCCCACAAAAAGGCTGCCGCAACGAAACCGGCAATTGCCTACTACTACAGCCAAAAGACTTACCATATGTAATGAAAACTTCATTTGCTGTACCTCATTACCGTCAGCCTCAAAATTGGGATAGACCAGTTTTAAGGTTGTCCTGGGAAAATATTTACCTTACCGGATGTACAATTTTGTTTAACTATATACTATAGACTATATAAACAAATACTTTCTTGGTAGTCGTATTAGTTTAATTAAAATAATGTACCTTTTGACGTTATGGACAACTTTAGGTGCCCACCAAAAATGTGAGACTTTTGTCAACCCAAAAGCCACCTCCCACTTTAACTGAATCCTCGTTTTAAAAAAAAACTCTAAAAAAACGAATGGTGAAAACTTCAGATCTCAAAACAAATCTTCATTAGTTAAAATGGCTTTAACTTATACACTAAACAACTACATTAACCAGTGAAGATAACATGAAGATGAATATAATCAGGAAAAAGTGATGTTATAATCCTTATTATAAAGTATGCTTTAATATTAAATGGCAAAAGTAAATGATATAAGAATTAATCTCAGATTGAAAATGACAATAATGATGTTATAGATAAACGAGTTCGCACGCAGCACGCTGACGTGAGGGAAGTGAATTTCCACATAAAAAACTATAAAACTCAAAATCAGTTAAAAACATACAATTATTCCAATTTTTATTCAAATCTGAAAATATTGATTTTTTGGCTGTTTTGATGCTCCTGGTTCTATTTACCTGCAATGCTGGGAATACAATTTTGTGCATTATAAGGTTAGGAGAAGGTCCAGTCAGGCTTTAAAGTAGGCGTGAGGTTGCTGGAGATGTTAAAAGTACACCAACAAATGAATAACAGGCTTTTCTAATGTAAAACCCCCATAAGACAACGTAATGCGTTTGGTCAATACACATTTTCTTTAATAAATCGGTAAATATTTATGCTATAATAACGAGAGAGGGCTTAAAACTTTCGCCTAACTAATTCCCATCTTTTTCCACGCATTAACTTTGCATCCGGGGCTTTTCTGACCCTTTTTGGGCCCAAACACTCGAAATTTGAAAGATTAATCCCCAAAAAATGGGTTTAGAGTTTTCCGATTGTTTTGCCCAACGAACTTGTCCAACAGATTATAGAAAGGAACGTCCCTACCAAATTTGAAGTAAATCGGACAAAAAATGCGACCGCTAGAGTGATACACATATATATATGGATATATATAAAATTTTGAACGACCCCCCAAAACGTGTTCAGGGGGTCACGTTAGGAACTTCTATGGTGGTCCCGGGCTTAAGTTTCACCGTGCGGGTCATGCTAATAGTTCACTTTCCAAAGGAAATTCACTAATAAACCGTAATCCCTTCTCAGGGAGCTTTAGATTATCATACTTGTTTACCAGAGTACAAATCAGATTTACAGTCACTCTACCATTTCTTAATCATAAACGTATATCTTTCTGGCTTATTTCTTAAAATATGTGATTAATAGATAATTTTAAAATCATATTTATATTTTATTCAAGAAACCACAATTCTCACTTACATGCTGTGTAAATAAAAGAAAGAAATACAAATTTCCTAAATCAAATCATCGTTTATACTAAGTTTTAAGGTCTATTATTATTATTATTATTATTATAAAGAATATTCAACAACTTTTATAAAACACAACGTTTTAAGGGGTAGGGGATTGTTTAACATTAGTTTGTAACTGTGCGTGGTGTGGGTGGATTGAAGGCAGCAGAAAGAAAGGTTCATTGCTGTACTCAGATAGTACCAAAGCAATCTATATATGCCTGAAGACTATTGAACTTGTATGTAATTTAAAGGCATTATTTTGATGTTCATTAGGGCATTTAATAATCTGATGCTTGGAAAAGTTTATTTTTAGCAAGATTTACCAAGTGTCTGTCTCCGTGGCTGATCGGTTGGCTTAAAAGTTTGTTGGAGTTTCAACTGCGAAGCGTGCTTCTAGGTAGTTAATGTTTCGGAGGTCAAGCAATGCGTGAACAATTTATAAAACACACACACACACGAATACAAGATGAAGGATATTGTTCATATAAAAGTCTTACATTTTGTCTATATCTTTAATTTAATTTGTTATCCAATTTACCAACAATCTTCTTCTTTATTTATGTATAGATTTATATCGATTCTAAAATTATATGTTGGTCCATATCCGTTTTAGGACATTACTGTACCTCTTCGCTTCATGAGATTAATCTTATAAAATATATATCGGGGCAGTATAAATAACAAGTAAAAATTAAAAATATATATAAATAAATTATAAACTAAACAAAATGCACCGGTTAGTGGTCCCCACCCAAAAGAGTCACAATAGTTGATATATGTTACAGTACAGATCACCGCACTGATGGTTGTGAAATATTTTCATACACAAATAGCGAAGACGCCCTGTATAGAGAGCTGTGCTTTTGAGCTACACTACCGTTGGTTATTCTTCGTATTACCTTTTCTAACGTTTTTAAACCTTTCTATACCCTTTTTGCTATGTGAGACGATAATAGTCCAAGCAACATGCATTCTTAATCTGAAAATGTTATGAGATTTAAACTTTGATATGTATTCTAAACTAATGGGATTTAAAAAATGCAAATTAAGCAATCACCTGATCCAATATAGATTATAATAGATACAATAGATTACTATTAAAACTGTAAGTAAATGGGGCGGATTCCTGAATTTGTACAGCGGTGGGTCTATTTTGACTTTCCTATTCATCCTGTATGGAATATTTATATACAATTTTAGCTTAAAACCTACCACAAAGGTGGTAGAGTACAGTTATGAGTCAGTAAATTGAATTGAATCAGTGCTTATTAGATACTGTAAAGTTTAATGGTCAAATAAATTATCAAACCATTGAATCATCGAATCAACGAACATAATAGAAGATCCCATGTTGAATTTATATTTTTTTTCATCCGAGAAAAATGTAGGAAACAAATACCTCATAATCGAGTGATGTATGAGATGTCCATTCACCTTCAATCAGAATTTAGATACAAAGTCTATAGTTAATCTTAGCCTAAGAAACAACAAGTTTTAAACTGTAGAAAATGTGTGTTGTTAAGTTAATAGTGATAACGTATTACAGTAAATCGTTTTCAAATTAAAACCTTTAGCCCATAATAATTTTGTCGTGTAAACTGTCTTAGTTGTCAATAGCCTACCATAAACCGAAAATTTAGCATTTTCTAAAGCCATAGTATTTTATACAATTTAGACTAGCTAACGAGAATAAATGTTCGGGCCAGTATGGCCATATGGAATGACGCCAAAGTTCTGTTGGCAATGCACACATGCAAGGTAAAGCAGTTTTTACACTAGGTTGCAAAATCTCTTTTATAACTTTGGCTTCAACATGACCATTTCGTCGCTACGTGTAGGAGAACTAGGTGAAGTTCAGCTAATTGGTTCTTTATTAATTTTATTTATCTTATATGGAAAACTGCAACAAATGTCGAAGAAAATCGCTGTAGTGGATACGTTTTCAAGGAAAAAAACCTTAGATTGCTTGCTTGCATGTTAAATAACATGCAGTTTTAGTTTGACATGAGCGGCAGTTTACTAACGTTGGTAGAGGACTACGGTCCAAATCTCTCAAATGCATTTGGACACCTTGGGAATCGAACAGGTGGCTTCATGCTGCGAAAGCCGAGTCGTCAATCGTTAATTGCAGATTTAGAGAGCTGATTTGAGTTCTGTTAATCAATTGACTGTTTTAATTCCTATATACTTATGCATTGTAATATCATCAACACATAATAATGCGTATTCGCAGATAATAGTGTGCAAATCATAATAGTGTGCATTAATTTGAAAAAACGTATGTTACATAAAACAAAACCATCGTTACCGAAATTGTAACGTGTTGATTACTCTAACATTGACTAAACTAAAAGTTTAGGGTTTAGTTTAAGGGGGTTTAGGGAGAGGTTCAATAATATTTCTAAGCTCGCCTATCTTTTCCCGACAATTACATAGCTCAATGTAAACCCTTAACACCATCAAATTATTCCAACCCGTCGGTACCCCATCTCTTAATGCCTTCCGAAGTTGTTTCCTCATTTATTGTTACAGGAAACCCACGCCATTGTAACTCATATAACAACTCCTCCTTGGGTAGCAGATCCACGTTAAAAGACTTTTTTTCATCCAAATTACTTTTGAATTATTTTGTCCCAACCATGCTCAAATCACCATCCCACACACAATTCAATTCAATCAGCAGTTTGGCGCAACTGCTAAACATCTACTAAAACTTGCCTTATATTTACTACTGCTCCGTTACTTTTTAAGTGCACCTTTATTCATTATTTCCAATCCATATGTTGTGATTGTATAAAATTCAATATACAATAAATGTACAGGGCGAGATTGCCGGCACACGTGGTGCGATATCGGAGGTTCAACGACGTCACGTCGCGGTCACGGCGTTGTGAAACTTTTATCACGGGATTAGGTTAAATGCGTGTACATTTTACAAACATTTTACGGAAACGTATTTATACATTTGTTACATTACTAAACTAACAACTCTTTGACACTTAAATATACTGGTATTTTATCAAAAAGGCCTACAAATTTTGACCGGCATGGATCTGTCGTGTGTGCGAGTTTGAGCTAAATGTAAATCAAATGTATATTAAGTACTGTGTCGTGTGTGTGTGTGTGTGTGTGTGTGTGTGTGTGTGTGTGTGTGTGTGTGTGTGGGTGTGTATATGTGTGGGTTTAACTCGACAACCATTGCAAAATGGGTTTTCATAATTTCTTGAACCACTGCTGAAGATGGGCGGTAATACGTCTGGAACGTGTTCAGCGTAAAGATGCATTGACAAGCTGCACTGTTTGGCACCTATAGGTTATTTACCTAGGTAAATATATTTTGGGAAAATTCCAGATTATCTCAGGTGTCAAGGCTATTTATTTATTTACTTAAATATACATTTTACAACGGGCAATCGATTTTGGTGATCAAATTTAGGTTTCGTAAGAGATGGACTAAAGCTAGAAACACAGATCATAGAGTAAACTTGACAGGTCTTAAAATAAGTGATTAATTGTTCAAAAGTGAAAGTGAACTCTTTGATTTTACTCATCCCTAAACGAATAATTTATATTTTTATACTGCCTAAACTTTAAGAAGCAGCATTTAATGCAGTAAATCGAAAGAAAAAAACAGAACCCACCAAAACCCTAGGCTGAAGTGACTTGCTATTGAGACAAAGTATTCTAAACGAGATGGCGTTAATACCATGTAAAAGGCACTAGTCCATAAGGATAGTAAAGTTATTCCGAACATTGGTGATTCACTTGCCCCCGCTGCAAACGATGGCTTTATGAAAACTGCAGTAGGTGGAAGCTTTTGTACGTAAGTGGATTAAACTAAGCTAGCATTTTTTAGTTTCAAATAATATTATTGTTTGAATTTAAGGTGTTTTTCTCGGTTTACATTAATCATTTTCAACACATTCGTAATTTTGCTGTCTACGGGTTGTTTGCAAGCTTGGACTATTTCAAAAGATAATTTTCATAAATAATGTCTAATCAAATTTATTTATTTTGACAAAAGGATGAATCAGTAATTTTTATATTTTTTTTATTCCTGCGTTCTGCATTAATTTTATATTACAATTGATTAACATTATTTAACAAGTTCTTTGAAAGTTTAAAATTTATTAGTCGTGGGATAACATAAACAGATTGTATATTAATTATACCTTGAAAGTTCTGTTGGTAAATTGTTTCTTGTATGCCTTTCTTATGTTGTAATTTCAGAAATAATATAATGCAGTATTATGCACAGATATCAGAGTAAAATTTATGCAGCAATTTCCTCATTTTCTTTTGCCCTTATTTTCCTTATTTTCACTCATTAAAATAATTGTGTGATTTATAGTAATTTAGGTCCCTAGCAGTGTAATATTAATTGCATATTAGGGACAAATTAAATATTTGTTTAGTTTACTTTAGTTTGCTTCCAAATTATTCCATTTTAAACAAATTAACAAAAAAACACAAACATTACACATTAATATATCTATACTCTTTGCCACCACTTTTTGTTAATTTTATCATGAGGAAACATATTTCTAAATGATTAATGGCAATCACTGTTTCCTCAGTACCGACATTATCCAAACAGCCAGCCTGTTATCCCAATTCCGGGACCGGAAGGCCTGCAGGTGCTTCTTCCGGCACTTCCGAGTAGAGATAATGTGTTATTAAACACACCATGTTTGTGTGTGTCAAACAAAAGCAGTGTTTATTCAATTGTGTAATAGTCTGCAAAGTGAACCTTTATTCTTATTATAGCTGTGTTAAAAAAAGTTGAATTATATGTAACAAATATCTACAAACAGTCCTAACAAATACAATACAATGAATATCTGTATAATAAGATTTACTACGTTGATATCAAATTTGAGGGTGAGGAAACTCGTTTGCTGAGTATTGTCTTACTAATGTCAGATATTAGCTACTGGACGTCATTTCGTCCATTTAGTTGAACCACAGTTGATTAGTCATTACATTTCCTATACACGTTAGGGCGCTCCACTTGTTTTGGTTTCGGATGGTCGAGCTAACTCGACTCTACCACCTCTTTCAGTATCCAATATAATTCATTGTATATATTTCCCCAAGGGAGTAAATTTGTTTAGTAATGCACTTATCTTACTTACATGTGAATTATTTTTGAAACCTTTTCCTTTGTTAACACACAATGCTAAACGAACATGTGAGTAGTAGTAATTTGTTATACTTTAAACCGTTTTCATTTCAGATCTGAGGCAAATTTCCTTATCTTGTTTAACTTCTCTGAACAGTTATACTTTACACTATTTTAGAACCCCTTTGACTGGTTTTATGTTTGCTTTCACGACTCTTTTGGCAATACACTTTGAAACACAAGGTTAAAAATTACCTTTTATCTGTTGAATATAACTTAAAGTTCCTTAACTTAGTCTCTAGGAAAAATAGCCTTAAGACAAATTTATATTTTTAAAGCCAGGGAAATTCCCTTTAAGAAATTATTCTTAGCATAGATAATAGTAAACTAGATTTTCATTGTGGTCAGCAGATTTTAAACTTTAAATGCATTTCTACTATTTGATAGAATATACAATGTACATGACCACTGTAATTTATACAAGCATAAATATACTATACTTTGAATTTTAAATAACGCCTGAGATTCAGAATCGTCACTACTTACTTACCCTAAATAATAAAACATAACACCAACAGTGATTTCAGGTTTATAGCTTCGTATTATTTCCGCGAAACTTAACATCAAGTCGACCAGTGGTTCTTGCTTCACTGAGTTACAATGTATGGAATCCCTCAAATACTTGTTTCCAGTGGTTTAGGCTTATATTTTTCCCTCATACGAAATCTGTTTCAGTGACTTAGTGTTCTAATATTATCTGAGTATATTATCATATACTATATACTATACTATACTAGTAGTATTATCATATACTAGTTGGTGCCCGTCAAAATTCGACGGATATAATATATGGATGAGTACCTTAATGGTACCTTAAGGGAAAAGTCACTAACTATCAAATGTTTGTGTAGTTTTTCTAAATTTTAGCACAATGTGACTTATGATTTCTCTCAGAAACTAAGTAATAGTTTTCATTTTCAAACTATATATGAAACATAAGTGAAATAAATAATTTACATAACCTAAAGAATGTGCCTTATGACAATGTTTTAAATCATCATCTTATTAAAAAAATAAGGTAATTTTTGTGAACGGGCTACTGGCGAAACTACTACGTTTAAAATCGTGGTTGATGCTTGGTGTTTAGAAGTGTTCTTTTTAGGTTAGGAATACTTCTACCTTCAGGGCTCTGTTCCCTGGGCTTTCTAAGTTCTAGCGTTAATCTTATGGAAGAAAATAAATAAATGTAAATGAATATTTAACAGCAGCTGTTGATACTAACACACAGTACAGAAGCAGTAGCAGCAGTTTTTAGAAAACTTCTGGAATGACATCTAAGTGTAAACTAATAAGACGGTATATGAGCTGGATATTCCCAAAATGGAAAACAAAATTCGAATTGGAGCAGCTGTATTTACTGTTTTATATTTAAAAATATAGTTTTGGAATATATGTAATCAAATGAAAAATCCTCGTAGTAAATTTGAAGGGGTTTTCTTGGCACCCAACATGTTAGAGCCACGATCAGATCGTCGAGTGTAGACTTGTAAAAGATATATGACGCAATCACGCTTATTGGATAGTTTCTTAGCGTTTACGGACATATTAAATCCAGTCGGCTGGTCTAAATGTTTGCCAATTGTTGGATTTTGTTTTCATGTATTGTTTACAAAACAAACGATTTTTTGACATTTGATGGGTTGAACCATGAAGAAATAATAGGCCTACGAACATCAGCGATATTGTTTACTCTCTGCTCAAGGAGCGAAACTAAAAATTAATAACATGGGATGTCACTACTTAAAAGGTTATGTATAAATTGTAGATTTGAGAAAAATATTACCTTCTTCTTTGGGTTGGCCTAAATCGACTTCAGTAATTGCAATATATGCGATTCATTGTTGAAAGATACTGGCCACTCATGCACTGTAATCAATAATCTTTAAATATCTGGATAATCACTATTTTTTTGTAAAAAGTCAAAATACAGAAAGTTTTAGTTTCAAAATTCCTTTTAAACTAAACCAACTTCACTCAAAATGGATATCTATTATTCAAGTTATGACAGATTTTATAATTTTATCTTTAATGGCCGCCATTTTGGTGTCCTGCACGGATTTTGAAGTGCAACATTCATGACTTTAAGTTCGAACACCCGAAATATCGGACAATGGGAAGGGGTTTTATGGGGGTTTAGAATTGTCCAAAAGTAATTTTTTTCATTTTCACCCTAACATTTGTAAAACACTAAATTTTGGTTACGCCATTTTATAGAGCTTAAAAATCAGATAATACAGTTTGTTGAATCATTAACCTAGGTTAGTGTTTGTGGAGAAAATCCAATTAACTTGTTCATAAAATGTCCATGTTAATCTTATGGGAAAAAGATTTTTAGATATTCCTCAGTTAATTGTACTGAAAACATCACAGTTGTTTTTACTTAAAAGTCCAGCTCTACAACACAATCATTTTGGTGTTTAGATTGTGATTCTACGTCCAACCGTTGCTGAGATATTCAAAGTGCTAGGCGCTGTGCGTTGTCCAATCTTATCCTTATGGACAATAATTAAAATGTGAATTCTTGAGTATTGATTAATCTATATTGATGAAACTTGGAATGTGGCTTAACCTAGTTTAGTTTTGTTTCTCCCTTAATTATATAAACATAGATAAATAAAACTTGGTATGAAGCTTCGCCTGGTTATATTATATTGATAACTGCATAAAATCAAACTTCTTATCTTTCATGTTGCAGCAAACCTGCGTACTCAGCCTTTAACGTTATTATTGTGGAGAATAAATAAAATGCTACATATTCCTTATTTATAAATGATTTTTTTATAAATACTTGGTCACTATCTTTATGTGGTAGTGAGTAACATATACATGCATTGTAAATCCGCTGAGGACAAAGGTTTGCCACAGCGGGGATTTTAATATTACTAATTATACTTACTACCCCTGTATAAAACATGTTGATTCCATGGAAGTAAGTTCTTAGTTGCCCTCAGCGATATATACTCATAAACAAAATGTTCCTCTGTGAAATTATCACAAATACTATAAATACTTAATATAAAATATGTTATTTTAACATATACATACATTTTTGCAATCTCGTATACATTTATGTCAAGGGCATGAAATTTAACTGAATATAATATGAGTTGACTTTTCCGACAAAACAGGATGCTCATAGTTCTTTGAGAGTCCAAAACCAGTTGAGCACTTTCTGTAAAATAATGATAACAGGCAGTAGAATATTTAAATAAAGCAAACCTTAGACTAAATGTATGTTTTTAAAGAATATCAAAGGTACATTGGGCTATAAATAACAACTGGAGTGACCTTAAAAATGCATAAAATAGGTCAATGAGCAATCTATGGGCAATAAATGATCAATTTAACTGATAATCAGTTGGGGGAAGTGGTGAAATATTACTCCAAGTCATCTAAACAAACTGACTGGCCTTCCCAGAGCAAGCTATAATCCCAGGTACCAAGTACTATAATTTATATAGTTAATAACAGTGTCGTTAGTATGAATACTACATTTGGAGGTCTTGAGATGCATGTTTCTCTGCGTTGCAAGTAATACAATCTGGGACGTTCAAATCCGGAAAGTCACGTTTCTTTCAAACAGCTTCCTTAATTCAAATGCACTAGTGTATCAGCATATGCCATAACCATAAGTTAGCATAATTGATAATCTAAAATAAATTACTTCAGAAACTTTTTTTACTAAAAACTATTTGACACATAGGAAACATAATAATTTAATACCCCCGTCGCAGCAAACCTGCGTCCTCAGCGAATTTCAAATGCAAAATATTTGTCTTAATACCACATAAAGCCGCATACCAAGTTTCATAAAAATATATTCACATGTAAGCGATTTTAATTATTATCCATAAGAATAACATTGGTAATGAGTACGTAGGTTTGCTGAAACAAGGAACATAAACAATTGATTTTTATGCAAATATAAATATAATTTAACTAGGCGAAGCCACATACCAAATTTCATCAATATTCAATCATAAATAAGCGCCATATAACATTTTAGTTATTCTCCATAAGAATAACATGGGGGATGAGTAAGCAGGTTTGCTGCAACGAGGAACAAAAAAATGGGTTTTTATGCAATTATCAATATAACCCAACCAAGTGAAGCTACATACCAAGTTTTATTAATTTATGTTCATAATTAAGGGAGTCATTACATTTTACTTATTCTCCATAAGAATAACATGGGGGCTGTGTATGCAGGTTTGCTGCTATGGGAATAATCAACAAAAAATCAATTTTTTGTGCAAATATCAATATACCAGTACTACGTGAAGCCACATACCAAGTTTCATCAACATACATTCATAAATAATCGAGATATCAAATTTTATTTATTCTCCATAAGGATAACATTGGACAACGTACTGTGTTTAGCACTTTGAATATCTCAGCAACGGTTGGGCGTAGAATCACAATTTAAACACCAAAATGATCGTTTTGTGGAACTGAACAGTTTGGTAAAAGCAAATGTGAAGTTTACATTAAAATAAACTGAGAAAAAGCCAAAAACCTTTTTCCCATGAGATTAACATGGGCGATTTTATGAGCAGGTTTTTTTGGATTTTCTCCGCAACCAATTAACCTAGGTTATTAATTCAAAATACTATATTATTTGTTTTTTTAAGCTCTATAACATGGTCAAAACCAAAATTAAGTTGTTCAAAAATTTTAGGGTGAAAAATGCAAAAAACTGATTTTTGAAAAATTTAAAACCCCCATAAACCCCCCTTCCCATGGCCCGATTTTTCTGGTTTTCGAACTTAAAGTCATGAATGTCATTTTACACATTTGAGCCAAATTTCATCAAAATCGGACGTTTTTTACTCAAGTTATCGCATTCACGGACACATATATAGATATATATATATATATATATATATATATATATATATATATATACATATATATAAATTTGAACGAATAGTGTTTTTGTCATCTGGGGACCTCAAAACAAAAAATTATCATGGTCTCGGGCTTAAGTCTTACTATGAGACCTACGGTAATAGCTTCTTCCCTATAGGGGAAATTCGCTAAAAAATGATTATATTAAATTATTTAACCGTTTGATCAGTTATAAATATAGTATTAAAGTAAGTATCTCAGGCTCAGAGTTCCGTTTGAGTAACATGTCCTACTAGTCAGGCATAATAAGACTCGGAACTAGCTAAATAATATGTTGTGCCGGCGAATATGTTACTTACTGCAGTACTAAAAATTTAGTTCCGATCTAAACAGTTCCTATTGTAGACGGGCTTGGATTTCCCCCTAAATTACACCCCAGGGGTGATTGGCACAGCGTGGAGTCATGACGATGTAGGGGGTGTTAATAACACCTGTTTTTGTTAATAATGATTTTATTTTAAACGTCCGCCAAGAAGTTCGTATTCCTACGTGCCGGAAAGAGGACCAGCTTTTGCAACAGGCCAGGTGATTTAAGGCTAACCAGTGATAATTTCACTGTCAATTTGGAATCGACAAGTCAACTAATGCAATATTTCTCTTATTAGTTGTCCAAATTTTTCAAAAGGTTTTTTCGAAGCTATGTAAATGTTTTTATTTTTTTTAAGTATTTTCTAAGTTGTCCAGATAAATTACACAAAAATAATAACAAGATTTTTTATTTTAGCAAATTTCACAAACAAAACAAAACAAAATATATATTCAAGCGACCTTTAATTTGAGATGAATCATATTTCTGATCATAAATAAACAAGAAATCATGCATTTAGCTTGAAATTGGATTGTATGTTTTACAAATCCAACTTGGATGCCGTCTCCATTCTCCATATTTAAACTATTGGGAAGAGGAATTGGTTCACTCAAATGGTTTACTGGATACCTGATTACTATGTCAACATACCACTCCACCTAACTGGTATAGAATAAACGTATTCAATTACATCGCAATAGCTTATCCACACCTGACAAAGCTGGGCATTTTTTTAAACGCTCACAAGTTTCACGAGAGGACAAAAGACACACACTGTGAACCTCAGCCATGGACTGATGTGTTAATTTCAACTTAAGAGTGTATAAAGGAAATCAACAAGATTCAAAGTTTCAATAAACAGAATTGTATTTCATTACTTAATTAATTTACAATTTTCATTTAGTGAGATTTTTTCTCCTACCACTCATAGGCTATACATTCGTACTTATAAATTACTTGCATTAAACTCTCTTTAGAAATTAAATTCCAATATTAACTAGCTGTTCCCGCAGGCTTCGCCCCACAAATAATTTATAAAAACTATGACAGTTGTGTGTGCTGCATTCTGTGGTTAGCCCGTGGAACTACTACGAATCAAGATCAGCTGTTTGTATTTTCATTAGCTCAAACAAAAATGAATGTCCATAAGAAATACATGGGAACTTTGTCGGGATCTCTGGCGGAGCCCTAAGGTCAGATCAGGATGTAAACCACTTAGTTTTCCTATTTTATGAGTACAAAATTTCAGCTCTCTACCTACATGAGAAGGTGGAGAATTTGATGAGTGAGCCAGTCAGTCAGTGAGTCAGTCAGCCAAGGCTTTGCCTTTTATAGATATAAGATATTTATAAATAAATAAAATTGGAAAAATAAAGACCACTTCTAACAACAAAGGAAACAATTCCCGTTGGCATAAGGCACACAATAATGGATAAAATAGTCCACGGATAATTTCTGTTAAGTATTTTATAGACCAACTGAGCTGAATTTGTGTAGGAAGATAATGTTTACCACAATAAAAATTAAAATAAAATATTGTAAAACTAGAATTATAAGAATATATTCAACTAATTCAATTTTTTTATCTTACCAATATTTGAATGTGATCCCCAGTGAATCCATGACAGCCATTAGTGAGTAAATAATAACAATTAAAATTAACTATTTCCTCTAAAATAATAACAATATTTTTTTATTATTGTTATTATACTGTTTACAACAAATTTCACCTCAAAAAATTGATTGACAAATAAATTGATAAATACAAAACAGACATCACCGCGTAAAC
This sequence comes from Allygus modestus, assembly GCA_963675035.1. Classification (NCBI taxonomy): domain Eukaryota; kingdom Metazoa; phylum Arthropoda; class Insecta; order Hemiptera; family Cicadellidae; genus Allygus; species Allygus modestus. The sequence goes on from OY776115.1 coordinate 70,798,012, forward strand.
CATTTTTTCTTATTTCAGGCTCTTGAAACAAAAATATTATCAATAATTCAAATATAAAATGTTTACAACCTTTTTCTCCACCCCTATGTTTAGGGAGAAAAAGTAAAGAGTTAAAACCACTACTCTACTTGTGTATAAAAACTTCCAAATATAATTTGGAATAACCAAGTAATTGTATCAAGTAAAACAAATAGAAAATATTCCAGGACCTTCACTCTGTTAGTAGCAGAAAGGATTTTAGTAGTTTACATTAGAACAGTTAGAACTTACTGGATTATACCCCAAGGATGAAGTTAACATTGTTCTAAACTTATTCCATAATAGTTGAGAAACATATTCGTCACTCCAAGAAACATATTTTCACCATAATAATCAAATTAAAAATTTTAATGCCAGTGGGACAGAGACCTAACGTCAGGGTAGCACAAATTATGGGGAGTTTGTTGATAAATTAAAATTTACTAAACCCACGAGAAAAGACGTAAAGAATAACATGTCAACTTTTCCAGTGGAGTGGAGCCCTAAGGTTGAAAGGAAATGACGTAACTAAGCCAAGCAGGAGGTATATTTTAAGTGATGCAGCTTTGTGAAACAAATCCAATGAACCATCACCACAACAATTGGACGTCGGGAAGTGATAGGAAAGATCAATGGAGTGAAGCTCTGGGGGTAAGAATACCGCCGGAGCAGCAAACCTGCATACTCAGCGAATTTCCAATGCATATATATGTATCTTAATACCACATAAAGCCATATACCAAGTTTCATCAATATATATGTACATTAATTAATAAACGATTTATAACATTTCAATTATTCTCCATAAGAATAACATGGTGGCTGAGTATGCAGGGTTGCTGAAGCAAGGAACATAAAAAATGGGGTTTTATACAAATATCAATATAACTCAAGAAGGTAAAGCGACATACGAAATTTTATTAATTTATGTTCATAATTAAGGGAGATAACACGTTACTTATCCTCCGTAAGAATAACATTAGACAACGTACTGTGTTTAGCACTTTCAATATCTCTGTAACCATTTGACGTAGAGCAATGATCAAAACACCAAATTGTGCGTCTTTTTAAGCTGATTCCAATGGAAAACACTAAAATTTGACTTTTTCAAAAATTATATGTAAAAAACTCAAAAATCCCATTTTTGGGGTACAAAACCCCAACCCAAATACCTCTTCGGTCAGGTCGATCTGTCTAGTTTTCGAACTTATGCTGCTTTACACATTTATACCAAATTTCGTCATAATCGTACTATTTTTACGAGAGTTATCGTGCTCACGGACACATATATATACAGTTTTGAACGAATGGGGTTTTTGGCATCTGGGGACCTCAAAACGAAAAGGTATAATGGTCCCGTGCCTAGGTCTTACCATGCTGACTACGATAATAGCTTCTTCCCTTTAGGGTAAATTCGCTGATAAAAGGTATCAAAAATTTGCCATGGTCCGGGAATAGTTTTCAAGATCTCTTTTTGAGCAATTTAGATAACATATTTTCTTCTTAAGGATAATTTGGCAACTTTAAAGGCCTGTGGGGCCGAATCCTGAGGTCTGGGGAAAAGAAAAAACTTATTAATATTTCTTAACCTCCTACAACGTGGTACGACCAACAGTTTTAAGGGTTTTATAAATTACCTGAACAAACAAACGCGCACGCTACTACTTTAAATATGTTCAAAATGTAAAAAATGTAGGTTTTATGCTGTGTATTATCAGTTGAAAAGTGAAGAAACTGAAGCATTAAGGTATTACACTAACAATGTTTTCAAGTTCATAGCGGCGTAAAGTTTCCGAGAACCTCTACAAGTCGTCCAGTGGTTCTTGATTCGTTGACTTCCAATGTACAGAATCCCAAAAAAACTTGTTTTCAGTAGTATTAAAATGAAGTTTTATATTATTTCTTCTTATAAACAAAGTTTTGGTGAGTCAGTGTTTCTGTATGTTGTATTATTTGCTATATATATATATATATATATATATATTTCTTTGGACACTAATTTTGTCATATGAGTAATTTTATGGAAACTATTTAAAATATAAAATAAGGTAATTTATCCTTTTAATCAATATGATTCGAATACTTTACATATGTTAAAAAACTATTTTACAACTATGACACTCAGAATACATTCTAAATACGCGTCCACTTCTAAAATGTGCTAAGCATAATTCAAGTTTTATTGTAAAGTAGGAAAACAGATTTTCTCTGTATCATACTCAAATATTCTTGTTTCTAACAGGAAATCACAGGAATCATTACTTGAAGTTAAACATATTTGGTCCATTATGACTTGTTTTTTTTTGTTTTTTTAAGAGACTTTCAGAAGTTCTTAACTATACACAATAAGTAAATTTGTCAATGTACGTTATTGAAATTGAATTGAAATAATCTAAACGGACATTTGATTATATAATAAAACAACAACAGCTCACTAAGATTCTAATAACCTTTACTTTAGGCTGACAAGCCCGGGTCTCAAACACCAGTATGTTTGAGTTCAAGTTATGATTCGTTTGATTTTCGGTTGAAAACCATATTTCTTGTGAATCAGACAAGTTGTGTCTTGCACCGCTGTATTAATTTAAACCAAACGATTTACAAATGCGTACTAGCATATTCGTGGACTGGACATATTTCAAAAACTGATATATCTGCAGGTCTAAAATTGACACCCAATAGTTACCTTTCTTTTCTACGATATTGACAAATCAAGTCAAACTATTTGGAAAACGAAACTGCGATAAAAAGTTTTGATCAAGAGGCGTAATACCATCAAAGTTATGGAAGTTGTTTTTCACCCTCCAGTGTTTGGACAACCTCTGGCAATAGTAGCTTGCCCACTCAACCTTATTTCAGCCCTACTATGACCGTGGTTTTCAATAATATAAATATAGATTTAGGTATTCTCTCTGAAAATTTTACATCTATTTATTACTAAATAAAAACACAATTTTATGTCTGAACAACACTCCGGTATATTTTATTTAGTAATGCTCATCAACAACACGTACAATGACAATCAAGAAATTTGTTATTTGTACAACTAAATGTTTTGAAAAGTTATTTTTCTCTTTATTCCTGGCCCTATTTTAAATTATTAAACGCGTTGCTTTCTATTTCATTGGTTTACCCTTTTGTAATAATAACAAAGTTTATTTCGAGACAATGAGCGAATTAATATAAAAGGTAGTGGATAACCAACTACAAAATACTTTGTTCCATTTACAAGTGTATACACTCAATGAAGTGACCCGCACTCCTATCCTCATAAGCACTGTAAAATTTAAAGACCACGCTTAAATGTACTCAAAAAATGGGCGGCTCATAAGCAATGGTACAAAAGACAACACTCACCATGGACGGCACCAATGGACCGTGGACATAAGAATGTCTAAAGAGAATCAAAAATATTTAAATCCTTATGGTTTCAGAAAGAAACGTTTTGGATTTCTATTTAAGAGGTCGCATTGTAATGAGACGGTGTAATTCCCTCATAACTTTGAAAGGTTTGTCCTAATCAATATGTGTAAAACGCCAGACTTAGGCGCAAAACAGAAACAAACAAAATAAAAATTCATTAAATGTTTTCCTATTTGGGAAAATTAGAGAGAATACTCACCCTTGTTAAAACCAATATGAGTTTACCTAATTTTGCTTGCAATTTCAATTTCAATCCGTGTTAGAAAAACTTTCTTGTATATATTTGAAATCTCATGAACAAGTTGTAAGGCTGGATTGTTGATTCTTCTAAGAATAAGATTATTAGAATCTTACAATTTATTGGTTGAAGCAGCCTTTAAGTGTCAAAATCCTTGTTTTTTGCTAGACCTATGGGCTGCTTCTACCAAAAAATGGTAAGTTTGTAATATATTTAAAAGTTGTAATGGCTTCAGCAATTATAAGAATAATATTATTGATGCCGCTGAACAGCATTCTTACTGTTAAATTAGAACTCTCTAATCGTTTCCTATATTTCATGGGATAAGAATTTTCACAACCTGCAATCGTTATAACGCATTTTGAAATTTGTTGAATGCAGTGAAAAATATAAATTCTGGGATGAAAGGGCTCTACCTGTTGTGACTTTTGAATTTAATTTCCTAATTTTGCAAAATCGGAGTAATTTGTTACCACTGTAAATAGATAAATTTTAAATTATTTAATTTAATTCCACTTACAATAATTGGTTATGCCTAAATTGTTTATTTTATTTGTATGCCTACCTGTATTTTTTGTATATTTTAAAATAAAACGCAAGTAGCATAAAATTACAAAAACGTAAGTTTTAAATTGTATAGTTATTGGGGTGTATTCAGTTATGAATAGTTTAAGTAAAAAATTTGGTGTTATCTTTGCTACTTTATTCAACTAAACCATTACATAGCTTGGAAGCTCAGCTCTCAAAGCTTAACTACAAGTTGTGCGCAAATCGCTTCACAGCAGACGTGTACAGTTCGCGACGTCACAGAAGTGCTGATGAAGTATGTGAATTCTATTAAACTCTCAGCAATATTACACCAGCCTGTACTCTAGCTGTCTCTATAATCTGACTAACGAAGAACTTGGCAACTTGATCCTTAAATTACTTGATTAAAACCGTTTCGATAAATCCTTATACTCACAACGATGTATAGATATGCTTTTTGTAAAAAGAAATCAAATATTTTGATGTCGCTTGTTATTCCTAAGTACACAAGTTTACTCAGGATAAATACACATTTTGTAGATTTGGATGTTAGATAAATAATTAAACTCTTTGTAATCCACATTCAATAATTACTTTTCATTCATATGATCAGATTAATTTTGTTGAAAAAAAACATTTAACACTACGTGCTACGTGATGCATTTGTATTAACCGACTTCTAATTCGCCTTATTTGTCAGATGTGCCAAGATGCAGAACATGTAAAAGATTAATGTTTTATTTTAGGGTTTCTTCCTTTGTATTAGATTATACTCCTTTAAAATCGTCATATTTTTCTGTAAGCCCGAGCTGGTAAGAATGATAAATCAATCATATTATATACAAAGCTGAAACGTCAGTATTTTCTTTACCCTTTGATAAAGAAAAAGATTCTTCTTGTTCCCTCTTTAGGGAAGAAGAAGAAATAATAGCTTTCTCCGGCCAAGGACGACCGTTTTAAAGATGAGCATTTTATACAAAACCAAATAAAGTCAGTGAGTAAAGACAATTTTGTAGTGCTTTACCATAACATTAATATTCATATGTTTTATCTCTTATTCTTCCATCAAAAGCATTACTATTTATACTGTTGCTACCGGACGAAACTCTCTATAATTTATTTCCCTCGACGTTATTTGATTTTAAGCTGTTCATAAATCACGCTAAGCATAAGAACTACATAAAGTAAAAAAAGAACAGGAACAGAAAACCTATAAATATTTAATACCAATAATTTGACAAGCGTTGTTTACTATGATATATTTCAGGGAGGCAAAACATATCAATTAGTTACAACTTAGAAACAAATCAAACAGTTTTGTATCCATACAATGAACTAATGGAACTGGATAGTCTGCTTATATAACAGACTGGCTCTGTAACTAAAATCACGAAACTTCTTTCACCTTTATTTCTTAAACTACACACAGCGACTTTAATTAAAAACATGATTTAGTGTAACCACTTTTTCATTAAACTAAAAATTAATTAGAAACACACTTAAGTTTAAAGCCAACAATGCTAGCATATTCTAGCTAGCATTTATTTATTCTATAATTTATTTCCACATTTATAACGCCACAAGCAGTAAAAACAAGCAGTATGCTTGTTTAGCATACTGCTGACATTAACATTGTACTATATAGTAAATACCTCCTTCGCCTAAGCTGTATATGGTAAATTAATTTAATGCGTGTAAAATCTCGTACTTAAAAACTCGGAGTACAATATTTATAACATTGTTATTCTATAGAAAACTTTTAATTTTCTATGATTTTTTGTTGTGAAAATTGAAAAGAACCATCCTAGAATAACTGCATATCGGAATAGACGAATAGTGGGTTGATGTCATTGTTCAATCGTATTATTGGTATATATCTCTTCCACTGATACTCTACAGCCCGTAAAACTGAGGACATATAAACAAATTCATTTTTAAATATCTTTGTTTGAAAACGTTTAGAAATAATTTCAATAAATTAACTTTAAAATACGTTTATAAAATAACTTAGAGATGTAATTACACTAATTGCTACAAGCTCAAATGCGTTCTGTTGTCATTTACGTCAGTTCAGATTTTTGTCTGTGATTTTCTCAGTTTTGTTGTTAAAAATTCAAAATCTGTATTTGCCATTTACACCTGTTACTGTTAATTTTAAAAATAAGAAATGTTATCTAAGTTTAGACAATATGTTTAACTGAATTCAAATAAGATAATCGATAAGAACACATAACAGAATTTTATTTGAAAGCATTTTGTAACTAAGCTAGACAATTGAATAACATTTATTGAACCTAGCTGTGGTTGTGGTTGTGCAAAGAGAGGAAATATTTTTACCAAAACCGCTAGTTTAGTAGGTACTAGCTGATGTACCCGTTCTTCTCACGGGTTAGACCTCGTGCGGATCTTCGGTAAGCCTGGGTGTTATTGGTAAAAGTGGTTTAAACGTAATGTAATAATTTAGAATTTGTTAAGACATAATTTAAAATACAATACTCAAAAACCTAAAGAGCATACTGTCAATTATGGTTTGAATAACATGATAAACCTCGTGTCCTCGTGTTTATAAAGACTATCATAAAAACGTAATTACTATACGTCCACCCCATAAAATAATGTGTATTTAATATACAGAGTAGCCAATTGTTTTCCGCAGGAGCAGTATTACGACATATGGTATTGTGAACTTCCCCTCCAACGCTGATCCCCCCCACTCTTCTGCTGGCATCTCCTACTCAGGCTTCACGAAGATCCGCACGAGGTCTAGAAAGGTTTTGAAACAGCTGTCTTGCTTCTGCTCTATAAGCTGCCAAATGGAAGTATCCACAGCTGTTCGCATTACAGTTTCTGAATGTTTACTTTCTTCTGAAATGTAAACCTTGAAACTTAGGATGTTCACGGGGCGTAGTCCGAGGGGATTTAAAGGAAGTGAATAGGTCTATGTGTTGCACGGGCTCAGGATCTACCTTTGTGTAAAGTTTCAGCGCAGTCGGTTCAGTAGTTTTTGCGTTTACCCGGAACATCAGACACATAGTCAGACAGACAGAAACCACCTCTTCTTTATAATATTACTAGTAGAATGTACCGGTTCTTCGCACAGGTTAGAAAGGTAAGTTAGCTTGAAACAGCTGTTCTTGCTTCTGCTTTTTAAGCTGTCAAATGAAAGTGTCCTCAACTGTTCGCGTTACACTTTCTGAATATTTACTTTATTCTGAAATGTAATCATTGAGACTAAGACGTTCACGGGGCGTAGCCCGATGGGATTTTAAGGAAGTGAATAGGCCTACGTGTCGCAAGGGTTCAAGATCTACCTTTGTGTAAAGTTCAGTCCAGCCCAGTCGGTTCAGTAGTTTTTGCGTTCACCCGGAACATCAGACAGACGGACAGATAGACAGACAGACAGAAACCACCTATTCTTTATAATGTTATAAAGTACTGGGTTTGGCGGGAAATGAGCATTAGTTAAATGGTATTAGTGAAAGTTTTAACAGGAAAAGAAGCATTCTTAGTAGTTTATCAATTTAGTCTAAATTGATTTATTTTTTAAATAGCATTTAGGAAAAATACCAATCTACATTTAATCCTGCTTTTATTGGCTCAAGTTATCTTCAATTATCTCTTTGAAAAGCAAATTCAAAAACCAATAATGGCGACCAAAATGTATATGTTATTCAAGTGATCATAGAGAGCAGATTATTTTCTGGCCTTAAAAAAATTATGTAAGACTGAAACACTATATTATTTTTGGAAATTAATTTTTTTGTACCTTCTCATGCACGTATTATCCAAGTTGAAGGACACTAAAAATGTGTTGGTGAGGACATGACAGCTGCAAACATTTCCATAAGCCTCGGTTTGGCATTTGTAAAATTACGTGCATCTTCACATAAATCAAAAGTAGTGTTACAAAAACAAAGTATCTGAAAAGTTTGTAAATATCCGTGTGAAATGAACAATGTAATTGCACTGCCGTATAACTACTTCCCAAAAAATTAAGTTAGTCATTCGTCGAAACCCTTGTGACCTTGTTTGACTGGCCATCTTTTTGACTTAGGACAAAAAAGAGATATATCCGAACTATAACAATGCATATAGTCTAAACAAAATGAGAAGTTAGTACTAAGATACAATTATTCTACAAAAAAAACACATCATAAAGTAAAATAATTTATAGGAAATATCAAACTTCCTTCTAGGTTAAACTTAATTGAATCCTGTATTCGAAGGTGATTTAACTCAGCTGACTTCATACGTTTATATCTGTAAAAAACCTTATGTTTTATTTCAATTTTTCAGTGAAGAAAAAGGTTTTTTGGTAAATGAAATTATACATTACACTGTATGCTGTATACTGTATATTATCACTGTATGTACAGTGTGTTTTCACTGTATTATTATGATCTAGGTTGGTCTAATTTTAGTTATTTACTTTAACGATGGGTCTTTAACATATGTTCGTTCACAACAGTTCTTTATAAATTAAAAAAGTTAAAAGAGTCATTTGAAAAATTGCTCTAAAGGTTGTTTTTAATATTTAAATTATATAAAGACTTTTGCATGAGAACCGTAAAAGAGTGATAGAGAGTGTGTAGTGGTGGATACAAAAGTTGACAGCCACTCGTGTAAAATATGCATAGGTCGTATTTTCTTGTTAAAAGTTCAGCATTTCAGCAGTTTTGTGAGATTACAAGAAATGATTTGTTGGCCGTTATTTCATATTAATGAGTGACAAAACCACAAAACCATCATCCAGAAATCCAATGACGTAATCAAAGTTATATTCAGAATAAAAAGTGTCATTTGTATAAAGTCTCTTGAAACTAATTAGCAACAAAAATTATACAAGAAATATGAGGAACTGTTTATTTTATGCAGGAGGTTATGCCAAAATGTTGTTATCTTTATTAGTTATTTACAAAATTCAAAGATATTATATTTCAATTATCACATAAACTCATTTGTCTGAAATAGAACATTATAATGCTATAATAACAGTTGTATACTATTATTATTATTATTATTAGTATACTAGTATAGTATTACTTTCGAAGGGCAAATATAGAGTACATAAACAAATTAATAATATGTGATTGGAAACTATTTATTTCTAGCGTATGTTTTAATGACCACCAATGTTTTTTTTAGATAGTTATTTTTACGAACTGAAAATGTTTTTTTTTCCAAAGCTTAAATATTTTCGCTGAAAACAAGTTACTCAGCGAGTAGTCATACAAATAAAATAATTAAGACGGAACATTATTCAAATATTGGAAAATGCATAGCTCTTGAATATAGGAAAATTGGTCACCAAAAAATATGGTGGATGCATAAGATAACAACTCGTCGCGATAACGTGTTATAGCACACTAAAACACAAACTAATGGGCATGTCCGCTATTAAACCGAACCATTGGTCAAGTTTCAGTTTAAAAAATCTCTGACGGAAATTTATCACACTCTTTCCACATTTGTCAGATAGTGAACTTAAATTTAAATAATGAAATAAAATAAGAACATTATTTAGCTGAAACATATATTGGAATATATATACCTATATATAGTTGGTGAACCAAACAGCCTGATTTTCTAGAAGGAAATAAGTTTGAATACAGAATATAACCTTAATAGGCTCGGTAAATGTTTGAAAACTGAATTGCCAAAGGATAATTCACTAAATAAAGGATAAACATGTAACTTTAACTGTTAAAATAATAAAGTAGAACCCATAGGTAATCCTAAAATAGCAACTACAAGATATAACTTACAAATTTCTTTTTTCACATAACTACAAAAATATAGTGCTCACAATTCTTAAAAGCTAATTAATACTAACAAATAAAACCAACATTATCTGGTAAATCAAAGCAATAATAACAATTGTAGTGTCTCAGCTCCCTATACTGATACCAAGTTTAGTTTAGGTTGCGGTCTATTAATAAGGATTTTAATAAGTTAATCTGTTGAACAAATATGAAAGTTAGACAGAGTGGTTTTACTTAGTGCTTGGTGAGAGATACATAAACAAACTTGACCAGTAAACTCAATAGAATTAAAAGTGATCAAAATCAATAACTCACAAAATGAAAAGTAAATCAAAATTGTACATAGATTATTTGAAATACTGTATTCCAACACACAAGTTCCTCACATGAAATTAATAGTTTCGTAGGTGAACAATCTCAAAATTTACCACAAAATTCCATAGTAAGAATATTGTCTTGCATTTTCAACTTTATACAGCTATATATAACAGGTATCCAAAAAGTATATTTACAACTTTAAGCGTGTGTAGAACGTAAAAAATTGTCATATTTAATGGGGTTTGATTTGTTATCAAATAAATGTTCTAAAGTGTTTTTGTTAATTTTGCAGTCTATACTTATTTACTTCATTCAATAACTATCATTTACAACATTTTCTTTGAGTTGGAGTTGAGTGTTTCACGTAAATTACTATAAGATCTGATGTTGTAGATCAAAAGAATTTTGGAAACTTTGTTAACAAGAATCCTCTTTATAGGCTCTCAATCTGACACTGGAAGAAATAATTCATGGAAGCAGGAAAGTATATTAATAAAATAATAGTACTTGTGAAACCATTTCTAAAACTTTGCCCTTACTTCAAGGGAAAATTACAAATTTGAAATAAGATTGACACAAAGTTCAGCAAAATAGAATAACACTATGATAATATAAACAATCAAAGTTCAGAAAATGTATTTCATAATAAATCTAACCCTATTAAACACTTTTACTTAATTTTCCAAAAATGTTTTAAATAGTAAAGGTAATTTGTGGACACCCTAAATTCCCCCTACGACTGGGGTCGTAGTGCCCCAACACTTGAAAACTTGACCATTGGCCGAATGTGGTGACAGCCCCTAATTCTACAATATTCAGAATTTGCATATTTAGTGCGTATGTTTGGTGGTATGTTTGAACGGTATGGTCAGTGCAAGATATCAATTATAAGACAATTATAAGACATTATTATTAAAGTTAATATATTTGAATATGCAGGATACACATTCTAATACATGAAAGTAAGCTAGGCCTCCCTGGAAACCTAAACAGCAAGTGGTGTTTCCTCCACGACTCTCGAGTCATGCAAAACTAGGTAAACAAGAATTTCGAATCAAGAAAAAATAGAAGTACATTTCTGACAATCTTTATAGACATGTTGTATTCTGGAATTATAACCATAGGAGACTAGATGTAATTTAAATTCTACGTAATCAAATCCACTGACGTTGGACATTTTTTACATGTTTTTAATGTTTTTTAATGTTTGTCATCTAATAAAATAGCATTTATACCTAGTAGGGGTTGTTGGTACACTCCAATTATTACACTGTCATAAATATTTTAGTAAAACCAAGTACGTTTTTGTTCCTATCCACGTTTTTGTGTTTTAACGTTTCTATAAGGCACAATCCAACCTTACAGTAGTCGTGTGACCTGAAAATAATATTATATTTAGAAAGTATCACTAGTTAATGATCCAATAGCAAAAACCAGAACAAATGTCTATATAGATAAGGTTACAACAAATGTCCATAAGGTTTTTAAGGATAATGAAATAAGGATTTTTACTAGCAATTTACAAACAATAATGTTTGTTTTACAAAATAACTAGAAATAATTTAAATAATTTAATTTTGGCCAGTTCTGCGATGAGAATGGCTTGAAATTATCTTTTTGCTGTTTTATTGCTGAATTTGATTACTTTTGGAAGAGCATTGTACTCTCTTAGCCCAAAGTATCCAAATCCCTTTCTTCCTATATCTTGCTTGGCGTGTGGAACTTCCAGTAAATAATCCTGCCGAGTATGTTACTTAAGAAATAATCCAACTTAGAAAGATCTTGCACATACCTATTTGTGTCCGGTAACACGAAAACTCTCGTATAAAGGTCCGATCCGAATGAAATTTTGTCCAGATGTGTAAAGCAGCAATTATTTTAATTTTAAAAAAACCTGTCGTCGGATCGTACTATCCGAAGAAAGATGTTGGCGGGTTTTGTACCCCAAAAATAATATTTTATAACTTTTTTAATAACATTTTGCTTTTAAAAATTAAACCGTTTGGTATTTTAATCATTGCTTTATGTCGATTGGAGACTGAGATAATGTAAGGGCTAAACACAGTATGCGAAAATGTAGCTGTACCTAAACCGAACAAAGTACTTTTTACAAAACTGTGTATTTTTCAAGCTCCCAGGATTATAAGTCAAATTCCATTATAATTAAATACGCAACGAATGTAAAATCTTACCTAAGATCAAGGAGCTTGTTTAGTATCCTTAAATTAAAAAAGTTAAAATCCTAAATAAGGATAATTTGCTTTTAAAAATACAAATACGAGGAAATCTTGATTATACTACATTATCTCACTTAACATTAAAAACTTTCCTATGTCAACGAGTAAAAAAACCTAAAAAAATTGGCATTTATTAAATTATGTTTTGTTTATTCTTTGTAATAACAATGATCAAATTAATTACATTTGAATAACTGATTCCTTTCTCTAAAAATAAGTGTTGTTAATATTTGGAAACTTTAAACAGACCAATCCTTAAAGGCCCTTATCTGAATACATAAAACAAAGTTGGGTTAGTATGATAGTTAGTTACACCAAACAGCTGTTATAAGGATTATATATCTAAACACACTAGAAAGGCATAACCATATATTAATTATGGAAATAGTAAATCTACTTCAATGGCATATCAACATATTTTTTCGATGCCGAAATTAGCTCTATATAATAAAAAGGCGAGTGAGCGTAGCGAACGAGCTCTTCCTGGAGGCGGGTAAGCGAAGTGAATGAGCTCATCTTGAATACGAGGATTTGACATCAATCAAATTCAATGACATTAGGACAGGACAACGTCTATCGGACCACCGGTAAGTACTTTCAGTGAAAATGATGATAGATTGATAACAACGTGGGGAAAAATAACTACTTTATTTAGTTTTTGTAATTTTTGTATATTGAATTAATATGTCCTATATTAATAGTATAATATGAATTTTGTAGATTATTTTACTTCTATTCTACTTTTACAGAACGTTAGCCAATGTTATACTTATGGAGGGTAAGAAAATAACTAGATATTGCTTGTATCTGAACGTATACTATCAAAAGTATATGACTTCATCCGGGCATCTGGTCTATTGATATTTGCTTGAATATTTTTATATTTTTCTTTGGTCCCCGTGGCAATAAATCTATGCTCATTTCTTATGTTAAACTTATGAATAATAAAAATTGTATATCTCGCTTGAGTATGACCGTGTATTGATTTAACTTCGTGTGTTCCTTTGTCTAGTAATGGTCAAATTATGTTTGTATGAAGTCGAAATTTTATTGTGGTCCCGTTGCAGAAAATCGTGCGGGGACTCAGTCCTAATGACATTCTTATGGAGAATTAATCAAATGTTATATCTCGCTTATTTTAATGAATATATTTTATAGAAACTTGATAACTGGCTTCATTTGGTAGTAAGGTACTTGCATGTGCATTGGCAGTTTGCTGAGTGTACAGGGTTGCTGCAACGGGGATATTTATTTTTTGCCGTAGTTCACTTAAGTACGTTTGGTGTTAAACTTTCCTTTTTATCTGGGTAAAAACACATTACGAGGCCATAAATATTCTACTATGACCACGAATTGGCTAATAATATAGTTTTTAATTATGTAATGGCTTTAATACACAGGGTGTTTCCAAATTAATGTTGCTAACATCAGGATATTGTTCCTTATGTCAAAACGAACGTAAATCATCATATAACCGAGGGGTCTATTTCTTTTCGTTTACTGTCTGTCTTTCGGTATGTGATTTTTACTAGAAAATTTTTATTTTAAAAACGGGTTGACCAAATTCAATCAAAGTTTTGTTAAATACCCTTCTTGGTGGGTTCTTTTTTAGAAAATATATTTTCATAATATATTTCCGTTAAAAATGGCAGCCATTGAAAAAGTTTAACCTCAAATATCTAAAAAACTCAAAATTTTACAAAAACATTTTTGAGTAATGAAATTTGGAATATTTAATTCTAAATCCATATCTTCTATAACATTGAACATCGGGTTAAAATTAACTGAACTATGAACGAAAAACGGAACACATGGCTAAATTTGCTATCATAACTAATCAAAATTATAGCAAAATTTAGCCATGTTTACCGTTTTTCAGCCATAGTTCAGTTAATGTTTTACCGATTGTCAATGTTGAAGCAGATATGGATTTATAATTACATTTTTCAACTTTTTATATCATAAAAGGTTGTTTGTAAAATTTCTAGTTTTTTAGATATTTGAAGTTAAAGGTTTTCAATGGCTTTCAATGGCTGAAGTTATGGATTTTCATTTTTAAACAGAAAGATATTATGAAAAAAGGTTTTTTTATAAAAATGAACCTACCAAGAAGAGTATTTAACCAAAATTTGGTTGAATTTGGTCAAGCCGTTTTTTAAATATAAATTTTCTAGTACAAATCAAATACCGACGGACAGGCAGTAAACGAACGGAAATAGACCCCCGGTCATATGATGATTTACGTTCCTTTTGACATAAGGAACAATGTCCCGAAGTTAGCAACATTAATTTGGAAGCACCCTGTATAACATGACCCTGTATAACCCTGTATAATTGGGCCATTGCATTAAAAAACAAGTTGTACAATCTTAAACATGTAACTGTTTCAATCAATAGGCCGAACCCGTTTAAATTTACTCGGATTTACGTTCAGGTACTCTAGTTAAATTTTTGTTATGGACATGTTAATATTTTTCTCAAATTCCCAAATTCACAAAGAAAGAGAAAATCCTCTTAGAGAAAGAAACATTTTCAAAGAAAACATTGAGTCCTTTGTGGCATTAGTTAGTCCTTTGTTGTTTAATATAAACATAGTCTTTTTCTTGATTGTTTTGTCTTCTGTAACTAAAAATATACACGTAAACCAAAATAAGATGAAGGAAGATTATATGTTTATTTCAAGACGGTTTTAGGAATATTAATTTGATAAATATTTTCTTGTAATAGATCATTAGTACTTACGATACAATTTCCGTTAAGTTTGCTTTATATATATATATATATATATATATATATATATATATATATATATATGAGATAATTTGTATTTACTTGTTAGGACTACTAATATAAATACAAATAATAATTACTATAGTACACAGAGTACGCTGTTTACTATAATGATCTTATATACATATTTCGGACTTGCATTAAATTTAAAATCTGTATTCTACTAAAAAGGTTTAACAAATAAATATTTTATTACTTACATAAATCTGTAATAATATATTATCTAATTGAAATTGTAAATTCGTTCATTTATTCAAAGATGTAATTTGTTAGGCCTAATGATATTGTTCTTGCTAATAATATAAGATCATTAACATTCACGTATAATTCTTTTTACTCTAATTTCTGAATGAAATACTGAAAATTGTACAGCTAAAATGTGTCTTGTTTTGCAAATTTTCAAATTTTAAGAGGATCACGACCACTGAATAAAACTAAACAATTTGTTTATACTTTAAAATTATAACCAACGTTAAATATGAAGAATACTTTTCTACTCTACAGTTTCAGTTACCTTCATCCCACTAATGTCAGTCCTTACATAGTTTGGAAACTCAGCTCTCAAAGCTTAACGACAAGTTGTTCACGAACCGCCCCACAGCTGACGTGTACAGTTCGTGACGTCATAGAAGTGCTGGCGACGTATTTGGCTCGTATTAAAGTGTCAGCAATATTACACCAGACTGCACACTAGCTGCTCTGTAATCCGGCTAACGACAGACAGAACCAAACTTGACAAGTTGATCCTTTAACAGTTTTTTTTTTTTTTTTTATTGTTTCACAACCATCGAATTACTACGCTGTTTAGATTTTAAATACACTTTAGATCTTAAAACCCCTCTTTATAAATATAATTTAATGTTCATTAGTATTTAGAATATAATTTATTTTTATAGATCACGATAAAGATACGTGCGGACTTAAATAACCATTGAGTTATAATATTGACTATAATGTATAAAAGTAAGGTACAATTCTTATGAAGAGTAGATTTCTGAATTTTAAATTTCAATATATATTTGTATACTATCTTTTAACACCAGCTGTCGTAAGATAACAAATGAAAACTACTATAAGTAAGGGTGGTTTATTACCTAATGCAGCCATTTGATTCAGTCAGGAGGGGGGGTTCTGATCTTTTATAAAAAATTACATCAAAAACCCAATTTAACAACAATTGAACGTCATTACTTTTAGTTCCAAAGAGATAAATGAATAATAAAACTCTCAGTCAGAAACACCATTTTAAATAAAAGCATTTTATAAAAACCAAACCAAGTCAGCGAGTAAGGAGATTGGTGAAGTGCTTTTGACGTAACATTTACAGTGCAACATTGTTTCCATCTCCTCTCAGGTGGAAGTTGATAGGATATGATGTACATGTTGTTTAAATTTTTGAAAATAATTACAAAGACCAACGTATTTGGCAGCCCTCTATTATCAAATGCAAATGCATTTATTAAAAAAATAACACGTTTGACATTATGGAAAAAATAATTGTTGTATGTTTACAGGATACAAGATGGTGATTTATATTTCGTACGGTAATCTTACGGTCATAAAGCCGTATTAAAAAATGTACAAGTTTAAAATCAATTACAGTGGTGAATAACGTATATACATTCACATGATTGAAGCTGTGATAGATTATGGAGCAGAGCCCAAATTAAATGTTGAATGATTATTTGAAATTGCCTAGATGCTGCTTTCATCTCTTCATCACAATGTGGGGAAGGTTTGATCAAACTCCGTAAAGCCGTTTTCTCGAGAAAAGCGGGTAAAATCAGCGTAACATTAAAAAAATATATTTTTGACTTTTCTCATGTATAAAATATAACAATATGTATAACAAAGTTATTTAAAATATCTGTACATATTATCGTATATACATTTTGTTATCAAACTTCAAATAAATTGGTCCAAAAAATAGTTTTGCCAGTAAGGTTGCGTATAAATTATTATGGCTGATGCGGCAGAGCTCCAAAAGTAATTTAGAATAAGAGAATTTTATATGAAATTTTATATGGTAGGGGGTATTACTTTACCCCCTACTGAATTTCAGCTCTGGCGGTTCATTAGTTAGTGAGTAATTTTGCAGGCCATTGGGGAAGACGCACAAATAATCATAGAGCGGGAATAGGAATATAGGACGTGGTTTCATTGTGGCGTACTACCTATTTTCTTACTTAAGATCAACTCAGTCATACCCAAAAATACTTTGTCAATAATATGTAAAAGTTTGACAGGAATTGTGAAAACCAGTGGGGTGGAGCTCCAAGGGATATTATGAACAGATGTACACCGATGTTTTTTTATGATATTAGCTGAATCACCATAACATAAAGAGAAATGAGGACTGAGAATTTTTCCACCATTAAGATAAAATTCCAATGATCGTGGATAATTCCTCCGGAATGAATAAAAATCGAGTACACATAGCAATATCAGCAGCCACCAATATCAATCAAATAAATCCAACTAGTATTTCAATATGTTATCAAATATTTTCAATTTTAAAAACCTTGTTATATATCCTACGTAGATTCGACCCTTTGCGACTGTTATTTGCGATACACTCTCCCTTTGACTGTATAGGAACAATATCTATATTTCATCGTGAAAACCAACATCCTCAAATCCATAACTAGCTAACCAAAACCATCCACTACTAACTATTCTCAATAACATATTTAATCAGAGCTTTAATATCATAACATATACTAATAATACATAAGCAGAATTTTCAAAAGAATGATATATAAAGAACCGCTTAACCGATCTGTATGGTTATTACATTTCATGCTAGTAATTTTGTTGCGAGACAATTAAAAGAGGGGGATATGTTGTAAATGCATTACCTGTTAACTCATTACAAACACAGCACAGTAGCAAAAACATTTGCTGCAGATTTTATATTAACTACTGGAATAGCAATTCACTATACACAATAACTTACACAAAGGTGATGTCAATTCAGAGGTATGAGAAGACTGGTTTGGAGTTCATGCAGCAGGTTAATATACAAGCAGGTGTTTTGTAAGAGTGAGATATAAGGTACTACTGAACCGAATGTTATGCTTGATGAGCCAATTTGTATATGTGGTGTTGTATGCTGTACTTACAATTTCCATTCACATTTAGGGTTCTGTCCCACAATCCCTATAAGCTGTAATATCAATCTTGGAAATAATAAATCCGTTGTATCGAATATTTACAGTTGTTGACACATTAAAAAACTAGCACAGCAGCTGGACTTTATTTATTTATTTATAGATTAAGTATACATTTTCCATGCAAGAGTATGTAAACTACGTTAAGAGAGACGTTGTAACTTCAGAAGCACGACAAGAACATTATCCCAAGTTCGAGCAGCAGGTCCTACGTCTTACTACTGATATACACTTTATTTTAGATATTAAAATTGTATTTAATTGTTAATGCAGTAAAGGAGTATTAAAAATTCATCTTGAACCTTATAATTTCACTATGTAATTTTAAAGCCATTTAAACTGTCGAAGGAAATGTGAAACTAAAACATGAATAAGTTCCTTTTTTATCTCGTTGTTTTAAATTGTTTCACTCTTGTATCAAGAAAATCATATTTGCATTTGAGTTGTTTGTACTAATGTTGACATTTTTGAGAAAATACTAGATTACACAAAAACATTTAATTACTTAACTGTCGTTTAGAGAGTAGTCTTGTGTCTCTTTTTATTTAGTCCTTGCTCAGCTTCAGTTCAACGCACTTCTGACTGATGATAGGGGTTGAAGCTGAGAGTTCTGATGTGCCTATCCATGAAATATTACCAAGTGTTTATTATCAACCACAACCACAACGTTATCAAACATGTGACGTCATTATCGAGACTGCCCACAACCCGAATGTGGTTAATTAGGCTTTAATGGCCAATTATCTAACTTGTGTCTAGCTATTTTGTATAAGAATTACACACAATGTGAGGAAATACTGCAGTTTCAACAATACCCATATCGTATACAAATGTTTGAATACATGTTTAACCTGTTGAACACAACATATTTAGTTACAACTCCTTAAAATAACAGCAGTGAAATAAATAAGACTAGCATTTGCTTGTAATATTTTAAAAGCCCGTTACCGAGTCCCAAATAACATTTTAAAAAAAGAGCAGAGAGTTAAAGTCTAGAAAAAAAGTATCAAGTGGATATAAAATTGATGTGAAAGATAATCAGTGAAAGTCTCCTCAGATATCTTTCAAAAGACTAACTTTCAAAGTAAAGTTTTCAAATTTAAAAGTCAACCGTCCAAGATTTTTTTCTTACAAAGATTAATCAGTTATTCTGTTCACTTAATTCAAGTTTTATTTTCAATTTTATCTTGAATATATACACACACAAATACACGTACACAAACATACTGTCCATTATTTTGTAATAATATTATTTAATAAAGCTTTTTTAATCATACTATATAAGTAAAAAATTTAAAAGAAAAAACAGATTAAGACAATAAATATTATGGTTTTAAAGGTATACAATTTATTAAGTTGAGTTTCTTATTTGTACTGCAATCTTAAACGATCTATATTTCAATTTTTTCAAGTGAATCACCAGTAGAAACCGCCGTTAAAATTTGAATGGTTTGCTATGATATTTCATTTTAAAAAGATAAATAACAATACAAAAACCTATCTCTTATTTTATAAAAATTTTAAAAAAGTTATTTTTATAAAATAAATCGCTTCAAAATTCAAAAATAAAATGCGAACATTACTTTGCTATTCGCATAATTCACCAACATTCGTCTTCAAGCATCCAAGATAGTGTTTTACTTTATATACTTTATAAATTATAAATAATCACAACAAGAAACCAGCTTAGAGTTTTTAACTGGCTAGGATAGTTATCAATTGTAGTTTATTTATATGATGAAGGTTTTTGTGTTATTAAAAGCTTTAATCGCTTTTATTAAATATAGAATGGAAACAATAGCAACGTCAACGAGTGTAGTCTTTTGACAAAACCATCAGTGAATATGTGTCAGAAATGTTTTTGACATAACAGAAAAAGGGTGGTTTTCTTTTGCTACCAATACGGTGGGTTTTAGCTATTTTAAAATAATTTACTTCAACAGTAACATAAACTATACTATTGACTTTTTTGTGAATAAATAGAGTGTTGAAACTTAATTTGTTAACAACACATCCTAATACAACACGTTCATCGAAAATTATGAGTACTTGGCATTTCAAGTTGATTAACCATAGTCAAAGTTGAGAGTTTTATTCCAGGTTATATACTTTAACTTTATCTGTATCTGATATTTTACTCGCTGTTCAAACATTATGTAATTCAAATACAAGGATACAAATTCATACAAGATCATTTGTTACAATATCATTCAAGGTTTAGCGAGAATATGTCTCTCAAATGATAGATTATAATATTTTAAATTGCATTTCGAATGGTTTTAAGCTACGCCATTTTGATTGGATATCCTAACCAGCCTCCTAATAGCACAGCATAAGCAACGAACGTAGTTAGTAACGTATACAACAATAATAGACTACGCTGGGTCTGAAACTATATTCTTTATACATGTTGCCTAAGCTAAGATTTAGTGAGATATAACTGTTGTTCTTAAATGTAGGACGAACAGAAACCAAACTGAAATCCAATAAATAAGTTCAGTAAGGACAATAAAAAGTAGTTATCCTATTTTTGTTTAATATTATATCAATATTTTTAAATAAACTATGTATACTGCTTCAATTCATTTTAAGCTGATACTTAAAATTGCAATAATACAATTGTCTTGTAAAATGTATACCGATGTAAAGAGAGGTGTCGTGAAGAGATGGGATTATTTTCATTATTCATACTGCTTATTAAATAGTAGCAGGAAAGCAAAACTCTATCCTAATGCTATTGGTTTAAAATACTCACTGAAATGTAATAAAAGACTAAATTTACTGACACCGTTAGTTTTCGACTAATCTGCTTTATCAGTTAAATCCAAATCATCATCACTAATGGGTATACTATTTTCAGTAAACCTAATTCAAAATAATAAAGATTGTTAGAATTAATAATAATAATAATTAATAATAATTATAACTAGTTATAAATTAAAAATTTAATGATGTTTATTTTAAAATTTAAATTTATATTTAAGGGTTTCACTAATTTATGACAGAAAATTACTAATAATACAACGGTAAAATTAACGTTACTATTAAAACTTTATTAACCTGACTAATACGACATTATGATTCATAAGCTATACATAAAGAATAATCAACAATGTGAAACTAGGTGGTCCATTACACACATTACTGCATTAAAGCAGTTTAAAATTGAATTGTAAACTACGAATTGAATTGTGAATTTATTGCCATTATTACAATGGCAATAAATTGCACTTTGATTCTTGTTGAACCTTTGTGGAATAGGTTCTGAGTCTAAAATAACTCGATTGGCAACAAACTAATTAACTAGCATTATACCAAATTTCCTAATTGGTTTCAGGAGAACGTTTCATTTCCTACAGCCAGTGTCAGCGAAGGCTGTATTGAAATGTCGGGTCTGTGGATCGGAATAGAGCGTTTAGAAGATCCTTCACTGGATCTTCAACAGTTTATTTAATTTTGTCATGTATTTTTAGTATTAATTACCTTATTAAGTCATTTTTATAATTTATATATTCTGGATTCGTTTAGTTTCAACTATCCTAACTTATCGAGGCGGGAGTAACATGATCATATATTCTTAAACTAATAACTAATCTAAAGTAATAATGTTGTGCTCTTTGAGACGGATGTTCAAGTTCAACCGACATATCATAAACACGGCAGAACAGTAATCAAATAAAGTAAAAATCAAAATTGTTACTACTTTTACATTTATTGTTGGGGTATGATAATTGATGAAAGTTCAGTTGGCGCATTGAAGTAAAAACCGTGATGCAAGTCAGAATTATTAGGTATGACATCTGATTGTTGTAATGTTTTAAATTTATACGGTAAGGTAAATGCGTTCCGTTGACATCTATATAAGATGACTTATTGGTTTCTAAGTGTAATTCCGTATTTTTTATTATTTTTTAAGATTTTTTTCTACAGTTTAGGTCAATTTCCTTAAACCATTTTACTGTAGACCCTATATTCTCGTTCATGATCGATTCAGCATCTCCAGTGTTAGTGAATGGAACATGTAAATACATCTGTAAGTCGTCTTCATATATGGCTAGTTTATATAGTATAGTTATAGTTTATTAAATAAGTCATTTTAGAAACGGAAAACATCAAGAGTCTTGAAACAGAACCTTGAGGCAACGAGTCCCTGATGCAAAATTATCATGAGGCATCCTAGAGTTCGTATTGGAAACAGGTGACTACAACATCAATCAATTTTGTTCCATAGTTTCTTAAAAAAAGATCAATTACAGTAAAAATCATTTGTCTCTATTTCCATTTTGTTTCCTGATGCATAAACCGAAACAGATGGTCCTTGTAATAAACAACAAACGACAAGAGTAATAGGCTGTACATGTCATCACGTGCCCAATCTGTATGTCCGTGCTTTTTCAACTTAAAAACATAGCTTAGTACGTGTTTAATCCTTGATTTTTTTTAACTTCATTTCAACATACATGCCAACTATATAAATTATTACCTGTAAGCTTAAAGGGGGTTTAAAATTGTGTTGTTTGGAATCAATTAATTAGATAACACGTGTTTAAGGCTTATTGTCACTTTTAGTTTACCCTCACGAGGATTATTTTGTCAATGTCTTAACAAATAATGCAATTAATGATTAGAATATTTATATATTTTGGTCTCCAAAAACCGTTTTTATAGTTTCTGCAAGAAAAATTATACAAGGTTCATCAAATGATTCTCACTTGGTACAAATTCTTTGTTTTGGTAATAATTTGCGGGTGAATTAACTTAAGAAAAAATATTGAAAGATCAAACTTAGACTATAAGTAACAAATTAGGTTTTATTGGAAAATAACATAAATATAAATACCCCCGTCGCAGCAAACCTGCGTACTCAGCGAATTTCCAATGCAAAATATATGTCTCGATACCACATAAAGCCGCATACCAAGATTCATAAAAATATATTCACATAGAAGCGATACATCAAATTTTAATTATTCTCCATAAGAACATTGGGAATGAGTACGCAGGTTTGCTGCAACAAGGAACACAAAAAATGGGTTTTTATGCTAATATCAATATAACTCAACTAGGTGAAGTCGTATAGCAGTTTTTATTCATTAATGTTCATAATTAAGGGAGACAGAACATTTAATTATTCTCCATAAGAATAGCATGGGGGCTGAGTACGCAGGTTTGCTGCTACGGGAGCCTTTGGCAACAAATTTTTTTGAGCAAATATCAATAGACCACAACAAGATGAAGCTGTATACCAAGTTTCGTCAGTATACGTTCACAATTAAGCGAGATATAAAAATGTTCTTTTCCTCCATAAGAATAACATTAGACAACGTACTGTGTTTAGCACTTTCAATATCTCGGTAACCAATTGACGTAGAGGAATGATCAAAATACCAAATTGTGTGTTTTTTAAGCTGAATCCAATGGTGAAAACTAAAATTTGACTATTTCAAAAATTATATGTAAAAAATTCAAAAAAACCATTTTTGGGGTACAAAACCCCCGAAAAATACCCCTTAAGGTAGAGCGATATGGCTGGTTTTCGAACTTAAAGTCATAAATGTTCCTTTACACATTTACACCAAATTTCATCAAAATTGGACCTTTTTTACGAGAGTTATCGCACCCACGGACACACATATATATATATATATATATATATATATATATATATATATATATATATATATATATATATGTGTATATATATATATATATATATATATATATATATATATGTGTATATATATATATATATATACAGTTTCGAACGAATGTTTTTGGGATCTGGGGACCTCAAAACGAAAAGTTATCATGGTACCGGGCCTAGGTCTTACCATGCCGACTACGGTAATAGCTTCTTCCCTATAGGGGAAATTCGCTAAAAATAAACATAATGAGAATAAAAGTCATGTGAATTAGATCAGTTGAAAAAATGCACCAAACACAAAGGTACTGATAAATACCCGTTTTGCTTTGAGTTTACAATGAATCGGGCCTAAAAGGTACTGAGGGAAAAGCCTAGATCGAAAATAAGAAAATCCTAAATTTCTTTTTAGATGAAAAACACAAAAAACAATTCACACAGTCAGAACTTTTAAATTTATTTCATCAACTTTATTTTGTTTAACATGTAAACTAAAACAGAATTTAAAAAAATAAAACCTGTTACGCTTTTTTATAGATAGGATAAAAAGAAGCAATTGTAATAGCATTATAGCACCAAAGATTTGTTCATTTACTCCAAGAAAAGGTAAATTCCACGATATTTATAATAATGATAAAACTTATCAATAGACTGAAAACTCTTTAAAATTGTAATTTATCAAAGGGTAATCAATAAACTGAAAACACTTTAAATTTTAATTTATCAAAGGGTACAAAGTTTACTCTTTCATCATAAACTTTTAACTAGGGTTGAATTCGCTTATCAGATCAAGGTGAAAATAATCTCATCAAACAAGTTTTACGAGGATCGGGGATAAAACTGTTGAAGCTAATGTTCTTGATTTGCATTGGAGATTTCTTTATGATGAGTTAGTGGTTACTAATGCTTTAATAGTGAAAATCCTTTGATGTATTTAAGTTTCACCATTATTCACGATTTCATTTAACTGTTAACATGAAGACTTTTGATAATGTTGATACAAAAAGTGTTTTGTTTTTTATTTTTCTAACTGTAAAATATTTACAACTCTCTCGAGTAAAACCATATTTGGATATGTGCCTAATAATTATCACAAGAAACGGCCAAGTTCACTGTTAAAATCGTAAGGAAGTCAAGAGCAGGTCTACTGGTGCAGCAGTGACGTAACATATGCGCTGACGCGGTCTGCGGCTGCATCACTGAGCAAAATTAAACCAAAATACTAAACTCTGCAAACCCTCTACTCCGGCTGGCAATGGTCGAAGGATATAGTATTCGACAAAAGCGGCTCTTTGTGCATTGCAATAGTTAAGCCACTGTAATAAACGGTTTTTAACTCTTTTTTGTCTAAAAAAAATTAAAAAATTTAAGTAAATTTACAATAATATTGTTTAGTTTGTTAAACGTGAACTGTGGCTTAAGTATTAAGCCTTGTCTTGAAGAAAAGGTAAATGTCTACAAAAACTTGTAAACTAAACATAAACACGACAGCGATGGGTTTATTATGCAATAACAATGCTTTAGTTGTAAACGCCAACAAGCAATAATTTATCTACTTATGTCATTTTTTTTTTTTTCATTTTATAGTTGTCTGAGTCCAACCCAACCTTTAGTGATGGACCCAACCTTCAGTTATTTTAGTGATGGATTTGAAACTGAACGGATCGGACGAGGAGGTATGAAATCTTCGCAGACCACCACAGACTTTGTTTCGCATAGACCATCACTATGCTTGTGTTTCAGACAATAGCTTCTACGGTGATGGGTCGAGGTCATTCGTCCGCATTTTATAACTGATGTCTAAACACCTGAAAATATTTTAGATGTCGGCGTCGTCTGTGGCAGACGAGAAAGCTTGACATAGTTGTTTATATCTGAACACTGTGTCTACAAAAATAACCATGAGTTACTAATAGTTTTTGTACAGCAAAAATTCCATGTAGCGTAATAGTTCCAGGAGAGAAAAAATACACATCTTGGATTTAATTACACGTAAATATTTGTTTAACAACTAGTTACTTGAAAGAAATTAAGGTAGGCTTTTGTGGCCCAAATCAAATTGGCCTACTTCTTCTTGCATGGGCATATGGGATCTTTGAAAGTCAGTGAGGCAGAGCCATGAGGAGTGAGGGAAAGACAATCCATCACGAAACATGTTGAGGTAACTATTGCCATTTTAATTTGGTGACATCCCTTTTAATTTGACACCTTACTAATTATTTGTTTGGGAATATAAAGTAAGACATTAGGCTAACAACGCAGGTTTGCTAAAACAGGGATCCCAAAAGTGGAATATCTCGGCAACAATCAATGAGCTACAACCAAATGAATGGCCATAACCAAATAACTATAAATTTGTATTAAAATATATTCATAAACATAAAATGTTATTTACCCTCCATATGAATAAATAATATTGGGCAACTCTGTATAGTATAAGTACTTTGAAAATCTCTGCAACAGATTGACGTAAAAACATTATCACCAAAATTATTGTTTTCTAAAGCTAAACGTATTTACAGAATCAAACGTGAGGGGGTATGGGGCTTTCAATAACATTAACTGTGAAAACCTAAAACCTTTTTTCCATATTATTAAAATGGGATTTGTTGGTGCATTGCTTAGATTTTCTCCATTTAATCTATATCAATAATTCAATATGACCATTTTTTAAGCTCTATAAAATGTCGAATCAAAAAATATGTGTTTTAATACTTAATGGAAGGATCGTTAAAAGTTATTTAAAATGTGTTAATCACCCATTAAACCCCTTCCCATGAACTCTCTCTTCTGGTTTTTGAACATATAGAGTCATGAATGTCCCTTTACTCAATTTTTCTATATGTCATATAAATATGACAAAAAAGGTTATTCATGGGTTCAAAGGTTTAAAAGGTTATTGCATTAATACTCACAAAAACTATTTATATTCTTTTGTCAACATTATTTAAATATTCCATTGTGTTCTCATATCAAGCCTTAAAATATTGTATAAGTGGAATGAAATAAAAAATTACGCAGCCAACGTTTTTACTTACGAGTAAAACCTTTTAAGACCGTCAACTTACTTTACTTGACACTGTCAACTTGTATAACGAAGCAAGAAATTCAAATAACCCTCTGACTATGCTGAGTCTTCTTGAAACCTTGACTGCGACGTTGGATATAATTGGAGGCAATAATTGTTTTAGGCTGGTAATTTGTTCTTTGTCGCTTACTGAAACCCTCATGGTTCACGTTTGATGCTGTTCATTCACACTGTTTAATTGAAACTGTTTGATGGTTATTGTATCTAACGATTGCCAACTAGAATAAGAATAAAAATAAACTTTATTTTCCCAAAACAATTGCAATGAATTACAATAACGATTTTATAACAAGGGGGTGTTAGTTTTAATAATTATTTTAAGCTTCGAAATTGTATAAAATGAATGTTATTTATTGATGTTGAAAATCTCAGTATGTAAATTACCGAACTGTTCGGCCGGACGGATATGCATACTTTGTGTTAAATGCCTGTATGTGTAATGTGTATATTCGAGGCCTTTTTTAGTTCCAAGCGACTCTTCATCAAAGAAAATCGTGCTTGACGTTTAAGGTTTGATATCTTAAGGTTGATGGCATTTGAATGACTTAATATGCGTTCGAAACTCGAGTCACCGTTGTGTGAAAGTTCGAGAATCGTTGAAGGACTGGGTGAGTAACCATAAATAACAAATATGGAAAAGGCGTGGATGAAGCAAGACACTTATAACAATAAAAGGTAAAATAGGCAACCTCAGAACAATATACACAGTCGATAAATTTAAGAAATAGTTTTATATTTGTAAATGATTTATTTTTTGTTTGAGATTAAAATCTATTGTCCCATTATTGACACTTGTTTTGCTTTTGGTACTGTATAAAAGTGTCAGCAAAGTTCAATTCAGATTTATGTATTCTATATTTACTATTTATATTCATATTTTGTCTTTTACTCTTGCCACTAAATTGGGTTTTATCATGTTAATGGAACCTTGATGAACTTTAGATGACCCTTTGATAAATCCTGGGTCTCAGTAAATATGACAGCAGGGCGGCATTCTAGTGGTTCACCACTGGAATTGTAGTTTTTCAAATAGTTTTTAAAGTTTTGTGTAATACTGAACCAAAAGCTTTTTTTAACGTCGATGATAGCTATTATACTCCCTAAAGTAGTATAGTGATTTGTGAATGAGTATATAAAAAATCATGACTAAGACACAAATACAGTTTAAAGTAGGAAATAAAAATGCGAAGGCAAAATTAACCACATAAGGTTTGTGAAGGTTAAGAGGATTGATTAATCCAGTAAACTATATTTCAGTTACATATTTAAAGTTTAAAATTCCGACTCAGTTTTTTATATAAAAATTTAGATAGAGTTCGATTTTATGTTTGAAACTGGACTAAACGAAGGTAAGAAATTTAATGCAATGAATAAGAAAGCTAAGGCCTATTGGCCTATGCTATTACCAAAGAATACAATGTGAAATATTTTCCATACATTTTGTAGCTATCTAGAATTTCCTGTGCGCAGCTTGCTCATCCCGTCTTGAGAAGCAAAATTGGAAATAGTTAAATAGTAAACAAAACAATGACAGTCTGTAATTAGATGCAATCCCTATAACAGCTGTTTCTTTAATTGAATTAAGATCAAACGCATGTGACATAAACCAAATAAAACTCTCATCCATTTGAATAACATGGGGACAAACGCATGTGATATAAACCAAATAAAACTCTCATCCATATAAATAACATGGGGTCTTGGAAGTCCCACGGGGCAGAGCCCTGAGGCCTGAATCGAAAATCTAAAGCCAGTTTGCAAAACTGCACACCTAGATACGCGTTTTAGTGTATGAGGGGGTAAATCATAAAACAAAAAAGCCTTATTATTTACAACGTTTGCATGCAGCGTATTATAATGAAGATGGATAAATTATGTATTTTTGTTGTTCTGTCTTTAGATAGTTTGTATGTTAGCAGATGAAATACAATTAAATGTTGGTAAATATGTAGACTGTATTTTTTATCGTTTAATTATAAACGTAGTGTAAACAGTTAGCCTACGGTAGGTTAATTTGTATTACAAATTTGAACCCAATGAACGAGCCTCTGAACACTTAATAACATTAACTGCAGTTTTTAACAATCAAAATTTGGCTTGAAGTGACATTAAAATAAATTTTATTCAACATCCAAAACAAACTAACAACAAAGTTTAAACTAACTCTTATGGGCTACTGCATGCAGGCGTAAGATGTATTTCGTAAAAGGGCACTTTTTGAATTCAGACCCGTTCTAATGAATATTTAAATATGCTTTATGTTTGGGGCTTTATTAAAATAACACCTTTAAACTTTTCACGGCGAATTCCCATTTTGTTTCATTCAATTCGAAATTAGCTGTTCACATATAAATTGTTAAGCCATTGAATTTATTTTATAACTAGTGAACTGTACTTCTTTAGTTTGTTTAAGCCCGTCATTTTTGATGGGCTGATAACAGCTACTAGTTTTATAAAAAAACGGATCATTTTACAAACGTTTAAAATTATATTCTTAGTTAAAAAGTGTTATAGTACTCTCTAACTAATATTTCTAATGATTCACTTAAGTTTTGAACATCATGTTTTATTTTAAACAGAGATTCCAATTCCATTTAATAAAATTTATTTTAAAATTTTGGAAATGGTATATTTTTTGCTTAAATTTTTAATTTATTAAAAGTTTTATTGTGACTAATGTCTTATAGTTTCCCTTTTAAAGCCAGTCAATGATAAGAGACTTCTGCGGCTGAACTTGTAGATATTTTTCCAAGTAAAGATCGTAATAAACGTAAACATCATACTTGATCTCTTGTCTCTCAATAATTTATGATGACTATAAAGCCTCGTAAGACAAAGAGGACTTAGTAACTCCTCAAATCGTGTAATCCGCCTAAAGGATAGATAGTGGATCACTCTGGCAGACTCAGGTCAAGTTATACCTTTTGAAGTAACAATTTTAAACTCTCTCTCTCGTATTGTGAGAGTTGTTGACTCTTACAATAAATGTTTTGCAGTGACAATAGCGACTGCCACCTGAAACAGATCCTTATAACCATCTTATGAACCAAGAGTTACATCCAGTATCAAACTGGGCTACTTTACTCGCTGCAACCGGAGTCTATTCTCCAGCTAAATAGAATTCTTCCTTACTTCCTTAAGGTTAAGATGTAGCGTTGCTACCGCAAAAGGAGTTACTCTGTAAGTGTCAAGTAGCAAGTTAAGTTTTGCATCGTGAAACCAATTGAACAACTTCTATGAAACTTTCTATCTTTTACATTTTGCTCTGACATAATAATTGAATAGTAGATAACAACCATATATTAAATCTGGTTCAAGAGCAACTCATGTTTTTAAATAGTTTCTGTGTCCCAACAAAAGTTGTCTGCATCGCCTGTTATTAAGTTAACCAGGACATTTCTTTTTCGTTCAATATAGATGTATTGTGACGGCCCAAAATCCCTAGACTGTTAAAAGGCATTAATACGACACTGTAGTTAAATAATTACAGTTTACCGTCACTAAAATCCATAATTGGAAGGAAGAACGGTGCTCTTAACATTATTATCATTATTTCATTTATTATTTCATTCCGAAGAATTAGCTGGTACAAAATATAAAATAAACCACCAGATGCTAGGATATTTGCTCCAAGCTAATCTCAACGTAGATGCTCCCATGGGCCCGGCCGGGCATTGGTATCAGCAGGAATGCGCAGCGTCAGCAACTTGATGCTCAGCATTGGCCTTAAGTGCACGATTCCTGTGCCTCTTAGTTTGAGTAATGGCGTGAGTGATCGTCGGGGGCAGCACTGAACAACGGAGTGATCCCGTGACGTCACGTGCTAAACTGGTTTCTGATTGGCTGGCTTGATTCAGGGTGGAGAAGGAGACGGAAGCCTCGCCCTAGTCCCGAGGAAGTCACGATTTAATTAACACGTGTCGCACCGCCTCTCCCTGCTAAATTATTAATTGGTGTTTTCTTTCTAAATTTAATGTAACCTTAACTTATTGTATTTTAACCGCGGATATACCTATTGTTAACGACGTATAAGTTGGTTTTAGATCAGTTGTTGTAAAGTTGTAAAGTTAAATAAAATAATAATTTTGTTTCCCAACCGGCATTATTATTATCTGAACTCCCAAAATCGGCTGAGTTACAAATTGGTGTCTGCTGCGGGGGTTTGTGTTGCAAGAAAACACCACTTGAAGTTCCCACAGAAGATGGATTTTGGTAAGTAACTAAATTTATTTTAATTAATTGGTGCAATCTTGTTTAATTTTATATGTGTCGTTTTAACAGTAACTGCTTAATTCTGTAGAGTAATAAATTAAACTCATTTTAGCGCAACTCCCGTAAATAAATATGCATTTTTCGAATTATTAGAGAATTTCAAAGTAATTAGATTAATTTGAGTAAAACTTCCCTTCACCATTAGCCTCATTGCGAAAGAAATAGATAGCGTCGGTTCCCCCTCCATCGTCACTTTGCATTCATTGTGTGTGATGCGTGATCGAGATGGCATGGCGGTGTTATGAGAATGTCTGAGAATGTCATTGTTTGAGAAGACATGTTAAGTCGGAATTATAAGGCTATCAGTGTTTCGGTTGAGCTCTAGTGGTAATAGATATTGATAAATATCTATCCTAGATATTGATATAGGTAGAGTTGATTTGAATTATTTCCTGTACCTAGAAGGGTCTGATTTAAAAGTAAAGTGACTTTGGAAAATTAAATGTTCATTACAGGCGATTGTTTTCGTTAAATAATAAATGAAAACTTATTGAAATATTTCTACATCTGGCTTGAAGAATCATTGTGAACCAACAATAAGTTTAATTGCTTAGTAGGAAAACTAACTATTAATACTTGGTATAAATTGCATGAAATAACATTTGTGAACCTTACATGCGATCCTAAAGGTACCGGTAACTTGAGGGGCCGTTGCTGCGTGGTTTTAAGACGAAATTAAAATATAGTAATAAAGTAAATAGCTTAGAAACGGTAATAACTTTTGAAAAAATATTTATATAGAATTTATTAAACTTCAACTTAGAATTTTTTGTTTTACTATCCAATGAATGGATATTTCCTCTGTGCCGTAGCTACGAGTTCAAATCAAGGAAGGATCGCATAGTTTCACTATAGAATAATGGTTTAAAGGTAATAAACAAAAATAAAACGCTTTTTGGATTTTCGACGAAATAAAGCGTAGGTAGTGTAAAAATAGGGGTTTTGGGACATGTTAAAGAAATTAATTGGTACTTAGAAATAATCGACGTCGAACACCATAGTAGTGGGTAAATGTGTTTTTTTTTTGTAGCCACTGATGAGTCCAATATTGCCTGCCGGTGCAAACGGCAGCAGTATACTCATGTAGGCCAAGTAACTTGGGTCCTGGTTCTTGATTTGTGGTCGATGTTTAACGTGATGTGTTTGACCCGTATAGAGGGGTTGTTATTAGTGATGAGTTTAAAATTGCCTGCCCGTGCAAACGGCAGCAGTACACTCATGTCGGACCGGAATGTGAAGTTGTGATTTCTGACTTTTCTAAGTCAAATGCTCTCTCTTGAGGAGACTGAAGTGATCGGTGTGATTCGATCATTGGTGAATCGGGTGCCTGCCCGATTTATCAGAAGCTCCTTGTATTCCAGCGTTTGTGGAAAAGTGGTTTTTCCTGAGATTGATGGGTGCATAGTGCTTCAGAGCCCTGTAAGGTAGCTCTGAACTGTTATGAGAATGGCGGAAAGATCAACCTGATCACCATGCAGTTGAGTGGAGTTGAAGTGATCTCCGAGGTGTAATAGGATGCGACGTTATTAGTGATGAGTTTAAGGTGCCTGCCCGTATACACGGCAGCAACACTCATGTCGGTCAGATGAGTAAAGTTTTGTTCTCGAATTGAAGTCGATGCTCTCTGACGAAGAGACCAAGTAGATGAATATCTATGTGAATGTCACCTTGAAGGTCCTGCAGGGACTAGATGATCAGCTTGGCACCGAAGCGTAAAGGGGTATTCTTTGGAGAGTACTTTCCAGCACCTAAGAGTCCATTATGCTGGCGCCCACATGGTTGAGTAGGTGATGTGGGGCGGCCGTTCGGTTATTGTGGTAATCACAGTTGTCATTTTAGGTTTGAGATGGAGAGTTCGAGTTGCCGACCTGCTCCGTGTCACCCTGGGAGGCCGTGTACAGCGCCCGCGGGCTGCGCAGAGTCGCCACTTCAGAACCGTGGAGAGATGGCACCCTCCTGTCGAATTGGTAGCAGATCGTGCACCGGAAGCAGAGCACGACAGTTCCACGAGCGCAGCTAATGTTAGGCTGACCTTGCTGTAAAATGTGACGAGGAGTGACTTACCGACCGGGACACTTTCAGTAAGTGAAAAGTATTTGAGAAACATAGACTTTTGACCGTGATCAAGAAGTTGCGTACTACGCTGCGAAGAAGCGAGTACCTCTGGAATTGTCTCCGCGAGAACGCGATGGCGAAAGGACTGGGGATCCCCTTCCGATTTTTGTGTTATTATGTTATTATTAATGATTTTTTTGTACCGGAATATGCTGTTGTGTTTCTAATAATTTGTGTAATAGATGTAGGCTGGTAATGACAACTTTTTTGAATTGCTATTCGACACGATCCAACTAACGCCGGTAGTATATCTCAAGATGAGTAAAGGATTCACTGGCCCATCTGGTGTCCTCAGGAAGGTAATGTGCACACTCCCTACCCCCTAATAAATCCCTTCCCTTCAACTCCCTGATTGGACTGTAGGCACCCGGGAGCCAGCCTGAATGATTTTTCACAATTTAAAGAGACAAAAATTGACATATAGTTAGTGTATAGTTAGTCAAGAGTACTGTCGAAAATGCCTTGCTGAGGGATTTTCTGGACCCCGTCAGCAAGACAGTGTTGTGTCGCTACCAGGCCTACTGAACGTGAGGTTGTGTTAAAGATTAGTTAATAATTCTTTCTACAATATTGATTATTCGACTGTATATTTGATTTATTATTGGTGATTTTCAAGTGGTTTTGAGGCTTCTGCCGATAGTGGGTGGAGTACCACCGGAATTGATGAACAATCATTGGATTGGTGAAAAGTTTTTTTTGTTGTTTCTAGGTGTCAATATGTTACTTGGCTATTTTGATATGTGTTGACGAGTTAATGAGTGTAGGCACTGTAGCTTGGGAAAGGGTGTGTTAGGATGGTAGTACATTTTCTTTTGCTAATATTTGACCCTACTTTGGAAGATCCGTTACTACCGAAGGAGTGACAGAGTATAAGACCAGCCCCAAGTGAAAACCCGCGCGGCTTCACCATAGCGGGCAAGTAGCGTTCTAAGATTGCCATAAAAATGCTGAACTCAAGTACCCTCTTTCGAATTTTAAAATATAATAATTCATACCCTGTTCAGATACTAAGGAAAATTAACCGATTGGTTCTAAATACACATAATTAAATTCAGTGATGAATCTTCTAACAATGTTGTAATGGTCTGTTGAGATGGGAATGTGTGTTTTGTTTTTGTGTTTAAGTTTAGGTAACTTTTGTCCTAGTGAAATGAGATATTTTAATTTTTTGTTTGAGGAGTTGTTTTGTTTGTTTAACTTTGACATTTGAGATGTTTTGATTGTGATATTTTTGAGATATATTTTGTAAAGGGAGAGGCAAATGCGGACCGGCAACAATTCGAGTTTTTTTTTCAAAGTTGAAGATAAATAATTTTTTTATTTTGTGGAGAGAGTTGAGGTTAGCTGTCCGGAGTTAGAAGTTTCCTGATCATCGACCAGCCAACGGGAGACGGATGTGTACTCTCCTAACATTGAGAGAAGTTGGACTTGGCAATCTGCTGTTACCTCATGCTGGGGACAGCATGGTCTAAGGGTGAGGGGGGTGTGACGGACCAAAATCCCTAGACTGTTAAAAGCCATTAATACGACACTCTAATTAAATAATTACAGTTTACCGTTCCTAATAATTAAATTTCTACCGTCACTAAAATTTATAATTGGAAGGAGGAACGGTGATATTAACATTATTTCATTTATTATTTCATTTTGAAGAGTTGGCTGGTACAAAATATAAAATAAACTACCAGACGCTAGGATATTTGCTCCAAGCTAATCTCAACTTAGATGCTCCCACGGGCCCGGCCGGGCATTGGTATCAGCAGGAATGCGCAGCGTCAGCAACTTGACGCTCAGCATTGGCCTTAAGTGCACGATTCCTGTGCCTCTTAGTTTGAGTAATGGCGTGAGTGATCGTCAAGGGCAGCACTGAACAACGGAGTGTTCCCGTGACGTCACGTGGTAAACTGGTTTCTGATTGGCTGGCTTGATTCAAGGTGGAGAAGGAGACGGAAGCCTCGCCCTAGTCCCGAGGAAGTCACGATGTAATTAACACGCGTCGCGCCGCCTCTCCCTGCTAAATTATTAATTGGTGTTTTCTTTCTAAATTTAATGTAACCTTAATTATTGTATTTTAACCGCGGATATACCTATTGTTAACGACGTATAAGTTGATTTTAGATCAGTTGTTGTAAAGTTGTTAAGTTAAATAAAATAATAATTTTGTTTCCCAACCGGCATTATTATTATTTGAACTCCCGAAATCGGCTGAGTTACAGTATAATTGTATAGATTTAAATTTATCCAGTTTACCCTTAAACTGGGCAAGAAGATTAATTACTTATTACAGTTTCTTTTAAGTCAAAAAATTCACGTTTCACAAAGCAGTTTAAACTGTAGGAGTCCTTTAAATCATCACAACTTAATTGGCAGGGTATAAATAAATTGTAAACCATTAAATATGTATGGTGTCGCGTCGCCTTGCTTACTGGCAAATAAGTATTAAATATTATTTTTCTCGTATAACAAAGTAAATTCTTGATTATTAAAGGCATTAAAGGCTTATAAACTAAGGCAACTCCAAAATTGCTCAAAGTAAATGTCAGTTACTCTTTGTTCAGTTGCTGTCAAGTAAAAAGATATTTGAATATTCTGCCGTTATATAATACTTCGTACGTCTGAATTAAAATAAATACGATTTCCGAAAAGCTTATTGTATATTTCTTCTTGTATAAAGCTTCCGTTTGTATATTTCTTCTTTAAAAAATTATGTTAAGTTTAAAGATTTTTTGCATGCAAGAAAACAACATAGTTGGGTAAATTATGAGCTCTAGTGATGATTTATTATTACAACTGTGACGTTTCCTCATATGTAAAGTAATTAGAAGTTCAGTATAGTTTGCATTAGTGACCGTTGCTAAGACAGCTAACCATTGACCTATTTTCGTACATGTACTACGTAAACCAAAACTTTGCATTTTATATTGATTTGATGATTTTTTTTAAATTATTATTTCAAAGTTTACTCTTGTTTTTAATCCTGAACCACAGTTAATATGTTACTAATATAATCAATTTTGAATAGTATTTGTTTTCTCCTGGAATCAATTTTATATCAACAATGCTTGTTATAATGCTGTCATTAGTCTGTAGTTTGTTGAGATTCTGACAATGTTGTTTTGGACTATGTTTTTTAAGTTTTAAATAAAAAGCCCTGTAAACTAAAGAGTTGATTAAAGGTGTGGGTTTTTCTACGGAATAATAAGGAACAAATGATACTAAGTGAAAACTATTATCTGTATTTACGAATAAATTTTAATTACAATTGTATATAATTAATTTACATAAAACATGTCGTTTTCAGGTTTTAATGGCCAGTATGTATTTTTGATTATTCGTACATATATTTTGATGATTGTTTGGTTTCTTTTTCTAGCTAAACCTAAGATGTTACTATAATTAGAGACTTATATGCAAAAAATAGAAAAACAGTAGACTATTTATAACAGTTTACGGGCGAAAAACCTTATCAACAAATTTTAAAACTATGTTAACACTAACCATATATTGTTTTCCATTTATTAGTGTCATCACAACGAAATAACTTTAGTCCATTTTAGCGAATTTCCCCTTTAGGGAAGAAGATATTAACGTAGTCAGCATGGTAAGACCTAGGCCCGGGACCATGATAACTTTCCGTTTTGAGGTCTCCAGATGCCAAAAACAACATTCGTTCAAAACTGTATATATATATATATATATATATATATATATATATATATATTCGTGGGTGCGATAAATCTCGTAAAAGCGGTCCGATTTTGATGAAATTTGGTACAAACATGTAAAGCAACATTTATAACTTTAAGTTCGAAAACCAGCCAGATCGTTTTATCCTAAGGGGTATTTTGGGGGGGTTTTGTACCCCAAAAATGGGTTTATTGAGTTGTTTACATATAATATATTAGTAAATCAAATTTTAGTTTTCATCATTGAATTCAACTTAAAAATACCAACAATTTGGTGTTTTAATCATTGTTCTACGTCAATTGGTTACTGAGATATTGAAAGTGCTAAACACAGTACGTTGTCCAATGTTATTCTTATGGAGAGTAAGAAAAATTGTAAATCTCGCTTATTTATCAACTTATCCTGACAAAACTTTGTGTATTGCTTCATATCAGTGTGGTCTATTGCTATTTGCACAAAAAACTATTTTTTTTCGGTAGCTCTAGTAGCAGCAAACCTGCATACTCAGCCCCATGTTATGTTCATGGAGAATAAGTCAAATGTTATCTCCGTTAATTATGAACATAAATTAATAAAACTTGGTATGTGGTTTTACCTAGTTGAGTTGTATTGATATTTGTAATTAAACCCATTTTTTGTGTTTCTTGTTTCAGCAAACCTTCATACTCAACCACCATGTTATTCTTATGGAGAATAATTAAAATGTCATAAATCGTTTATTTATGAATGTATATTGATGAAACTTGGTATGTGGCCTAATTTAGTATTAAGATATATGCATTGCAAATTCGCTGAGGACGCAGGTCTTCTGCTACGGGGGTATTTTAAATTACTATTTAAACATTATTCATATAGCTTAAATCAAGAACTGGCATCTAGTGTCAAGCATTACATAATTACACCCCATTAGTAATTTGTAAGTAAATACTGTATTTAAAAACACAACCAAAATATTATTGGGGCTATTATATACGGTAATATTCCTCATATAAATCACTCTAAGACGCTATCAATGTTTGTTTTTATTTTATTGAAAATGTTCAAGTTAGAGGGAATCAAGGCCAAATTTTGTATGACAATTTTGTAAGTTATAAGTTGCATTCTCCTAGATTTTTTGATAATTTCTCGCAGTTCATTATCAACTATTAATTTTAAGAGTATGCAGTATCTTGTGAAATCCTCCAAAAAGTTCTTATAATTCAAATTAACTCTAATTTTATAAATTAATCTTGTGAAAATAGTGCATCGAGTTCAAACTTGTGCGAACACACATACGGATACAAAACGATTGAACGATGCAACTTAACGATAGCATTTTTTGAACATAAGTAGATTTAAAAACTTCAGGGTTTCATAACATTAATAGCCTGAGAAATGTCTATAATCGTTGGTTGGGTTTGGAACTTTTGAAAAATAAAGAGTATATTTTCCTATATTCCTATATATTTCAAAGAAAAATCATTTTGGCGAATTTGTAGGAAATATAAATTTACTCAAACAATTTATTACGATCAAATACTTTGGTATTAAAGTGTTATAGTAATTATTACATTATTACGCAAGCTAACATCTCTACTATTAAAGATTTTTTGTTAAACTATTTTAAATAATAAAGACATACGTGTTTCTTGGTTGTTACCTGTCAAGACCATATTAATATATTTTTATGAAGTAATTAAAACATAAATGAATGAAAACTTGATCTATCTACGTATTATATTTAACATTTTTTAAACTTCTTCGACGGTTCTTCAGATTAAAAATGTACATGACCGCCATTCTTTAAAAATATATCACTTTACTATAAGCTATACAACTATACTGTAGCAAAACATGTAAAAAATAACAAATTTAAAAAGTACACAAATTTGGCTCTTCGTATTATCCCATTAACAACCCCCAATTGTAATGGCTTTAGGTTATAGATGTTCGTATATAAGTAATCTAATACAACTGGAGATTACTTGCTCTTGAGCTAACTTAAATTATTGTTAATTTTGGATATGGGTTATCTTAATTCATGTACTAAGCCTCAGGGCCTCAACTTTGTCACTTCGCTAAACCTCAAATGATAAACTAAACCAGGCAGTAATACCACTCCACCAATTTGTGTTTTGTACTGTAGTAACTTTGATATAAATATTTGAAAATATATAAAGTTGTTGACGGTTTTTTTATGACACCTTATCTTATAATATAAATACCAAAATCTTAAAACGATTTTAACACTAACCATACATTGTTCCCATTTATTAGAGGCATCACAACTCAATAATTGTAGTCCATTTGTTTTTATTTACTGTTTAAACATAGCTTAAATCAAGAAATGGCATCTACTAAATTACAATATACTAATCACATGATCTTTCATGAAAAGTATAAATAATCTAGCCTAAATGTACCACAATCAAAATATAATCACCCTAACACGTTCTTTGATGGGGTAAATAAAACAAAATTAACCTTTTTAAAAAAGGCATTCTGCTCTACCAATAAATTGCTCAAAAGTAATCAATAAGTGTACGAAAAATGTCAATTATTATAAAACTAAAAACATTGTACGTGTGTGCTTGATATTATATTTTGATTAGCAGCATTTCCCGAATTCATCCGGGGATTACAGCAGGTGTGTGTTGTATTCTTTGGTCAACCTTTTGAACTGTATCAAATTATGAACATCTTGAAACGTAAAATCAAACAAAATAGTTTTTAGAAGACTGACATTGGAACTTTGAAGTCTTATATTCGATCCGGTAAAAGGGCTATTGTGTTTTGGGTATAGTAGCTATGTTTATCTACCCAATTTCATATTTTAAGGTCTATTAGTAATGGAAGTGTAACCTTATAAGTAGGGGGTCCATGTTATTTTTTTTAGTTATGCTAGACAAATAAAATATACGCTGATCCTCCCTACCACTTCTTCTTGACTTCGTTAACCCAACCTATACCTTTGTGACCTTTACATATTCATAACCAACGAGTTTAATACCTCTAGAGTGCACCAGTACAAGTTAATCTTCAAGAAAAAGTGAAGACTACATGGTAGCCCTCTGAACTTCTGCAATTAGTGTACAACCATATGAAGTGAGAGGCAAGGTGATGAAACCAGCTGAATCTCCGAAAACACTGACAATTGGTCTAGATGTTCCCACTGGGTGGGTGTTGTAGCCTCAGTGGTATCTTCACCAATGTCCTTACAGGCATTCAATAATTCCTCTAGGTTCCAGTCAACTGAGTCGGGTCGTTCGGAAATTGGAGCCTCCATTACAGGGTCAGTTGAGTCGAGGGTAATACCCATCGGGGAACTCTCTTTTTCGGAAGTCGTCACCGTTTCCGCTGTCAGTAGGGCATCTCCGTTCTCCAAAAGGTTCCAGAAGATACCAAACTTCGCTATCGGGGTCAGAAAACAATGCTGAGGAGAACGCAGTATAGCCTTCACACTCCATAAGAGTAAAGGAGGTACCCTTGTCCGGAGCTTCCTCCGCCGTCGTGGGCGTCATAGGGGCTGGTTTGGAATCTGATGAGCTTGAGGGAAGGCCCAATCTAGAGGTAGATGGCTGGACGGCTCAGGGAGGTTGACTTCGGTTTTCGCTTTCCAGCCCGTCCCGTGATCTCCTTATACAGCGACACATCGATATGACTTCTCCATGGGTCCAGGTCGAATTCCACCGAATCTATTCCTGTAATGGGAGGGCCTCGCGCTAGCCACTCGGCATTCCAAGTAAGGTACACTCCACAATCGGTTGCGTTCATTTGTTGTGGAGTCGTCTTGACCGTGTCTTAAGTGCCAGGCAGAGTCCACAAACTCAAGTCCACTTAGTTCCAATTTTACCGGGATATAATATACTTTTTAAAGGATTTTGTAAAACCGTTTGAAAAATATCATATTTATAATTATGATTTTTTTTATGCCACTTCAATCCACTATTTACGCACTCGAACATATTTTCAATGTAATTGTTAATGAATTTGAGTAACGTAAATCTACTCGTAAATTTACTCGATTTATCTAATGTTTTTGATCGTGTCATCCACCATACTCTATTGATAGTCGTAACCATAATTTTTTTATGACATTATTGGGCTACCACATAAATGGCTAACGTCTAATTTAACCAATGTAAGGCAGCATGTAGCATAAGGAGTACAATTAAATTGAGGAGTACCTCAAGGCTCTACTTGGAACTTTGTTATTATAGCCGTATGTTAATATTACAGTCAGTTTAATTTTAAAACATTATTCAGTATGCGGAACATATTGAACAATTTCTTTAACAATTTCTAAATTATAAATTAAAATTGTTAAATATGTATATTCTAATTTGCTATGAAATTAATTTAAATACTAATAATTCATAATAAAATTATAATTTTTGCTGTCATGCGAATCATGAATTTAAAGACTGTCCAAACCAAAGATGGTTGACAATGTTTTAAAAGATATCGTACCAAGTTACTGGGACTTTACATTTACAGCGGACTAACTTGAACAGATCATGTAAACTCCGAATAAAACTATGGAAGATACTCCAAAGTGTCTTTGTGTATTTTTCAGATGAATTGTTGGCACTGCTATTGTCGATGATGCTGATGGCGTATTATTAGATGACATAACTATATTTACCGTTTGGTATTACCTTTTTAGTTGCAGAATAATTAATTTAAATGAAGTTTTGTCTTTTAAACAATTCCTTAAGAATAATTTTCATCTACTACTCCAAGACAAACAAAACCACATTTATGGATATTTTCGTTTTATAACTGTATGTATTCATTCTAAACTATATTGTAGTCTATTCAATGTATAAGTGTGAATACATTTTAAGAAAATATTCATACATATTATACCAGATTATCTAATCTCTTTCGACTAGCAAAAAAACAGATTAAATCTTGTTGCTAATCTTCCAGGACTTTCAGGTCTTTATAAATAAATTACCAAACCGTATCAAATTTAAAACCAACCCTAAAAATAAAAATAGCTTAAAAAAGTTTATAATTCAAATTTATGTTAACACGTATTTTAATATATGGAAAACTCTTGATTCTTTATAGTTTTAAATGGGCCAAAAAAACTGTTTAAATTCTAGTAAAAACTAAAATTTATAGGACTAAGAGACCTGGTATTTTTTAGACTATATTGTTTTTGTTTTTTATTTACTTATTTAGTTTGGGCATTTGTAGTAGTATAGTTTATTAATTATTAAGTGGTTTTAAAATTGTTTACATTTTATTTTTTATTTTTTACATTGATACACAACATCGGTGGTTTTTATTTCAA
Source organism: Allygus modestus (assembly GCA_963675035.1). NCBI lineage: Eukaryota > Metazoa > Arthropoda > Insecta > Hemiptera > Cicadellidae > Allygus > Allygus modestus. Next base: position 70,840,580 of record OY776115.1, read on the forward strand.
TAAACTAATATTATTTTTTTTTGTTTTGTTATTATTATTCATAAATGGAAGTTTGCAGGACTATTTATAAAAGTCAATACTTGTTATTATTAAAATAAAAGGTTTCAAAATATTTTAAATTTGAGGAATACGTGAGAAGAAATGATATTGGCTGTCAGTAAATATTCAGAGAGTTAAATTAAAGTGTAAAGAACGATTACAACGCGGCGGCGCGCGGCGTCGCGTCGGTTGTGACAGCGATCTAATTCGTTAAATTAAAATCTAGATTATTAAAACCCTATTATTTTAAAATAGCTTTTAAACTTGAAATCATTCGTAAACGGTTGAATTGTTGTCAAATATGTCTTTTTACTCTTAATTTGTTATTGGGTTGTAGTGGTTAAGTGGTTAAGTTAAGTTCACATGGCCGGTCGTATTTGAGTATAACCAGACATTGTTGGTTTGCCATTGTAGAAATAGTTAAAACATATATTAAGGTCCTAGGAAATAAGTCAGTTTAATTGTACTCAAAGATCAAAGCATTTAAATAAGTGATATTTCAATTTAATTAAGTAACCAAACAAAGTTTTCTTAGGCAGCAACAATCAAGCCACGTTGGGGAGCGAGCGAATTTTCAATCCAACAGGTCAAGCTGCAGACCGCTGCTTGTTTCTTTGTTTGGATGGATTTATTTCTTCCGCTGTGGTGCACCGCTACAAAACATGTGTGTTACTTTTAAATACCGTTTCACTGAGCACACAGTGGGAATGCGTGAATAAGCGATGCAGTTTTTTCTTTTTAGTTAGATTTCAAAAATCTTGACAATAAAAATGTAATGTGAAGCATGAAAGAACGTTCTAGTATTTGTTACGGGATGTAATAAATACGTCTTACAATACTTAAGAATATATTTAATCTTATACTGATTCACATGCAGACGGTAAACATATATAAAAGATGGTACAAGGCTATCGATTTCAACCAGACACCGGTCATCATTAGGCCAATGTAACGGTCAATGTCACCGGTCAAAATCATGCATTGGCCTGATGATGACCGGTGTGACTGGTCGAAATCGATAGTCTTGTACCATATTTTATATATGTTTACCGTCTGTATGTAAATCAGTATAAGTATAAAAATATTCTTAAGTGTTGTAAGACGTCTTTTATTACATCCCGTCAGTAATAACAACACGTAATATGCTAATCAAAAAGTTTTTTAATTTATTTTTAACTGATACTAATTCCAAATTAATGAATAGGTTGAACTTTTCCTCTTAAAGATTGCTAAATACTGATTGTGATAAAAATAACAGGTAGTTTAACCTAAGAATGGCAGTCTCTGGATTAATTCATGTCTTCAGCGGTGGCATGATGCTATTTGTTACGCTGTGTTACCCTTTAATATTGTTTCCTCGAGTACTTTTTTAGTCTACTTTGGCATTTTATTTTTAGTATTCTGATTTGCATTACTATTAATAAGTAAAGAATGGTTGGGGAAAACGTAATTTCGCCCTAGTACGGTGATTCTTTAGATATTACTGAAAAGACTAATCACTAATGTAAACGGTGTACGATGTTGTGGTGTTAAAGGAAAATTAACATTAGATGATATAAAATTACATGTAGAAAGTCAAATTTCCAAAAACATTTATTATTTTCAGATTCACTATCGCAGTATTCAAAATAACTTTATTAACAATAATAATAGCAAAGAATAGTGTCCCCACTCCGCAGGGTCCGAGTAGTGGCGTACTCACCCGGGGATGGGATGGCACCATTGCACCGCGCTAGGTGTCTAGCCAATGCGGCGTCAAATAAAAACGTCTATTGATTTTTTGTCTGTTTCATGTACCGCCCCCATTGATCATGGGGTTCAATGCTGACCACGAGCCAAATGGAAGGAGGAACAAATAGATACAAAACGGGAGACCCCCTGGCTTCTCACAATGCTTAAGTATAATTAGGTTAAGAAAGGGAAACGGTGGAGGGATTAATCTTGAATGAACTTTCTGTACTTAAACGAAAATCAAACAAATCACTTGTCTTCTTTTCCTGTCCAAAGGAACATGCACCACATTCAATTTCACATTCACACTCAAATAAACAAAAACATGATTGCAGGCAAAACACAAACAGGCGGAGCTGGTGAGGCAGTTACGAACATGTCAACAGAGAAAGTGGAATGGAACGATTCTTGGGAAGAGGTAATCAAAATTCCAGTATACGTAAAAAACAGTTCCGCACTCACTTCTCGAACACAGTATTTGAGACCCAAAACGAGCCAACATCAGACCACAACAGCTCAGAAGGCGAACCCCTTCAGTGATGTTAAAGCGACGTCTCCAACCACCCCTCAACCAACCCCAATCTCACACCCAAAACCAACACAACCATCATCAGACCACCACCATTCAACACTACCACATGAGATAGCGAAACGACATGTCCCAAAAGCCACCCCCCACGAACAAAACTCACAAAAATCCAAATCACAACACAATCACTGGACGAACTCACAAACAAGACATCAGAACTCGTACGATCCAAAACAAACGCATGAAAAAAGTCAAGGTGAAAACCCCAAAACTCCCTCCGTTCCAGGTGGGTGTGGACGGTGCGGAGCTAGCATCAGGTAATGGAAGGTAATTCGGTAATGAATGGTAACAATTCTCAAACATTTCAGGTGTAACCCCCCTTCCTATCCCCAAGGTGTTTGGAGCTTCTAGGTTCCAACCAGCAAAGCATCTCCCTTTCCCATGATACAGAAGCTGGGTTCGCCCTGGGGTTTGTATCAATATCAATATTAATAATAATAGCAAAGAATTGGCTACTATAGAATTTTATCTATTACGAGAGAAAATATTATCAGTAAATTTTAGCTTTTCCGAACAGAGGGAGTGATTTTTTTCTGTAGAGTGATTTTTTTCTGTAGATCATCCAATAAATCGCCCGTTATAACGTAAAAACTCTTTCCTCGTTATTACTTATCTTTTAACGGTTTCAAAAAAAAAACATAAAAGCTAATATATCAATCTATTTATTAAGACTAAATAAATGCATATAAATAAGTGGTTTGTATTAATGAGTTACGTTGTGTTTTTACTTTTCGAAGATTGATATTAGTTATCTTCATGGACAATTTCAGCTCGTCTGTGAAGGTTAGGTGTGATTGTGGGAGAGATATAACGACACACACATAGGCAGACCACTTTCATTTTTACATTTTATAATAAGGTTTTTTAATATAAATAACATAGGCAACATTGTATTCACTTCCCTTCAATTATCACTTGACTATTTACGGGTTTATTACTTTCTTTTTTGCAGCTACTTTACATAGAATAATAATTCATCATACAGAATTGGAGGAAAAATTATACTATAAAAGGTCAGGGTGTTATTATGAAAATGCTTGTTTGTACAGTAAAACTCCTTAAATATCCTTAATTATAATAACGTCAATTAAATTTTAATCTTGTAAATGTTGATGCCTCTGTATATTTATCAGTAATCTAATGTGATTTTTAATAAATAAAATATCTTACTAAATTATATGAACGCTTACAAACTAATAGATGAAACATACTGATGATATTTTAATAAATTACTACCGTTGATGAATGTATTTAAGTTTAACTAAATAAAGATTTTGGGAAATATGGTTGGTATTTATAACGTAAATTTTTAATATTATCTGATTACACGATAAAAATACGTTATGCCGTTCGAATAGTATCGGATTATTCAAAAAGAATCTTACAACTTTATACATTAATCAAATGTTATCGGTATATGGGTTAAATATAGGGATTAAAAAACCTTAACTTGTACTCCCAAATGCTGATTGACGACAACATTGAAGTCGGTGGTGCTGTTTCCTGTCTAGGAAAATAATGATACATATCCCACAGATTAAAGCGGATAATAACAGCCCCCTTGTTCTTTTTGGTCTCCAGTCTTGATTTGATGTAGTATTTCTGAGTTTTAAAAACAGGATCGCTGATATGTTTTTATTTTTTTGCCTCAAATAAAATTAAAAATCAACAATCATGACGTATATACAAAGAAAGAGATTATTTTTCACCGACAAAATACTGGGAAAATATGACCAATATTTTATCGGCACATGTGTATTAGGATTTCAAAACTACTTTTAAACGCCCACGGTGTAAACTGAAATCTTAAAGCCTGAGGTTAACCAATAAATTATAATTCAGTTATGCCTTAAACTGAGAGAATACTAAATCTTGGGTTAACACTAATCCCTGTGCAATGCTTAACTCTCAACGGTATTCTATCCGTTATAACATTTAGATGTACTATCTTCTATATTTTCTCAACCAAGTGCCTCTGGTAATTATCTTTAGTTAACATGTTTTAATTTCAAACAGCTTAAAGACGATTAAATTTAACAAATCGATAAATTGGCTAAACGTCTATTAAGTATTTTAAAGTAACTTTGATCTTACTAATAACACTAACTAATTAGCTTTACTTCATACGTGGAAAACAACCCTTAATATTTATAAAATAATTTTTAGAACGCAAGCAGAACAGTTACAACACCTCCATCCCTAACGTATTTGTAAAATGTATATCATAGCTTAGATTTCTGAATTAGGTCTAGCTTTACAAATACTCAAGAGCTGTTATTTTATTTTACGTTAATTATTTCACAAGACAAATACAGTTTACAGTATGATAGAACTAAAAGTTACAGAGTAAACGCGTAGTTCAATTACCGTAATGCAGTTCTTTGTTGCAGTTGACAGGATTGAAGGTTATACAATTTTGTTTTTAATGAAACATTGAAGTTGCTGTGTTTAAAACTTTAAATATAAATCTAACGTCACTTTTACCACATTTTTTGCCCTTCGGCCTGGTTTACCTTATTAATTTTAATTCAAAGAATTTTATTGAAACTTCCCTCCTTCAGGCTACCTTTGAGAAAAGCTAAGTCCTTAATTTTCCTCTTCTAACATTGCAATTTATAAATAAACCCGTGCAGCAAACCTGCGTACTCAGCGTATTTCCGATGCACATTTTTGTCTTAAAACTACATTAAGCCGCTTACCAATTTTCATAAAAATATATTAACAAATAAGCGATATTTTAGTTATTCTACATAATAATAAAATTGGGGATGAGTATGTTGGTTTTCTGACACAATTTTGATGCAAATATTAATACAATTCAACTAGGTGAAGCCACATACCAAGTTTTATCAATATTAATTCATGACTAAGCGATATATAACATTTGAATCATTCTCCGTAAGAATAACATGGGGGCTGAGTAAGCAGGTTTGCTGCAAAAAGAACGCAAAATATGGGTTTTCATTCAAATATCACTATAACTCAACTAGGTGAAGCCACATACCAAGTTTCATCAATCTAGTCATGAATAAGCGATGTATACCATATTTTAATTATTCTCCATAAGAATAACATGGGGGATGAGTACGCAGGTTTGCTGCAACAAGGAGCAAAACAAATGGGTGTTTATGCAATTATCATTATAACTCAACAAGAGGTGAAACTACATACCAAATTTTATTAATTTATGACATAATTAATGGAGACATAAGATTTGACTTATTCTCCATAATAATAACATGGAGGCTGAGTACGCAGGTTCGCTGCTACAGGAAGTATCGGTAAAAATTGTTTGTTGTGCAAATAAGAATAGACCACAACCAAATGAAGACACATACCAAGTTCATTAATATTTGTTCATTAATAAGCGAGGTATAACATTTTACTTATTCTCTTTAAGATTAACATTGGACAGCGTACTTTGTTTAGCACTTTTAATATCTCGGTAACCAATTGACGTAGAGCGATGATCAAAATACCACATTGTTTGTTTTTACTTTCTCCCCCTATATATAGTATATGGAGAAAGTATTGTTTTCGTAAACATTTTCAAATTTGAGTTGTTAGTGGAAATATTCGTTTTGGTGCTCCCTGAACCCAAAAAAGTGGTTTTTACGTATGTCTGTCTGTGTGTGTGTGTGTGTGTGTGTGTGTGTGTGTGTGTCCGTGTGTCTGTGTGTGTGTGTGTGTGTGTGTGTGTGTGTGTGTGTGTGTGTGTGTGTCTGTGTGGATGTGTACAGAGCTAGAGCCTTAACCAATAAGCCGATTTTTATGAAATTTGGTATGTAGGTACTAATCCACGATATCTCCAGGCGTTTTTTCATTTTTTGAATTTTTGATTTTTAAGGGTAATTATCCCCCAAAAACCGCCAAAAAACATGAAAAATCAATATTTCTCAAAAACGGCTCTAACGATTTTGATTAAATTTTAGTCGTTTGTAGAACTTTAGTTTTCCAACAAAATGACACTACCCGCATTTCTGTAAAAATTCGGGTTCAGAAATTACAGGACTTAAAACATCAAAAATTCAGTTTTTTGGATTTTTCATAAAAAGACATAAATATAAAAAAATTACTATTCACCATAAAAAAGAGCTCAACAAACTAAATAATTTAGTATTTTGAATTACTATTCTACGATTGCTGGTTTCGGATAAAATTGAAATTTTCATTTTGCGGTAAACGCAGTACGTTGTCCAATGTTATTCTTATGGGGAATACAAAAATTACTATTTCTCTCTTATTTACTGATCAATTTCATTCAAACTTGATATGCTTGTCAATTTAGCATTGACCAACAGAGGAAATTTGAAATATGTTGCCCCTTAATAACCCTGGGGGAAATAGGGGGCATTTCCCCTCTTAAAACCACGAGTGTAGCAATGGATTCTGTAGTGCCTCCAAAGTAGGGATTTGGGTGGATGTTTAAAAAAAAAAACTTGTTTACAAGATTTTCTGTACATTCGACCGTGCTTTGTATTCTATATTTAGTAAATAAAAAGTAATTTATTCGTTAAATTTGGGCTAAAAGGGAGAAAGTATGTGTCAGTTTCCTGATACCGTTTATTTTTAAGATAAATTTAGCTGTATAATCACAATTTTGGGTTTAAAAAGAATTACATGTAAAAAGTTCAAAAACCAATTATTCGGGTACAAAACCCCCCCAAAATCCCCCTTTAAAATAGAGCGACCTATCTGGTTCTTGAACTCATGAAAATAGATCCTGCCTTACACGTTTGTACCAAATTTCATCAAGATTGGACTATTTTTACGAAAGTTATCGTGCCTACGGACACACACACATATATATATATATATATATGTGTGTGTGTGTGTATAAATATATATACATATATATGAATTTGAACGAATGGTTTTTTTGGCATCTGGGGGCCTCAAAACGAAAAGTTATCATGGTCTCGGGCTTAAGTCTTACCATGAGACCTACGGTAATAGTTTCTTCCCTATAGGGGAAATTCACTAACACAAGGCGAATGAATATGGTTTGCACTTTTGTTGGCTTTAGTGAGGGTTGTACAGTTGATCCGACAACTACTCACACATCATACGGACTACATTAGCGTCATTAATCATTAGCTTAGTTAAGATTTAGCTTGCCCACCTTATTTCAGAGGAATATTTGCTCCAGCTGCATCAGTATCGTAGAAGTGGTGGTGGTTTGTAACACTTTCAACTGTTATAACACTTACTTGTCATATAACATTTATAAAACTAGCCTTTATAGTCTTGAAAACTTAGTGTATGTTTATGTTTTCAATCAATATTAAGATAAATAAAGATCACTGGGATACCGTAAAGAAATCAAATCTTAATATTTTGTTTTGTGTAAAGGCCTCACTTTGGTAACACTCCTACCTTAAGTTAAGTTAAACGAACAGTGCACGATCAGGAAAGGCAATAGGCTAAATACTTATTTTAGTATTGCAATTGATTTAATTAAACAGATACTTTATGTTTGTCACGGCTCACATACATACGCACGGCTCTTATTAAACTGTGATTATTTATGCGCATATACACATTTGTTAGAGTAATTTTAGGGACTTCGTTGTGGTCATGGACTTAATTTAAGTTTGCAAGTTTTGATATGAGATGATTTTTATTAGGAAGTTTATTAATGATCTCGTTATAAAATAGGCATATATTAATGAGAAAAAGAAAGTAACACGCCATATGAAACCGCTGTGATGTGCAGCAGTAATTCCATGACTAATGACGTCATCTTATTTCTGTCTCAAAACTTAAGATTTTTCACCTTTAGGTTTGTATTTCTATTGTTATTTGAGTATTTAACAATGTAAAACAACAGGGAAAAGCTACGGAATTCTCCTGTTGACCATTGCTAAAGTATTTAATTGAATTTTTGCGAATCCAATGGATGAATTTATTTGTCTGCATTAGATTTATCTGGCTGTGACACGTACAAACAACAATAAAACACTACATTTGACAAAACCTTGTTTAAATACACAAACTTGATTGAACACAAAAACACTTGTTTTACCATTAAAGTTATAGAGTGGTCTTTTCTGACAGTTTTTAAGCTGACATTACTCGGTCCCCTTATATAGCTAAGGTACTTTTATTTATATAATAAGTTTTACTTCATATTGTCTATGACATTTGAATTTTAACTGTGTGTTATACATTACAGATATGAAATATAGTATCTCATAGCTAACTGCTATTAATTTAAGGTTGCGTTATTTTCTCAATCACACGAGAAAATGCTTCCAGGGCACTGCCAAAGTTGGATAATAATTAGTTATCACTCGTGTAATTTCATATTTTGGTGGTAAAATCATTTTGCTTGTACTTAAAACTTCAAGATAGCCTTAACCCATTGGCGTAGACATACGAGCAGGCCTCGTTCCTTACTTGTAATTTTATTAACGTGTGAACTGGAGTATAAAATTGGTGTTTTTAAATGGATTAATGGCATATTTTAATTAAAATATTGTTTTCTTTCAGTTTAGAGAGTCGCATTGGCACACACACAGTAGACATAAGTAAAAATTAGCAAAATCAGTGTTGAACATGTGCAAGTCTCAAAGAATTAACCGATCCCGTCAACTTCCAAGCAAGCCTGCCACCGTTAATTTTACTTGGGCCCTCCCACCAACGTTGCCACAGACCGGTTAACTCATTGAGAGTTGCACAACTGGTCAGTTTTGGTCGTGTGCGGGAATCGAACCCACGAACATCGTATCGCCACCTGGCCAAGGTGTTTCCACGACGTAGCCAACTCAGCTAACACGACCAAAGGCCTGACGGCGATATTAAGGGTTTTCAGTCAGTCCGCGCCCCTAGCGGATAGAACCGTAGACGCCCGCGGTCATTAGTTACATATTTTGCTACTAGAGTGCAGCACCAATCAATTCCCGTTATAGGCTACTACAAATAGAATAAAATTACTACCTCAATGGGTTAATCTTGAATGTAATGTCAATACAAAAAAATACTCTTTGTTTTGATCAAAAATTGTTTTAAACATTAACTATGTGAGCTTTATTACACAACCATGATGGTCAAGGTACCATATTGTATTTGAAATTACCACATTACTCAATCTTTAAGTATTCGATTGGAAACTATCAAAAAGCTCATAACGTCAATAGACTACAAAAGTTGCTTGCAATTTCATGTTAACTGCATATAACAGTATATTTATTGAACAAATATTTTCAAGCTGCTTGTAAAATTAATAAATTGCAAATCCAAAAGATTATTATAAGTTGATCACTGCAGTGACTTATTTTTTTCGCAAAACTACTAAAATATATAATAACGAACTTAATGGGTCACTAAAACCTTGGTTGTTAACTTCCCTGATGTTATTGCTCTTTTAAGCTGGTTCATTAACAAAGAGGCAAATAATTTGTTTACCTAACTGCATAAATTAAAGAACTTAAACTTAACATTCTTTATTCTTTGGCAATACATCAGTTATTTCTTTGCGACCACTACAGTTTAAAGAATGCAAACTTATGAAATGTTTAGATAATGAATTCGTTGGATTGACCTTGGCAACTCGTTCGATTTTATCACCTTGAGACGATAATTCCTAGACAGAAAATGGTGACCAGCACGCAGTTTTCTTTATCAGTATTGCGTCCAATATTTAGTTAGTTTAGGTCAAAGTTTGGGACCTACCTGTCACCGCTGAAAATATTACGACTAAGCAAGTGTTTAATTAAATGAGTAAATTAGCCAACTTTACAATAAAATAAGTACATTAATAATAATCGCAATTTGCTACTGGCTATTCATAACTGAAAACCACGTGCTTTTAATTACCGTAGTTATCTTAAAAACTTCAAGATAGCCTTAACCCATTGGCGTAGACATACGAGCAGGCCTCGTTCCTTACTTGTAATTTTATTAACGTGTGAACTGGAGTATAAAATTGGTGTTTTTAAATGGATTAATGGCATATTTTAATTAAAATATTGTTTTCTTTCAGTTTAGAGAGTCGCATTGGCACACACACAGTAGACATAAGTAAAAATTAGCAAAATCAGTGTTGAACATGTGCAAGTCTCAAAGAATTAACCGATCCCGTCAACTTCCAAGCAAGCCTGCCACCGTTAATTTTACTTGGGCCCTCCCACCAACGTTGCCACAGACCGGTTAACTCATTGAGAGTTGCACAACTGGTCAGTTTTGGTCGTGTGCGGGAATCGAACCCACGAACATCGTATCGCCACCTGGCCAAGGTGTTTCCACGACGTAGCCAACTCAGCTAACACGACCAAAGGCCTGACGGCGATATTAAGGGTTTTCAGTCAGTCCGCGCCCCTAGCGGATAGAACCGTAGACGCCCGCGGTCATTAGTTACATATTTTGCTACTAGAGTGCAGCACCAATCAATTCCCGTTATAGGCTACTACAAATAGAATAAAATTACTACCTCAATGGGTTAATCTTGAATGTAATGTCAATACAAAAAAATACTCTTTGTTTTGATCAAAAATTGTTTTAAACATTAACTATGTGAGCTTTATTACACAACCATGATGGTCAAGGTACCATATTGTATTTGAAATTACCACATTACTCAATCTTTAAGTATTCGATTGGAAACTATCAAAAAGCTCATAACGTCAATAGACTACAAAAGTTGCTTGCAATTTCATGTTAACTGCATATAACAGTATATTTATTGAACAAATATTTTCAAGCTGCTTGTAAAATTAATAAATTGCAAATCCAAAAGATTATTATAAGTTTAGATAATGAATTCGTTGGATTGACCTTGGCAACTCGTTCGATTTTATCACCTTGAGACGATAATTCCTAGACAGAAAATGGTGACCAGCACGCAGTTTTCTTTATCAGTATTGCGTCCAATATTTAGTTAGTTTAGGTCAAAGTTTGGGACCTACCTGTCACCGCTGAAAATATTACGACTAAGCAAGTGTTTAATTAAATGAGTAAATTAGCCAACTTTACAATAAAATAAGTACATTAATAATAATCGCAATTTGCTACTGGCTATTCATAACTGAAAACCACGTGCTTTTAATTACCGTAGTTATCTTAAAAACTTCAAGATAGCCTTAACCCATTGGCGTAGACATACGAGCAGGCCTCGTTCCTTACTTGTAATTTTATTAACGTGTGAACTGGAGTATAAAATTGGTGTTTTTAAATGGATTAATGGCATATTTTAATTAAAATATTGTTTTCTTTCAGTTTAGAGAGTCGCATTGGCACACACACAGTAGACATAAGTAAAAATTAGCAAAATCAGTGTTGAACATGTGCAAGTCTCAAAGAATTAACCGATCCCGTCAACTTCCAAGCAAGCCTGCCACCGTTAATTTTACTTGGGCCCTCCCACCAACGTTGCCACAGACCGGTTAACTCATTGAGAGTTGCACAACTGGTCAGTTTTGGTCGTGTGCGGGAATCGAACCCACGAACATCGTATCGCCACCTGGCCAAGGTGTTTCCACGACGTAGCCAACTCAGCTAACACGACCAAAGGCCTGACGGCGATATTAAGGGTTTTCAGTCAGTCCGCGCCCCTAGCGGATAGAACCGTAGACGCCCGCGGTCATTAGTTACATATTTTGCTACTAGAGTGCAGCACCAATCAATTCCCGTTATAGGCTACTACAAATAGAATAAAATTACTACCTCAATGGGTTAATCTTGAATGTAATGTCAATACAAAAAAATACTCTTTGTTTTGATCAAAAATTGTTTTAAACATTAACTATGTGAGCTTTATTACACAACCATGATGGTCAAGGTACCATATTGTATTTGAAATTACCACATTACTCAATCTTTAAGTATTCGATTGGAAACTATCAAAAAGCTCATAACGTCAATAGACTACAAAAGTTGCTTGCAATTTCATGTTAACTGCATATAACAGTATATTTATTGAACAAATATTTTCAAGCTGCTTGTAAAATTAATAAATTGCAAATCCAAAAGATTATTATAAGTTGATCACTGCAGTGACTTATTTTTTTCGCAAAACTACTAAAATATATAATAACGAACTTAATGGGTCACTAAAACCTTGGTTGTTAACTTCCCTGATGTTATTGCTCTTTTAAGCTGGTTCATTAACAAAGAGGCAAATAATTTGTTTACCTAACTGCATAAATTAAAGAACTTAAACTTAACATTCTTTATTCTTTGGCAATACATCAGTTATTTCTTTGCGACCACTACAGTTTAAAGAATGCAAACTTATGAAATGTTTAGATAATGAATTCGTTGGATTGACCTTGGCAACTCGTTCGATTTTATCACCTTGAGACGATAATTCCTAGACAGAAAATGGTGACCAGCACGCAGTTTTCTTTATCAGTATTGCGTCCAATATTTAGTTAGTTTAGGTCAAAGTTTGGGACCTACCTGTCACCGCTGAAAATATTACGACTAAGCAAGTGTTTAATTAAATGAGTAAATTAGCCAACTTTACAATAAAATAAGTACATTAATAATAATCGCAATTTGCTACTGGCTATTCATAACTGAAAACCACGTGCTTTTAATTACCGTAGTGAAAGTATAATTGCCCCTATCAGCTGTCCCCTTCAAAAATGCAAACATTCGTAAAAACAGAGAAGTGGTGTCCCTCTAGCAACTAACTAACTATAGGAACATTACAAACGTGGGCTACTTGATATAATAAAGCGGACAATTTCGTTACTAAAATCAATTCTTTATTGTGTGGGGCCTTTGGATTGACTTTGAACTTTAAAATACATTCCTGCACCTCTACAACACATAAACTACTAGGTTGTATTGTAATTTGGTCACCTCTGGTTTTGAGATTTTTCATCAGGACGTCGGACATTTTCAAAACTGGTGATTAACAAGCAAATTTCTGATCATAGAAACGTGTTATGCTGTAATAAAATACACACTACAGAATCATCATAACGTATATGGGTAAAAATCTGGCCATTAAATGCCCATTAATCTGGGTATAGGTTTAAATACTGGTTATTACAAATTTAAAACCACCTTTGGGATAAATTAAAAGGTTGAAGTTTTTGCGTATATAGTTTATCTTGAAGCTAAAACTAAATACGTAGGAAATATATTTGTTTACTACAATGGACTAACGAAAGTGGCATTCAAAACGATACATATATAATTATTGCTATTCTTAATGGCAAAGTTTCATTGAAATAACGATTAACCAAATAACTTCTCTAGATTCCTAGGTAGCAACGCAACTCATTTTCTTTGAATAACTACTTAAATACCGATCGATGTGTACAGAACCCTAACCACATCAACTTCTGAAACTTAAAGATTAATAAGTAAAAACATATGCTATATTATTTAGATCCGAAATAATTTGAATCATTTAACTACAAACTATTCATGATTTAAATATTGTAATTGGGACACAGCAGGTTTTAGAGACATTTTCATGAGGACATTGGACATTTTCAACACTGGTGACTATGCAGGGCGTCTTGCAACCATTTGAAAAAACTTAACCATTTTATTCAGCAGCTAAAAACAAACAATTATGCAGCATATCATGTGTCCTATCTCATCCCATTTTCTGTCTGTCGGTCTGTTTGTATTTTGTACAAAAACCTTAATACCTTTAAACAGTTTAAGATAAAATCATAAAAATTGGTATCAGTATTATGCTACCAATTTCAACTGTTTTGCAAACAGTTGAAAAACATCATACAAATTTTGTTTTCATACAATTCTCCGTTTAAAGATGGCAGTTCAAAGTTTCCAAAGTTAAATATCTGTGAAAATGAAAATGTTGATAAAACATGTTAATTTACAAAATATTTAGACAATTATTAGACAAACCAAACAGTGTCTCGTATGTAAAGATTGATTGGTGAATAACGGAGAAAATACAAATAATTTACTTGTCTCCTGGATACGGTTATCGCCCTACTTTTGAACTTTAAATTTGAGTTGTCACCGTTATTCGTCATTAATCTTTACACCGTTTGATGTACGGTTTACATCAAATGAGAATCCGTTTGATTTGTCTTGAGATTTTCTAAATATATTTGATCTTAACATTCTTTAATAAAATTTGAATTTTTTAGATATTTAACTTAGCAAACTTTTAACTGCCGCTATCTTGAAACGGAAATTTGTATGAAAACAAGATTTTTGACGAAATTTGTCCACTGTTTGTAGTAACACGCACACCAATTTTCATGATTTTATCTCAAACATTTCAAAGATATTTATGTTTTTGTAAAAAAATGCATGCATACCGACAGACAGAAAACGGGACCAGACATGATGTGTAGTATAACAAATAATATTATACTACATTATTTGTTTGTTTTGACCTGCTGGCTGCAAGACGTCCTGTATAATAAGATTAACAAATGATTCAAAATATAAGAATATTTTTTAAATAGGATTCAGCACATCGCATAATGCACTGATTAACAATGTTGAACCCATTAATCACGCCAGCCCCATATCAAGAGATAATCGAGTGTTAAGCTGGTTAACGTCTGCTAAATGTTTAAAGAGCTTTCAGTGACTGGCAGTAATTATATAGTAATTACTGTTGGACATTCCAATAATTAATTAGTTTTATTCTGTTTCAATTCTTTCGAGTTTTTGACTCGTTTATAAGCCAAATGTTAGGTAGATAATCGTTAACAGTTTTAAACATTTACATGACATTTTTCAGCTAAATTTAATGCTACATGACTATGCATAACTTAGTAAAGTAATGATCTTTATACTAATTCATAAATTCTTGACCCACTCCCTAAAACTGTTGTTTGTTATGTAATGTTTTTGGATAAACATAAATAGCTGTGGTATTTACCATGGTATGGGCATGTTAGGGCATTTAAAATTCTTTAGAGCTCACCCATTATCCACTTCTTTAAGGCTGAGTTTTTTTTTTTTTTTCATTTCAATTTTTGAATTTAATATCACCTCACATATATGCCTAGTTATTTTAATTGACTGTGACTCGTGATGAATAATGCAAGATAAAATCAATGTTCCTTTTAACTAGAATCGTCCAAAGTAAAAAATTTAGAAAAACTTCAAAGAGAATTTGAATGAATAAAACCAAACAAACAAGACTAGGGGAGAAACAGCGGAACAAACATGTTACACGGAGCCGCAGCTGACACTATATAAACATTTGTCCTGACTTGACATTTGATTTACTACCTTCACCTCTCTCCTACCTTGTATATGTTAATTAGCTGGAAGTCACAATGCTAGGATAGTTATTTTATCAGTTAATCACAAAACCGGACATAACCGGACCTATAACATTTGTGTCACGATTTAGTTTTTATGCATCAAACATTCGTTATAAATTGGCAAATTACAATTTTACAATTCAAAGAGTAAATGTGGCTTATGCCGATATCTTACCTTTCCTTGATAAATTTACTAATCTACGGAAATAAACTAGTACGGAATACTTCATGATGCAAGCATTATCAATATGAACTATTTAAAATGGCATTGTTTGAGAAAAATCTTCTGGGATGAAACTTAGTTAGCTTAACTTAGGCTCGTCATTAAAGACTTATGGCTTTTATGTAAGTACTTATGCTAGATTTATATTAATTACTTAATTTCGAATTATACCTAGAGGATAAATTGTTTTTCAGCAAAAAGGATAAAGTATGTTAGGTTCAATAAAATCAGTAATAAACTTTATATTTTGTTTCATTTTTTTATCCCAATTATATATCTTTGACTTCTATTATACAATTTTACTGATTTTTTTCTTGATCGTTGAGATTGGGAGTAATAAATTGGTAGAATTTATTTAAGAGTCTGACTTTTGAAAAACAAACACATCTTAATTTATCTGTAATAATAGATGTTATAATTATGGTTTCAAACATCTAAGAAACATACAAACTGTGACAATCTGTAACTTGATCGTTTCAGTCAAACCAAAACCTCCAGTCTAGGTGATCGCGAAGAAAAAGCCAAACCACGTTTACTATGGTAATATGTATGTTAAACATAATTCATGCAAACACTTTTAAGCCATATATCGAGGAATGAATTTCAAAAGATAATCTGTTACAGTTTTAAAACATTTCTTTGGCAGGTGACAGTGAACAAATTACCTGTCTCAAACAATTATGTCTTCCAGTTATACTAGACCGTCAGTGAATATTTCATCAGGATAAGTCAGAGGACAATTTTAACAAGTCTTTCTTTATTCAAGTTGACACTGAAAGCTGAAACGAGTTGATGAACCCCGATTTGCACTATTTTAAAGTGTAGGCCGAGAAAATAGTAAAATATTAAAATAATTTTGATATATAAAATATATCAATGTATAGACGTTTAGATAAATAGATCTGTTGTATATTTTAAGGCACATAGTTCAATATTAAACTGTTAAAAAGATTCAATACAAAAACATATTAGAATACTTCAAGGTTTACGTAAATTTGTACTAAACTCACATTAAAGACGGTCACATTGTACTTTTGCGATACATGCACCAAGGCCAAAAATTCACTCGTCTACCCCGATCATAATCAAGGCCATTAAGAGAATAAAAATTCAGAGAAAGTACGATTTTTTAAATGGGGTATTTCCATTTAAATGAGAAAAACATATGCAATTGTTTAATACAACTACAATGTAGAGACACATTATTCCGGTAACGTTAATTATACATGTCAAATAATTTAAAAAAACATACACTGACATTACGTCTACATTTGACGTCGGTCATGATTTTGAGAAAGATTTGAAAACAAACTATTTTTCAATGGGGTTTCATGTGTTTACATACTATTTTATGGAAAACACTACAATAGTTAATAATAATTATTAAAATACACTATCTGATTGTATTATTGTTAGTAGTATAGTATATGCCTTCTCGGATTATATCAGGCCAATGGTTTGGAACTTGTAATATGTTTTATTCAGTAAATTAAGAGATTCACTAATGAAAGTTTTCCTTAAATATTTAAAGATGTTTCTTTTCCATATAAAATATCTTCTCTTCTTTCAGTCACAGATCCAGTTTTAAATTCCTCTTTTGAATATCGTAAAATTACAATATTGGATGTTTTGTGTAGATTATGAGTTTTATCATAAATTAACCCACAAACGTTTTATTCCCACTATGATTTTAGTGAATGCATTAATTATTGATTATTTCATTACTTATTTCATATTTTTTCATTTATCCATTAAATTTAAACTATTCACCTCCCATTTTATTTTGCAGACAGGTCGTTTTTTCAACCAGTGATATTATATTTTGTTTTTTGGTTTCACAAATTATTTTTTTTTTAAGCTAGAGAAAACTGATGGAATTTTTTCCTTCATACAGGCATCTGCTAGTGTGGGCTATAATTCAGTAATTATTTTGTACACTTGCTGAATAAATAATTTCCATTTAATTTCAATGTATTGGTTTACTTTACTGGCGAAAGGATCAAAACTCATTATTTCCTTGTACCTCACTACAACTTGTTTAAATGTTTTATCGTAAGGGTGCAAGGTAAGCGAAAGGTTGACACTGGTGAATCAATTTATTTATGAAAACCTTTATTATAAACTATGTTTAATCTATCATCACTTGCATCAAAAATTTTTTTGAAACAGCACTTCATACTTAGATTTTTTCTCGCTAAATATTTACTTAGCACTAAAATATTCTAGATTCAACATTATTTTTTCGAATTTCTAGATGGATACTAAAGGTTACTATGTATGGAAAATAATTAATCTCTCTTGTACGTATATTTCTTAATGTGTATTCGAAGTGAACCACAGATGCATACGTTGAACATATGTTTATTCGTATCTCATTATTGACGAGTCACCATAGTTGTCAAATATTTTACCATTTCGGACTATAGAAGTACTGTAGCCTACTCTGGATAAAATAAGATATACACCATCTACCTGAATCAGTAGTTTCATTAGCTTAAGCTGTAAGGTTATTTGTTAATTAACTAGTTAAATACCATGGCAGTCACACTCGTCAGAATGTATTGAAACATTTTCATTCCGCACTTCCGTTATTATTCAACAGCCTGATATTAATTACTTTCTTGAGTAACTTGTGTTCAACATTAAATCAACAAGGTGAACAAGTAATAAAGCTTGTGACCATAAATAGTGTTACTAAAAACATAGATAAATGAATAATAACTAAATGAGAAATCTTTTGAGTTCGATTATTGAAAATTAGTGTTCAATAATTCATAACAAGTTTCGTTATTATCGAACAAATCATAGTTCATTATTAGCATAAAACTTGAATTGTGTGCACAATTATTCGGCTAAGCTAAACACCAGAAAGACCGTTTTATAGCCTGTAAGAGAACTTGTAACGGAAAATGTAAGCCAAAAGTATATACTGATTGTTACTCTATTGGGCAATCTGAAATTGAAGGGTCGGTAAGGGAATCGTTTCAGAAATCAAGTGAACTTGTGATTTCCTGCCAAAATATTTTCTGTCAATGAGTATGAATCTGTAATAAATTAACAGCTTAACAAAGTAACCAATGCCTAAGAAAATTCGCTCCCTTCATGTATTCAACTCAGTGTTATATGAAAAAGATTGAGAGCTCGCGTAACTCTGCGGAAGTTGCGCTGCGGGGATTATGTTTGAATTAAATTCGAATAAACTGAAGTGATTGTAATAGACCAGGATGATCAAACTGAAAGGCGGTATAAATTGCAACATTTTTATATTTATTAACTTATAAAATAGTTAAATTTAATTTTAATTACATTTTCATCTATAGTTAAGGTTAAAACTACTTCTAATTACCTACATTATGATGAGTACTTTTCACATATGAACATTGTTTTGTACTTTGAATTCTTACTTTTTTAAATATATATTTTCAATAAAATATTTAACTTTTTAGCTATGAAGAAAAATTTATTGGTCCTTTTAATTGGAAGGTCAAACTATTTTTAAAAGTATTTATAGAGAATATATTGGAAAGATAAGTGCACCTAAAAAATGGAAACTTATTAAATTAAATATTCTTAAAGCTCTTTTAAATACAAATAGTTTAGTTAATCCATGATATTGTACATCTAAATTGTGTATTAAAATAAAGATATAACACACATGATATAGCATGATGTAGGCATGATGTAGCTTGGTTCTGCATACATTAAGTGCACTACCTAAGAACCTAATATTATAATATATTACTATAACACTTTGTTAAACCCCCTGTTAGAGATTTATTTAAGTTGTTGTTATTTACTTTATATTTTAGTGTTTTCCTTATACTATAATTTGTAAAAACGTAATAAACACATTTGTCCAGAAACCTGCACTTATTACTCATTAGCTTTAACTGCACAAACTTTTACTGAATGTTTGTATGTGTCCTATTATGTTTAAGAGGAAAATTATGAATTAGGAGGTTTAAAAGGAAATTAAAATTATATGCTTGAAGCTGTATATTTTTAAATCATTCAGAAATGATAGATCCTCTAGTATTTAGGTGGAGAGCATAATTCAAATTGCCTGAGTAAACTGTTGACGTAACATCATGTACGGGCATGCTGTTGCGGTGCATTACCATATAGTGTGGACAGAGCGGTCATATAAACACTCTGTTTCGATAGGCTTCACAGATTTACGGGTACGTATAAAAGTGTTAAGTTTTTATGTAATTGAAATCACAGAAAGGAAAGTTTTAAGTCGAATAAAAATTAAAGATCAGAAGATTAAATGCAATAGTGGGAAATTGGCCAATATTTAGAGAGAGTTGGGGTGATGGATTGAGACGTATTTTCTGTCATTGGCAGAACCATAACTATAAATATTATGATCTGGTACGCCAGTCAATCATTTACCACAAGGCATCAGAGGGTGAGAGAGGGCAGAAAAATAGAGAGCCAGTCGTCGAAGGCTCGACGTAGAAGAGTAACGGATGATCATTCATCGAAGAACGGGTAATCAGATTTCAATTACTCTGCATACGGGAGCTAAACAAAAAATACATGTCCAAAGGACTAAATTTTCTAACAAAATATTGGCCTCATCGAATGAATTCTCACATGTGAGGAAAGTTGCTAATGATAGCTGTAAGAGATAATTATGGCCTCTAAATACTTCCAGTATGTAATACGTTACATTAAAACAGATAGGGCAAATTAAGATAGCATCTACTACAGATAGTATGTGCAAAATAAACAGAAATGTCGTTGGTGTTGAAAAATTCGTCTGTTCACTTTATGATAAGCTAAAGAAATTGATGTTGTGGTCTTCTTTCATTGCGTCTGATCATGATGATCGCCTTGTACATACTTTGCAACTTAAGTTAACTTAAATATCGAAAATAACCAACATTCAAAATAATAATAAAGCTTAATTTTTGGAAATGATAATTGCATTAAAGAAGGGTTTCTCACCCCACCAACTCGCATGTTAGGACAAGCAGGGGATACTGCGATCTATGAGTATTATAAAATATAATCTCGGAGCCTCATTGGGTGAACTAAATATGTTTATGTTTACGTTTTTAAGAATATTTTAAGTTTCCAAGCAAGTTTTTTGGTATTGAAGAGTCATTTAATAAAAAAAAATATACTTTTATTAGTGCAAGAACCAACCAGTGTATATGTTTAGGGTCCAAACTACTGGATTCAAAAACTCTGACAGGAGGAGGTCAGGTCGAGGACTAAGACGGAGATATATACTCATTTCTGTAAAATGAATTGGAGAACGAATACCGTTTGCTTGATAGCTTGCTTGCTAGTTAATATTAATCTTTATTAGTTAATTATTAGTATCTTAGTGATAAATCGTCTATAGTACAATGCCTATTACGGCTTTACTGTTCCAATATAGGATTGGATTGGGACTGATACCTATCTGTGAGACTAATCAAAACTGTTTGCCCTTTTATCCATATCGTTTCATATGTAATAATTATGTTTATACACATTTTGGTGATGTTGTAAGTTGAGTTTTATTGCATACTGGCATTTATAAAAAGTCGTAACACGCTGATGAAAAGATTGTTTGAATGATTATATTTTACGTAATGGGTTAAACAACTATTTCTCTTCGTGAGAAAATCTCTTTAAGCAAGCAAAGTAGCTTTGAAGTTATGCAATTCTTTGATGATTAATATTGCTACCCAAAGCTGGTAAATCAGCTCGTAAAAGTTGTTCCAGTTTGAAAGATTGCTACTTTTTCATTTTTAACTGAGCTAAACAATGTTATCTCTTGTCAAAGCTATGGCTAAAATTTAAAAGGAAGACGCATTTATATAATATTTTTTGATTCGTATTCGCCCAAAAGAGACTGCACAAATTATTTTTTCGTACTGTCAAAACTAAAAGAATCACAGGATTACTCACAATTTTAATTGAAACAATTATATTTCTTACGGTTAAATTATATCTTATGTTACATAAGTAAAGAATGACTTATTCTTGAAACAAGGTGAGTAAATCATATGTGGGTAAAAGTTACCCAATAACCACATAATGTGTGGTAAAAGTCTGCGAGATGTGGGGCAAAACACATTAACGAGATCCACCCACGACACCGGGTCAACATTCGTACTAGCTTGACATTTAATTTGCTCTGTCTGTCTCCCCAGCTCCCAAAATGGATAAAGACCAAACAAAGTGGTTTCTCTACCGCACTGTTCCAAAGAGCAAACAAATCTTCAACTAGGGCTATCGGGATAACTGAATTGTGACAAATTCCATCATGGTTTTATGTAAATATAAGTAAAATATCCAGTAAATATTTTACTTATGTACAAAGGATCTGCGTTTTTTTAAGTTAGGATTTTTCATAAATATGCTTACCTTTTATTTTAAGGATAGTCTGAAGCATTCTAATCCCCCTCAAACTTTAAACGTTATAATGAAATTTTTCAAATAAATATTGTTCTACGACAAAAACACATTTGATAAAAAGTGTCGATTAATAAAGTTATTCACGATGTGCATTAGTGGGTATTGACAATATTGTTGATACAGAATAAGTGGAGCGGAAGCAACAAACGTGGACATTAATATTTAAGGCCGCCATTGGATATTATTATCCACATATCTATTATTACTCATTCAATTTAACATCGTAATACCGTAGCATGAAATCACCAAATATTGCGCTTAGATGAGAAGAGTGGGGGGGAGAGTGTTATAATTAACTGATATGCATCGTCGAGCTCGTACATTGCTTTTAAATAATTATAAATATTACTCAACAGTATAAATATTATTTTATATTTTGTATCTTTCAACACGTAATAAAATGAACAAACATGTAATATTGAAAATCAATATAATTAATATTCAGTATGCAGTATTTAGTTGTTGCTAAGCTAAATCGCTGTTATAAGACAGCTATATTCCTTCAATTATAGTTTGATATAAAATCTACGAAATTATTCAAACAGTAGCACATGCAAATGTGTTGCTTGCTCGCATACGCAAGGTAACTGTGCAGAAGGTTTACAGTTAAAGTTGCTATCCTCTTCTAACAAATTATATTTCAGTACAACTAAAAACAACAACAACTGCATTGAAACTACGATTTAACTACAACTAACTAATACTATTTCATCATATTGCTTTGCAATGCAATAATTTCTTGCACTTTTGGAAAGAATTTGAATATCCATTTTTATTTAAAATATACGTTTCAATGTACCAATGTACCAGATTGAAAAAAAAATACAATTTTATTTATTTTCTTGTATGTGAAGTGTAAGTTAACACAATACTGTTTAGTAACATATCTGTCCAAAATGTAACTTTGATTTGATGGAGATGTAACTCGGTCAAGCCATACCATAAATAAACCTTTGACATCAAAGAGCCTCTACTAAAGACTAAACAAAAACACGCTCCTTTCATTCTTTTATTTTTCCAAAGAGGATTTTCTCTGTCATTAAGCATATTCTCAACTTAGCAAAACTCTGAAGGACATTTAACCGATTTTATTTATTTTTAATGTTGTTTTGGTTTAAACTTTATAGTGTAATGCATAATTTAGTAAACAGAAGAATATTATTGAATAGTAAAGCACAGTTTTATTTAGTAAATCACAACTTATTAGTAAGATTAACAAACGATTAAATACTTCGATAACATTTTAAAATATAGCACTTTTTTGCTAAAAACTATTTAAAGCAAAGTTATGAAGGGTTTGTGAAAGCAAAGGGACTAACTAGTCATTGGTCAAACTCATTATTAAACAAAGTGTATTTAATTTGTTTTAATGTTATAATAATTATATTTGGAAAGTGTAATTTTCTTACTTATAAACTGTTTCAATCTTAATATTATTGTGAGTTTAATAAGCAATTGCAAACGTGTAATTAAAAAACGTGCGAACTACAAATGGTAACAAATGAAAATTAATATGAAAACGACTTAATAATAGTTAAAATGTTTTACCCAAAAGTTATATCTTCGGATATATGACATATATACCTTGCCTTATAAGTCCGTTTGAAATATTGTTCAATAATTAACTGATATATTATTGACACATTTTCACAGCACAGTCTTTCCAGCAAATGTGTTACTTATTCCTATAAGCAATATAACTGTACAGAAAGTTTAGTTTGAAGTTGCAATCCTCTTTAAAAAATGACACATCGGCAACTACAAACAACAACTACAACTGTTTTCAATATACGAATGAACTACTGCGAACTAATTATATTTCGTATTGCTTTGCAGTGCAACAATTTATTGCAGTTTCGGAAAGAATTTGTAAAACTGCCTTTATTTAAACCGAGTTCGCACGCAGCATGCTGACGTGAGGGAAGTGAATTTCCACAAAAAAACTGTTAAAACTCAAAATCTGTGTAAAAACATATATGTATTCCAATTTTTATTGAAATCTGAAAACATTGATTTTTTGGGTGTTCTGATGCTCCTGGTTTCATTTACCTGCAAAGCTGGGAAAACAATTTTGCGCATTATAATGTTAGGAGAGGGTCCAGGCAGGCTTGAAAATAGGCGTGAGTTGCTGGGAATGATAAAAGTATTCTAACAAAGGAATAACAGGCTTTTCTAGTGTAAAACCCCCATAAGATAACGTACTGTGTTTAGTCGAAACACATTTTCTTTAATAACTCGGTAAATATTTATGCTAGAATGACGAGAGAGGGCTTACAACTTTTTCCTTTCTAATCTCCATCCTTTTACATGCAATAATTTTACATCTGGGGCTTTTTTGACCCTTTTTGGGCCCAAAAACTCGAAATTTGAAAGATTAATCCCCAAAAAGGGGGTTTAGAGTTTCCGATTGTTCTGCCCAACGACCTTGTCCAACTGATTACAGAAAGGAACGTCCCTACCAAATTTGAAGTTAATCGGATGAAAAATGCGACCGCTAGAGTGCATACACACACACACACACACACATATGTATATATATATATATATATACAATTTTTAACGACCACCCAAAATGTGTTCAGGGGGTCAAGTTAGGAACTTCTATGGTGGTCCCGGGCTTAAGTTTCACCGTGCGGGTCATGCTAATAGTTCATTTTCCAAAGGAAATTCACTAATAAACAATCAACAATGTACCATATTTAAAATAATAAAAGTTTCTTTATTTTATTGTTAATATGAAGTTTACGTTAACGCAATACTGTTTAGTAACTTAACTTTCCAAAATGTATCCTTGAATAACTGGACATTTATCTTACTCAAGCCCAAAGCCCACGAAAACGTGAATTAAACAGAAAAAATATTCTCCAATCGTATAAAAATTCGCCATAATGGTTTATCCATGTCTCGTCTCTCCAGTCGCATTATCTCCGTGACATTGATAGAGTGTCAGACCAAGGATTAAACTACTGGACGGAAAGAAGTTATGTTTTGAGAATCGGACATCTGTGGTAAGACCTTTCAGTACAAACTTTTCGTTAAACGAGTTTTTGTTTTACTCGACTTTATTTGACGATTGAAATGCGAAATACCTTAAATAAACCTCTTTGATGTCAAGGAGCCTCTACCAAAGTCAAAACTAAAATCCACTCCTTTCTTTCTTTTCTTTGACCAAAGAGGATTTTCTCTGTCAATTAGCATATTCCCAAGCAAGCAAAACTCTAAAGTATGTTAACTATTTCAGTTATTTTCAAAGTTTAACCAATAAAAATACTTCGATAAAATTTTAAAAATATAGGTCAGTTTTTGTTGTGAAAATCAAAGGGCACTTTAAAAGCAAAGTTTTTGAAAGGCTTTTAAAACAAATGGACTAACTAGTAATTTTTCAAACTCATTATTACCAAAGTGTACTTAATTTGTTTGAACTTTATAACGAGTTCGTACCCAGCACGCTGACGTGACAAAAGTGAATTTTTACATAATGAACTGTTAAAACTCAAAATCAGTGTAAAAACATACATTTATACAAATTTTTATTGAAATCTGAAAACATTGATTTTTGGCTGTTCTGATGCTCCTGGTTTCATTTACCTGCAATGCTGGGAATACAATATTTGGGCATTATAAGGTTAGGAGAAGGCCCAGTCAGGCTTGAAAGTAGGTGTGAGGTTGCTGGGGATGATAAAAGTACACCAACATAATTATGAATAACAGGCTTTCTAATGTAAAATCCCCATCAGACAACGTACTGTGTTTAGGCGATACACATTTTCTTTAATAACTTCCTAAATATTTGTGCTAGAATGACGAGAGAGGGCCTAAACGTTTCACCTAACTAATTCGCATCGTTTTACATGCATTAAGTGTATTTCCGGGGATTTTCTGACCCTGTTTGGGCCCAAAAACCCAAAATGAAAGACTAATCCAAAAAAAAGGAGTTTAGAGTTTTTCGAGTGTTTTGCCCAACGAATTTGTCCATCTGATTATAGAAAGGAATGTCCCTACCAAATTTGAAGTAAATCAGAAAAAATATGCGACCACTAGAGTGCAAACACACACACACACACACACACACACACACACACACACACACACACACACACCATATATATATTTCATTCATATATATATATATATATATATATATATAATCCCCAAACGAATAATTTCCAAAACGTGTTCAGGGGGTCACGTTAAGAACTTCTACGTTGGTCCCGGGCTTAAGTTTCACCGTGCGGGTCATGCTAATAGTTCACTTTCCATAGGAAATTCACTAATAATTCCATTAGATCATTTAGAAAGTTTATTTTGTTTACTTATAAACAGTTTTATTCTTAAGTAAGCGTTTTTTAATAATTAACTTATATATTATTGATACATTGTCACAACACAGACTTTCCACAGAATTATGATTTGAATAATTTACTGCGTATTGAATTATAATCTACATTATGTAGGATTAACAACTAATTTAATATAAGCATTTCCCATATTTGAAAATACGTTCCATATTAAACACACAATTAGTAGGCTTGATAGTGAATATTACTTTTGTAATTTCAAATAAACTGTAGATAAATTCTAAATAATTCAGCGGCAATTACAGAAACTAAGTTTTCAGACCTTTTCTTATTAATTAATCCCTAATTAAGTCAAATCTGAAAGTATTCATTGGAACTAATTTTACTCTGTAATTAAAATATCCACAATAATTCAAACTCGTTCGACTATTTTTTAAATTAGCCTGGAATTAAAATAGATTAAAAATTTGTTTTTAAAATTGAATTCTGAAGAAAATATAACTAATTTTTGTCATAAAATAGTACAAATATAAAAGTACTTGCCGCTTCACTTAGATTTACCTCCAGAGATCCCATGATTTATGTATAGTAAAACGTTAAATCGTAATCTTAAACCTATTTATCTTTAATAAACATAAAACTCATTGCAGTAATCAAATAAGAGAGTCGAAAAGGTTGTTTATAATTGATGAGTTAATTATAGATATTCCCATCACTTTACTTGTGAACAATTTCTTTCCGCTTAAAGGGGTTATTATTTTAAAATTTAAATTACGGAAAGTGTAATAAAGTGGAAGTTTGAAGTTTATAATTGGATCTGAAAAGAGATAGTCAGAGCATCAGAAACTCTTTCAGTGACATAACTTTATGAGTCCTACATTGAATTTAAACTTTTCCTATAACTACAGAATCAATCATCTTCAAGCAGCACGAAAAGTTAATGGAACTAATTCCTCAATAAATAAATAAATAAATATATGTTTTCAAATCTATAGCTTAAAGTACTTTTAAATATTGGCACTTATTTCACATGCCACCGATATTTCTTTCCTTTAATGCATTTTAATAATGTTGTAATAATATTTGTACTATTACAACATAAACATAGGTACTTTGCTGGCAAAATACCTATGTTTTTGTTTTTGTTTTGAATTCCGAAAAAGAAGGCATATGTGTAAGCCGTACGATATGTTTATATACGATGTATATATATATATATATATATATATATATATATATATATATACATATAGTGGCAATGCTGTGTTCTTTCTATTTTTTAAACACACGTAGCAATCAATTACTTTCCGCTCAATATATTTAATGGCCACCACACCGTTTCGTTTGCTAAGCCTCGTCATTTGGGTATTTCCAGGTGTCCATAGTGAATTTGATCTAAAACAAACTCTTGTAAGCTGCAAGGTGCGACAATCATATTACCTATCATAATCAACCCTCCGTGATGGCAAGGCTGTCTTTGTATTTTACAAATTAATTACAGCGACTGTCAATCTGGTTCCAACCAGAACGTAAGTCTTTAAGAGTTGGAAAGTTTCATCTTGTGCTGAATGAGTTATTATACGTTCATGCAATGTATCTCGTATAGGAAGATTTGCAAAGTGTTCTGAGATTCCACCTTCAAGTTCTTATGAAAAAATCGCCATTGGGTTTTGAAGCAAAAGCGTTTATTAATCATAATTAATTTAGGTGTAGTGCATCATTCTACAGACTTTGAAATAAAATACCCCCGTCGCGGCAAACCTGCGTACTCAGTGAATTTCCAATGCAAAATATATGTCTTAATACCACATAAAGCCGCATACCAAGTTTCATTACAATATATTTACAAATAGGTGATAAATCCAATTTGAATTATTCTCCATAAGAATAACATTGGGGATGAGTGCGCAGGTTTGCTGCAACAAGGAACAACAAATATGGGGATTCATGTAACTATCAATATTACTCAACGAGGTGAAGCCACATACCAACTTGCATCACTATAAATTCATAAATAAGCTAAAGCTAATTCATAAATAAAAATAAAAATATACCATTTTGATTATTCTCCATAAGAATAACATGGGGGATGTGTACGCAGGTTTGCTGCAACAAGGAACACAAAAAATTGGTTTTTATAAAAAAAATCAATAGAATTTAACTGGGTGAACCAGCATACCAAGTTTTATTAATTTATGTTCATAATTAAGGGATACATTACATTTTACTCTTTCTCCATAAGAATAACATGGGGGCTGAGGACGCAGGTTTTCTGCTACGGTAATTATCGGTAAAAGTTGTGTTTTTGTGCAAATAAAAATAGACCACAACCAGATGAAGCCGTATACCAAGTTTCGTTAGTATACGTTCATAAATAAGCGAGCTATAATTTTTTTCCTATTCTCCATAAGGGTAGCATTGGACAACGTACTGTGTATAGCACTTTCAATATCTCTGTAACCAATTGACGTAGAGAAATTATCAAAACACCAAATTGTGTGTTTTTTTAAGCTGAATCCAATGGTGAAAACTAAAATTTGACTGTTTTAAATATAACACTAAAAACTTCAAAAAATATTTGGGGTACAAACCCCCCCCCAAAAATACAACTTCGGATGGGTCGATCTGTCTGGTTTTCGAACTTAAAGTCATAAATAATGCTTTACACGTTTGTACCAAAGTTTATCAAAATCGGACCATGTTTACGAGAGTTATTGCACCCACGGACATTTATATATGTATATATATATATATATATATATATATATATATATATATATACAGTTTCAAACGAATGGTGTTTTTGGGGTCTGGGGACCTCAAAACGAAAAGTTATCATGGTCCCGGGCCTAGGTCTTACCATGCCGACTACGGTAATAGCTTCTTCTCTATAGGGAAAATTTGCTAAAACGCTGGTTGTTATCGTTTTTTTACCAAGGGACGATTGAGAAAATTTATTTTTAACAGTTATATGCAGGCTAACCTAGTACTAGCCGATAAATTCATAAAACTTTTTGCTAACATGTTTAAATCTACAAATGTAGAATAACATTGTCCTACATAAACAATCTCAAAAATACTGTTTTAAACTAATTGGATCCAATAAAACTTTGAAAAGAATTAAGATGTTATCAAGCACTTGTTATCCTTCTTGGCGAGAAAATTTAATCTAAGTCCATTTTAATTCAAAGTTCTGCAAAATCTAAACTTTCTTAAACTTTTATAATAAACTGCACACTTTAAAATGAATAGTGATGGAGAACTGTGATCACTTGTTGAAGAATTTACAACTTAACTTGTTGTTATTGCTGGATTAAACAACTTAAGTTATACAACATTAATATATAATTTGTATATTATACTACTTTTATATAATTATATACATAAAAGTACCACAAGCACTTTTGGTGTTGTTTCAGTTAGAGTTATATCATTACTATCGTCCATAGACGAAGTGTACTTTCATTTTACATTGCGGTAAATGGTTCATAACGGATTTTGCCCTTCCTAGAAGAAACAATGAATACATGTATTCCCCTCAAATATAACACCATATAACATAAATCACGATCTTCTCAGGTTGTGAAGCATTAATATGTAGGTTACGAATTGTTCATAGTGTAATTTCTATAAATTTAAAATTTATACGACACAAATACCTTAGGTTTTTAGACTGTCTATGATAAATTGTTATTTAATGAGCTTCAAGTCAATTTGTGAGATTATACCATGGGAAAATTGTTTAATTACTACTATTCAGTGAATATGTGCTTGTTCTGTTTTTTTCATTGTATATATTATCAGACGGAAATCTGACCAGCGTTAGCAACCAGTTAAACAACAGTTAAGTGGATCGGGATATGTCTAGGTCTCTTCTAGGCAATTCCCGATCAGTTAGGGAGGGCGGAGGTCAAATTTAGGCTTAGCCTGATAAAGTGTAATAAATTGTCCCGGCTGTTATCCTAGATAGGAGAGAGGTTTTAGAGCGCATCCTACAGACTCTTTCTTGGAGTTTCACTCTGCAGGCAAACGCCCTCTAAAAAAATTGTAAGATAACATTCCTTCCCCTTCAAAAAAATGTAAGATAACAATAATAATAAATGCACAAATACATTTACTACGACTACAGGGCCATTACAATAATATTACAAGTTCACACACTGTTTTTAAATGTTATGTTATGTTATGTTTTAATTCATACTTGCAACATAACATGATTATTTTTTGTTCAACAAAAGCCTATTATGAAAGACCAAATACACAAGCGGCATTTTAAGGAGAGCACTTTAAAACAGAATTATAAACAATGAAGAAGAAGAGAAAACCAATTTGGTTAAAGAAACAAGGAAAAGCTTTCTAACTCGTCTCGCAAATCGTTTTCTAATTCAGCCTGACAAAATACTCAATTATGGTAAAATGAATCAAATGTCTTTTACTTGACTGTAAAGAAACAAAAGAGTAACTATAGCATTCACTTGGAGTTATTTGTATAAACGTGAATATTTATATTTATAATAATTATTATATTATTATGTATTATTAATTATTATTATTATATTTACTATTTACTTCAACATTAAGCAATGAGATGCCACAGTTATTTATTGGTTATTAATTTCTTCATAACCCTTAAATTATGTTTTAATAATGAAAAATTATTTTAAATAAATATCTCTTATACATTTTAAAGTAAACGTAATACAAATATAAACTTCTTTGCCCAGTCAGTTTAAGTGTAATTCTTCACTGATAATTATCCATCCAAACTGTAACTAAATACAGCTTAAAAAAAAACTAAAGGTTCTGAAATTTATATAATTTTTATCATTTCACATTTCACATAATTCTAATTTTGTACCATTTCAGATTTCTATTATACAATTTAAATCCATATTACATATTATGTTTTTGATTGAATTAAGTACGATGGATAAAGTGACTTAATAATTAAGATAACTGAGCTATATCATTCTATTCGTAGAACATGTTTTGTAAAGTCTGTATCGATTTTAAAGTAACATTAATGATTGAAACCCCCTAAAACAAATATTTCTACCTTGCCGCTTCACTTAGATTCACCTCCAGAGATTCCATGATTTATGTATAGTAAAACCTTAAATCGTAATCTTAAACCTATTTATCTTTAATAAACATAAAACTCATTGCAGTAATCAAATAAGAGAGTCGAAAAGGCTGTTTATAATTGATGAGTTAATTATAGATATTCCCATCACTTTACTTGTGAACAATTTCTTTCCGCTTAAAGGGGTTATTATTTTAAAATTTAAATTACGGAAAGTGTAATAAAGTGGAAGTTTGAAGTTTATAATTGGATCTGAAAAGAGATAGTCAGAGCATCAGAAACTCTTTCAGTGACATAACTTTATGAGTCCTACATTGAATTTAAACTTTTCCTATAACTACAGAATCAATCATCTTCAAGCAGCACGAAAAGTTAATGGAACTAATTCCTCAATAAATAAATAAATAAATATATGTTTTCAAATCTATAGCTTAAAGTACTTTTAAATATTGGCACTTATTTCACATACCACCGATATTTCTTTCCTTTAATGCATTTTAATAATGTTGTAATAATATTCTACAACGGGAGGACGATAAGATGCAGCGGTGAGCGGGAATGTATTGTAGTCTATAAAACCGACTAAATCTCGAATTTGTCATGATAAAGCCAATTAAGGTAAGCACGAAGTGCATAAGGCCTTTCCCAATTGTTTTTTTAACATTCTATCCAATCTTGTATCCAAAAACTCAAAATGCGACAAATAAATTGTTAAATTATCAAAGTACGAAATTACACTAAGTATTTTACATCAAATCCCTTTTGGTTAGGCACATCCAATTTTTATAGGAATAGGTAGTTGTTAATTTAAATCATAGCATATGGGTTGTAAAGGTTTAAAAGTAAGGCAAGTACAATGATCATAGAAAATTTTATTTTGACCAACTTGCCAAGATGATGACTTAACGTCAAAATTATGAATATTTGTAATTAAAGTACTTATTGATGTTTTAAAGACATGTTTTATTTAATTGTTTGTAATTCAAATATAGCAAATTGATAGTTATGAAAGGAACCCCCTTTTAAACATAGGTACTTTGGAGTTGGTACCCCCAAGTTATGGGGCTAAGGCTAGCTCAACAATTGTAAACTGCAACATGTGATATATTTGACAAGGTTACCAATACAATTAATTTTAGACCACTTTATAACAAATTAAAGTATACGATTTAAATTCTAAATCGATTTATTTTTTTGCCCAGTAGATCTTTACTAACGATAATTTATTTTTAAAAAGTACACACTCTCTTTTAATTTAATCACAGCATACATAATTCAAGCAAAAACTTCAGTGGAGCTGTAGGAAATGTCCCTAAAACCCCCATCCAGCATATGTGTCTCATGGTGCCTTTGGTAGTATTACAGATGAATTCCAATCAACGAGCACAGGTGTTTTGTTGTTTTGTCACAGGCGATATTGGGTGGGAAACACCAGGTGCACGTGACCACTACAACTAGATTGCTCTTTGTTCTTTACGTAATTACAATCCTCAAATGTCAACCAAAGACACTCAGGAGTTTTTAACGATGCTATGTCTACCACCTAAATAAAAATAATTAAATCAACTGGATAGCGAGTTTTGCCATCGCTCATTGAATTGTAGTTTGCCTATGACAATATCCTAGGCTAGGGTTACATATGCAGAGATATTTATTTATTTATTCCAACGGTAACCCAATTTTGTATTAAAATAATGTACAATAATCACAATCAGGATTGCATACTTATAGTATATTTATGCCCCTACACAAAGTCGCGTAGGCCTACATCACGGAGAGCTTCACTTTGTTATTTCTCCGATAGTGATTTCTGTAGGGTGATCAGGGTTCACAAAATATTATTCGAGTGAAAATTGTCTACCAGTTATTTTAAATTGAAATTAGTAACTAAATAAATAGTAAAAAAGTATTGTTTTTAATTTGTCACAGGCACTTTGTTGCAAACAAAATTTAGTATTGTAGACACCTTTAGGATTTATATCACGAGGAAAGATTATTAATAAATATTTATTATCTATGTTATTAATACGCTACATTCAAATTTTGTAAACAATAAGGGTTTTTCAAGATTTACCCCCACATATTATATACTAAAATGCGCGTCTAGGTGTGCATATGTGCAAACTGGCTTTAGATTTTCGATTTAGGCCTCAGGTCTCTGCCCCACGGGACTTCCAAATTCCTATGTTATTCATATGGAGGAGGGTTTTATTTGGTTTATGTCACATGTGTTTTTACTGAATTCGATTAAATTAAGTGAACAGCATTACAAGGATTATATATCACTACAGACTGTTATTGTTTTGTTTACTATTTAACTATTTACACGCTTCGCTTTACTATTTAACCACTTTCGCTTCTCAATATGGGATGCACAAGCTGCGCATAGGAAATTCTAGTATATCTAAAATTATTTATGCTATGGTTTTATGACCTCTCGTACTGTATAAAACCTTCATTACATTACTTTTAAATTACGATTTAATAAAGTTGTTATTAACTTTAGTTGAATATATTGGAGGTTTTATTTTATAAGAGCTATTCTATATCGTAATGCAAAAGCTGAGTTAAATGACCAAATTTGTTTCGAGAATGGGGAAAACACTTTCTAAAGTCGTTTAGTATTTAAATGACAAATAAGAGTTCCTTATTTTAAACCAAATTTATTTATTTTACTTATATTTATTTGTATTAACAAAACGTGCCGAATAATGAATTTAAAGTTGATACATATGAATGTAAACAAAAATTAAATACAATTTAGGTTACAATTTACAATAGCTTTAGAACCCTTCTCCGAATTGAAATTCTTCCTTATTATTTCTTTATAATTTGTACCTTGATTCTTCTAGGAGCTTTTCAAGTTTCTGTCAATAAAAATTCACTAATTTCGTTAATTTGAATATTTTTGTCTATCCTCTAGTGGTGTTATGGATTTGTTATGAACTTGTTTCCCACATATATCTTTTAGCGAATTTCCCCTATAGGGAAGAAGCTATTACCGTAGTCGGCATGGTAAGACCTAGGCCCGGGACCATGATAACTTTTCGTTTTGAGGTCCCCAGACCCCAAAAACACCATTCGTTTGATACTGTATATATATATATATATATATATATATATATATATATATATATATATATATATATATGTGTGTCCGTGAGCACGATAACTCTCGTAAAAATGATCCGATTTTGACGAAATTTGGTATAAATATGTAAAGCAGCATTTATGACTTTAAGTTCGAAAACCAGACAGATCGACCTATCGGAAGGGGTATTTTGGGGGGGTTTTGTACCCCAAAAATGGGTTTTTTGAATTTTTTACATATAATTTTTGAAAAAGTCAAATTTTAGTTTTGACCATTCGATTCAGCTTAAAAAAACACACAATTTGGTATTTCGATCATTCCTCTACGTCAATTGGTTACCGAGATATTGAAAGTGCTAAACACAGTACGTTGTCTAATGTTATTCTTATGGAGGAAAAGAAATTTTTTTTATCTCGCTTATTTATGAACGTATACTGACGAAATTTGGTATACAGCTTCATCTCGTTGAGGTCTATTGATATTTGCTCCAAAAAATTGTTTTTGCATAATTCTCCCGTTGCAGCAAACCTGCGGACTCAGCCCCCATGTTATTCTTATGGATAATAATTAAATGCTCTGTCTCCCTTAATTATGTACATAAATTAATAAAAACTGGTATACGACTTCACCTAGTTGAGTTATATTGACATTAGCATAAAAACCCATTTTTTGTGTTCCTTGTTGCAGCAAACCTACGTACTCAGCCCCAATGTTATTCTTATGGAGAATAATTAAAATTGTATATATCGCTTATTTGTGAATATATTTTTATGAAACTTGGTAAGTGGCTTTATGTAGTATTAAGACATTTATATTTACATTGGAAATTCGCTGAGTATGCAGGTTTGCTGCGACGGGGGTATATATATATATATATATATATATATATATATATATATATATATATATATATGTGTCCGTTAACACGATAACTTGAGTAAAAAACGTCCGATTTTGATGAAATTTGGCTCAAATGTGTAAAATGACATTCATGACTTTAAGTTCGAAAACCAGAAAAATCGGACGATGGGAAGGGGGGCTTATGGGGGTTTTAAATTTTCCAAAAATCAGTTTTTTGCATTTTTCACCCTAAAATTTTTAAAAAACTTAATTTTGGTTTTGACCATGTTATAGAGCTTAAAAAACAAATAATTTAGTATTTTGAATTATTAACCTAGGTTAAGTGGTTGCGGAGAAAATCCAAAAAAACCTGCTCATAAAATCTCCCATGTTAATCTTATGGGAAAAAGGTTTTTGGCTTTTCCTCAGTTTATTTTAATGTAAACTTCACATTTGCTTTTACCAATCTGTTCAGTTCCACAATCATTTTGGTGTTTAAATTGTGATTCTACGCCCAACCGTTGCAGAGATATTCGAAGTGCTAAACACAGTACGTTGTCCAATGTTATCCTTATGGAGAATAAATAAAATTTGATATCTTGATTATTTATTAATGTATGTTGATGAAACTTGGTATGTGGCTTCAAGTAGTACTGGTATATTGATATTTGCACAAAAAATTGATTTTTTGTTGATTATTCCCGTAGCAGCAAACCTCCGTACTCAGCCCCCATGTTATTCTTATGGAGAATAAGTAAAATGTACTGACTCCCTTAATTATGAACATAAGTTAATAATACTTGGTATGTAGCTTCACTTGGTTGAGTTATATTGATAATTATATAAAAAACCATTTTTCTGTTCCTTGTAGCAGCAAACCTGCTTTCTCAGCCCCCATGTTATTCTTATGGAGAATAACTAGAATGTCATATATCGCTTATTTATGATTGAATATCGATGAAACTTAGTATGTGGCTTCACCTAGTTAAATTCTATTTATATTTGCATAAAAACCAATTGTTTCTGTTTCTTGTTTCAGCAAACCTACATACTCATTACCAATGTTATTCTTATGGAGAATAATTAAAATCGCTTATATATGAATATATTTTTATGAAACTTGGTTTGCGGCTTTATGTGGAATTCAGACAAATATTATGCATCGGAAATTCGCTGAGTCCGCAGGTTTGCTGCGACGGGGGTATTTTTATTTCATTAAATCCCTATTATTGAAACTTGATGTAAACAATTCATAATACACTGTCCTCACAGTTCTCGTTTCTGTTTTTTATTTTAATTTTTTCATTGTTTCGATAATGTTTGATTTAATGAACTTTGTCCTTGTTCAGTTCTCATTCATCAATTATTATAACAACCTGTTACCACATCAAAATACTTTAACAAAACAAAATGTGTGTTAAGAAAAATAGGTAACCAGAAGTTTTAACTTTATTCGTTTATTAAAATGTACTAATTAAAACTTTATCATAACCTTTTTCAATATAACATTTCCTTGTGTAATAGACTAATATTATAGAGAAATAACCAATTATTTAAACTGAAAATTCATACAATCTAAATGCAAATTAAAATGCATAATGACAATTAGATAATCGAGGCATGTATATGAGATTTAAATAAAAAGTATTATATTTTATGTGCCACAATTATCCAATCCTGAAACTACATATAAAATAAATTAACTTAAAAATACAAGTATTACAAACACCGAATTAACTCAATTAAAGCAGTGAGTGAAATGGAATTTGTTTACTTTTAAATTCCAAAAACAATTGCGTGGTTTTTTTCAGTATATACAATTAATTATATAATATCACGTGTTATAAGTTTCTAAACAATACTTACCCTAATAAAAATAGGTATTTGAAGTTTCAACTTACCAAATAACAAGTACTACTACGGAGGCTAGGTGTATCTAATTGTTTTTTAATAACAAATTAAATATTAATATTTCAATTTATATCCTCAAGGAAAATCTAGATAGAATTATTAATTCAAAATTTAAGAAGAAACAAACAATTTAATAAAGTGGAAGTTCGGGTTTGTGATTGGATCTGAGCAGTTATCAAAGCTTCAGAAGCTCTCACAGTGACATAAGTTGATTACATCCAATCTCCATTTTTCCAAGTCTCTCTTTAAACTACAGAATAGTAATATCCACCTCACACAGCACTCTGTCGTGAAGGGAGAAAATTATCCAATGAAATATAAGTAAATAATATAGCATACGTTTAAGTGATAAGTGCTATTTCGATATTTTATAATGAAACCCCTATTTTGACAGTGTTGGTATGACGTATGATCACTGTGAGGATTGATGAGTCATTGCGTAGCAGTCAAGGCGACTTACTCCGGATCCATGGCAGCAGCCCGGTCGTAGGTTCAATCCCAGCCCTGGCATGCCAATTTGATCAGTACTGTATAACTCCAACTGTAATGGAGCCCCCCTTGCTTTGCTGGATGAGTTCCACGTATAGATATAGTCGATGTGGACGGGCAAAGTAAGGCAAAAAGAGACTACCAACCTAAAAATAATAAGAATAAATAAAACTTACTTTTTTGTAAATTTCTTTAAACAAAACAATAAGTATAAGGATTGGTCCTGTTTAGTTTACTATGGTAAAGTTAATACATAGTTAAAAAAATGTTACAGTTATCTTCTTCTTAATGCTAAATTATAATACAGATACACACATTATCAATGTACAGCTACAATCATAGTCAACAAAATACATATGTTCCAGAGAAAAATGCTCTTAATATATCTTACATCTAAATAAATGCATCCAATGAAAATATTACATATTTTTGAGTTTAGCTGAATAGCTCTTTACACTAAAATGCTTACTAATAACTTTTAGGAATGTTTGCGTTCGTACATACCCAACATTACCTCATATAAGATCAGTTATGGGTGCAAAAGTATTAAAATAGTTAAAAGTATTAACTTTTTCGTTTCAGTTAGTTGCCTAATGAATTTGTACCACTATTTAAAACTATTAAAATTGTAACAAAATTAGTACAAATTATTTCGTTTGGTTTTGTTTTAATAAAATAAATTATAAGTACAAAACAGCTAGGGCTTCAGTCGAGCTTGATGTCTGAATAAAAACGTCGCCTGTGTTATATGACAAAGTGTTTCACCTTTGACGGTCCAACAAACCAGACCACAGAGAAGTTCGATCCATTAAGTAATTTGACGATATTTTTCTCACAGACAATATTGGACGAGAAGAGTTGCTCGTGTCCACTAGAACTAGATTGTTGTTAAGTTCTTTATGTAATTGCAATCCGCGAAGTAAATGATGCGGAAAAACGCTCAGGATTTTTCATTGTTTTTTGTTAGTTTTTTTCAACAAAATAAATCTACTTCAAATCCTTGCTGAGTAATGAGATTCATCAGTGATGTTATACAACTTAAAAATTATTGCAAATCTTGTTTACCCATTTGTTGCTTTAACTCATTATAACTCTTTTTATGTGGCGTTAAATGTTACCATTTGGTAGGGCTGATGAAATCATGGCTCTTATCAAATAATAACAATTAAAGCGCTTTTGTAGTGTAGCGCCTGCAATTTTTATGTAGGCCAGTTTCCAAAGTTCTTCTATACTCTCTCCAACAGTCTTTGTCTAAATACCTAAATACCAGAGCAACAAGCCGATGTTGATCAAATTTGGTGTGTAGATACTAACCCGCTACCTTCAGGCGTTTTTATTTAATTTTGTATTTTTATAATTTTTTTAATGATAGGGTTCAAAAGGTCCCGAAATTCAGTGTTTTTGTTTGTCGGAAGACCATAAACCTTGAATAAAATTTACTTAGGACCACTAAAAGTGGTAAACAAAATGAATTATTATCCTACAATTATTGGTTGTGGTGAAAAATTTTAATTTAGCAGTAATCGTAGTACATTACCCAATGTTTTTCTTATGGGTTTAACATAATTACCATTATTACCTTATTTACTGATAAATTTCAATAAAGCTTGGTATGTAGGTCAAGGTTACCCTACATAGAGAATATTCAAAATATTTTACCACAAAATATTTTAACTTAAAATTATTTCAAAATAATTATTTTTATTTCAAAATATTTTATTTTTTGGAGGGGATGGGATGTCCCCTTCTTAAAACCACTTTGTGTAGCGAATAATTCTGTAGTGCCTCCAAAACGGTATTTGGGCGAATATTTATAAATAAAGTTCATTAGAAGATTTTTTATCAAGTCATATATTGATTACAATTGGGCTAAAAGGGAGAACTTTTTCCAGTTTCATAAAACCGTTTATTTTAGCGAATTTCCTCTATAGGGAAGAAGCTATTACCGTAAGTCTCATGGTAAGACTTAAGCCCGAGACTATGATAACTTTTTGTTTTGAGGTTCCCAGATGCCAAAAACACTATTCGTTCAAATTTATATATATGTATATTTATAAATATATATATATGTGTGTGTGTGTGAGTGTGTGTGTGTGTGTGTGTGTGTGTGTGTGTGTGTGTGTGTGTGTGTGTGTGTGTGTGTGTGTGTGTGTGTGTGTGTGTGTGTGTGTGCGCGCGCGCGTGCGTGCGTGCGTGTGTGTGTGTGTGCGTGCGTGCGTGCGTGCGTGCGTGCGTGCGCGTGTGTGTGTGTGTGTGTGTGTGTGTGTGTGTGTGTGTGTGTGTGTGTGTGTGTGTGTCCGTGAAAGCGATAACTTGAGTAAAAAACGTCCGATTTTGATGAAATTTGGCTCAAATATGTAAAGTGACATTCATGACTTTAAGTTCGAAAACCAGAAAAATCGGACCATGGAAAAGGGGGTTTATGGGTTTCAGAATTTTCCAAAAATCAGTTTTTTGCACTTTTCACCCTGAAATTTTTAGAACGCACACATTTTGTTCTAACCATTTTATAGAGCTTAACAAAAACAAATAATATAGTACTTTAAATCGTTAACCTAGAATAAGTGGTTGCGGAGAAAATCCAAAAAACCTGCTCATAAAATCTCCCATGTTAATCTTATGGGAAAATGGTTTTTAGCTTTTCCTTAATTTTTCTGTAAACTTCACATTTGCTTTTACCAATCAGTTTAGCTCTACAAAACAATCATTCTGGTGTTTAAATTGTGATTCTACGTCCAACCGTTGCCGAGATATTCAAAGTGTTAAACACAGTACGTTGTCCAATGTTATCCTTATGAAGATATCTTGAATTTGATATCTTTATTATTTATGGACGTATATTGATGAAACTTGGTATTTGGCTTCACCTAGTACTGGTATATTGATATTTGCACAAAAAATTGATTTTTTTACTATCCCCGCATACTCAGCCCTAATTTTATTCTTATGGAGAATAAATAAAATGCTAGATATCACTTATTTATTTATGTATTTTTATGAAACTTGATAAGTGGTTTTATGTGGTAGTAAGAAATATATTGATGTATAGGAAATTCACTGAGTATGCAGGTTTGCTGCGACGGGGGTATTTGTTATTATTATGTATGAACAATGTAATGTCAGTTTCCTTAGGGTCTCTTTAGTTAGATAGCGCCACTCCCCCAAAAAAATAACTTTATAAACAAATCCATGAATACTTAAACAATTAACATTAAGTAGTAAGATGATTTACTTTTTAAAAAGGATCATGCCAACTATAAAATAGCATTCACATGGTAAAGCATGGGCATTTAATTTTCCATAGGAACGTTAATATTTAAAAAAATTGTTCTTTCTTCAAACTAACCAATTGTACCTGAGAACAGCTCGGTCCCCAAATAAGTCGTTTTCTTAGAGGCTCGGAGACAAAAAAATCCAACCAATTTTTAACGTATTTGTTAACAAGGGGCACTTAACTAAAGTTTTATATCAATATAGAACAGCGCAGTTATAACAAAACGAGGTATTAGTTATAATATAAAGTTATTTTTATTTATTAACCTAATCAAATAAATTATTATTTATTTATTTAATTTATTATTTATTATTATTATTTAATTTTTTATTATTTTTTGATAATGTTTATTTTAAGTATAACACTCATTAATAAATTAAATTTATTGTTTTTTCGTTGTGAAGTTAAAAAGAATAATTTTCTATTGAGCTGTTGATTAATACCGGAAGGACGAAATTGAAAAATGTATTGAATAAATTCTGTCGAGTGTGACTGCCCCGGAATTTAATTAGTTAAACAACAAATACCCAGACAGCTTCGTTTTATGAAACTGCTGGGTTCACCTCGATGGTTATTATTTTTTTCTGATTTATTTTATTTTAATTCTGATTAAAGTAAAACTATTGTACTAAGATTTATTGGATGTTTTACTTTAATGTCACCTCGATCATAATGAAACGTATATTATCATACCATATGCCTATCTATTTTACAACTATATATATATAATATATATACATATATAATATACAATATATATATAATATATAATATATATAATGTTACTATATATATATATATATATATATATATATATATATATAGTTGTAAAATAGATAGACATATCTATACATCAATATATATATATATATACATCACATAACATATAAACAATAAAGTTGGATTACCTCCCCTAAATCTTTAAATGTCATGAAGTGTATTAATATTGTTCGAATCAGTTGAAAAGACGTTTAGTTAAGACGTTCCTTGCATCATTTCGAAAGTGGAACAGATTTCATAATGCTGAAAGAAAATAATTTTACATGGTTGTAGCATCACAAAAGAAAATAAACATAATCTGCAAAAAATTGCCTTTTTCAATATTTGAAATAAACAAATCCTAACATGAATTGACCGTTATGTTTTTCTTTGCTTCAATAAAAATTACTTCACTCAAATTGTTCTGAATATCTGAGAAACTAAGTTGAGAAAAAGACTGAGAAAATCTTGACAAATTTGTCATTAGAAAACTAATGACAAATACATCAAATATACTGACATAACAAAGGTATGAAATAAATCTCATGTGTACCTTATATATTCGTATTTTTTATGAATTTGTCTTTAAAATTCAAGGTATAATACGATAGTTAAAAGAAACGAGTGAAGTTCATGGAATTTTCGTCGATACGTAAAATCCAGTTAAGCCTAACGAGCCAACGTTATTTCTTTCTCACGGAGAATTTTCTCAACCGATGTAATTTGTATAGTCTTCCTAGGCTCATAAGGTGTTCCGAGTTTGTCTAATAACATTGCACTGTAAATATTTTAATTTGCCAATACAATTTTATTTTTGAAAAATTTAACTCAGAAAAGTATATTCTAAAAGACCTTATTAACTATTTTTTTATCATGTTATCATAAATGAATCATTCTCACTTTTGATTTCAGATAATTAATTAACAAGGTACAGGAGAGGAAAGTAATAAATCAATGCCAAGCCAGGACAAATGTTAACATAGTGTCAGTTGCGGCTCCGTGTGATTTGTTTGTTCCGCCGTTTCTCCTCTTGTTTTACATAGTAAAACTCTCTCAGTTGTTTTTAATGTATCATAAAGTAGCTTAAGTCTCAAGTCATATTTATTTCATCTCAAATAAATTGTCACGATGTTTAAAAAGCTTATATATAACCATAAATGGATGCACCCGAATCCATTGGCAATATATTTAACTAATATGCTTTTTGAGCTTACACAATCATGAAGCTTCTATGGTTATCCAGAGGAAACTTTACGGACATTATTCACAAGTTCAAAAGCCAAGCGGGAGAAGCCCATAGATATTT
The DNA here is from genome assembly GCA_963675035.1 of Allygus modestus. Taxonomy (NCBI): domain Eukaryota; kingdom Metazoa; phylum Arthropoda; class Insecta; order Hemiptera; family Cicadellidae; genus Allygus; species Allygus modestus. Next base: position 70,883,847 of record OY776115.1, read on the forward strand.
TCGAGTATTTTCTGTACAATTTATAAACTGTGTAGACTCTTTTAACAGACACGTCAAGCAAAGAATCTTTTTGACGTTATATCTCGGTCTTGGTGCAGGATCATGATGATAGTACAAATACATAATGAAACCTAGGTTGTGGAAATTATTATTCTTGGGGAATTTATCAAAATTATATTTCGATTATTTATGAATATATTTTGATAAAACTTTTTAAGCGGATTAATGTAGTATGAACTTAATACATTATATATGCATTGGAAATTCGAGGAGTTTGCAGGTTTTCTGCAACGGTATTTACAATTTGCCCTATTGAGTTTGTTTAAACGTATACAAGTAAAACTATTTATGTATTCATTTCTTTTAAATAGGTATGCGAGTCGGGGTACTTAAAATATATTGCTTTAGATATTTCCTCTTTCCCTTAGTATATTCAATGAACACTATTCAAGGGTGACAAACAGGTGTGTGTTGAGGTTGAGGCGGGGCTAAGAACAGCGCACCACAGCGGAAGAAATAAATCCACCCTTAACAAAGGGGCGGTTACACAATCAGTGGTTGGTAGCTCAGCTTTTTGCATTTAATCTCCAGCACAGCTCTCCGATACTCTGGCGCCGTCTGTTGGTTTCTGTCCTTACAAAAGCTTTTTCCAGTAATTATATATAAATTAAATATAAATTATCTATCTTGATATAATAGTGTTTAGTCCTGTAATTTGCACTGATTCACTCATATAAAATGTTAATATTACTTGAACTTTGATATGTCAGCAGATAATAATTATTATTGTTCGCAAGAAGATTGATAGATCCATGTAATAAATTTAAACGCTTTATGAATTTGTATTTCCAACAAGCAAAGTAACTGAAGGAAAACTAGTTTGTCAACTTTTTGGCTTTTAATTAATGTTGGCAAAATCTGCGTCAGTTCATTTCCATCAAACTTTCTCACGATTTTAAGACTAAGAACATTAATATTGCCTTATTATTTTAATCTTTAAAGTTTTAAATGCTAATATATTTATTTGTTGTCTATATTTACTTTTATTTTGACCTTTTTTAAATCACTTTCAAGTTTGCAATTATTTAGACTTACTTAAAACGTTTTTCTACTGAACGGATTTATATCTTTATGTAACATTATAAGTGACTAGTTGGGTAACCCGTTTAAATTCGACAGATACAATATTAAAGGTGAGTATTCGATGGTACCCTACGAAACATTTGTTTTATTACTAAATTAGCTCAATGTTACTTACGACTTCACTCCGTAACTCCATAATATTTTTCTTTTAAATTAAACATAAGAAACAAAATGGAAAAATAATATACATAACCTAAAAATGTCGACTCATGATAATTTTTAAAATTCCCAAATCAAGTAGTTTAATGGAGCTATTTGATTTTATCAACTGATTATTTAAATATATGTTTACAAATAGCTGTGAACATTGCAAATAAGTTCCTAGGGTCATAGATTGCGCAGCATTCCTCATAGATTACAGCTTTCCTGCATATGGAATTTTAAATCCTTTGTAAAAAATCTGTTTAAAAATAAGGCGACTTTCGTGAACGGGCTACCGGCGAAACTACCAGGTTTGAAATTATAGTTGATGTGTTATTTGAAAGCCCTTGGCGTCTATATGTGTCTTTTGAGAGTTTGGGAGACATCCACCTTCAGGGCTTTAACCCCTGGGGCTTTCAAAGTTACAATGTTAATCTTCATTATGGAAGAATATAAATAAATGTAATTTAACATTTAAGGACAGCTTTTGATACTAACAAAAATTACAGAATAAAGATGAGCTGTTTTAAGAAAACATCTCGAATGGCATCTCATTATAAACTAATAAGACAGAATATGAGCTGGATATTCCCAAAATGAAAAAAATGTTTTCTCGAATTTGAGCAGCTGGATTGGTTAGCTCTTGATGAATATTTTGTTTTATCAAATTAACACATAAACATAAGTTCATTCTTGGAGAGGGTTCGCCGCAGAACGCAGCAAAATCAAAACTGTTTTACTCATGAAAGTATTCCTCTGGTGTTTATTCTGTCGTTTATGTTAAGAACCTTCATGTTAAGTATCCTCTGTGTTGATAAGTCGAAGACAAAAAAACACGTTGTAACGTTAAACAACCTTAAAATCCCCTTGCTTTCTTGCGCATTTTCCCTTGTTATTGCCAACAACTTTTATACCAGGTTTCACCTCTCTATCAAGGAGCAAATAATAAATTTATTTTCCTTAAAGATCCGTACTCCACAAGTCATTTATAGGTAAGTGTCTGAATTATTATTTTTAGAAGAAAATTTAAATTATGATATCGTAAAATAATGATTATGTGTTTAAAACTTACGCTATGATAGCTTAAACACCTTATAATAGATAGTTTCTATCGATGGATAACCTTTGTATTTACTGACCTTCAAGTTTATTGATAAGATGAAGCTTTAGAAAATGTTTATATGCTGAATAAATTGACACAATGTACACATTAAATTGCATAAATTGAGTGAATCAGTAATACTTATTGTAACTTAAGTTACCCGCCTTAGTAAAATTATATTAAAACATTAAATTATTTGGACATCAAAACAATAGCAACACAACGCAATTACATCTCATGGATTACATGAGTAAATTCTATTCGCGTGCATGTAAAAAGCAATACTATTTAACATTCAACAGAACGCCAAAACTACTTTAACAATATACATTTGTATGAGAGTTTTTGACTTAAAAACTGAGTTATTAAACAATAAAGATGAGGAGGAAACCAATTTAGTTTGAAGCAGGAAAAAGCTTTCAAAAGCTTTTCTCAAACCGAATTCTAATTCAGACTGTCAAACGATTCCATTACGGTAAAATAACTCGAATATATTTTTCTTGACACTATAACAAAAACAAATGGTAATTGGTATTCACTGGAAGTTGTTTTAGAATGTTCTTGTATTTTATAACCATCAATGATTAAACATTAATTTGTTTATACGAGAATATTATTATATTTTCAATGAATATCAACGCCATATCTGTGTAATACTTTGTATTTGATTTATATAATATTGTGATTATAAATAGATAATTAACACATTGAACGATGTTATTCTGGAACTATTTCAAAATAAAATGTAATGAAGAGTATTTTAAGCTTAGTTTTATGATACTTTTAAAGTTATACCTGCATTGAAAAAACGAGTTCGCACGCAGGACGCTAACGTGAGGGAAGTGAATTTCCACATACAAACTTTTAAAACTCAAAATTAGTGTAAAAACATACATTTATTCCAATTTTTATCGAAATCTGGAAACATTTATTTTTTGGCTGTTCTGATAGTCCTGGTTTCATTTACCTGCAAGGCTGGGAATACAATTCATTTTGCGCATTATAATGTTAGGAGATGGTCCAAACAGGCTTGAAACTAGGCGTGAGTTGCTGGGGATGATAAAAGTACTCTAACAAAGGAATAACAGGCTTTTCTAGTGTAAAACCCCCATAAGACAACGTACTGTGTTTAGTCGAAACACATTTTCTTTAATAACTCGGGAACTATTTATGCTATAATGAAGAGATAGGGCTTAACACTTTCGCCTCGCTAATTCCCATATTTTTACATGCATAAATGTTACATCCGGGGCTTTTCTGACCCTTTTTGGGCCCAAAAACTATAAATTCGAAAGATTAATCCCCAAAAAAGTGGTTTAGAGTTTTTCGATTGTTTTGCCCAACTAACTTGTCCAACTGATTACAGAAAGGAACGTCCCTACCAAATGTGAAGTAAATCGGACAAAAAATGCGACCGCTAGAGTGCAAACACATATAAATAACATTTTGAACGACCCCCCAAAACGTGTTCAGGGGGTCACGTTAGGAACTTCTATGGTGATCCCGGGCTTAAGTTTCACCGTGCAGGTCATGCTAATAGTTCACTTTCCAAAGAAAATTCACTAATAAATGTCAGATAAAAACATCGTGGTGTTGCACACTGCACTATAACTTTCCATATGTTCATTCAGTATACAATTTTAAACCGCATTATTGGAGCAGTCGATTCTCCAACATGGCACAGAAAAGACTGATTGTAAAGTCTACCAACTTCTAAAACCTTACCATTACTTTCTATATTTAAAATACGCTCATTTGAAATGTGGTATAAGAAATGGGTAGTCAGCGGTACAAATTTTAATCTGGTTATGTGACAATGCCCTTTCATTCACCATGTAATACTAATTATATTCATTTGAATCATTCTTGCATATAAATAAATACCCCCCGTCACAGCAAGCCTGCGTACTTGGCGAATTTCCAATGCATTCATATGTTTCTCACTACCACATAAAGCCACTTACCAAGTTTCATAAAAATACATAAATATCCATAGTATTTTATTTATTCTCCGTAAGAATATCATTAGAGATGAGTACGCAGGATTGCTGCTACAAGGATCACAGAATTTGTATTTTTATGCAATTATCACAATAACTTAACTAGTTGAAGCTGCATACCAAGATTTATTAATTTATCGTCATAATTAAGGGAGATATAAAACTTTATTTATTCTCCATAAGAATAACATTAGGGCTGAGTATGCAGGTATGCTGCTACGGGGATAGTCAACAAAAAGTCAATTTTTTGTGAAAATATCAATATACCAGTACTACGTGAAGCCACATATCAATTGTAATCAATATACATACATAAATAATCTAGATATCAAATTTTATTTATTCTCCATAAGGATAACATTGGACAACGAACTGTGTTTGGCACTTTGAATATCTCTGCAACGATTAGACGTAGAATCACAATCTAAACACCAAAATTATTGCTTTGTAGAGCAGAACTGATTGGTAAAATCAAATGTGAAGTTTGGTTTAAAATGAACTGAGGAAAAGCCAAAAACCTTTTTCCCATAAGATTAACATGGGAGATTTATGAGCAGGTTTTTTGGATTTTCTCCGCAACCACTTAATCTCAGCTAATAATTCAAAATACTATTTTTTTTCTAAGCTCTATAAAATGGTCAAAACACAATTGAGTTTTTTTATAAATTTAGGGTGAAAAATGCAAAAAACTGATTTTTGGAAAATTTAAAACCCCCCTTCACATGGTCCGATTATTCTGGTTTTCGGACTTAAAATTCATGAATGTCACTTTACACATTTGAGCCAAATTTCATCGAAACTGGATTTTTTTACTCAAGTTATCGCATTCACGGACATATATATATATACTTATATATAAATTTGAACGAATAGTGTTTTTGGCATCTGGGGACCTCAAAACAAAAAGTTATCATGGTCTTGGGATTAGGTCTTACCATGTGACCTACGGTAAAAGCTTCTTCTCCATAAGGGAAATTCGCTAAAAGAACATATCAAACAAACCCTTGCTTATTCTTATTAGCATTTGAAGATTCAGTTTTGTTTTATTTAGATGGCGAATTTATTAGTTCAGAGCACTAATGAAACATATGTTTACTATCCGCAAATATTTAACCGATACACCGTAAATAGATAACTAACTAGCTAGTATTCTTCTCCTGCTACCATGTAATGTATGGTCCATAGTCCCACCATAACGTAGTTAGCAAAATACCATCAAATGGGTAAAATAAAATATGTTTCTTTTGCTGAAGCTCAGAACTTAATTTATTTAGGTATCTTGTTCTCTACAGGATTAAACATATAGTTTTAGGCAAGAAGAAAATCCAAGTATGTGTGGGACACTTGTATTAATTTATACCCATAAAACATAAAAATTATCTAAATAAGTTTGTGACCATCCATACCAAAACAATTATGAGGAAGGTACCAACACTGAATCGCAGAGATCGCTTATATTCTTCCTAATTACAGTAACAAATTAGATCTTGATCTTTCAGTTACCACAGTCGATAAACTTCCCGCTTCCAGAGAATTATTATTTCAACAATAATAAACAGTGTAATAAAGTGGAAGTTTCGAGTTTATAATTTGATCTGAGGACAGTTGTCCAAAGCTTCAGAAACTGTTCCAGTGGCATAATTCAATTAGATACAATTTCAACTTTTTGTAAAATATCCATAAAATAAAGAATAATAGTCACTCTTCGTCAAGCAAAGCGCTGACATGATAGAAACAAAGTTCCTAGTATAATATTAAATGTTTGTCAATATTAAATAAATTGTTAAGTGTATTCCAGGTTAATTGTTTTAATAATGAGAAAATTCACGTTTTAGGCTTTTGTAATGTGCAGGTCCCTTCATTTTTCTGCGATGAAAATTGTATATTGTTGGAAGACCTGTCGGATATAGGTGATATTAAATTTTATTCGACGTAATCAACCGAATTTAGAGTAAGCCGTGCTTTGATCTTAACAATACAAACAATTTTCTTTACTATCTTTACATATTTTAATTTATCTGAAACCTATACGAGGATGCTCAGAGGAGGCTAATTTTCTTTTATGATTATGTTTTGTATGTCCAGCAATGTATATATTTTAGTATACATATAAACTTATGTCCTATCTTAAAATCTGATGCCAAATTAATTTTTCTCGCTATTTAAAAATGATTAAAATCTACCAACACAATCAGAACTAGGTTCACTAATTTTTTTTTAATTAGCTAATATAAGTCGAACATAACCTTTAACAGAGTTGTTGAGTATGTGACTAAAAACTCCACCTTGTTAAATTACTCATAGTGACTCACCTTTAACAATGAAACCAACAGAGAATTTCCAACCACCAAGTAATATGACGATGTTTGTTGTGACACAGACGATATTGGACGAGAAATACGGGAAGGTCATGTCTGCTAGAACTAGGTTGCTGTTATATCCTGTTTTTATTTACAATCCGCACCGCAAATAAATGTCACAGAAAGCTGCTCAGGGGTTTTTCGGCGTCCTTATATCTGCATCATAATTATAACTTGGCACCTCGATCTCGCCTAAACGTCAAAGTCTCGGCTTTCAGTGCAAGTGGTCCTGTGATCAGGATCTGTATCCTGAGAGCTTTGGGCCGTTGTCAAAATATACAATCGTCAGAATTTCACCGGCGTGTAACAAAGTGAAATTAAGTAATGTTGAGTTTTTCGTGCTCACCAAGATGGCACGGTATTCATGAGAATTCCAAAATTCAAAAGTTAACAGTTTATAATTTTTTTTGTTTTTTTCAAAATTAATAACAGTTTATGTCTTCCTCCCAATGTAAACATGGCAAAATGAAGATGACAAACAAATATAAAAACAGTGTTGTTGTTATTATTCAAATGGTTTATCAACAGTATCCTCACAGTTCTTAAATATGTTTCTTTTGCTTCAAAATGCTGTAATATATATTTTCCTTTCCAAGCAGATATTGAAAGGATTAGTGTCATTCCTTCATTCTAAAAGTACCCTTTGTAAACAAATTTGAATTATCTAATAGTTTGCATTTAATTACACAATTAGATTAAAACACTGTAAGTGTTTACTGAAATTTCAATTTAAGCTACGTAAACTAACATAAAGGGTACGTAATTAATCTGCTTAGATATGTTAACAACAAAGATAGTAAGTATGATAAAAAATGTCAAAAACGTTGTACCATTTTACCTATAACTTGTCTGTTTTTGGTTATGATCCTAAGTGTTGAGAATGTTCTCTGCATATTCACACATCTCACCCCTTTCCATCACGGATGAGGAATAGTTGGTTAGTGAGGACCAGCGATGAAAAGAGAGAAAGTGCATGGCTAGTACGAACAGAGGAAAATCGTAGGCTCTGAATAAACCATAAATAAATCACATAAATCGCGAGTGTAACACACCGAAAAATGTTAACTATCGAGAAAAAATAAAGCTCTTATTTATAGATCTTTATGTAAATCTAAAAAAAAGCAATATGGTGTCCGATATTGATGATCTTATTGACTCAAAGTTATACTCCTTTCAATGAGTCAATAAAGATGTATTCATATCTACACCAAACTGGTCTTTTATGGATTTTTAACATTTCTTAAGTATTATGTCCTGCATGATCTGCTCCTTTAAACCAGTTTGTCATATAAAACATGTTTCACAATTCAAATTGTCTTTAAAAATTTAATACCTATTAAATGGTGCTTATGAGTATTTAATTTGTTAAATACTTAAGACAGACAATTTTTTTTAGTTTGTTTTAAGTGACTTTTTCGTAAATTATTTCATACTAATCGCTAAATCCTCTCAGTGATACAATATGGCCGTGGTTAAACAGTCACGTTAATCAGGTTTAGTCTAATATAATATTTTAATATTAACTCTTCAGACTACAGTTAGATGGTTTGTTTAAATAACGTCACTTGTGTCGCAAACAATCGTTATGTTTACACACTAAGTTATTAATAATATCCTTTATAAAAAGTTAGCAATTACTCCTTCACAGGGGGATATTGTATATGATGAGACCTAAGCCCATATTTGTGCTCCTAAGTTTATCCCAAAACACCCCCTTCCACAGATTTCCCCTTACGGCTTTCAAACTTGCCACTTGCCCTTCTATGGCAAGAAACTTGTAGGCTTAGTTCACAAGACCAGGAAATGGAACAAGTTTAAATGGTTATCAAACAAGCTACTTATCTACTCTATTAGCATATACAACTCTAAACTTTTGTATATAAATTAAAGCGTATTTTTCTTTTAGAATTTTTTTCTAACCATTTATACTCGAATATAAGATAGGAAAGTTCGCTTGCTCAGTTACCCCAAAAACAGTACTAACAATTTCTCTAAAACTAATTTCTTCGTAAAAACGTATTTTTGACATCCCACGTGTCCCCTATTCTCTCTCTCTCTCTCTCTCTCTCTCTCTCTCTCTCTCTCTCTCTCTCTCTCTCTCTCTCTCTCTCTCTCTCTCTCTCTCTCTCTCTCTCTCTCTCTCTCTCTCTCTCTCTCTCTCTCTCTCTCTCTCTCTCTCTCTCTCTCTCTCTCTCTCTCTCTCTCTCTCTCTCTCTCTCTCTCTCTCTCGTTCGTTACTTCCCTTAGGTTGGCGTCTACCTCAGTTCAAAGGAGACATATATTATAAGCTATTATATTAATAAGCTAGCATCATGGAAACGAGTGTCCGAGCTCTGCGACTGTACCAATATTTTTTAATAGAAAATTTTAGTTTAATCAAGATATTTTTTTAAACTTTTCCTATGATCAGAAAAATCTAATTTTGTAATATAATCAATTTAAAAACTAAAATATTGTAATATTGGGTTTATGTAGTATAATGTATACCAATAATTATGAATTTTGAGTGACATAACCAGTATTCAAAATTAAAGACTGGATTGTCAAAGTTACAACACTTTTATAAATATGTGATACATTTTCTTAATAGGTTCACAACCTATTACAAGAAGTACGTTAACACTTTTTGAGTGGGAATTGTAAACACAGTGGTATATGAAATTTAGAAAGATTGATCATCCTTCCCTGAGCAAAGTTTGGTCCCGCAGATAATGATGCAATACTGATTCCACGTTCACCGTGCAGTATGCACTAAGCATGAGCGCCCATAAGCCAAGTGTGTGTAAACGGAAGTTCGAGAGGTATAGCCACAAATTAAACATTGATGGTATAACCGTCCTGAACACATTATCTTGAGCACCTTCACGAGAGTCCGGGGACAGTTGTCGCGACCCGCATAACGACACACGTAATGCACACAGATAGGGTAGCAGTACGGTTATTATACAGTATAAATTAGATCTATCTAGTATAATTTACATCTCCCATTAAATCTTTAATGGCACAGTGAACGTGGAATCGATTTACGGCTTTGTTGGTGCTCGACTATCTATCTGAAAATTCCTACCCAAACGCAATCTTAAAATCTAGGGGCCATTCAAATAAAAAACCCACAATAATAATAATAAATAACTGAAAATGTTTACTTCGAGAACATCAAAGCATAATTTGTTTACCTTAGAAAATATAGTTTATTGTGGCTATACTATGAATGTGAATTTTTAATAACCTAATTTAATTGATAATTCAAAATTTAATTATAAAAATTATAGTAAACTAATAGGTTAGACCAATCTAATCTGTTGTAATAGTTTACACAAATTTAGATATTACAATTTTAATTGTTCGATTATCTTCTTTTTCATGGTGATTTTAATTATAATCATCAATTATTTAAAATTTTCCATGTTTATTTTCATTCCCAGCACAAGTTGAATGGAAACTTAATTAATATCAGACTGTTGATTAATACCAGAAAGAGGAAATTAAAATGTATTGAATAAATTCTGTCGAGTGTGACTGCCCCGGAATTTAATTAGTTGAACAACAAATACCCTGACAGCTTCGTTTTATGAAACTGCAGATTCACCTCGATGGTTGTCATTTTATTTATAATTCAGAGTGCAACACGCCTACACTCTTAGATAGAGGTTGGCTTACCTTTTATCACATTCTCGTTAAAGTAAATACCATATTTATATACTTTTATTTACTGTACATTTAATAACTTTATTTTTTTATCACATGGAAATGAATGTTTTAAATGCTTTTTTCTCGTATGTATAGTATTACATAGTATAACACATGAACGAGAAAATTAAATTGCTTCCTCTAAATATAAAAAAACCTAGCTTTCAATAATCCGTCATAATCCGAATGTAATGACGGGCGAAGACTAATGTTATCTTAGTGCTAGTTCTGGTTCTCTTAATTTATTTGTTGATTTTTATTAAAAGCTCTTGTAATTTGTTTGTCTGTTTTTACCAAGTTTAAGGCAAAGTATTTTATTTAATAGGTGATATCGCAAATATTTTTGATAGGTGTATGGAAATTCCCCCTGTCATAAAACACAAAACTTAAGTGACATGTCGTATTCATATTGGGCCTGATAGGCCTGGCAGTGATTGTGTCAATCAATAAATCCTATCATCGAGCCGAGTAGTACGGCATCGGAGTCTAGAGAATAATTTGGCCTATAACCATTTGGGGCATATTGTTCTTCAAAAAACATCTCCGAAAACACATTCAAGCTAATAATTCCAACATTATTTAGTTCAGTTTATCATAGCTAAACTGCGAAACAAACACATTTACATTTTCAATATTTGCTGCCTAATAGACGGTCTATTGAAAATTCAGATGAATACCACAACGATAAACATTGTTATAAGTTAGTCTTCAAAACAATACGTAAAGTTTGTTGTTAGCAAAGTCCTAAGATCCAACCTCGAGAGCTTTTACAAACTTTTCCAATACAACTTAATTGCATCGGCCTTAAGAAGCTTTGAAAGAGTTCGAGAAACTACAATATTGTGCGATTGTCTTGGAGTATTGGGGTGGAACTTGGGCAAATTATTTGTTTTAATACTTGAAATATGATTTTAATAAAATTGTATTTATAATTTCACTCATCATTGCCTGCCATAACTTTGTCTTTTGTGTAAACTAAGGTCTCAGTAGGATTATTTTAATGTCGCGATTCCCTATTTGGTTACTTTTCAAGCGTGATAAAACTAATTAATGTGGTATAGTAACTTAAATGTGATTACTTTAAATGTAACTAGTCGCAATCCCTATCATCGACTCATTAATTTTAGGCAATTCCCCAAAGAATGACTCTCATATATTTCATTCCATAATATGGATACAAAATATCTTTTACTTAAATTTTTGTTTATTCATGTAATTCATGGACAAGGACTTATATCCTCAATACCCTTTATTGGTTCGTAAGAAGCTAATATAATTATATAAACATTAAATAATGTGAATCTATTTATTTTTCCAGTCTTTGATTTTAATAGTCTTTATGTATCACAAAGTACATGTAAAGGGAAGTATTAGAACACCTTTCTATAGTAACCTAGACTGTGTCATCAAATTAATTGGTGAAATTTATATTCCTACCATAAAAATGTGTACAGCCGAAAATTGTGTATAATTAACCGAACACTCATCTGACTAAAACAATATTTAAACAATGGTTTTCAAACATTTTGAATAAAAGTATACAGTTCGGTTGTCTTCAAATACCAGGGTTTATATCAAAAACACATTTGTTTTAGTTATTTTATATTTCTATTACTCTCCACACTGACATTCATAGGATAATTGATATGTTAACAACTTGTATCTAGATCAAATTTAGCTTTCCATATTACTTACATATTTATTCTCTCTTTTCTGTGATCATATTGGTAAAAGTCATGTAATAGTTTATTTTCAACAAATATGATCATTATCCCTTTCATAAACTAAGTTTTACCAACAAAATATGAATCCTTTTTTAAAAACAGTAAGACCTGATACATACAAATATTGTTTATTACTTACTCATTCATCTGTAATGTTCATTTAAACAATTACAATGATTGTAATGTTTTGAATACAATTTAATTTTAAAATTTTTTTAAAATAATTAATGTTTACTCACAAGAACAAAAATATCTTAGAGGTAAGTTTAAAATGTTCAAATACCTGGAAATAAGAGCCTGCTAATTAAGTTATCGTGTATAAAAGAAAGTTGTAATCAATGCTCCCGTCATCGTCTTAAAAGAGTTATTCTTTATTTAAATTGATAGATATCGTCTCTCTCCATGAATACATCTACTAAGGTTGAAAACTAATTTACTGACTCTGCTTGACTGTATCAAAATATCAAACCTTTTTACGACTTTTGAATCACTTCACTGTACGTACTAAAGTGAAAGTATAATCTAGCAACCACAAAAGTTTAACTGCTGTTGTTACAGCTGTTTACGTCACCTAACAGCTGATTCTACAAGCACCATCAACATGAGCCAGCCCGCTGCCTTCAGATTACACAGTTAATGTGCCCGTTAGGTGGTGCCCGTGTACAGTGTGTCATGGATGAAGAATCCAACATTTACGGAACTGTGGTAAAGGTAAACGCCTACTTTAAATCAATTAGCAATGTCATATTGTAGTTATGTATTAAAATTACTGTACAGGCAAATTTTTACCTTTCGACGATTAATCTGTAATAAGGAAAACAATCATCATTTTCTGAAATGCAACTGTAAAAACTGTTCAATGCAATAAGTTATTATTATTATCAAATGCCTCATTTAACTAGCTGCAGTTCCCAAACTGTTGCAAGTGCTGCATTATGTGGTTTTGAACTATTTCCAACAATTTAAATGTATTTAAATAAACTAATAATAAAGTAAAATTAAATTTCCATTACAAACTGGAACTTTGAAGACCCGTGACAATGTATACATAACCAAATAAGTAGGGACAACCTGTGGAAAAGGATTTCTAGAAAGAACACAGCTGGCCGCCCCCTGACCACAGACTGAGTTACAATCGTGTATTTAACTGTGTTCGCTCCGGATAAAGCATCCACCGATGAATCCTATCGATAAAATGTATGTGTTTATTTACAAATAAATAAAATCATTTTGACGTTTAATATGTAAACAGTTGTGTATACATCTGAGTAAAGAAGAAGTATAAGGGCATCAGCGTTATTTCTCTGAACTTACCAAAAATAAAACTATAAAAATATTCCGTAGAGCGGAGCCCTAATTATTTTTTAATAAAACTAAACGTAGCCGATATATTTTAGAAAGGAACGTGCACAATTTCAGCTCCAATAAATTTAGAAGTTTTTCGTTAAAACGGAACATCCATTACGATAGATTGATACGCCTTTATTTTATAATAATACGATTAGTACTTGTATAAAAGGCTAGTTATACGCATAATTTAAATACAAACGTGTATCGTTAAGAACATCTGTATATCTGTTATTATATTCTGCAGTTTCAATTTAATTGTATGGTTTAACAGAGTAGTTGTTTTTACATAAAATAATACGTAGTATTATGATTATTACTTGAGATGAATCGATCAAATGACTAATTCAGGTACTGTAATTATTTCATGTTTATTTCAGTTTCATGTGACACCTTTGTTAGCATTATGTAAGCCAATTACATAATATAAACTCCATTATTGATCGGTGCCCAAATCTTTAACGTAATTTTATATAAATGTTTCGCTTACGTTTTACTAATCTATAACTTACTGCTATAGATTAGTGTAGCACTAACACAATGACCAATTCTTATGCAGATGTGATTACTGATGACAATATTCATCGCGGATGTTGACAAGGTTATTGCCACTGCCTGGAATGTACATTCCGCCTTATACAGTGCAAAAGTTAAATCACAAATGTAGTTCTCAATCGTGGTATAGCATAAAGAACTAATCATCCGATACTAATACTAATACAATATAAAACAAGCTAATACTGAGATTGCGCTTTGTTGTCTAAAGTTTTCACAATCACCCCAATTTAGTTAAATGTTTAGGTCTTTAGGAATTAATATCAGATTTTGTCTTGGGAAGGTTGTTTTGTAAAGGGAGAGTATGTTTTGTGTTTAGCGCTTATACTCTGATCTAGAATACTTTAAAAATAACTCTGTTTTATTTACACCGTGAAGTAAGCAGGGTCGTCTGTATGTTTAAAGGGTCATTTGTATGTTAATGGTAATGTTTACTGAGAGCAACTGGATGGGTCTGGACATTTTTGAAGACATTAGAACATATATTGCTGTTAATGGTAAATATACAAGTCGATGGTTTTAGATCGTTTTTGGATTTGACCCCTGATTCTGTTTTTAATGTTTATTCTGACAAGTTGTATACAAAGGCAGTTAAAAAAGTCAGGAATTTGGGATATAATTACATATACCAAAATGAATAAAAAGGTTCCTCTGAAGGGTTGCTTAGGTATGCTTAGGTTTCCGTCTGTCATATTTATGTGATTTTTTACATAATTGATCATCTTATCATCATCTTAAGGTATCAACTTCAAACTTGGCACATGTATGGCAACTAATGAGACATATTTCGGTATATACGATGGTAGTTTTTTTTTATCAACCTCCGATAGGCCATAAAAAAAGAAAAGTGTATATTAAAATATGGTTTTATTAGCAAAATATAGGTATAATTATGCTTATTTTTCGACTTAGTCACCATAACGAGTGACACTGCCGTACTGATGATGTGCATGGCGAAAGAGGACAAGGAACTTCAAAGTAGCAACCATTTGGCGAGTTTTGTGGTCTTCTGACAACATTTTCGGGACCCAGCGAGCACACAACTCTTTGTAGCCTAAAATTTCCGTAACGATAGAGTATAGAGGAAAATTCTTGTTTTTCTTGATATTGCATGGATAACCCTCTTAGCATGGATAACCGCTTCATCAACTCATTGAACAAGGTTTTCTGTATTGACAGATATGCGCCCTTGATCCCCTTCGTCATGCACATCAGTACGGCCATCTTTAAATTTTCGACACCAGATCTGAGCCAAAATGACAGAGCGTTTGGTGAGGCGATGCTCTGTTCCATCATGTAAACATTATCCGCCTCGCTGCCGCCTACTGCCCAGCGTTAACGTTGTGCGATCAGACTTAAGCTGGATCAATACTTTAATAAAGCTAAAACAGAGAACTATAAAATAAAAATAAAACAGTGTTACTGGTGTTTTTAATTTTTATTTTTAGCTCTTTTGTGATTTCCGACTATCTTTGCCTGGATTGTAACCAATACCTTAGTAATTAGTTGTCTAGTAAGCTTTACAACTGATGACAGTGTCATATTCCAAATCTCGAATTGTACAGAAATTGATTCTTTCTATTTCATTAAGAATATAAAATACCCGAACTTATTTTTCATACGGTACTTTCTTAAAGAAATAAAGAAGGTAGTAAAACTATACTTACTTAAAACTGTCGATGTCACATGCAATAACTAATAAATGTCTTAATTTTTAGGATATCAAAACCGTTGTTGAATATTTTTCGAGTTTAGGTTGTTCTGAAGCAACTTGTTCCAAGTACTTTCTTATTGGTTTAGTTATCTATAGGTACTTTGGATACTTTGGACTGTTAGGACTTAGAGTGTATTAAAATTATCCTACCTTGGAAAGCTCTTTACAATTTGTAACGGTGTGTTATTTACTAACTTCTAATGGTCTTCAATGTTAAATATTAAAACATTCAAAATACTGATGTCGTTTTTGCCTCAGAGGACGGTGATGGAAGAAGATGTGGATTACTCTAGAGGATCAAGCTGCAGACATTCTTCTGACACCATACATTACATCAAAAAGGTTTACTAGGATAGTTTACTTAATTATGTTAATTCATAATTAGCAGACCTGACGAAATCTTTCCTGCTTTGCAGACACTCAGTCTCACAACAATACCCAACCTCTTAATTATGTTAATTCATAACTAGCAGACCTGACGAAATCTTTCCTGCTTTGCAGACACTCAGTCTCACAACAATACCCAACCTCTTAATTATGTTAATTCATAACTAGCAGACCTGACGAAATCTTTCCTGCTTTGCAGACACTCAGTCTCACAACAATACCCAACCTCTTAATTATGTTAATTCATAACTAGCAGACCTGACGAAATCTTTCCTGCTTTGCAGACACTCAGTCTCACAACAATACCCAACCTATTTAAGAGTAGAATAATAGTAGTTGGCAGGACAAAATTATAAAACATTAATTTTTTTGTGAACCTAAGCAAATTCAAATCCAGTCCTAAAATCATACTTATCGTATGTTTATTACTTTATTTTTTAAATTAGATTCTATTTTTTGTAATGACCATCGGTTGCAGTTGCAAATGCAATGTAAATTTCGACAGCTTTGACGCAGTTACTTGCAACTACTTGCATTACAACTGTAGCAGTTCGTATTGCAAGTAAATTCACCATAATCAAATATTCAGTGTAACTGTTATTGTTATTATTATTTTTGTAATATATCGAATTTTAAATTTTAATTATTTTACTGTAAGCAGTATAATGTTATACTTATAAGTTTAGTTATTAGAGTAAAACAATCTTTTTGGAATATCGCAAACAACAAATTACAATTTTAATTGTAAGCAGACACCATCTGAGAGTGTTATTAGATGATAAACATACAGGTTTATATTTTTGTATGTGATCAACAATGTTTGTAACGTGGCTGGTATGAAAAGATAAGTTGAAATGAACGATACACCACCAAACACACTTGTCTATCAACTCACGGCCTATTTATTCTAAGTAGTATCATATGACAATATTATATATATACAGGGTGATTGATATAAGTGTGCCAGCTGTTTTTCTTGAAAAGTATAAGAGCTACTAAACAAATTTAAATAGCAAATTCTCTGGATTTTTGGTTCGGTTTTGTTTTATGATTTTTATTTTTTTATTTTATCTGCCATTTTTCCAAAATGCACTTTAGTTTTTCTAATAGAATGTCCATAGTTTTATTACTGAATCAGGTAATAAATACAATTTTAAAACATTTTTATTCTTTGTATTTTTTCACTAAACCTAACCGTTAAGGTGATTTGATTGCTTTCAGCAATGAGTATCTCGCCTTATGTGTAGCTTTGGAGGTTATACTGGTAGGTTTAGGAAAGAAACACCAAGTATTAAAACGTTTTAAAACTACATTTTATACCATATTAGTTAATAAAGTTAGGGTAAATATAATTTCTAACATTTTCCCGTCATTTTTCCAATATGGCAACCAATTTAAATTTTTTTCTTACGACTTTTCCCTAATAATATGTATATATCAAAAAGATGGATTGTTAGTGTAACAGTTTTACTGTGATCTATGAAATGTTACTGGACATTTGCCTTCACTGATTGGAGAAACCCAAGTTTCACGATTCGGAATCAGATTCCAAATTTCGAGTCTCCGTGAAACTTTTTTCTTTAATCAGGGATTGCAATTGTCCGCAATATTTTTTTTAAATAAAATCAACTCGCCGTCAACAACAATGCATTTCTAACAGCCGCTATTTCCCACAGCCCGGACGGTGGTCGCACGTGCTGCTGCTGGCGGTCGCGTTCCTCACCCTCGGTGGTTCCATCCCTGTCGGATACATCTGTGGGACCAGCACCAACCCCTATCATGTGAGGAAAACGCTACGCTAACATAGGATTAGTCTTACCACGAATTGCAGACCAATATTTAATCAATTATCACGGAACAAACAGCCATCGTAGTTCTTCTGTTGACTGGCACTGTAACAGATATAGAGGTTCGAGATTACTAATTTATCTTGCACCTCGTTAAAATGTATGAGTTTCATCATGGTTTGATTCATTAACCATAATTAAACCAATTAAACCCATAATTTGGAGTCACCTATAGCTTTTAAGTGTCAGTACACGTTACTCCTTACCCTATCGCACAATAAATATGGTAATATTTTCAAGTTTAAGATACTGTATTTCTATAGTGAGTTACTAATAGGAATTTCTAAACGGGTACTCGGATTTTACAATTTACTTTAAATTAACGGTTTGACTGACAAAAATTAAGTCTCAGATATAATTCACTACAGGACTAGTACATCTTAAATTTGAAACTTAATTTAACTTTAAAACAAAATAGTAGGACGATGGGGTCAGATGCACCGTGTGCTGAAAGTTAACATGCTCTTATGAGTCAACACTCCAAATTAGTCACTTCTGGTGATTAATACTCTTACTTAAAATTTAAAATAACGAAAGATAATGAATTTAAATAAGCAAACAATGCACTCGCCATTCAGAACTGACCATGAAGGCGATTCAAACCAAGGCACTTGCATAAGTAAAATAATATTGTGAGTGAGCTGTCATAATAAACTAATGGTGATAATGGAAAACGAAATGATAAAATCATTATATTAATCATCATAATATTCAAAATTTTTCTTTAAAGTGCGAAAATAAAAACAAATCGAATTATCCAGTCCATTAAGGGATTTACCTGATGGAAATTTGAGCATAATAAGTTGATGAGCATTTAAGCATAATGAGTTGATGAGCATTTAAGCATAATGAGTTGATGAGCATTTAAGCATAATGAGTTGATGAGCATTTCCATGCAGCATTTGAGCATTGTAATTCTAAGTGCATTGTGCGTGTTTTAAGATTCCTTCCCTTTGTAGGTGGAGGATTCGTGGGTGAGGCTGCAGATGTCGACGCTGCGGACACTGCTGTTGGTGGGCGGTGTCTTGGGAGCGGGGGTGGCCGCCGTCCTAGGAGACTGGGTGGGAAGGTCAGTGTAGACGATATAGGTATAGCTAGGTTGTAGGAAGGTAGGATATAGGTAGGTAGGTAGGTAGGTAACGTAGGTAGGCCTACCGTAGGTAGATTGAGACGTAGAGCGCGGTTATGCGTTTTACTTGGTTTGGTGTCAGTAGTGTCTCCGAGATAAGGCGCTACACAATATCAGATAGTCAACGACCAACTCTATGATCTTCCGTATTTTTTTCACCTATCATTTTCTCTGATGTTCATAAATACATTAACTATAAATACTGAAGTATACTTCTCATTGCCACTTTAAAATCTGTCCCTAGTTTTGTGTGTGCCAGAGTTCAAAGAGGACGTAGTTTTTACTAATCACGTAGTTCTGCTGTCAACTATTACTTATCCTCTCAAGGAGAGGATAATACAACGTTGGTGTGTCAGGAAGCAAATGTAATTGTATTAGCACTTGCTTTCTGGGGTGGAGATATTTTACAAGTTAACGTAAATAACTTAAATAAATAGTTGACAGCAGCAAAACCTGTCGTTGACTTAATCAAACTACGTCCACAACAAATTCTAACACTATAAGTGGGACAACTGGGCCATATAGATGGGATGTCTCCTTCAGTATTCATAGTGAATGATTATAGTCTCTAAATATTTATAGGAGCAATTTAAAAAAATTGTATTGGTCATAAACTTTTTTCAATTTGGGAACCAATATTAACAAGGGAAAAGTCGTTACTCAACAATAATCTGTTTTGAAATATATAATTCAAAAATCTAAATAAAACTGCAAAATTACGTGTTTAGTTAAAATACACAATTCGAGTTAAACAGAAAGCATAGAATTGAAAAAGGGGATTTACTTTGTCAGAATGTTGATAGATTAACTCCAGCTGTGGCTTAAGTACTTGCTCGCCGAGAAAAGGCTTCAGACAACGTTAAGCGTTTAAGCCTTGTTTAGACTAAGCTTGGATAGGCTTCCTTAACCAATCTGTTTTTAGAAGTTCGTTTAAAAAAAACTTACTGATGCCTACGAAGGCACTTTATGGAAAAATCCCATATTTCTTAATCCGAGAACAACACTGTTTTTAGTTAAACCTAGTCCAATCATATAATTGGCGCCTACCTAGAAATAATTATCTAAAAACTTATACTTTGAATATGTTTAACTCCACATCAACTATCATTTTGGTACTAGTGAGTGTCAGTTTAACATTTAAGGCTCAAGAATTAAGTTTTAAGTTGGATCCAAATGGTTCGGATGTGTGTTTGCATAACTTTCGGGTGTTAAATTACCTAAATCCCTACGGTTTAAAAATTCTTAAAGTTTAATCAGTCTTTTAAAAAAAGCTTTGTTCATAAATGTAACTATTTAATCGATATATCAAGCCAAACCGTTCCAGAATTTTTGAGAAAACCATAAGTCGGACATCCATGAACCATGTAAAAAATTTCTCGGTACGAAAATGCAAGGATCATTTTAGTTGTTTTTATACAACCTATATATACAGCGTTAGAATTAGTGTAGCTGTGCGATTTGAATTGATTATAAACTGAAATTATTTGAACAAGCTAAGCTGTTGGGAAAAGCTAGTAACTATAATTGTCTTCAACAGACTTTTACTACACTACTTTTAATTTTTACTGCTGCTACTACTGCTACTACTAGTTACTGCTCAATATAAAATAACTACTTTTCGACTGTAACTTGTGTTCCAGACGCAGGACGACGCTGTTCGCACAGGTGGCAGCCACGGTCGGCGCCGCGACGCACCTCGTAGCTACGCTCACACAGTCGCAGGCGGTGCTGGTAGTTGCCTGGCTAACTCTAGGACTGTTCGTAGGTTAGCTCAATCTTGAACACATCTGATTAAGAACGCTTTTTCGTGCCAGCAGATTATTTGTCTTGTTAATTTTGTATGCGATATTTGTTTGTCAGTCTTTACTTGTTTTTGAGTAGATTGCTAGGAAGATCGAAAATTGTATTTACGAAATTACCAGAATACAGAACTATTGGGACATAAATCAACTTAAATAAATAAATTTAAAACGAGTTCGCACGCAGCACGCTGACGTGAGGGAAGTGAATTTCCACAAAAAAGTTTAAAACTATATATGTGTAAAAACATACATGTATTCCAATTTTTTTTTAAATCTGAAAACATTGATTTTTTGGCTGTTCTGATGCTCCTGGTTTCATTTACCTGCAAAGCTGAGAATACAATTTTGCGCATTATAATGTTAGGAGAAGGTCCAGGCAGGCTCGAAAGTAGGCGTGAGTTGTTGGGGATGATAAAAGTACTCTAACAAAGGAATAATAGGCTTTTCTAGTGTAAAACCCCCATAAGACAAGGTACTGTGTTTAGTCAAAACACATTTCCTTTAAGAACTTGGTAAATATTTATGCTAGAATGACGAGAGAGACCTTAACACTTTCGCCTTACTAATTCCCATCTTTTATATTAATTTTACATCCGGGGCTTCTCTGACCCTTTTTGGGCCCAAAAACTCGAAATTTGAAAGATTAATCCCCAAAAAAAGGGTTTAGAGTTTTCCGATTGTTTTGCTCAACGAACTTGTCCAACTGATTACAGAAAGAAACGTCCCTACCAAATTTGAAGTTAATCGGACCAAAAATGTGACCGCTAGAGTGCATACACACACACACACACACACACACACATATATATATATATATATATATATTATATATATATATATATATATATATATGTATGTTACTAAACAATTCACATATAGGATTCACAGTATAGGGCTGCTATTATTATAAATATTAAAAAATAAAAATTCAACTGAGCACCCTTTTTAAAATCTTTTAATGAAGCTACATGTTTCGGCACTTTTAAGGCCATTTTCAAGCTAGACTTAACCTAACATAATTTATTAATTTTCGTAAAGCTGATCAAATAAAAACATGCTAAATTATTTCTAAAATATCATATGTTTTTTTAATTTTGGGGAAAGGTTTTTTGGTTTTCTTTTTTTTTTTACAAATCCAATTTAATTAACTTTTCATATATGGCGTTGTTTGTGGCAATAATAGTATTTAATATATTGTTTGGTTCTTTTTGTTGCCCATATATATAAGGTATTCTTCTTTTGAATCCATTAAGTGATCTTTATCCATTATCTCTAAAACTTGCATATTTTCAGTCATGTTTTTGTAATTATGACCTGTACATAGTAAATGTTCAGCAAAGTTGGACTTCATGGATGTACATATATATATACAAATATATATATATATGTCTGTATATATTTGAACAACCCCCCAAAACGTGTTCAGGGGGTCACGTTAGGAACTTCTATGGTGGTTCCGGGCTTATGTTTCACCGTGCGGGTCATGCTAATAGTTCACTTTCCAAAGGAAATTCACTAATAATGCTATGAAATTTCACAGACAATATAAAATAGCTGACCAAAAACTGTTTTATTTTTAGAATTTTAGCTGAGATAAGGGCAAGTTGGTTTAGACATGTGTCAAACATTTTTATTTAATAACTAGCATATAAATTATGACCCATGTATGTTTTGTGTCGTTGTGTATGTGCTTTTTATAAGATCGAGTTATTTTGAAGTATCAAATCCACTGTATTTTAACATATATTTTTTAACTAGTTTCAAAACGATTTATGAATAAAATTTTTATTTTTTTTATATATAAAGAGCACAACAAGTGACAAAGCCAGGGTGTTTGAAGGATGTTTATACAGTATGCACAGAGGTCCATGCTGAAAGTTAAATTACTTTGAAACTATTTCAGTTTGATTTAATAGAAAATTAAGCTAAAAAGATTTTGAATGAGTATTTTACATTGATTATTTTCTCGAAATTAAAATAAATACCTTCATTATTTTTCATTTGGTTTATTATCAAGAACCAAACGCTGCATTATTTTCTTTTACTCTACTATTCAACCGAATTCTTCTAAATAAAACCACCAATTTGCAATCATTTATGTTTTTGTTTGCTAGAGGAATGTTAAATTAATCAAAAGGACCCCTTTGCAAATTTATCCCTTAGAACACAGCCTGAAGAACAGCTATTAGGAGATCATATACTATATATTTGAACATTTATGAATCCAAATACTTACTCTTACTGGTGAGCGTTCCCTTACGCGTCCACACAAAAGAAACCTTCACAGATTTTGGATTTAAACAGTCAAGTTGTGGCGTATACTGATGAACGACCGTATACGTATGTAATATTCGAAAAGATTGCATCACTCTCTTCCGTTTGACACATTATCAATCAATAAATTGTCTTGCTACTTGCTACAAATAAAATACCCCCGTCGCATCAAACCTGCGTACTCAGCGAATTTCCAATGCATATATATGTGACTCACTACTAAATAGAGCTACTTACCAAGTTTCACAAAAATACATTCATAGATAAGTGATATATAGCATTTTATTTATTCTCCATAAGAATAACATTAGGGTTGAGGACGCAGGTTTACTGCAACGAGGAAGATAAGTAATTTTTTTTCAATTATCAATATAACTGAACCAGGTGAAGCTATATACCAAGTTTTATTAATTTAGGTTCATAATTAAGGGAGATATACAACTTTACTTATTCTCCATATGAATAACATGGGGGCCGAGTATGCAGGTTTGCTGCTACGGGGACTATCAACGAAAAACTTGTTTTTGTGCTAATATCAATATAGCTCAACTAGTTGAAGCCACATACCAAGTATCATCAATATACATTCAAAAATAATTGAGATATAGAATTTTATTTATTCTCCATAAGGATAACATTGGACAACGTACTGTGTTTAGCACTTTGAATATATCTGAAACTGTTGGACGTAGAACAACGATTAAAACACCAAAGTGTTTGTTTTATTGAGCTAAACACATTAATAAACAGAAATGTGTTTTTAGTAAAACTATCTGAGAAAAATCTAAAAACCTTTTTCCCGTAAGATTAACATGGGACACGTTTTTTTGGATTTTTCTCCGCAACCACTTAACCTAAAATAATGATTCAAAATACTAAATTATTTGTATTTTAAGCTCTATAAAATGGCTATAACCAAAACTAATTGTTTTTAACATTTTTGGGTCAAATTTGCAAAAAACCGATTTTTGGAAAATTGTAAACCCCCTTCCCATAGTGCAATCGATCTGGTTTTCGAACTTAAAGTCATAAATGCTACTCTCCACATTTGTGGAAAATTTCATCAAAATCTAGTGTTTCTTTCAAAAGTTATCGCGGTAACGGACACACACACAGACACACATATATATATATATATATATATATATGCCATATCCAAGAGACATATATATAAATTTGAACTAATAGTGTTTTTGGCATCTGGGGACCTCGAAACGAAAAGTTATCATGGTCTCGGGCTTAAGTCTTACCATGCCACCTACGGTAATAGCTTCTTCCCTAGGGGTGCAGGGTGTGGATCCCGCCCGCGGCGTCCTTGTCGCGCACCCTGGGCAACGGGGCGTCACAAGCCAGTGGCGTCACGGCTAGCGCGGGTAAAATCCACTTGGCTGTGAGACTCTTCTTCTCACAGTTTCTTCCAGGGCCAAGGCCTTTCTTCTCTTCTTTTGGGCCTTGGCTCGCCTTCTTTCTTCTTTCCTGGGCAAGCCTTGCTCATCTTCTTCTTTTCTTCGACCCCGCATCATGGGTGTCTTTCCGCCTTCTTTCGACCGGTGTCCACTGGGGGGTCCCTGGGAGTGTCCCTGGTGTCGCAGGGGCTGATGTGTGCTTGCACTGCCGATGGGTTCTCTTCAGTGGGTGTCAGGAGCCAACCCCTTCGGGCCCTGGTCAGGGAGTGCGGCGTGGGTGCAGAGGTCGGGCTCTGCACTGCCACGGTGAACCCCGGCACGTCTGGAATCCGGTGCCGGCAAACGGAGGTCGGGTCCCCGGGGAACTGGGGTGGGGGCATCGTCCCTGGGTATACCCTCGCCTGGCCAATTCCGGGTTCACCCTCGTCGTGTGATACGCTGGTTAAACTAAAGTATGGCAACCCCTAAAAACAACGACAACATCAACATTGGCAACGATATGAGGGAGTTTCCAGAACTCCCTCCTCCTAGCGCCAGTACTGCCTCCATTTTTCGGAGGAGTAGCTTAGTAGCGAGGTCCCCACCACCGGCCTCTTCTCCTGTGGTCGCGCTGGCTTCCACGGATTCAGCCAGCTCGAGAAATACCCCAAAGCCAAGAACGGTTCGAGCTCCGTCTCCGGTAGTTTCGCCGGATGAAAGGAACGTGGCTATTGCTCAGGAAAAGGTCGAGGAGGAACTGCAGAGGATGCGGGACACTCTCCTCGACATGTCCGCCGCGGTCGCGAAGCAGAAGACCGTGTCGATGGGCATCAAGAACGGGATAGTGACCCTGGATGCATCCCTTGATGTCTTCGACTCGATGCTCGGTCTCTGGAAGGCATCGCTAAGGCGTCTCAGGCTTCTGGAGGAGAAACAGGGGCAAGCTCCACTTCCATCTTCGGAGTCTGGGGCGCCTGGTGGTGGTGCCAAGAGATCGGCGACTAGCCCTCCTGCGGAACAGCAAACGGAGAAGAGACCGGACGTCAAGAACAGGACCGTCCACGTGGAGAGGAACGGAGAAGAAGCCACCACTGCGTCTGCGGACAGGGAGGGTTTTAATAAGGTCCTCTCCAAGAAACAGAGGAGGAAGCTTCGGGTGGAGGCGAAAGCCCAGAAGAATCGGGAAGAGGCGGAAAACGCGCCTTCCCAAGCACCCAGCCAAAAGAAGGAGAAGCCAAAGAAGACTCGGCCTAGGAAGACCAGGAACCAGGTGGTCCTGATCAATCCGTCCACCGGCAAGACCTACTGGGAGATCCTCGGATTGTTGAAGAGTGAGGTGACGCCAGAGGACTCCGGAACTGTGGTTCGGCAGATCCGGAAGACGGAGGCCGGGGGGGTTCTCCTTGAGCTCTCGAAGTGTGACGACCGGGGGAAACTCCAGGAAGCACTTCAGAGAGCTATAGGGGACAAGGGCGAGGTCCGCTCCATCATCCCGAAGCTGAGGGTAGAGATCTTGGATCTAGACGCCCTGGCTTCGGAGGCCGATGTCATTGCGGCTCTCACAAGAGACCTTCCGACAATCTCCGGTGTGCCTAAGGTCACCCTGTTCTCGCCAAACAAGCGGGAGCAGAGAAAGGCTGTCGTTGAGATGGAAGAGAAAGACGGTCTTCTCTTTCTTCGGTCTGGGAAGATCAAGATTGGCTGGGTCGTCTGCCGAGTTCGGCAGCGCCTTGAGGTAGAACGCTGTTTTCAGTGCCTCGGGTACGGCCACACGCGTCGGAGTTGCTCCGGTCCCGACCGCGGCAACAATTGTTGGAAGTGCGGTAGCGGCGAACATAAGGCCGCTGCTTGCACAGCGGCCGCTTCTTGCGTTCTCTGCACCGGTACACCTGGAGCGTCCGTGGACCACATTCCGGGCTCAGGGGCGTGCAGGGCTTTCAGGAAAGCCCTAGACGCTAAGAGGGCTCGATCTGCCACGAAATGATCCGTTTCGTCCAGGCAAACCTGCAGCGGAGTCGAGCAGCTGACGCCATTCTTGAGCAGCTTGCTTGTGAGGTCAAAGCCCAGATCGTGATCGTCAGCGAGCCCTACCGGATCAAAACCAGTCCATCTTGGTTTTATGACCGGCTTGGCACCGCGGCTCTCTGGATTTCGGACAGTCGGGGGATTCAGGTGTTGGGTCACGGATCCGGTGACGGTTACGTCTGGGTGAGACTTCGGCGAGTCAACGTATACAGTGTCTACCTCCTATTCCGCCGAGGAGTACCGGGAGAGGCTGGAGGCACTGGAAGACAGTCTTCAGGGTGTCTCGGGGGGCGTAATAGTTGCTGGGGACTTCAACGCGCGTGCCATTGAGTGGGGCATGCCAGTCACTAACGCCCGGGGGAGACGAATCTTGGAGATGGCCTCAAGGCTCGACCTGGAAGTGGCGAACAGAGGGGACACGCCGACATACCGAAGACCTGGTTTTGGTGACTCCATACCAGATGTCACGCTGGTATCGGCAGGGTTGTTTCCTCTGGTAGCGGGGTGGGGGGTGATGGACGTGTACACGGCCAGTGACCACGAATTCATCTCCTTCAATCTGGAAGAAAACGAGTTGTCTCGTCGATGCAGTACCCGAAACCCAATTGGCTGGAATCAGGCCAAACTGGACAGGGGAAAATTCGTCGAGCGGCTCAGTCGTAGCCCCGAGGCAGGTTTGACGGAGCGCTTTGACTCCGCTGATCGAGATCGGGTCGAATCTCTCGTGGGTTCCACAATGCAGCTGATCAAGCGTGCATGCGACTCGTCGATGCCTCGGAAAAAACCTGTCCGGGGTCGTCGCCACGTGTACTGGTGGACGGACGAAATCGCGGAGCTCAGGAGAACGGCACTGATGCTTCGCAGAAGAGCGCAGAGAACTCGAAACCGACCGGAGGCTTTGGCCAGGTCGGCAGAGCACAAGACTGCGAAAAAAGCTCTTGCCAGTGCAATTCGCCTGAGCAAGGCTCGCTGCTGGAAGGAGCTGTGCCGGGACGTGGACTCCGATCCATGGGGAAAAGGGTACAAGCTCGTCACGAGAAAGCTCGGGGGAATGGGGGCCAGCAGTGCCTCTATGCCTGCAGGCACGATCACGGCCATCGTCGATGCTCTCTTCCCAAGTCACCCTGTGAGGCGAGAGGAAAGAGTAACGGGGCAGGTGCCTGATGTTCCTTTGTTCACGGAACAGGAGCTCGTGGCAGCGTCGTCTGCCATGCACAACAACAGAGCTCCAGGCCCTGATGGCATTCCGGTTGAGGCTCTGAAGGTTGTGGCGGGAAGTCACCCACATCTGCTGCTGCGCATGTTCAACGCGTGTTTGGCGGCGGATGTGTTTCCGTCACGCTGGAAGACAGCTAGACTGGTGCTCATCAGCAAAGGCAAAGGTGACCCGGAGTCCCCGTCGGCATACAGACCACTCTGTATGTTGGACACGGCGGGTAAACTCTTTGAGAGGTTGCTGAAACCCAGGTTGAGGTTGGCCATCGAAGCCGCTGGGGACTTGTCCCCCCGGCAGCACGGCTTTTGGAAGGGCCACTCAACCTTGAATGCCGTGGCTGAAGTCCTGGGCGCCGTCCAGCGGGCTGACACGGCCTGCCATCAGGCCAGGCCGATCGTGCTGCTGGTCACCCTGGACGTTAAAAACGCTTTTAACTCGGCCCGTTGGGTGGACATGCTCGAGGCGTTGCAGCGGGACTTCAGGGTACCCGACTATCTCTTGGTCGTGGTACAGGACTACCTGAAGGAGCGCAGGCTGCTATATAGCACAGAAGCAGGGGTCCGTTCCAAAGTGGTCACCGCCGGCGCGGCGCAGGGGTCGATCCTTGGCCCTGACCTTTGAAACGTGGCATATGACGGAGTGCTTCGCCTCGAGATGCCACCACAAGCCTATCTCGTGGGCTACGCAGATGATGTAGCCGCAGTCATCACGGCTCGGAATCCAGAGTTAGCCCAGCTTCGCCTCAACCAGGTGATGTTTCGGGTCAACAGATGGATGAGCGGTCATGGACTTGAGCTGGCGGTCGCCAAGACCGAGATCGTCATGCTCACGCGACGGAGGATCCAAACAGTAATCCCTATGACTGTTGGTGACGTGGAGGTCCAGACTAATACTGCGGCGAAGTATCTGGGAGTGGTGCTTGACCGCCGCCTCACATGGTGGGAGCACATCCAGGTGGTTTGCAACAAGGCGACGAGGGTTGTTCTGTCGCTCAGCAGATTGATGGGGAATATCGGAGGCCCGAGGTCCAGCAAGAGGCGACTTCTCATGTCCACCGTCAACGCCACTCTCCTGTACGGCGCAGAAGTGTGGGCGGGTGCCATGAGAGTCAAAAAACACAGCAAGAGAATTCTCTCCGTTAAGCGCAGGGCGGCTCTTAGGGTTGCCTGTGCGTATCGCACTGTGTCTGGACTGGCTGTAATGGTTGTGGCTGGAGTGTTTCCCCTTGATCTGCTCGCTGCTGAGAGGCAGAACATCTTTCGCCGTGCTCCTGATCTCGGAAGAGACCAAGCTGCTGTGGAAGCCAGACTCGAAACTCTGCGAGTTTGGCAAGAGCGTTGGAACGGTGGACTGGAAGGGCGATGGACGTTTCGTCTCATCAGAGACATAAGCCCGTGGTTGAGCCGTGCATTTGGGGAAATTTACTTTTTCTTGTGTCAATTCCTGACGGGCCACGGGTACTTCAGGGAATACCTTTTCCGCATGGGGAAGGTGAGGTCACCTCAGTGTAGTTACTGCCCGGAGGAGGTGGATGATGTTCATCATACTTTCTTCCGGTGCAGTCGTTTTGCTGAAGACAGGAGGAGGCTCGTCTCTGCTGTCGGCGATCTGTCCCCGGACGTCGTGGTGGGGGCGATGCTTCGAAATGAAGACTCCTGGAGAGCGGTTGCGCTCTTCGTGCAATCCGTTCTTCGGGGAAAGCGAGACGAGGGATGCTTAGGTGACCTCTAAGTTTCCCGAAACGGTGACGTGACCCGTCTGGGCGCAAGACACTCGGGCCATTGCCGAAGTTGTCCGATAAGGGTTCCGGCCTGGTTTTTCCCCCGCGGCTCCGTAGGAGGTTTATTGGGTATACCTCGTACGAGGGAGTCCCACACTGTTCCTTTGGGTTCGCGCATTAAGCGTTCCTCCTACGTAAAAAAAAAAAAAAAAAATAGCTTCTTCCCTATAGGGGAAATTCGCTAAAGATAAAAAACAATTTGAATTTGAAATTACTTTATATTTACAATATACGCCGAATATTTAGTATTTGATCATACAATGAATTGTAGTAACCTTTTATTCAGACAATACTTTTACCCAAATCGATACAGCATTACAGAGGCATTACAAAGTCATTTTCAATAAACCGTAGTTTTAAAGGGTAAAGTCCCTTCGTCGGCGTCTGGGCGTCGGTGGAAACTGTTCCCGAATCTTTTCTATTGGTCGGTTTTAGATTAATCTATTTTTATTCCAAGTTTTAGTGATACAATTTATCAGTAAATAAGATATATAAACGGTAATGTATTTATTACTCCTAAAAATAATATTGGCCGGACTAAGTACTACGTTTACTGCCAGTCGTTAATTCCTAATTTTCTCCTACTTCCAACTATTACTTGTAGAAATGTCAATGATGATTTTTATTTATTTAGTTTTCTGAGATCTTTTAAATGTTGATAAACAAATTTTATGAACATTTAATGATTTCTAGTAAAATTCTGACACTGATTTTTTTAGTAACCACGAATGTTTAGTCTTTTTGTCCACAAATGTTCCCATGAATGCAGGTGGTTTCATTTTGTTAGGGACCTAAAGCATTATAACAAGACCACTTTCCTAGAAAATGTGGAAGCCATTTTAAAGAAAGTTTAATTTTGTTATATATTTTGTGTAGTTCTTAGAGATTATTTAACCTTCAAAATTGGAAACTAAAAAAATTAAAAACATCTGGTTATACTTTAGAGCTGTACTTGCATACCGAATGTTATCAAAACCTTACCGTTGGTTCGGTCTGTAGGTTTCTAAACAACCACAAAGACATACATGATGTTGGAATACACATTTAAGTGATAAGTGATTTCAGGTTCAGGTAAGATTAAAAATAATATTTCCACCAATAAATAAAAATATAAAATGTTGATGAAAACAACACTTCATGTACCAGGGAATACAATACATTGAATTGGGGGAGAAAGTGACAACGACTTACACATTTAAAACTTTTGTGTGACATTTGTATTATGTGATAAATAATGTACAATATTATAAGAGTTGTTACCTACACTAGGTATGGGAGTGTGTGTTCTACCCCTGTACCTGGTTGAGCTCGCCCCCCTACCCCTCAGGACATCTGTAGGGGCTGTCTACACCGTCGGGACCGCCCTCGGTCTCCTGCTCAGTCAAACGCTCAGTCTGCACTGTGTTCTCGGTAGGCAAGTGCTTCCAATACTGAAAAATCATTGAATTTATTCAAAATATTAGGTATATTAGTGGGATCTTAAAATACATCAGAGTTGTATTTGTTTTATTATTTTGCATACACTCATAACTTATATTTTTGACTTAATCAATGTAGGTTATGTATTAACATGTTAACTTTTTTATCGTATTCAGTAAAATAGTTATATACGCTTTATTTGTGGGTAGTCCTCATCTATTATTTATGTATAATGAGCCGTGGCCATGCCCCAGCACGTCACTTTCATTTTTGTATTTGTTATATGTTACATGTGTTCATGATGTTTTATGTGTCCTTTCTCTGTGGTGGCCGGATGTTCTCTGGCCCAAGACGTCAAATTATCATAGGCGCAGAGATCGTGATCGGGGCTGGCAGACCTAACTTCTTTGCTCATATTGGTTATTAGCTCAAATTTTATTTAATCTGTTTTCATCTAGTTCTGCCAGCCCTAGAATGAGCTTCTAAACCTAGCTAAACGCCGCTATGGGGTCCAAGTGTCCGCCAGTCACTGCCACTGCCACCACATCTTCAAGCATGCTGCCGCCGCCCAACACAAGGGAGAGACCCCGTTTCGTCTCCCCGCTCCGTCTCACCTAGGTATCGTCTACTGGAAGTCGCTGTACAGCGCAACTCTGAAAACATCGACCTGGGTGAGACAACTCCGATGTATTTTATTGTTTATGAAGAAAAAGAAGTGGGGGAGACGTTAAATCAAGTTAAATGGACTATGTTTTGAAAGACAGAGCTCTGGGGGGGATTGACTATGGTGGACCAGAACTGTGATTGCGCGACTGTGATATTTTTTTCCTTAAATGTTTTATTTGTTTATTTGTCTCCGTGCCATAAATGTTATGTGTTTTTAGTTGTTATTTATTTATTTATTATATCATTGTTATCTAGGTTTAAGGCTTGATTATTTTGAGAGTTTATTTAAGTTATTCTACTCTCAAAATAAAAATGCTTTTGCAACAAAGAATGAGATAGTTACCACAGATAAACTTTGCACACTATTTTTTTTTTAATTAAATGCTTAAACCTAAATATTAAATCAATTTAATATTTTTTTATTTTAATGAATGAAGTACAGAATTAAATGATTTAATGGCAAATATTGTTCTGGGCTTAGACATGTAACATGGAACTTTGTAAGCAAGTAAAGTTTGTTGATTAAAGTTTTCTTATATATATGTTTACTGCCACTCTGGCTTATTGTTTTTTTGGCAAATGTTTAATAAAATATACTTGCTCGATCCATCTAAAATGTGTTTGTTATTTATAACCCGCTCTCTTGTTGTGAGCCGGCTCTATTCCGCACGCATGGAAGCACGTTTCCGCTGGTTGCTTTGTCTGTGTGGGTGTGTGGGCGGAGCAAGGGCTCAATAAGGGATATAAAAGGCCCTGCTTCGTAAATGCATTTAACGTTTAAATCTTTCAATTTACCACACTGAAAGGCACCCTTTAAGCAGTTTTAATAAAATTTCTTTTTGGCTCGCCACCATCAAGTGTGGTTACCCAAAATATTGGCTTTCAGTTTCAAATCCTGTTCTTCAAAAAAGGTTAAATACCTAAATAAGCAATGGACATTGATTAAATACGGTATGTAAATAAAAACATCTTACAGCACTTCAAAATATATTTACTCTTACACTGTACATACAAGACCGTAAACATGGCAATCAATTTTGACCAGTCATACCTATCATCGCAGGCCTAATGAGAGAGTTATCTTTATCGCCTTGTGTGTGAATATATTGTAAGAGTAAATATATTTTGAATTGTAGTAAGACGTTTTAATTTAAATTCCGTAATTATAACAACATGTCTCTTGTTAATAAAAAAGTTGTTTATATTGATTAAATGTCATGCATTTATTGATTCTGTTCAAACTTTCTCATCTATTGTAATAATACACTATTGCTGTGGTCTGTGAAGTCTAATAAGTGAATAAATAAATCTGATACTGGTATTCGAATGAACCAGTTCACGAACGTACACTACTCCCTATCCAAAGTAATCAATTGTCTATCTTAATAAAAATTATTTAGTCCCTTTCCCCGTCCTTGTTTTAAGACTAAGCTATAATGGTACTATTTTGCTATAACAGTACGGTTCTATAATGGTCCTCTCAACCTTCACTAATCAACATTAAATCTCCATATTTTACATCACCACTTTTTGTTTAATTTGTTTACATTCCCACCTTTAATGAGCATTCTCATTTTTAATTAAGTATTTTATCTCCAATTAAAAATACTATGAAGTTATGTGATTTTTTCACAGCAACCGGCAGTGGGCACCCATTTCTGGTTCCTATATTTCTGCTTCCTGTGCTGATATCTTGGTTCTTCTTCCGACACGTTCCAGAAAGTCCGATATTTTTACACTTCGTCAAAAAAGATACCAACTCAGCTGCAGTAGGTAAATAATTGAATTCATGTAGTTCTTTATTATGACTATTTTACCTTAACATGCTTTAGTAGCATTTTACGCTGCTGTCTGTTAGCCCAACCAAGTAAATAGTAAATCAATCAATTACTTTATTTAAGAGGACATTATATCGTGAATTATTTTACTAAACCCAACCGTCGTTTAAACAAAATAGTTAAGTTAATTGACTTAATTGCTTTCTAAGTTGCCTAGCGAGCACGCTAACCACTGTGCTACTCAACCAATATACATTTTTTTTCTTAAACGTGTTAAAACTAAGTCACCTTGTACATCTCCTCTTCTGAAAAAATCAATCAGAAGCAAATATTTTGTCAGAAAACTCTAAGATTTCAACCAGCTAAACTTATGCAGATAATGTTTAGAACTGGCGAAGTTGCGAGGGACAGACGTAGCTGCAATCGAAGTCGAGTTCAGCAGAATCGGTCTGAACGAGGAGACGGAGGACTTCACCCCTCGCCAAGTCCTGAAGCAGCCGATGTCGGTGGTCTTGCTGTGCGCTGCGCATCTTAGTCAAGCACTGGGTGAGTCGGACCAGGTGAGGAAACATACTCTAATACTCTGGACTTGTACTTCTCTGATCTACAACACTTGTATTCGTTGAAAATTATTTGCTGCAGACTTTAAAACAAACTATGTAATCGTCTGATTAATCTTTTTGCAGTATTAAAGTGCAAAGACAAACTTGAAGCTTGGTAACATAACTATGCTGTTTTAACAAATGACTTGGTAAGTTCAAACTACATAAACTTTAAAAGGTCATAACTAAAAAACACACAGCAAATTCCTAATATTTACGGTAATACCTGGACACATATGTGGATTCCAACTTAATTTATATCGATAAATTCTCCTAAATATTTATATTCTTCCACACATCTAATTTTTTCACAGCTGAAGGTTGCCAAAATGTCCCTGCTGAAGTGCATCATTAAATTTCTTTCTCGGGCCCGCTGTCCCTTCTGATCCTGAAGTATAAATGTAGGTATTTCGTTTCTCACCCGAGCGAAAACCTCGTTCATGTTCGCCTAGCGAACATCAGCGAAGTGAACCTCTTACACGAACAAACACAGCTTCCGTCTCAATTAGGCATTGGTTATTTTTCATATTTTAATATACAGTATAAAGAGCAAAGGCCCCAGAGTGCCGCCCTGCACAATTCCACAATGGACACTTTTGATATCGCTGGGTTGTATTACGAACAGTAACTAATTATGAACATGATTAAAAATAACTCCTAAACCATTGCAAAGACCATTTATTCCGAAATAGTTTATTTATGTGTAAACCTCTTACAGTCGTTTTCAAATTTTGGGGTTTCAAATATTCCAGGGGAGTTTTCCAAGCCGGATTTTGCCTACCTTTAACTTTGCCAACACCTCACAAGCCCAAGTAACTTTATTAGGACATTTTCTGTAATGTCCTCAAAACATGTAAAGTAACAAATATCTTTATTACTGAACACACACCAAATATATACTGGTGACAAACAATCTGCTTTGAAAAGCCATGCTGCTGATTTTGTAGGTTTGGTACACTGGTGATGGTGATGAGATGAGCTATTGTTTATAAATTGTGTCTAAACATGCCTGTAGTGAATATTTTAATTTATTAATACATTGATGAATTAAGTACAATTTAATATTGTATATGCAAATAATTTAAATTAAATGAGTTTATTTCTTTAAAATGTCCATGTGTTATCCTACCCAGCCCAATATACCCTATTAACACCCCGGGTTTTAGCTTCTGAGCAAAAATCACCCCTGCTGCTAGATACTCCCTGTACAAGTGACTAACAGAAAATAATTGAAACATAATTCGTCTGATTCACTTTTGTTGACTCGTTCTATTTGAACGACTTGTTCATTATTCCCACCAAAATATTGTGGTGGAAACATGCAGTTTTATTGATCAGTGTTGCCTCTATTATTTATTACTCTTGGTTGGCTAGACTGCCTACTGATGTCGGAAAGAGTACAAGTATTTCTGTATCTAGGTCAAAGTTTTAAAATTATGTTTTTAAGACGTGCAAATGAAATATGTCAATACGTCAATGTGTGCAGTTATACCACCTCTCCGGAGCCCGTCCGAGGCTGGCGGAGGCTGACGTTGTGGCTGCTGGATACACTGCGAGTGTCATCAACTGCATCGTCGCTCTCATGTTAGTACAGCTGATAAGCGCCGTATCCTGGCGATTCCTGCTCATAATCAGCTGTGTCAGCTCCTCCGTTCTGCTCCTGGTCATGGCAGCTTTCGCTCTGCAAGAAGTGAGCTATCTTAGTAACTAATTATTTTAATAAGTAACCCATAGAATAGACGATATACAGAGTGTCTCACGAAAGGTGTCTCAAACCGATTACAGACGAACTACTCGACCTAGAAGGATTAAATAAAATTATTTCCCACTAAATCGACCACAAGGAGTAACGTACTAATAGTTTTAACTTGCTTAAAATACAGGGTGTACCAAGAACTGAGGGTCAGTAGTTCGAATCTCGGAATTTTCAAATATAAACATAGGTCATGTTATACGCCATTAAGAGCCCTTTAATAGACAAACATTTTTATGAAAACAGAACTCACTTATCTCTAACCATTTCAAACCGTTTCTAAATGGCGGCCATTTTTGCGAAAAATATTAACATATACGGAATACCCTATACCTGCTAAACTACAAGACATAATTTTATTCTGATTTAAGTTCCTTACTCATATTGAACTCAGCCCTGATATGCTACATGCTAGCGTTTAAAACATAGTAAAAAATAATCAAAAATTATTTTTTTGAAAATGTGTATATGCTCGAAATTCAAAAAAGTTAAATCGTAACGTATATCAAAAAGTATATAATTTTAAAGGTCTTAGAAACCCTAACAACTTTCCAATTTACATCAACCTCGTATCTCTCTTTGTTTTTTAGCAATCAACTAAAATCGTCATTTTCCCATATAAAATACATGTTATTTTTACAAAACTCATTTATAAAAGAGGCTTCAGGGTATTTTGAAGTATTATGTAGAAATAACATGTATTTTATACGGGGAAATGACGATTTTAGTTGATTGCTGAAAAACAAAGAGAGTTACGAGGTTGATGTAGATTAGAAAGTTTTTGGGATTTCTAAGACATTTAAATTATATACTTTTTGACATACGTTACTAATTCACTTTTTTGAATTTTGGGCATGTATAACAATTTTTAAAAAATTTGATTATTTTGTTCTATGTTTAAACGCTAACATGTAGCATATCAGGGTAAAGCTGAATTCAATACGAGTAAGGAACTTGAATCAGAATAAAATTATGTTTTGTGGTTTTGCAGTTACAGGGTATTCCGAAAATGTTAATATCTTTCTCAAAAATGACCGCCATTTTGAAATGTTTAGAGATAAGTGAGTTCTGTTTTCACCGAAATTTTTGTCTATTAAAGGGCTTTAAAATGGCGTATAACATGACCTATGTTTATATTTGAAGTTCCGAGATTAGAACTAGAGACCCTGGGTTTTTGGTGCAATCTGCATTAAACAAGTTAAAACTATTTTTACGTTACTCATTGGGGTCGATTTAGTGGGAAATAATTTTATTTCATCCTTCTAGGTCGAGTGGTTCGCCTGTAATCGGTTTGAGACACCTTACGTGAGACACCTTACGTGAGATACCCTGTATACTTAGCAAGTGTAAGAAAACTCGTTATTTATGTTTCATTGACATGATATTAAATAATTTTACCTCTGGTAAGTTGTAAAAACACACTCTCTATTAAAAAAACAAATTGATATGTCCAATGTCACTAAGACCATGAATCACGATGAGAATTATGTTTGTAATGTTGGAGGTGACGCGTAAACCATGGTGGAAATATCCAAAGTTAATTTATACTTAAACTTGATGGTTTGAGTGTTAACCTTTTTACACACCTCGATGTGTTTAAAATTTATCTTGGACGCATATTAAAGATTGTTTGTAACTCTATGTTTTGATTTAAATGATTGTAAAGAGTGTTGGTATGTCTGCAGGACGCCAGTGATCAAACGGTATACTTCATGTTGGTCACCCTTCTCGTTCAAGTCATCGTCTTCGACCTCGGTTTAAGGCCGATCCCATGCTTCTTAGCTTGTGGTAACTATACATTAGTATTTCAATCTGTCAATGTAACTATCAAAGGGGTGCTTATCCAAGTGAACTTGATAGTAACACTTTGATATCAACACATATCAACACGACTCTACCGTAGTTATGGTTTGAAACTTTTTTATTCTTTATTTTTATAACCTCAAAATAAATTGCATGTGTATATGATGACTTTATTTAAATGTAGAGTATAAGGTAATAAAATAGCTAGAGGGTGAACTCAAAGTGAGAGAGAGTTCCATGGTGTCAAGGTAACATTAACATTAAGGTAACAGTAAGGTGTTAAGGTAACAGGGGTAACATTAGCAATTCTTAGATATTTTTTTGCCTAAAAACTTATATTATGATTTTTCTATACATTGAACAACAATTTCTAGTTTTTATTAACTAATTTATAGTTGTTGTGTTGCATGTAAGTTTTTAGCGAATTTCCCCTATAGGGAAGAAGCTATTACCGTAGGTCTCATGGTAAGACTAGCCCGAGACCATGATAACTTTTCGTTTTGAGGTCCCCAGATGCCAAAAACACCATTCGTTCAAATTTTTATATATGTATATGTATATATATATATATATATATATATATATATATATATATGTGTCCGTAAGCACGATAACTCTCGTAAAAGAGGTCCGATCTTAATGAAATTTGGTACAAACGTGTAAAGTACCATTTATTTGAACGAGTTCGAAAACCAGACAAATCGCACCATCCGAAGGGGGGTTTTGGGGGGGTTTTGTACCCCAAAAATGGGTTTTTTGGAGTTTTCACATGTAATAATCATTTAAATCAAATTTTAATTTATACCATTGGATTCAGCTTAAAAAAACAAACAATTTGGTATTTTGATCATTGCTCTACATCAATTGGTTACTGAGATATTGAAAGTGCTAAACACAGTACGTTGTCCAATGTTATTCTTATGGAGAAAAAGACAAATTTTATATCTCGGTTGTTTATGAACATAAACTGACGAAACTTGGTATATGGTTTCATCTGGTTGTGGTTTGTTGTTGTTTAAACAAAAAACTACTTTTTCGCCTATGGTTCCCGAAGCAGCAAACCTAGGTATTCGGTCCCCATGTTATTCTTATGGAGAATAATAAATATGTTATATATCGCTTATTTATGAATGTATATGGATGAAACTTGGTATGTGACTTCACTTAGATGAGTTCTATTGATATTTGCATAAAAACCCATTATTTTGTGTTCCTTGTTGCAGCAAACCTGCGTACTCATCCCTAATGTTATTCTAATGGAGAATAATGAATATTTTAAATATGGCTTATTTATGAATATATTTCTTATGAATTCTGGTAAGAGGCATAATGTGTTATTAAGACATATATATTCATTGGAAATTCGCTGAGTACGCAGGTTTGCTGCGACAGGGGTATTAATGTATTGTGTATAACTGGTTCAGATTTCTTGAGAACGTTATAATAAATTGTAATGTTTTCTAGTTAAACAAATTCTAAATTTCGAGATTTTGACACACAAAACAGTGGTACACAACCAAAATTTAGTTGTTCATATCAATAAACAGTTGATTGACAGACAGCCCATTCAACTTACAACAAAATCCTATAAGGCCTTATAGCACTCCTTATCAATGAGGATAAATTTCAACCTTTTTTGAAAGCTAAAGTGGTTTTAGCGAATTTCCCCTATAGGGAAGAAGCTATTACCGTAAGTCTCATGATAAGACTTAAGCCCGAGACCATGATAACTTTACATTTTAAGGTCCCCAGATGCCAAAAACACCATTCGTTTAAATTTTTATATATGTATATATATATATATATATAAGTGTGTGTGTGTGTGTGTGTGTGTGTGTGTGTGTGTTTGTGTGTTTGTGTGTGTGTGTGTCCGTAAGCACGATAACTCTCGTAAAAAAGGTCCGATCTTAATGAAATTTGGTACAAACGTGTAAAGTATCATTTATTTGAACAATTTCGAAAACCAGACGAATCGCACCATCCAAAGGGGGGTTTTGGGGGGGTTTTGTACCCCAAAAATGGGTTTTTTGGGGTTTTCACATGTAACTTTTATTAAAATCAAATTTTAATTTTCACCATTGAATTCAGCATAAAAAACAAACACTTTGGTATCTTGATCATTGCTCTACGTCAATTGGTTACTGAGATATTGAAAGTGCTAAACACAATACGTTGTCTAATGTTATTCTTATGGAGAAAAAGAAAAATTGTATATCTCGCTTATTTATGAACATAAACTGAGGAAATTTGGTATATGGTTTCATCTGGTTGTGGTTTATTGTTGTTTGCACAAAAAACAATTTTTCGCCTATGGTTCCCGTAGCTGCAAACCTAGGTACTCGGTCCCCATGTTATTCTTATGGAAAATAACTAAAATGTTATATATCGCTTATTTATGAATGTATATGGATGAAACTTGGTATGTGACTTCACTTAGCTGAGTTCTATTGATAATTGCATAAAACCCATTATTTTGTGTTCCTTGTTGCAGCAAACCTGCATACTCATCCCCAATGTTATTCTTATGGAGGATAATTAATATTTTAAATATCGCCTGTTTGTGAATATATTTCTTATTAATTAAGTGTTTTAATGTGTTATGTTATATATTCATTGGAAATTCACTGAGTATGCAGGTTTGCTGCAACGGGTGTATTTCTTCTTTCAGAGGAAGTCAAAATTGTTTGATCATTTAAATTGTGTTACAGCGCGTCTGGTGCTCGAAAAATGTGTTCTTATGGCAAGGAACAGCCAAAACCTTTGACTTTAAAACAATTATATTTCAGGGCCATACAGCTTGGGAAGATATTTGAATTTCTCTTCGTAAAAGTAAAACTGGTTAAAATGTTAATAGATGTAGAAGATAAAAGTTTATTATCTCGGAATTTCGATGCACAGGAAGAGGTTGCCTCGATTCCAAATACAATCATAACAGCCTTTTTCACCTTAAAAATGAATTTTTAGTTTCCATGTCCCCAAATTAAACACCATAAGAAATGATGGGGAAGAAACATTCATTATAGTTCAAAAGGAACAGGCCATGACTTGTAGAACTGTATTTTGTCAAATTGCCCCTAAAACCTCTTCTTAATAATATTGATATTACAGACCTATAGGTAACCATGTATTGTAAACCTTTCTTCTACAGAGCTGTTCGATACCAAGGCATCAGCCACTATGATGGCGGCGGGAGGTGCCGTCAATTTCTTTGGCCAGCTCTTGTCCGATCAAATGTTCCTGTTTCTGGGCGTGGCCCACTTCCGGTTCTTCGCAGCTCTGATTCTAGCCTTTTTTGTCGTTTTGCTGTACGTATTTTTGTTAATTGTTATAGGAAAACTACCCTATATTTACAACAACTTAACTCACAATTTAGATACGACATTTATTGTTACGTAGTATTAGCTGAGTTAGTAGTGATTTTTAGAAAAGCAATACTCGTATGTAGCTAAATTGTTATATTTTTAATTCAGCAAAATGTGATTTTTATAATTCAAACAAATGCTAAGTGCTTCTAAATATCCAGTTCGAATTTTCTGAGACTCTTAATGTTATCGAGAATTTTCAAAAGGTCGGAAAAGCGATTGCGACTCAACATGCCAAATATGTTTGGTATTTTAACACTTTTGTGCTGTATAAACCCGTAGAGTTACTGATCTTGGATGAATTGTCCAAATCTTTCAAATAATTTATTTGGGCACCTCGTAAATCAAAAATTACATCCTTCCCAGAAATCTAAAATCGCTAATTGTTAGGCTAATAAGCTATCCAATATTTCTTGAATAACCAAAGTTTCTAGATATTATTTGGGTAGACATGCCAAAGAGTAAGGCAAAGTTTTATAAACATTTATTTATTACAATCTTATGAAACTAATCGTTGTACAGTTATTTTAAATACGTTTTCGATTTTATCCACTTGATGTGAATAACACATGAAACCTGTGATAAGAGTTGAATAACCTTAAAATAAATAATATCGTTCATTGAATATGTGTATCTATATTTATTGATTAATTCTAATGAAAACTATTTATTTTTTAACAAAAACTGCCGATATTAAATATTTCATATTTTGGTAGTTTGCAGTTTAGAGTTCTCTTCAATTCATTATGTAATTTCTAGGCTAACTTCTCTCTCTACTGACTCCAAGGGCGCGACTCCAAAGGATAAGGTGTTGCCTTCACCTAAGGTCCACTCATCTGTCAGTCATCTCCCAAATCCCCATTGACCTTATCAGGTACGGTATCTGGGCGTATTTATTATAATAAACTCTGTACTTTAGGCATGAACACAACATATAATGTGTATTCAAACTTTGACATTGCTTTAAAGTTGATTTGGCACATTTGGCACACCAAATAATCCTATACTCATTTTGAGTATACGCTAGGGTTCACCCTGTTAGCTGTGAAAAATAAATTGTTCTATCATCAATCATAATTATTTGTCTCACACACTCCTCAATTAAAAAGAAAAACAATAAAAACCTATCAATTGACTACGTTCGCTAAAACATATTTTTCAACATAACTAATCAATTTAGTTCTAAATTAATAAATTACCAGCAAATCATTTGTTTGTATCTTTAATCCCAGCTGTACAGCTTCTTTTGTTTTGATTTTATGTCCAGTGATATTTAAATGGGCCAAAACCGTAATTTGAGGGCTTCCCAAGCGTTTCTGGTTCCACGCACTGACTTGAGACCTCCAAAAGGCACATCTAGACGTTAAGGGCTTTTAAACGACACGTAAATCATCAAAGTCGACCCAGTAATTAGGCCATAATCTTCTGCACAAAAATCGCCTTATTCTTTTAATATAATGATACTCTTAGACAGTCTACTTTTCTCAACTGAAAGCAAAAATCACTTATTTAATTTTAAAACAATTGTTTTGGTTGTTTTTGTTAATGTATATTTTTATTTACGAGAAATTTCAGTAGTTTCTCACCTTTCCCAGGTGCCAAGCACCGTAACCCAAACTGTATGAGTAAGGTGGGTTACACACTGGTGTCTCAGACATCGTGTTTTAAGACATTTGTCTCGTCTGAGGCATGTCTCACCTATACCAACCTGTGTTATTAAATGGGAACTTACACCGGCTCAAGTCAGCTGTGCGACGCGACACATCTGCTTCAGACACGTGTCTCGCGAGACCAGTTGGTTGGTGTTTGGTAAGACATGTCTCACGGTAAGCAGGTCCGCGCATGCGCACATCGCAGAACAGACAAGTCAGCCGTCTGCAACAGCACCCGCAAAGGCAACAATGCATGCAACATGAGACATGAGACACGAGAAGCGAGGCACGCATGAAACGTACATGTCGCATTCAATTTCATCAGGCAAGACAGATGTTTTG
Organism: Allygus modestus; assembly: GCA_963675035.1. Taxonomy (NCBI): domain Eukaryota; kingdom Metazoa; phylum Arthropoda; class Insecta; order Hemiptera; family Cicadellidae; genus Allygus; species Allygus modestus. The sequence continues at coordinate 70,926,845 of OY776115.1, forward strand.
AGACACGATGTCTGAGACACCAGTGTGTAACCCGCCTCTTGCGTGTCTTGTGTCTCATATATAATGTCTCATGTTGCCTGCATTGTTGCCTTTGCGGGTGCTGTGCTGTGTTTACTTGAGTGCAATAAGTCGAGAGAGGACGAAGAATTGTTATTAATTGCTCTTATCAGAAGACGACGTCGATGGCGGAGACTGTATGCAAGGACAAAACGTAAATATTGGATCGATGGGTGCAGAAGTGCGTTGCAAACGGCTGACTGGTCCGTTCTGCGATAGTGCGATGTGCGCATGCGCGGACCTACTTCCCGTGAGAAATGTCTTACCAAACATCGACCAACCGGTCTTGCGAGACACGTGTATGAAGCAGATGTATCGCATCGCAGCAATGTCTCAAGCAGTGTGTAAGACCGGGTGCACACTGCCGACTATCGCAGTTGCGTGTGTGAACCACAGTTCTCGGAAAAGTCGAGCCACTAACGCAGCCCCAGTCAAGTCCAGTTTGCAGCGCCTACTGGTGCACACTTCCGACGCGATAAGTTGCAGCCAATAGTAGCAAAGTGCTGCGACTGATCAGGTCGGCAGTGTGCACCAGTAGGCGTGGCTTCCATTGTTGTAAACGGGACTTGACTGGGGTTCCGTTGGTGGCTCGACTTTTCCGAGAACTATGGTTCCTGCAAGCGACTGCGATAGTTGGCAGTGTGCACCCGGCCTTAGTCCCCATTCAATAACACAGGTTTTTTTAGCGACGCGACACATCTGCTTCAGACACGTGTCTCGCGAGACCGGTTGGTCGGTGTTTGGTGAGACATTTCTCACGGTAAGCAGATCCGCGCACGCGCACATCACACTATCGCAGAACAACCAGTCAGCCGTCTGCAACGTACTTCAGCGCCCAGCGATCCAATATTTACGTTGTAGATACAGTCTACGCCGTTGACGTCGTCTTCTGATAAGTGCAATTAATAACAATTCTTCGTCCTCTGAAGACATATTGCACTCGAGTGAACACAGCACAGCACCCGCAAAGGCAACAATGCATGCAACAAGAGACAGAGACAAGCATGAAACATACATGGCGCATTCAATTTCATCAGACAAGTCACTGATGTCTGAGGCACCAGTGTGTAACCCGTCTTAAGATAAGATGTCTCAGACACCAGTGTGTCACCCGCTTGTAACCCGCCTGAGACACCAGTGTGTAACCCGCCTTTAAAGGTTTGCTTGCTTGTATGCTTGATTGATTGCGACTCTAGTCTCAAACAGCTCCAAAAATATTTTCATTATAAGTTGTAATTAACTAATTCCTGGGATGAAAATAAGTTCTAGTCGGGTCTCATCCCCAGGAAAAAGCTAATTATGTAAAAAAACTAGTTTTAAAAATAAAACAATAAATCATTGGGTGTATGGAGTTATAAATCAAAACAAATTATCAAAACAGTTGTTTATAATCAATGAGTGAACTGCAAAAGTAATACCTAATCAAGGAGGTTTAAAGTATTTATTACTTGAGGTAACGCTGCTTAACAAATTATGTCGAAAAAGCGAGCCAGTGAACTTTTAAACAGTTCTTTGAACTATCCTGATTAGTTTTTTTATTCCTAAAAGTGGATCTACTCATGCAAATCACTGGAATAAAAGTAATACAAGTAGGAACAAATTATTGTTTCCGTTTAATTATGTATCTAATCTTGCCGTGAAATATGATTAATTATGAGCAAATAAATAATTATATTAATTTTCAAATTGTGAATAGCTATTTTTGATTCACTTTGTCGACTCGTTAGATTCCAGCGAGTAGTTCTTTGCCTTACCAAAATTTGGCAAAGGACGGTTCGCAATTTTGTTCATCAGTGTTGACTCAGTATTACCAATAGAACTACTTGTCTAGTACTCATTGTAGTTTACATGTGGTTTCCTATGAGAGCAGTGACTTAAGTCATTGAATAAAGATTACATTAGAATGGTCATGTCTTATCCAAAATTAATCAAAGTTACATTGAGCTATAATAACAACTGGAGTGACCTTAAACATGCTGCTGAAACAAGCCAAATAAGCTAAGCAAATTTGCTCGTCAGTGTTGGAAGCAATTACTCCAAGTCATCTAAAAGAAAACTGACTGACCTTTCCCGAGCAAAGCTTGGCCCTACAGGTACTCTTTAAAAAATGCCTAATGCTATTAATTTAGCATAACTTAAGAAAACGACCATCCCAGGCATGACTAATTTGAGATGGAACTCACATCATATGTGTCTCTAAGAATGTAAAGCCTTGTCGTTCATAATAATAATAACTACAGACCACCCAATGGACGAAATTCGACCAAATATTTGAAAAACATAAAATAGTTTAATATCTAGTGGGCTCTGTAGCGCTCATATATATCTCTCCCTCTCTCTTTCCCCTATAGGTACGAAGCTATTACAGTCCCGTAGGTCTCATGGTAAGACTTCTCTCCCTCTCTCTTTCCCCTATAGGGACGAAGCTATTACAGTACCGTAGGTCTCATGGTAAGACTTAAGCCCGAGACCATGATAACATTTTGTTTTTAGGTCCCCAGACACCAAAAACACTATTCGTTCAAATTTATATAGGCTATATATTATGTGGTGTGTGTTTGTGTGTGTCCGTGAATGCGATGACTTGAGTAAAAAACGTCCGATTTCCATGAAATTTGGCTCAAATGTGTAAAGTTTCATTCATGACTTTAAGTTTGAAAACCAGAAAAATCGGACAATGGGAAAGGGGGTTTATGGGGTTTCAAAATTTTTCAACAATCAGTTTTTTGCACTTTTGATCCTGACATTTTTAAAACTTAATTTTGGTTCTGACCATGTTGTAGAGCTTAAAAGAAACAAATAATATAGCATTTTGAATTATTAACCTAGGTTAAGTGGTTGCGGAGAAAATCCAAAAAACCTACTCATAAAATCTCCCATGTTAATCTTATGGGAAAATGGTTTTTAGCTTTTCCTCAACTAATTTTACTGTAAACTTCACATTTGCTTTTACCAATCAGTTTAGCTCTACTAAACGATCATTTTGGGGTTTAAATCGTGATTCTACCTCCAACCGTTACCGAGATATTAAAAGTGCTAAACACAGTGGGTTTTCCAATGTTAGCCTTACGGAGAATATTTAAAATTTGATATCTTGATTATTTATGAACGTATATTGATGAAACTTGGTATGTGGCTTCACCTAGTGCTGGTATATTGATATTTGCACAACAAATTGATCTTTTTTTGATTATCCCCTTAGCAGCAAACCTGCATACTCATCCCTAATGTTAATCTTATGGAGAATACATAAAGTTTTATATCCCCCTTAATTATAAACATAAATTATTAAAACCTGGTATGTAACTTCACCTGGTTGAGTTATATTGATAATTGAAAAAACACATTGTTATCTTCCTTGTTGCAGCAAACCTACGTACTCATCCCCAATTTTATTCTTATGGAGAATAATTAAAATTTTATATGTAGCTTATTTGTGAATATAATTTTATGAAACTTGGTACTAAGACATATGTGGTACTAAGACATATATTCTGCATTGGAAATTCGCTGAGTATGCAGGTTTGCTGCGAAGGGGGTATTTTTAATGTGGAGTTAAAACGGATAGCAGAAGAGCGTTACTATTCCAGTATTCAGTAGCCTTTTTTTATGCCTCAAACCTCTCCACCTCATCATCTTCACGTCCCTCATCCTCTCCCCAACCTTAATCCTCTTTCCATCCCTCATCCTCCTCTCTCAAAAACAGGGTTAATTTATTTTAATGTGGAGTTAAAATGGATAGTAATCATTAGTTGTTTTATTTATGCCTGAAACCTCGATCCCGATCCCTCATCCTCAGCCCCTCACAAACAGGTTTAATTTATTTTAATGTGGAGTTAAAACGGATAATAGAAGGGTGTTACCATTCCAGTAGTCATTAATATTTTGATGTATGACTGAAACCTCCCCACCTCATCCGCTCTCCGTTTAATGTGGAGTTATAACGATAGCAGAAAAGCGTTACCATTCCAGTAGTGAGTAGCCTTTTTATTTATGCCTGAAACCTCTGCACTTCATCCTCTCTCCGTCCCTCATACTCACCCCCTCACAAACAGGTTTAATTTATTTGAAAGTGGAGTTAAAACGAATAACAGAAGGATGTTACCATTTCAGTAATCGGTGGCCTTTTAAATTATCTCTGTCACCTCTCCCCATCCTTTATCCCCCTACCTTTACAAACAGGTTTAATTTATTTTAATGTGAAGTTAAAAAGGCTAAAAGAATGGCTATAACAATCCAGTAATATTTTTTCTTTTTTATTTATTCATGAAACCTCTCCACCTCATCCACTCCCCGTTTAATGTGGAGTTAAAACGGTAACAGAAGGGCGTTACCATTCCAGTAGCCTTTTTATTTATGTTTGAAACCTCTCCACCTCATCCTCTCCCATCCCTGATCCTCCCCCCTCACAAACAGGTTTAATCTGTTTTAATCTGGAATTTAAGCTGATTAGTTAATGGTGTTACCATTCCAGTAGTCAGTAAAATGTTGTATTTATGAATCATCTGTTCTTGCTGTTGTGCTACATATTTATTTTAAGTTTTTATTCCGTAACCAACGTGGCAACCCATAAGGTCAATGTTATTTTTTTCAAATTTCAAATTAAATTTTCTCCATTTCTCAGAAACTAATATAAATTACGATAGTATTGTGCACATCACAAAACAATACATTCTAACGGCGTGCCTAGATTTTTCCTACGATGCGCACGAGCTGAGAAAAACGTACGACAAAAATCATGCTTGCCTATTAATAATACAGATTATTGATATTACGTATATCTGTAAAAAAACTGATAAACCACTCCGCAAATATAAAAACAACATTTGTGAAAACAACATAGCGAAATTGAAAATAGTAGGACTTTGCTAAAAGTGGGTGTTATGTAAGTCCCTCATGGCTCTGTCCAATAAGTCTTCAAGGTCACATACCATTTGTATGTGTTTTCAATGCTATGTGATCAGATGGTGACTTTAACTAATGTTCACTATCCTAAATAGTTTAGAGGGTTAACCGCAGAATTCGGAACCCACAACTGGGAATTCCCCAGGCGAGGCTGGGTCCTGCTTCTACTAGTTCATCCATATATTCGCCTATATATATATATACACACTTGTGTGTGTTGGGTTGAGTTTATATTTAATATGAATATTTTTCAGATATTCCCCATCAACGAGATTCACCTCTATGGGCTATCAATGTTAATGTTTGTTTAAGAAAAGGGGAGTGAAAGTCTGTAAATCTATGTGAATAAATAACTATTTTTGTATATGACTTCTCTTTATATGGTGTTTTATTCTATTCATGCGAAATTATGATGATTATTCTATCTTATATAATCTATGTTTTTCTATGCACAAAATAGCTTAGCCCATTCAAAATTTGAAGATTTTAACAAGAACCATATTTCCAAACAAAAGATAAAAGGATAATGTTTTATTTACTGTAACAACTAACGCGCCTACATTATTCTACCAAGAGATATTGATTCTCCGATGATGCAACATGCATTCTTTCTTTATAATATTATGATATTAGGGAAATTTATGTTTCTTGTCAAACAAAAAACCCAAGTTGAGAGTTAAAATGTGTTAATATTAACATAAATACTAATAGTAATGGTCACTGTTCATGACTAGTTTTGAGTTTGTTTTTTTTTTGTATGTAGGCCTACAACTTATTTGAACCATTGATACTGCACTGATGTATCCTGCGGAATATGCACTCTATTTACAACCTGTCATCCTGGCTAACCATTAGGCCTACGTATGACGTATAATCAATGGATAAATAGATTGTGTATAAGCAGATTTTGCTCTCGTTTTACACTGTTCCCCGATTGTGTTAACCTGTGGTCTAGGTGTTAGTTAACTCAAACATCATTAGACTTTAGAGCTAATAGTGTATTTTTGAAATCGGGTTGTTGACAATATACACTGTTACAGTACCTATAAGACCTCTTAAATCGTCAGCATACTGTATAATAAAATATCCTATAACCTCCTAAGTGCCGCTTTCCCCAAATGTGGTTTAACTATTATGCTGGTTTAAACTCTCGTTTAACTAAAATATCCCTTTATCCAAACAACTTCCTCCGTTAAAACTAGGTATCATTTAAACCATCTGGAGAGGTCGTTTAACGAGTGGTAGATAGTTTAAACCAAAGAGCAAAGAATAATATTTTCCTAAACATAAAGGAAAGACTGTCACCGAATCTTGTTTTGTTTCTAACATTCTAACCTAAAAATACCCCCGTCGCAGCAAACCTGCGTAATTAGCGAATTTCCAATGCAAATATATGGGTATCACTACTACCTAGAGCCACTTACCAAGTTTCACAAAAATACATTCATTAATAAGTGATATATAGCATTTTATTTATTCTCCATAAGAATAACATTATAAATGAGTACGCAGGTTTGCTGCAACAAGGAGGATAAGATATGTGTTTTTTTGCAATTATCAATATAACTCAACCAGGTGAAGCTACATACCAAGTTTTATTAATTTAGGTTCACAACTAAGGGAGATATAAAACTTTACTTAATCTCCATATGAATAACATGCCGAGTATGCAGGTTTGCTGCTACCGGGAAAATCAACAAAAAACTTTTGTTGTGCTATTATTAATATACCACAACTAGTTGAAGCCACATACCAAGTTTCATCAATATACAAACATAAATAATCAAAATATAACATTTTATTTATTCTCCATAAGGATAACTTTGGACAACGTACTGTATTTAGCACTTTGAATATCACTGCAACGGTTGGACTAAAACAACAATAAAACGCCAAAATGATTATTTTGTAGAGCTAAACTGATTGGTAGGAGTTTTTAATGAAATTATCTGAGGAAAATCTAAAAACCGTATTCCCATAAGATTAACATGGGAAATTTATGGACACATTTTTTGACTTTTCTCCACAACCTCTAAACCTAGCTTAACGATTTAAAATACTAAATTGTTTGTTTTTTAAGCTCTACAAAATGGCTATAACCAAAATCTAGTGTTTTTAAAATTTTATGGTAAAAAGTTCAAAAAACTTATTTTTGGAAAATGTTAAACCCCCATAAAACCCCCTTCCCATAAACCGATCGATCTGATTTTCGAACTTAAAGTCATAAATGTTACTCTCCATATTTGTGCCAAATTTCATAAAAATCGGGCGCTTCTTTCAAAAGTTATCGTGGTAACGGACACGCATTTATATATATATATATATATATATATATATATATATATATATATATATAATATATATACAATATATATATATATATATATATAGTGTTTTTGGCATCTGGGGACCTCAAAACAAAAAGTTATCATGGTCCCGGGCTTAAGTCTTACCGTGCCACCTACGGTAATAGCTTCTTCCCTATAGGGGAAATTCGCTAAAATTGAAATTTGTGTAAAGGTAATGTTTTATTTGTATGTGTTTGCTTAAAATTACTGTATTACGCCTGTTGTAATATTTATAATCATTGAAGCTGGTGTTTTAAATTAACAAAGTTTGACATGTTGATAATTCTAGTTAATTTTTGAACCCATATAACAACAGTAAACAACACAAAGAACCAAATTAAATTATGGATGAGCTTGTGATATTTACTGAACGCCTTTAGGAATAAATATTAAAAAACACATCTAGCTAGCTGCAAAGATTTTGCGGGAAATATCGTTTTCACAACTTTCACATACATTCGCTCTTATCGAACGCTGACAATCAGTATGAAGATCTATGGCTCTTTGCAGTTTATTAAACTAAAAATCTAAACAGTATACATTCTTTTATCCTATATTTTAGATTTTAGATTTGTTGTGTGACTTACAATTTAAATAAAACATCCAAAATAATTAATAATTATTGTCCTACAAATTTTACTCCTAAAAAGCTCAAAAACTAAACAATTTAGTATTTTGAATTATTATTTTACGATTAAATACTGGTTGCGGAGAAAATTGAAACTTTCATTTAGCTGTAGGCCTAAACAAAATACGTTGTCCAATGTTATTCTTATGGGGAATACAAAAATTACCCTACAGTACCTCTCTTATTTAATGATCAATTTAATTAAAATTTGATATGCAGGTCAAATTAGCATTAACCAACAGAGGATATTAAAAATATAAATCCCTAAACCCTGGAGGAAACAACTAATGGGGCGATTCCCTCTTAAAATCGCTGTGTGTAGCTGTGTAGCAAAGGATTTTGTAGTGACTCCAAAAATCGGATTTGGGTGAACATTTCTGAAAAAATTTTTGAGAAGATTTTCTGTATAATATACCATACTTTATATTCTATAGTTAGTAAATAAAAAAATAATGTAGTCCCTTAAGTTGGGCTAAAAGTGAGAAAGTATGTGCCAATTTCCTGATACTGTTTAATCTAAGTCAGTTAGCTACCAGGTGGTAAAACCAAATAATGTTTAAGAGGCTTAAAATTTTTAAGAAATAAACGAAATAAAGAAATGAAAAATGTAGCATTCTTCAACTTTGGTGGCCGCGATGGCAATGGGATTTTACCCGGCGAGTGTTGTCGTCGGTCCTGATTTCACCGACAAAGGCCAAGTGAGTGAACGGTTGTAAAACTTCAACAATTAGGCTACTAGTTGTTGCCCGTTTGAAATTTTCCTCTTCATCAATCTTTCTTAAGCAACAGCCAGATTTCACTGAAAACAGCAAACTTGCTTCCTCCATGAATTTCTAATGCAAACATAGGTAAATACCTCACCAAAAAATAAACTACATTATCTAGATTTTTTTCTTTATTGGTAAATTATCAAGATATAAAGTTTTGGTCATCCTCCATAATCATATGGAAATTTTGATTACGCAGGTTTGAGGCAGACAAGAAATGGGGTTTAATGCAAATTTAAATAGACCACAACCAGAACGTTTTTACTGTAAATTATGTCATAAAGAAACTTATACAATATTAGTACTGTATTATCTGTATGTTAGTTATTATGCCACGTTTGTTTTTTAGTTTGATTTTCAAACAAACTTAAAATAAAAATTAAATAAACACCACCGGTGTATATAAAAATTTAATTTATTTACAAACATAAACCTTAAAACCAAAACAAATCAACAAATTGAGTGGTTTCCAGGACATAGGTATCATTCTGGTGCACTGTAGCAAGCAAAAAGAACAAAGGAGTACGATTTCCATAAATACCTTACAATGGTTGTTCCCGGCAATACATGTTTAAGTATTAGTGGAATCAACGTTTGTTATCCTGACAAATTTTATTTTTAGACAATATCTTTTGAGACCGAATATAACTGAAATCTAAATAACTGAACCAGGGTAGACTTTCATAAGCGGAACGATATAAAAACTAAATGAAATTGTTCGATAGGGTATAACGATTATTTAGGTTATTCGGTTATGGTTTCGGTTGTTTCGGTTTCAGTTAGGCCTACCGTAAAACAGGCTTGACCCGGACACTTTTTTACTATTTTTATTCTTATAGTGCTTTCCCATTAACAATGTTACCAATAAATACCCCCGTCGCAGCAAACCTGCGTACTCAGTGAATTTTCAATGCATAGTATATGTCTTAATACCTCATAAAGCCGCATACCAAGGTTCATAAAAATATATTCACATATAAGCGATATGTACAATTTTAATTATTCTCCATAAGAATAACATTGGTGATAAGTACGTAGGTTTGCCGAAACAAGGAACACAAACAATTGTTTTTAAGCAAATATTAATAGAATTTAACTAGGAGAAACCACATACCAAGTTTCATGAATATTCAATCATAAATAAGCGCTATATAACATTTTAATTATTTCCCATAAGAAAAACATGGGGGCTGAGTAAGCAGGTTTGCTGCAACAAGGAACTACGTGAAGCCACATACCAAGTTTCATCAATATATGTTCATAAATAATCGAGATATCAAATTTTATTTATTCTCCACAAGGATAACATTGGACAACGTACTGAGTTTAGCACTTTGAATATATCTGCAATGGTTTGACGTAGAATCATAATTTAAACACCAAAATGATTGTTTTGTGGAGCTAAACAGATTGGTAAAAGCAAATGTGAAGTTAGCATTGATATTAACTGAGGAAGAACCAAAAACCTTTTTCCCATTAGATTAACATGGGAGATTTTATGAGTGGGTCTTTTGAATTTTCTCCACAACCACTCAACCTAGGTTAATAATTCAAAAAGCTATATTATTTGTTTTTTTCGAGCTCTATAACATGGTCAAAACCAAAATTAAGTTTTCAAAAATTGTAGGGTGAAAATGCAAAAAACTGATTTTTGGAAAATTTAAAATCCCCCTTTCCATAGTCCGATTTTTCTGGTTTTCGAACTTAAAGTCATAAATGTCACTTTACACATTTGAGCCAAATTCCATCGAAATCGGACGTGTTTTACTCAAGTTATCGCATTCACGAACACATATGTAAGTTATATATAAACATATATAAAAATTTGAACGAATGGTGTTTTTGACATCTGAGGACCTCAAAACAAAAAGTTATCATGGTCTCGGGCTTAAGTCTTACCATGAGACCTACGGTAATAGCTTCTTCCCTATAGGGGAAATTCGCTAAAAATAAATAAAAGTGAAAAATTTGTTCACATATATGTTGTTTATCTCGTAAACAGCATGGCATTATGCACGCTTAAATTTCGAATAAAAATAAGCCTTCACGAAAACAATCGGACAAACGTGACGAAAATTACATGTCTTAATTAACTTGGACATATATTTTATTTTTGCGAAAAGTTGTCAGTTATAAACGATTAGAGCATGCCTCGTTTAGAGCATGTTCTGCTCTTAACAAATGTACCTATAACGAACGACTGATCAACTTTGCATGTTAGTTTAGAAATATTTACGTTTACAAATATGTACAATATATCCGGGACTAGCCGGTATGTTATGTTTCAGTTTAGGTGTCTTGAAATTTGTACAGTTAACAAACGCTGATATATTTATTTATTTATTCCAACGGATACACCAATTTTTACAGTTAAAGACATTGCTTCCAAGATGGCTTTTATCACTAAAAGTTGTTAGTAATTACCATACCTACGTCATGTTTGTTTGGTTTAGTTTGTTATTCAATTAAACTTAACATAAAAATGAAATAAACAAACATGACATGAGTTTCCACTATTTCTTTAAACATGCATTGTCATGAACAATATTATCATACAAACAAACAAACCATAAAATATTGTTCAATCGATAAAAATATCGACCTAATTCATATACCGGATCTATCAATTTACCGGATCTATCAATTTTATTCTGTTCTTTTTATATTGTTCCGCTTATGAAAGTATACCCGAGCCAAGGTCAAAACCATAAGAAACATTGGCTTCGCCTGGGTAAGTTAAACAAAAGTCCTATTTGGATTTAAATTTTTATCACTTTACGATATCTCCAAACGTTTTTATTTTCATTTTTTTAATTTTTGATTTTTAAGGGTAATAATTACCCGGTAGCGCTCTAAATCGGTCTAGTGGAAGTCTCAGACGAACTGTCCAAAGGAACTGTCTGAGTACCAAATAAAAGGTAAACTTTTCTATATTAGCAGGTTCAATTTTCTTTTACGTTATCTTACTTTCTTAAATTAAATAAACGGTATCAGGAAACTGACATATACTTTCTCCCTCTTAGCCTAACTTTAATGAAAAACATTACTTTTTATTTATTAAATATAGAATATAAATTACGGTTGAATGTACAGAAAATCTTCTATATAAGTTATTTTCAAAAATATCCACCCAAATCCCTTTTATGGAGGCACTAATAGTATCCTTTGCTACACACAGTGGTTAAAAGAGGGGAAATTCCCCCTCACCCCCCCCCCCACAGGGTTAAGTGGCAACATATTTCGAACATCCTCTGTTTTTCAATGCTAACTTGACCTGCATATTAAGTTTTAATGATATTGATCAGTAAATAAGAGAGAAGTAGTAATCTTTGCATTCCCCATAAGAATAACATTGGACAACGTACTGTGTTTACCGAAAAATTAAAATTAAAATTTTCTCTTCAACCAGCAATCTTAGAATAGTAATTCAGAATACTGAATTATTTAGTTTTTGAGCTCTTTTTAAAGGTGAATAGTAATATTTTTTAAATTTATGTTTTTTATGAAAAATAAAAGAAATTTAATTTTGCATGTTTTGAGTCCCGTAATTTCTGAACCCGAATTTTTACATAAATTCAGATGGTGTCATTTTATTGGAAACCTTAAGTTCTACAAACCACTAAAGTTTAATGAAAATCGTTAGAGCCGTTTTTGAGAAATTTTGATTTTTCATGTTTTTTGGCGATTTTTGGGGGATAATTACCCTTAAAAATCAAAAATTAAAAAAAGCCAGGAGATATCGTAGAAACCTAACATACCCCAATCTATTTGGAATGTTAGGACATATCTAGAAATCGGTTTTTGGGATTACTCGTCAACTCGTCATTAAATCAAAATAAAAACTTCAGAATCAATTCAGAAGGCAGTACCGAATCCCGCTGAAATGGAAACAACATTTCCTACGTTAAACTACTTAGACAAGGATTGGCAAAAATGAATTTTGTTGTTTATGATGTAACTCATCATTCGTGAAATAAACTTAGTAAAGAACCAATAAATAATATATGCTCTCCTGTTGATACTTGATAGACAACACCAAAATTTATATAAAGGACCAGAATTTATATTATTAATGATGATACAACGGAGGGTCGTAAAAGGGTGGTTAAAATCTTTTCTAGGTTGATAGGCTTAACGTTCTCAACATTAAAGAAGAGTTAAGACTTGGGTAAGGGCATGAATGGTAGAAACTCGGCTCACGGGTCTTTGCTTGCTTCACGTTCACAAAGACCTTGAAGTGAACACAGAACAAATCATTGAAAGATTTGCGAAAAAGGATGCCAGACGACTTGACTTTGCTTTATAAAGAGTATAGACACAATTTGGCAGTTCTTTAAGTTTAACAGTTATTTTATTGTAAGCTATATTAATAAAACTTGTTTCTTCAACAATATTATTTTCTTTCAAGTATCCAGTTTACAATTAAGAACATTATAATATTACAACTTCTTAATTTTTACTTTCTCCCCCTATACATAGTATATGGAGAAAGTATTGTTTTCGTAAAAATTTTCGAATTTGAGTTGTTAGTGGAAATATTCGTTTTGGTGCTCCCTGATCCCAAAAAAGTGGTTTTTACGTGATGTCTGTCTGTGTGTGTGTCCGTGTGTGTGTGTGTGTGTGTGTCTGTGTGGATGTGTACAGAGCTAGAGCCCTAACCTATGGGCTGATTTTTATGAAATTTGGTACTTAGGTACTAATCCACGATATCTCCAGGCGTTTTTTTCATTTTTTTGAATTTTTGATTTTTAAGGGTAATTATCCCCCAAAAACCGCTAAAAAACATGAAAAATCCAAATTTCTCAAAAACGGCTCTAACGATTTTGATTAAACTTTCGTGGTTTGTAGAACTTTAGGTTTCCAACAAAATGACACCACCCGTATTTCTTGAAAAATTCGGGTTCAGAAATTACAGGACTTAAAACATCCAAAATTCAGTTTTTTGGATTTTTCATAAAAAATCATAAATGTTAAAAAAGATTACTATTCACCATTAAAAAGAGCTCAAAAAACTCAAAAAACTAAATAAATTAGTATTTTAAATTACTATTCTACGATTGCTAGTTGCGGAGAAAATTGAAATTTTCATTTAGCGGTAAACACAGTACGTTGTCCAATGTTATTCTTATGGGGAATACAAAAATAACTATTTCTCTCTTATTTACTGATCAATTTCATAACAATTTGATATGCAGGTCAAGTTAGCATTGACCAACAGATGATGTTCGAAATGTGTTGCTATTTAACCCTGGGGGGGGGCAAGGGGTCATTTCCCCTCTCAAAACCACTGTGTGTAGCAACGGACTCTATAGTGCCTCCCAAAAAGGGATTTGGGTGGATATTTCTGAGATAAACTATTTTAGACAATTTTCTGTACATTTATCTATACTTCATATTCTATATTTAGTAAATAACAAATATTTTTGTCATTAAAGTTTGGCTAAAAGGGAGAAAGTATGTGTCAGTTTCCTGATACCGTTTATTATTTATTGCCTTACTGCTGAGGCCTCATGCAAACTTTATATTCGATTCATATAAATAATAATATGCTATATTTTTAAATAGTATATTATGATGTTTTATATTTGCTTCATAAAATATAAAATAATTCCCAGGGTAGGCCGATGGGCTTCTCCTTACTTTGGGTTCTGCTCTCAATAAAATTTGAATATCAATTACAGCAGTAATTATTGAATATTTTTAATGAGCTCATTAGCACCACCCTTGCAGACTCTTAAGAACGAAAGTAACTTTAACCTTAAGTAATATGGCTTCTCTTGGAACCGCCCTTGGGGCAACGCACGGCAAAGCTTGGTAAAAACAAAAACAGATGTTTACCAGCTGATCATCCCCTCCCTCTCAAGCACAGATGACTTTGGGTGGGATATTGCCTCACTCGACCTTGATCTAGCGTGTTTTTAGTTTTTAACCGTGGATTTATTGTTGAAGTATTTTTCAGTTATAATAATTTTAGAAAGTTTGCTGATTTGCTTACTAAATGGTAAGGAGTTGTGCCGCTTACAACTGCACAACAAGATGGAGGAAAGAGAGCGACATATCTTAACATTGGTAAGAAAGTTATTACATTACATTTGTACCTGTATTGCAGGTTTCTAAAAGTATTTAACTGTAATTTTCGACCTCATTTTAAATAGTTAAATACATGTTATATCATTAAATAGACAATAAGTTGATTTTACTTCAATGGTTCCTTCTGAATCGATTCTGAAGTATTTATTTTGTTTTAATGACGAGTTGGCGAGTAATCCCAAAAACCGATTTCTAGATATTTCCTAGCATTCCAATTAAATTGGAAAAATGCGTAGGCCTATTATTTGGAAGTACGACTCAATAACTAACGAAATATTATCATAAATAATTATGTAAAGTAGCAAACCCTGATGCAGTACTGTATTGTGTCGACATTAGTTATTATCTGACTCATGCGTTTTCACGTAATGTAATAACAACAAAGTAGGTACCATAATATACTGAATAAATTAATATTAAATTATTTATTATTATAACATTTTACGACTTTTAATTAAATTATTGCACTATGCACTATGTTTTCATTAATTAAGAATGGTTTTATATAAGTAAATAAACTTGTGTGAAAATGTTTTATAATTTGTATTTTATCTTCCTAACATTACAAAATAATGTATACTCTCATTAAAACGTTTGTAGATATATCAATGCCAAAACAAAGCAGAGTAGTCTAAGTGAATGGAAAATAATTGTACTAAAACGTATTATTGTGTGTCCTTTTAAAAGTCCAAGCAGAATACGTCACCAAGGAAAATAATATTTGATTACAAATCGTTTGTTTGGGAGCGGTGTAGCAACAGGGTTATAGCGCGACGAGACTATTTTGCCCACGTGCGCCTGCAATTCTTAGAACGCAACCACCGCACAGGCTGCCGGTACAGGCAGCTGAGCGGAGCCGCCGATCCAGTAGTATTTATATCGATGGGCCGCACTAGATACAGGCCGTGCCGGTGCGGCACACGGGAGACATTTCAGGAGCCGTATGACGTCACCAATGAACACAAAAACAGAAACCCTATGACATCACACGTACTGTAGCTAGAGACTGCTGCTCATCTGTCAGTTGAAGAGTCGTCCGCTCTGTTATGTCAACAACTTTATGCGTCTATAAAGCGACTGAAAGGAATATTTATGTATTTATTGTATCATAAATCAACTTGAACAATATCCCAGTAACTGGCCTTACATACGAATTCACATACTAATAATAATTTTGTCCGTCAAATAAATGAGAACAAAAAGTGTTTGTTTCTTTGGGCTTTGAAAACAAATTAATATAGGCCTACCTATATTTAAAAAATGTAAGCTACTGCACATTTCATAATGTTTCAACCTACTCGGAAACAGTTATTTTTCTTCTACTTACAATTAATTGGAAACATTATAATTCTATTTTTACTCAATCTGTGTTGTGTAGGTTCACACATTTTATTTGTTGTGTGTAATTACACAAATTGTAATGAATTTTAAGTAGATAGGCCAAACATAGTATAGCCTATGTGAATAAAGCATGTTCCTCTTCATTTTGGCATAATGAGTCAAAACATTGGGTTATTCTCTTAAAAAGCTAATTGTTTGCTTGTAGCTGTAGATAAGAGATATCAATTTGGAAAATTTAAATTTTACTACTAAGAAGATTCAATCAACTTTCTCCTTAATTGGACACCAAATTTGTCCTCGATTGGTTGACTTAATGATATATCGTTGTCCGTCAGTGTGTGTGGGTGTGGGGTTGTGTGTTTGTAATGCAATAACGGGAAAACGGCTGCACGTATTTTTTTCAGATTTTACACAAATGTTTTTCCAGTACTCTTTACGCTACTAGTTCAACAATAGATCACATTCGTTTATTTTTTTTATAATTAACATTTAAAAGTTGTAAAATATTCATGAGGTAAAGCAATCGACAAGATTACTGTTAGTAAATTGCAAAGAAGATTATAGTTTTTCTAAGCTATAAAGAACCCAAATTCTTTTTCTAAGCTTAATCTAATGGTGAAAAGTAAAATTTGATTTACTAAAATATTATATTTAAAAAATTCAAAAAACACATTTTTGGAGTACAAAACTCCCCCGAAATACCCCTTAGGATAGAGCGATCTGGCTGGTTTTCGAACTTAAAGTCATAAATGTTGCTTTACATGTTTGCACCAAATTCATCAAAACCTGACCATTTTTACGAGAGTTATCGCACCCACGGACACACACACACACACACACACACACACACACACACACACACACACACACACACACACACACACACACACACACACACACACACACACACACACACACACACACACACACACACACACACACACACACACACACACACACACACACACACACACACACACACACACACACACACACACACACACACACACACACACACACACACACACACACACACACACACACACACATATGTACTTACTCTATGAAGATGACTTGAAAGTCGAAACACGTGTCGTGTAAAATAAAAATGACAAAAGGGTACTCTCCTTTATTCCTTATTAATATATAAAACCTCAAAACGAAATGTTATCATGGTCCCGGGCCTAGGTCTTACCATGCCAACTACGCTAATAGCTTCTTTCCTATAGGAGAAATTTGCTAAAACAAGAAACAGGGATTAGCAACCCTGATTGCCCAGTGTTGTCGTCGTGAATTTCTATGGATATGAATTTTAAGTTTTTTACTATTATTTACTTGTAAATGAAGCTGTTCTTAGTGATAAATTAGTTTTGACCTGTTTTGCTTATTACCCAGCATCAGGCGAACTAAAACTGTGAGTACGCTGAATGTGGAACACTAACTGTGAACCTAACCAAACAATATGTTTGACTAATGGACTGAATATTCCGTGTGCTGCTCCTGGTTTCTGCACGAGCGAGAGACGTCGTTCCATGTTACCAGTTCACCTGGCTCAAAGCTGAATTTACCTACTGCCGTCATCAGCGCCGGCGGCCTGTTTTTTTTTTGCACCTGCATTACAACTACATATTTACGCCTTGCACGCTGTCTTGTACAATCTGCAGGCGCCAATCGTTGCTTCGTTACTTCGCTACCTTGTCAGTCCTACTTAGCAATAATTGAGAGACAACACCTGCACTTTTAAGGACACAACAATGCAACAATTTGAATGCTTTGAATAACAATCGCATGACTTGGTATTCATGGACATGGCTTTATTTTTTAAGGATTTGTTAGACATTGCACATTAAAGAGTTCCTCCCAAATTGTTTGTTTTTATTTCAGGTTTATTGAATCTTTCTCAAATATTTGTAATAATGACTAATTTAAGTGCCTGTACTGATGATGTTGTTTTGAAACATCAGATGCTGAGGAATGTGTTCAAAGTATCATCTTCCAATTGACTAGTGACATGAATAAATTTTCTACTTTTTATCCTGATATTAGTTTTGACAGTTTATCCAGCAATATTGCGAAACTCTTGGATGAGTTCGAGTCACTTAAATATAACTATGAAACACAATTTGGGATTCTGGATTCATCTAAACATGAACTTGATTCTGTTTCTTTTAAATTAGATTTGGAAAAAAACACAGACGCAAAGAAAGAGAAAAATCTCTCATAACACAAGACATAGTTGATAGTGAAAATCGTTCCCTTGTATCTAAGGTAGGAACTTTACACTTGGCTCTAAAGGAACGAGATGCTCAGATCAGTTCGATCATGGCTGAAAAAATTATTTGCTAAAAAGAGTCACAATGATCAAATCTAGTAATAAAGGTTTGTTAAATAAGATAACTGACCTTAATTCTAAGTTAGAACTTGTTAAGAATAAACATTTTATCCTTAGTACCAAGAGTTGTGACATGCAGAAATGGGTTGATGACAATCTAATAAACACTTATTTTGAGGAGATATCTAAGAGTATTGATAAGGGGAAATGTGTATTTTATGGACCGTCTGTCACTCATTCTCTAAAACTAGGCTCTAAGGAAGTTGTTAGTGATGTTTTAACTTCATCGTCTTTCTCTGTACATAATTATGCTTTTTTCTGTTTAAACAACAGCAATGATGTAGGTAAGGGAGATTCTGGAACTCACTGGTCCCTGGTATTTTTTTACTCAAACGAGAAGAAAGCATTTCATTTTGATTCCTTGTCGGGGAGCAACAAAAGATCTGCTCTTAAGCTGGTCGAGAACCTAGACATAGATTGTACTGAGTTAGACTGTCACCAGCAAAAAAATTGGTTTGAATGGGGTTTTAATGTTGTTGTGAACGCCATGTTTATTTGAAGCATTATTTTATACCAAATATTGTACTGCCTTTTGAAGAATGGTATAACGGTCGTTTGACTACTTGTGAAACTTATAGTTTTATGCCAGTGGACACTGTAAATACAAAATCTAAAAGTGACCTTGTACTTGAAACTAGTGTTTCTCAATTAAGTAGTGACTCTCAGACAGTAACTCTGGTTTCAAGTCATGAAGTGAATGGCCCCACTACCACCAAATGTAAGACTGTGTCCCCTCTTAACATTAAGAAAGTCAACAATGAAGCTTGGAAGGTAGTTAAAAGGAGTAAAGGTTCTCACGACAGTACTCCCCAAGTTCTAGAACATCAAACTTTCCTGAGTAATAATCCTTTTGAAATGCTCTGCGTTGTCGAGCAGCAGGATGATGACATTGATTTACCTGAAACTGTGAATACCCAATCTAGCATAAGTAGCAAAAGTAGGCGCAGAGTTAAAATAAATCAGCCCACTAGTAAAGCATTACGCAATTCCAGTAGCACTATCAGCAGCAGTGAATCCTCCTGTGTTCTGTCTCTTAACAATTTCCCTGCTGATTCAAACGCTAACCAAAGCTATTATCATATTAGGGTGGAATCCAGCATTTGCAATGCTGCTGTTTCTAGTAAAATTAAGATAAGAGTACTAGCTGACAGTCATGGACGTAGGTTTGCTGACCTGTTTCAAGACACGTATCACGATGAATGTAATGTATTTGTTAACTTTAAACCAAATGCAACCTTGAATAATGTCATTGATGGGTTTGATCATGTAGTTGATAACATGAAAGAAAATGACTGCTTTTTAGTATACGGAGGAACTAATGATATTGTTGATGGAAGTTGTAAGCCTAATTTAACTGGTTGTTACAAGAAATTCCTTGATGGGACAAAACACACAAAGGTTATTGTTGTGGGACTTTTTATAAGCCATTTTTAAACAGAATCATATGTGGAATAAATTCTGAAATAAAACATCTTGTAGAGTCATATGATCATGGTAAGTTTCTGCCTTTCGATAAATTAGACCAAAGATTTTTTACTCGATATTGGTTGCACTTAAACCTTGCAGGCTAAAGGAAAATATTGTCAGTGATTGATAGCATGTTACTTTCCATCTCAGACAAGATTAATGTCAGTTCTGCTATCCCAGTCATAGTCAGGGATCGTCCAGTGAGGAAAGCTCCATCTCATTATAAACGTATTTATCAGACTTCCACTCATAGAAGTGTACCCTCAGTTCAAAACGCTAATCCTCAAGACCATTTTTTAGAACAAAGGAAGTCTCCCAACAGAATACTATAGCTTGTTCAACGGTTGATATACCCCATACCTCCAGTAATGCAAATCTGCAGGCGAATTTTCAAATGCGTCTATTACATCAAAATGTAAGAGGTTTAGTGTCAAGTTTATGTGAATTTGAGATAATTCTCTTCTTGGAATCTCCAGATTTGATTTGTGTGTCGGAACATTTTTTGAAGAAAGATGAACTAGAAGTCTTATCTTTAAAGGGGTTTTCCCTCGTTGCTTCATTCTGTCGCAATATATCTGAAAAAGGCGGAGTTGGTTTGTTTATTAGAGATGCCTATAAATATATTCATATTGACGTTGATCAGTTCTGTCAGGAAGGCATTTGTGAGCTGGCCGCTATTAGGTTAGATGTTTCTCCGAAGCCTCTCACTGTTATGTGTGTGTATAGGCCTCCTTCTAATAGGGTATGTGATTTTGATGAATTTCATGATTTGATTCATGACTGTTTGGTCAAGATAATGAAAAGTGATTCACACACTGTCATTATGGGGGACTTTAATGTTAATCTGGCTGATCCAAGCGTGAATAGT
This sequence comes from Allygus modestus, assembly GCA_963675035.1. Taxonomy (NCBI): domain Eukaryota; kingdom Metazoa; phylum Arthropoda; class Insecta; order Hemiptera; family Cicadellidae; genus Allygus; species Allygus modestus. Next base: position 70,947,708 of record OY776115.1, read on the forward strand.
AATAAGCTTCTTAATCTTATGAGGTTTTTTGGCTTGCGAAACACAGTCCATTCTTTTACTAGAGAATGTAATGGTGCAAGGACTATTAATGATCATATGTACACAGATATAAACCCCTCCATTATACACACAGATGTGGTAAAAACTGCTATTTCCGATCACTATGCTCAAACTGTTGACCTTAAGTTGTATCCTATAACCTCAAATGCCAGCTTCTTTTTCACTCGTTCTTTCAATATTGACAATACTTCAGTCTTTCGCCACTTGCTTTCAAAAGAATTGTGGATGGACATGAATTATTTAGGATCCATGGATGAAAGGTTTAGTGTGTTTAACTCAGTTCTGTCTTATCTCTTGGATGTAGCATTTCCTTTGAAGAAAATTAAACTTAAACATAGACGATTAAATTCCAGAGTAGCTCTAGATGTCAATCTTCAAAGTATGAGAGATGATCTGATTTTTCTGTATAGTACTTCCCTTGGCGGACCCTCATAGGCAGTCTTACTTACGGTTGAAAAAAGAATATAGGTCATGTATTCGGGCATTAAAATCCAAAAATATGTTGCGGTATATTGAAAAATCCAACTCTAAGTCCAAAGCCATGTGGAGCATTATTGGTGAGGATATCAATAGAGAAAGTAAGAAAGAATCATCATGCCAAATAGGACCCATACGTGATGCTAATGGTGAACTTGTGGATGAGCCATTCAAGAAATTCAATGTATTTAATGAGTTCTTTACTGGTATTGGTGAAAAACTGAATGTACAACCGGATCCATCCGCTTCAACTGCTTTCACTAATGTAATTTCTACTAGATCCCCTAAGGAATCATTATTTTTACATCCAACTGATGTTGCTGAGATACTTCGTGTGGTTGAGTCGTTAAAAACAGTAAGTCTTTTGGAGTTGATGGAATATCTTCTAGGTTATTGAAGGATTGTATTGATCTACTTGCTCCTCCTTTGGTTCACTTAATTAATTGTTTCTTTTTCTTTCGGCAAATTCCCTTCCCTTCTTAAAATGGCAATTGTTAAACCGTTGCATAAAAAGGCAAACCCCCAAATGTGCGATAACTACAGGCCAATTTCTTTACTTTCAACCTTTTCAAAAGTATTTGAAAAGGTTGTAGCTGCCAGACTGTTTACTTTTTTCAGTAGAAACAACTGTCTTTTTGAAAACCAGTTTGGTTTTCAACAGGAAAAATGCACTTTAGATGCATTTTTTTGTTTTGTTGATAAGATTGTGAATGCACTTGATGATAAGCAGCACGTTATAGGATTATTTGTTGATCTGAGTAAGGCTTTTGATCTTGTTGACCATTCGATCCTTCTGCAGAAGCTTTATGGAATGGGTGTTAGAGGACGTGCACACGATTGGTTTTCATCGTACCTCTCAGTTCGCAAACAAAACGTTGAAATGAACTACATTGACAACATGAATTGTATCCGCAAAATGACTTCTAATGAGATGCGTGTCAAAATGGGTGTCCCACCCCACAAGGGTCTGTTTTGGGTCAAATTTTGTTCCTGGTTTTCATTAATAACATTCAAGATTGTATAAGTAAGGCTGATATCTGCCTATTTGCAGATGATACATCACTTCTTTTTCGGGAACCAAATGCAGTTGACATGGAGATAAATAGTTTTATTGAATCAAATTATCTTTTTCAATGGTTCAAAGCAAATGGTCTTGTCGTGAACACGGAGGAAACCCATCTTCTTAGCTTTTCTATCAGAAATGACAATACTGATGTATTTCAGCTTCTTGTGGATGAATCAGAAGTAATTTCCGCTGATACTGTAAACTTTCTTGGATGCTCACTTAACATTTGATGATCATATAGATAAGGTTACTGGAAAACTTAGTTCGTGTCTGTTTGCTCTCCGAAAGCTTGCTCAATTTGCCAACACTGATGTTTTGCTTACGCTTTATTATGACTGTTTTTACCCACATCTTAGATATGTTGTTCCTATTTGGTGTTTTGAGAATTCAAGGACAAAATCGATTTTTCGCCTACAGAAAAAAAAATCCTTTGGATAATTTTTGGGCTCAAAAGGAATGGATCCTGCAAAAACATTCTTCGTCAGAGTAAGATTCTTACTTTCCCTTGTTTGTATTTATTTGAAACCATAATGTTTTACAAAAAACATTCTTTTACAATTTTCTTCAATAGTTTTTATTCCAAATAGCACACTGCCCACGGTTAAACATTCCAATTCAAAAGCACAGGACAACCTTTTTTCAACGTAACATGTCTTTTAACTGTATTAAGCTTTTTAATTCTTTGCCTGCAGGCCTTAAAGTTAACCTCCCCCTAAAACAATTTGGAAAACGTCTAAAGGAGTTTCTTACTGATAAAACATATTATAGTATCTATAATTTCCTTAACCAGTAAAATATATTTTGTTTTATTTGTACTATGTCTTGTTATAAGGATATTGCATTTTTAATTGTAGTACATGTTTGTAACACTGACTCATGCCAATGCTGTTTACATTGTTTTATGGCAATAAAGACAATTTGATTTGACTTGATTTGATTTGATACAAAAACACAAATATAGTTAAAATAGGAGGGGTTATGTTATGTTTACGGTAAAAATTTGAATGAAATATTAAACACTCAAGGTTTTTGAAGGTTAAGACAATTGATAATTCAGTAAACTATTTTATTTCGGTTACATATTTAAGTAAAACATTCCAATTCAGTTTTTATCTGAAAATGTAATTCGATTTTTATTTTATTTGCTATATTGAATCAAATTGGGTGAAATTGTGTACAACTCTGATTAGAAATTGAAATTCAAGGGATAAGAAAACTAAGGACTATGGACCTATCCTATTAGCATTGAATATATATATAATCCATACAGTATAGCTAATTATATATTTTTGTTGGTCTACCTTTAGATAGTTTGTGTGTTAGCAGACGAAATACAATTAAATTATTTATTATTTAGTTACAAAAACAATGAAAGTATTAAGGAAAATATTTATTAAAAATTTGAGCCCGATGAACAAACTTTTAAACATTTAATAAAATGTAACTATAGTTTTTAAGAAACAAAATTTAGCTTGAAGTGATACCAAAATAGATCAGATTCAATATCCAAAACTTAACTAACAAAAAAGTTTAAGCTAAACCATTGAAAATCCGTTTTGGGCTATTTTGCATGTAGGCGTAAAAAGTCTTTCATAAAGACGCGTTTTGAATTTTGACACTTTTAATGAATATTTTAATATGCAGTATGTTGGAGCTTTATTATAATAACACCTTTAAATTGTTCACGGCGCCGGTGGATTCCCATTTTATTACTGTACATTCAATTCAAAATTAGCGTTTTAAATATAAACTTTTAAAGAGCAATTTCTAACCCATTAATTCATTTCATAACTAAACCAGATGCTTGGGAATCTTTATAAATAAATAAAATGAGTAATTTAATAAATAATGACCATGGACTATATAGACTATGGACTCAAACATATCTCCGTTATTAAATTGGGTATACAAGATTATAAGAAGTTTTTGTAGTATATATTTTAAAATTTTACTATATTATACATTTGATTTCATATGTATATATATATATATTATATATATTTATATATATGTCGACTAATAACACTTTGATTCTGTTCAGATAATATATTTATGTTGTTTATATTTAAATTATTATTATTGCAAATATAACCTATTTCAGTTCGTCTGACGATGCCAGTGTTGCTGGCGAAAAACCTCATAAAATATAACAAATTTTTAAAATATTTGTGAATGTTTTAATTTAAAATTAGTTTATAACCAATATTAAGGCTCCTTATTAAATAATTTTTCTTTATTTTTTAAGCCCGTCATATTTGACGGGCTAATAACAGCTAGTATCATAATAATATTATTATTTGCAATAAATGGGAAAGCTTTTAAGATATAGGATCACTCTCTAAGGCAAAAACAATACACGACAACACTGTTTGAAAGTAAAAAGTTAGTTTTAAATGTTAAATTTAAATTTAAATTGCGTTGATTAGTGTTTTTTAATTTTATAAAACTCCTACAACTGAATTAATTATAAATAATGTTCAATTGTATACTATGTAAAAGTTGTATGGTCCTACTTGTATATTTTATTGCTTTATAAGATTGTAATACGCAAATTTAAAAACATATTAAAAACTTAAATAGCTCGTAAATTATGAAGGATTTGATTAAAAAATATATGATATTTTTTGTTGGAATTAGTCCATATAACAAGCCTGTGAAGTTTGGTCGTCGACATTTTAGACACCCTATATAGCAGGCGTTATTTACCCTGTATATATATATACTACGTTAATTTTCTTGAAACTTTCGCACTTTTGATATAATGTGAGTTTTGAAATTACTATGTTCATAAGCGTGATGTAACAGTTTATTGAATGGCCCTACATTGATTTATAAAGTTCAGTGCCGATCGTGTTTTAGTACTTGCATGTGCGCATGAAAAGCTCAAAACGGTAAAATATTTTGTAATGAGATTTTTACGAGATATTTATGGTATCTAAGGGGTGTTTTAATTAATGGGTTTTCCTATTTCAGGATATAGAATACATTTTAATTCAATATTTTTGATGCAAGTTTAAAACTCTGAAGTACCCTGAGTTTTTCTTTCATGAATTTAGTGAAAATGTTGGTACAAAAGAGTCACAATTTCTAGCCTCACTCAAGCTGTATGTCATAATATAGTTTGTAAAGTAATCATTCAGAATTAATAGCCAAATTTATGGTTGTGATACAAAAACTATATTTATATTAAAACTGAAAATGAACCAAACAAAAATTATATATTTTCCTATAGTGTCCACTGGATCAAGACAATTTGTTTGATATTTTGCGACAAAATTTTGATTGAGATCCCGTTTGCCCGTTAAACTGCATAACAACTAAAATAAACTCTTGAGCCTACTTTACATCATTAAAATCAATCGTATGTTCGCATAGTTGTGACTGTACGACAGTTCAACTTGAGCATATTGGCAATACTATTAACGACAAGGAGAGGGGAGAGCAATGGCGGTGGCAGGGCAAGGGTCCAATTACGTGAGAGGGGCGGGCCAATGTTCCGCTATTGGCTAAACATGTCGAACCTCGGACCGGATTCCGCCCGGACGGAGTTCCACCCGGAATCGTTTCCCCCGGTTAGGAGTGCGGATCGATTTCCGCTCGGATCGACTTCCATCGTGTCGTTTATTTGAATGTAAACACATTCTTTTGGCAAAGAAAGTGAATAAAGTGAGTGCGGGTTGAAAGATTTATTATAATTCTTCTAGTTTATTATCACTTGTATAAAACTCATACCACTAAAATATGGTTAATTTTTTATCAAAAGGTCCAGAAGTTAATAAGGGGGGACCGTTAGATTATTTTTGGTTAAAGATTCATTCTATTGGCCAGGAACATATTTAAAGTCAGCTTGGGTTGAGAATTTTCTATAGATCTTCTAAACATAAACATTGAACATAAACCACTCAGAAATGGTTAGTATTGATTATTACCTGGTCAAGCACTAAATTAATAACATTAATAAATATTTTATTTGTGTATAAACACATTTTATTGTCAGAAAAACTAATTAAAGTGAACGAGTGTTGAAAGGGTGTTATAATTACTAGTAGCCTGTCGCGGCTTCGCTCGCGATCACAAAGTAATATTATAATGACTTTCCCATATAAATATTGTGTTACCGTTCCAAAGCCAACATGGCCTGCTGATTAACTGTGTTTATTCTATCCAGCTGATTGCTTAAAACGTATAGTCATTTCCCAATGTTAAGCTTATGGGGAAAAACTCCAAATTTAAGGGGCCCCAGGGCCTCACTCACAAATTATTTCTCTATAAAAAAAGTTTCCTGCACATCTTCAAGTTAGGCTCTTTCCAGTGACACCAAAAACATGAAAAACGGTTCAGTAGTTTAGGAGGAGTGATTGTCACAAAAAACCTGCTCGCCTATTAAATAAGTATAGGTAGATTCTAAGTTTGTTATTACTTTTAGATAAGGAATACCATTTGAACATGGTTAAATTTGGTATCAAGAGTTTTATCACTTAATAAAGGAAAACCTCTTTAGTTTTTGCTGTCGTTAAAAATCTATTATATAAGCCAGGAGCTAATTTAAAGTGAGTGCGGGTCCAAAGATTTATATAACTATTCTTAGTTATATATTTATTTTATAACAAGTAACACTCAAAAATGGATAAAATTTATATTACAAGTTTAGGCACTTGGTAAGTAACATGAATCAGTGTAGTGTGTTTGACCATAAACACTTTATATTGGACAGTAACCTAATTCAAGTGAGCGCGGGTTGAAAGTTTTCAAAATATTTTTTTATTATTATAAATTTTACATCAAAAATGCCAAACTAATATGCTTAAATTTGGTAATATAAATTCAAGTAATTCATTAGGAACACTAATAAATAGGTTATTTTGATAAAAAAGTCATATATTTTCCAACAACTGAATTAAAGTGAGCGCATGTAAAACAATTCTTCTAAGTTTCTATTACATTTACTAAATATACATATGATATATTTGGTAATATTTTGTATCAACATCTTCATAATTTAATAAGGAATACAAATCAAAAATACATTTGGCCAAAAACCAATCATCTTGGCAAACATTATAATTCAACCAAGCGCGAGGCGCGTTTTCCCCCATCTTTCCCATATTTTACATATATCTAAAGCGCTTTTGCAATCTTAGCGCCAGTTGCGAGGGGGCATGCCTGGCTTCGTCGTAGAGATGTGCCAAGCAGTTACATGAGCGAAACAGCTGCAGCTAGTTCCATAGCGGCCGCGGAACTTGTTCCAAAATTAGTTCCAGCTGCAGCTAGTTTGGCCCCCGTTACTTGAGTCTCAATGTCTCAAAACAGTCAGACGCTGCAGCTGTTTTCGGAACTAAACGCTGCAGCCTTAACTTACTTTAAATTGCTTTAATATATTGTTTGTAGAGAAAACTGATTCTTAAAATTAATAACTTTGCTAAATAGTTGTTTTAATCTTTATAGATAACAATGACCACTTGTAATGTAAATTTATTTTTAGAGTTAAACACTAAAAAACACAAAACTTATACGAACAAGTTTGAATAGCTTAGTATTTAAATTAATTGAAAAAATAAAATAATTTAGTAAAATATTTAACACACGATTGTGATTACTGTTTAAGAAAACATTTTCAAATAATTGTAATGTACACTATAAATACACAATAATATTACAATATGGATGCATTAAACTATATACAAGATGTGGAATGCAGCAGGGAAACAAAACCAATACTTCAAAACACATTAGCGATGTCTTCGCGATCAGTATTCTATTGATATTGAGACTGGACAGGAGGGATGAGCAGAAAGAAATCAGATAAATAATATCCTGCCTCAACATGAAAGAGTAGGCCCAGGCCTGGGGTTACGCTGCAGCTGTTTTGGTTTTTCGGTAACTCCCAGTTTCACTTACAGAAAACGAACTGCAGCTAACATCCAGTTTCAGTTACAGAAAATGGGCTGCAGCTATGGCTGCAGCTGGTTTGAAAAGTAGTTCCGATCGGAACTGAATTGCTGGTCACGTTGGAACGGTTGGAACTCCTTTCATTCTCGGAACGTTGAAACAAAGCAGTTCCAGCTGCAGCGACACATCTCTACTTCGTCGGCCCTAATATTAAAGCATTGGCATGTCCTCTTCAGATTCCTCCAAGCTTGGACCTGGAAAATATCAAGATAAACAAGGACCCACGTCCCAAACCACTGGTTGCGCCTAGGAGCCCACGGCCCACAGTTCCTAAATCCGGTACTGGGTGTTTCTAAACAATCTCAAAAACCACGTATTTCAGCCATCGCAGAGGCCAACAAAGTTACATGTTAAACAATCATAACTTGCATTTTATTCGTTTAAATAACAAAAACTTTATGTCGGTATACATCAATGTATGAGCTCCTTCGGTTCGGCTCCAAGATTGCATGATTGCAACAAAGGGGGAATTTTGGTAATACCATTGATTATTGATGAGTGTGTGTGTATGTCAATAGACCTCCTTTTGTCTATGAGCTTAGTCCTTGACTCCTTGACGAACCAGAAAAATATATTTCTGTTTGGAGTTGGCTTAAATGTTGAAATTAGTGAACTTTGTAGTTGCATGATTTAAATACTTTAGCTTGCCTGTGGCGAAAATATGTTAAAAAAACCCAGCCCCTTTTCTAAAGATTTTTTTCGCTTTTTCAGGTTATGTTATGCTGTGCTAGGCTAGATACGAGATAAGGGAAGGAAGTGCAATAACGCTAAGCTGACTTCATTTTACCACACTGTATTTGACCAGATTATTTTAATGTCTTTCTTCAACAAAGATACAGTATTGTTGTATTGGAAAGCCGTCTCTAAAAACAAATCTTTTAAGTACGGAGCTCCTTTCATTTTACTTGTCCTTGGAGGATCTGCCTTCCTAAAGCAATTCACAAGTCTTAGGTGAGTTAATAAGTGTTGCTTCACATTTTCTCCTGTAATTCCTGATTTTCATTAAGGTTATTCTAGCTGAGATAAGGCAAACGATTCTCCATTTCCCTTCCATAGGTTGGGTTGGTTTTTACTTGCTGACCAGCGCCAGCTAAAGACACCAGCGACTTAAAGGCCCCGGATTTAGAGTGGCAGTGTGGCTAAAGTTGCCACTGAAAAACCTAATATGGTCACAAGCGGCAGTTTTTTGCACCACCAACTGACCAAGCAGCATGACTTATATTCTGTCTGGTAGGCTATTAAGTCATGCTCTGGGATGTGTGGCAATGGGTTTTTTTTAATGGAAACTATAGCTAGGCTATAATTGCTGCACCAAATTACGGTCCTTTTAAGTCATTTACAAGAGGAAATCCATGTTAACAATCATAACAACAAATTCAGGGTGATTTACACTAAAAGATTCTTATTACTCGGAAAATTAATGCATAATTTTCCATTCAAGTAAGAAATTACTACATTTTTATTTCTTGTTAAACTTCCCCACCCAATTAGGTCTACCCTGAAATCCCACATGGTATCCTAGACATTAGACTAGATTTTAATAAATTCCGGTTTTCCATTTGGGAAATTTTTCCATCGGGGAAATTTTATTTACCAAATCAAGGTAGTAACCTATTTAGCAATTACATTTTAGGAAAAAATTCAGTGATATTTTAAGTTATCTCTAAAAAAAAACATTACTGGAAAATTTATCCTGTAATCTCCCATTTAGTTGGGAATATAAGTTAGGCTACTACATTTTCATATTTTTGTTTCCTTGTCCACAACTCTCCAACAGTCTTAACAACCACCCTAAAGTCCCACGCGTCCCCTGGATAGGCTGGATTATTTCCCGAATCTGTTACGGATAACCAAAGCTGATGGTAAACAAAATTCAAGCTTTGCTTTCAACCAATATCAACTGCATCTTTCTAGTTCTGAATTTGTCAATGAAATAAAGAAAGAAAACCTTTTAACGCTGCTTCTAAAATGTTTTAAGCCGCGGAACTTTTCGGCAACGGAGAGCGGAGTACGCTGGCATCTCCTCATCATGTAATCAAATAACGCTGTTTTCCTAGACAGCGGAATTGTTCCGCGCCGCACCTTGGGTTTGATTACATGATGAGGAGAGGCCAGCGTTCTCTGCTGTCCACGTTCCGCTCTCCACGTTCCGCTCTCCACGTTCCGCTCTCCACGTTCCGCTCTCTGCTGCCGAAAAGTTCCTAGGAAAACCCAGCTTAAAAGAAAGAATTAAGTTTATACTTTCCGTAGCCTATTTAGAAAATTATGATTATATTAAGGCAGGTGGCAGATTTGCTCTTTAAAGTTTTTTATTAAAAGCTAAGGTATCTGTAATGTTAATTTTAAATTGTATATATATATATATATATATATATATATATATATATATATATATATGTATATATTAGTGATGTAGAATATTAGGAATCTTTAGGTTAACTTAAGTTATATGAGAAACTAGAGTTTATTTATCAGGAAACATAATCAGTGCAAAATACACACCCCCCTCCTTATTTTATGCTCTTTAGTTTGGATACCGTATACTATATGCCCATTTTAACATATAAAGGTGGTTATATTAATGATTTTTTTCTGGTGGGTATTTCAGCGTCCAATTTCTCAGGATCCGAAATGTGTATTTTATTCCCCAAAGTCCAAAACTGAAATATCTCGGAGCCCGAAGATTTGAAATGCCTAAAACTAAACATTTGTGGGTGTTCAATTTCTGTAGATCCCAAAGTACAGTAGTTTTAATAAGTACGGAAGCCTAAGTCTTTTTTAACCGTAATACAACTTTTCAATCAGAGGGTCCTTCAGACGCTGTGATATAGGGAACCACAAAACCTACATTTCTCACATTCCTAAACCATTTAAAAAACATATACGCTGCGTTTCTGAGCATCCAATTTCTCAAGAGCCGACGAGTAGGAATTGCATTTCCTCGTCTGAAGGCATAAGAAATACCGCCCCGCACTACGTTCCGCTTTCTGCCGGCATTTTGCAAACTCTTACATACTGTTTTCTTATGAGTAATAATGAGTGTTACCTGATATTATTATTAAGAATAATTCTAATTATATCATATATCATATGTATTAAACTGATGTAGTAAATTTTTTAGACTTTTAAAAGTTAACTTTTCTTCACATTTAAAAATATTACATATAAATTTAAATTATTAAATATTTAGCCTAGGTTAATATAAATTTGTAAGTACTGTATATTAAATAAAAAAGTATTATATTACAGTACATAAGTTAATACATAAATACCGATATACATTTTTTTCAACAGCTTTCTCATGATAACTAATCATGGTAACTTGTCTTTCCCAAAACGGTCGCAGAAGGTGTATATATAATTTACTGTATATTTAAATGCCTTCAGTGGAGGAGACGCAATTCCTACTCATCGGATTCTGAGAAATTGGATGTTCAGAAATGCTACGTCTATTTATGCTGCATTTTGAACTCTGAGAAACACACGTTTTTTCAAAATTCATGTTGAGGCCCCTGGACTATATTTATGACTTGAATAGGTTATCTCCGTCAATAGTCACAATGTGTCAAACAAATTATGCTTAATTTGTTGACACACACAACATTTTTGAGTATAATTTGTTTGGCACATTATGACTATTGACGGAGGTAAGATAACCTACTTAAGACATGTTTTTTAATTATAATTTCACTAAGTCCAAAGTACACAATGATTTACAAGTTGTTTTCAAAGACTGTACTTTCGGATTTACAGAAATTGGACATACAGAACTGTTTTCTTTTTACACATTTAAAAACTTCAGTGAGATATTTCAGTTCTGGACTTTAAGAAATAGAATACAATTCAGGATCCTGAGAAATTGGATGCTGAGGAATTTTCCCATTTTTTCATCCCTCTTTGTCAAAGTTTACTCATGATTATCCCTATGTTTCGCTCTCAAATTACAGTGAAGACTGAATTGAACCACTACTTGGTGGCCAGGCACAATTTTTATTTTAACTTTCTTATAGATATGAATATTCAACAACTGTAAAACACTTGAGACCAGAGGAAATAGAAGGATTAAGGGAATTAAAGAAATCTACTGTAGAAGTTACATTAGAAAGTGTTTATGAAGAAATTAAACAGGTAAGAATTTAAGGCAAAATAGTTGAGCTACTGTACGAGGTTGGCAGTAATGCTTAGTAAGACACGTTAAGTACCTAAGTAAAAACCTTGCTATGTAGGCCTACTAAGAATAATTAACAGGTTTAAAGTACATGGATATGAATTCTAAATTTAAACATAACCAACGCACCTCACCTGCCAAAGTAGGCTGCATAATAATGGATCATTTTCAGTACCTATGTAAGATCTATATTATTGGTACTAATTCTGTAAAATAAATTTTAGAAGAGAAATTTTGGACGTTTGCTAGCTCACTGGATGATGGGAAATGGTTCAAATTAGAAATGTATTGGCCCAAGGGACTTGTGAAAAACACATTTATATTATCCACTTGGCTGTATTGACGTTGGACTTGTCATAATGCCTGTTAGGGTCATCTTCTCTTCTCATCAAATCCTTTTATTAGAGGGACTTCATTGGAAGAGAATGGGTCTATTAAGGTGGGAACAAACTTCAAAAATATTCAACAAAGAGAAATGATTTGAATTTACTTTTGAATTTTGGCTTTGAGAAGAGGTGGATTCCAAAAGGAGCTAAGTCAGTTTTTTTGTAATTTCTGATTTTAGTTTTAGATTTTAGTTCCAGAGTGCTGAATTGCAGTTCTATACAGTTTTGTTATTGATACTAGCATTTTAGTCATTGGGAGCTAAGTCTAATATAAAATGAAAGGTGAAATATGACATTTCTTCCAAAGAGTACTAAGTCACTGGGAGTTTTATTCCAAACTAAGTCTGTGGGCATGCGCAAAGTAGCAGCTGATCTATCATAAAATCCCTAACCTTGAATATCAGTCACAAGTGTTTGTTTGGGGGTGTTGTTTTGTGTTTGTTTATTATTTCAAGTAAATAATGTGTGATAGTAGTTTGCTTGAAGAATATAATAAACAAGTTGATTTATCAGTTAGAGGAAGAAAGAGAAGTAGAAATGAAGAAAACTGGGACAAAAGCCGGCGAAAATATGTTAGGTTTTCCAAAAAGTGCTAAGTCGGACTTAGTGCCGTTTTGAAAAATATTTTTATTAAAATTTATCCAAAATGAGATTTAAAAAATATTAACTGATAAATAACATACATTTTTCCCCTAGATCTCTAAAACAATTAAATCATATAGTCAAATTTACCTACCTAAATTTTTTTACATTTCCTGAAAATTTCTAAAAAATGACAGCTCCTTTTGGAATCCACCTCTTCGATTGTGATCTTATCTCTTATGGTTAAGCTAGGAAAATATAGGTTTTAATTCAGATAATTTAAGTCTATGCTGTCAGAAAGAAAGTTCTTTAATCTTTTAGCCTAAGTCTTATTGTATTCTTGTTTTGAGTTCTTGTAGTTCACTGTAAATAATTGTATGTAAATTGCTACTTCTAAAGTATACAAACAGGGAACAAGGAGGACATAACTGTCTGAAGATTGGCATACAATGTGTTTTTCAAGGCAAACAAAATTTGGTTCTTAAATAATATAAGTTATGCCACCAACTTACTTGGAACTTGGTACTTTTCTAGTCGTCCAATTGGTCACTAGTGACGTTGGACCCGTCCTAAAATGGTCAGTTGAGACACCTTGGACAGGATAGAGCAAAATTTGTTGTGTGAATTAAAGTACCTATGCAGTATTCAGTTACAAACTCCCAGCTGAATGTAGGCCTACTTGAAAGGGGGGCTATAGAATAGACAGAGGCTAGCTCATGCCTTTGATGTGGCACGCGCCGCACTGACTCCAGCTCCCTCCCCTCTTTCCCGCCTAGTGATTGCAGCTATGCTGTCCGTGCCTCCCACACTGCGTCTCTATTGTCTCTATTGTCACCTCGCATGATTTTCCAACTTGCTTTTTTTAAACATAACCGATCTTGATATATTGGAATAGATGGTGTTTGATAGTGGATTCGTCTTGAGGATTTAAATAGTGGATGTTGGTTTTTGTTTTACGATTGAAGAGAATTATTAAGTTAAATACAATATGTGGGGATTAGTTTTAACTTTCAGAAAATTGTCAGATTTAATAAACGTTTTAATTATGAAACAAGTCAAATAAAATTAGTAAATGTCAGTGGGTGATAAAGCAATTGAGTTTTCAGTCAATTTAGACTCGATAATTTAATTGTATACTTTATTAATTTAAAAAAAGGAATGTAATAGTATATTTCGCACCAAGGGCCGAAAGTGGGGTTTTGCTGGCCCGAGATCGTGTTTTATGACCGAGACAAAGTCTCAGTCATAGAAACGTACAAGAGCCTTACAAAACTCTTTTGACAGAGGTGTGAACGCTATTTTTCGCCATACTACACAATGAAATAAACTCTATAAAATAAAAATGTGAATATGTATTTGAAACTTGACATCATATAAACGAAACTATAAGGTTATGAATTAGTCTCATTCTATTTTACTTTTTGTCACTATTTATATAAAAATTGAAAGTACCATTGTGATTATTTGAAAATATAAATCCTCATCTCGGACTAAAAACAGTTATCCAATAAACAAAACATCAAAAAGCTCAAAAAAGTGTAAATTTATAGTAATTAACAGAAAAATATGTTATTACTATTTCATCACCAACAAATAGAAATACCAAAATGCATTAATTCCTTATTAACATTTGCAAAATTTAAAGGAAATATCAAAACATAACATGGGTATATTCATAAATAAATTCTTTTGTGTATATTCAAGTGTATTTACCTTTACTCTCTCAATTTATTTATTTGGTCACAGTTTTTTTTTTATTATTTTAACTCCATAGCACGAATAAACATATATAATTAAAATTGAACAGGACCAACCAATGGTTTAAAATGGGTAACTTCACGGCTGAGTACGCAGGTTTGCTGCTACCATCGACAAAAATTGGGTTTTTCTATTAACTTGAATAGACCACAGCCAGGTGAAACAACATAGGTATCAAGTTTCATCAAAATACATTGATAAAGCAAAATATAAAACTGTACTTAATCTCCATAAGGATGACTTTACTTTGGACAACGTACTGTTTTACGCACTTTTAAAATCTTGGTAACCAATTAATATAGAGTAATAATTAAAAGTACTAATATTTGTTAAGCTAAATCCAATTTTGAAAACTAAAATTAGATTTTGTAAAATATTATCTGTAAACAATTTTAAAACAACCAATTTTTGTTATACAAATCTCCCCAGCATACCCATTGGGATGGGGCGTTCTGACTGGATTTAGCGAATTTCCCCTATAGGGAAGAAGCTTATACCGTAGGTGGCATGGTAAGACCTAGGCCCGGGACGATGATAATTTTTCGTTTTGAGGCTTCCAGATGCCAAAAACACCATTCGTTCAAATTCATATACAAAACTCAATATATGAAAAAATATTGAAATTAAAACCCAAAAGCCGCAATAGTTGAGAAGCATACTAAAGAAAATCTGGGAAAAGTCTTATGATTAATATTATCAGCAATTTATTGTTTACATTTAGATTTCTTTATAATAATTGTGAGGTTGTGTGGTTTATGACCATGACTATGGCCTTAATGTGCGAAACATGTCGTTCTTAAAATAAAATAATTTAAAACAGGATGCTGTGTTTAAAATAATAAATATATATATATCTCACTATCTATTCGGCTGCCATAAGAATTTAGGTTAAGTAGCTGCTACCTCAAAGGTTAGAGTATATTTAAGTTTTACCGTGTATTCTTACTCAAAATTATGTTATTAATTTAACTACTAACTTATTTTCATAATTTTTTAATTATAAATATGTGTATTAAAACTCATGTGACTCGACTGTCCTAAGTTTACATTTGATTCGGCGCACCATATATTCTAGCAGTCAAATGACTGCTAGCAATAATACTTCATAAATATTTCGTGTTATTTGGCTGCCACCACTGTTACCAATTCGTCTTGACGATCTTCCTTGAAAGATTATGAGGATAGTAGCCAAAATTAGCTCTCCTCTAGCTGCTTATGTTTTATTTCATATCATCTCCGAACTGGCAGCACAAGAACGTCTGTCGTTATCGAAGTACTGTAATTAGGTCCTGGCACATTTCATTGCATCATGAACAATCACAGGTCCAATGAAAATATAATAACATTTGATTTGGAATTTTATATTGCCTTGTTTAACATTTTTGAATTTTATACATCATAATAAGAAAATGAGTTGCGTTAATGGCTTCTTTATGTCAAACACCGATAAGCGAGGCGTCTGACCGCCAAGGTCAGATTAGTGTAGTTCTTCTATAATTATATTCTCTTCTTGTAAAACCAATCTAGGTATAAAGAATGTATAAAGGGATTAGAATGCCCAAAAATAATGAAGCTAATAAATACGAAAATATATGGCCCTTCAGTGCTATTTTGTTCTAGGTAAGCGTTGTTTGTTTATTCGAATTTAAGGTTAAAACAAAATCATTTTGATATATAATTCACATTATAGGGGAACGGAATAACATGTTTTTC
The DNA here is from genome assembly GCA_963675035.1 of Allygus modestus. Taxonomy (NCBI): domain Eukaryota; kingdom Metazoa; phylum Arthropoda; class Insecta; order Hemiptera; family Cicadellidae; genus Allygus; species Allygus modestus. Next base: position 70,963,867 of record OY776115.1, read on the forward strand.
CTCAAACAGTGATGACCCATTAGGCACATTGATTATTTTACCTGCATTAATTTAGGAATTTCATTGATTCCATATAATTTGTTGTGTTCATTTTGATAGTAACGAAGTAGGTTTGACGCAATGTATCCCCTTCACCTCGTAATTGACCCGGTTAACCCGGGCCCTCCCCTCATTTGAGGGGGGTTTTCCAATGCCCATACACCCCCAGTTTTATGCGTCCCGTTTTCATACTCTCCAAATCTGGTAAACTTACCTATACTGTACAACTAACGAAATTGACACTCCACAAAAGCTAGAAGCAAGAATCAACACTGAATTTGTAAACAAAGAATTCAGTACTCCCGATACAAAAAGGTAACACTGATTTGACTCACGACTGTAAAACAATAGGGGCGGAGCGGAGTTGGGGGTTACAATGAGCTTGAAATATCAAGACCATGAGCTATAGTTGTATGTGGAAATGTGGGCGGGACATCGGTCACTTGCCAACAATTCTGCACCCGCTATCAAATATCTTATTTTCTCAACTGCATTGCTGTTGCTTTTTACCATGGTAAAACGTTAGAACCATCCAACCATTTCGTTCGAGTTTAGTCACACATTTTTAACATAAGTTGCATATAAAATGCCAGACACCGAGTGAGAGGTTTGGCTCAAAATATTTCGAATTGGGAGACTTTTTATTGTACCAATATGTTGGATCGATTAGGATTTTTTTCTCGATTTTATGTTGTTCAACATTTTATTTGATATATTGTCTTGTGTAAAATTTGTCGCGATTAAGATTTAATTACAATATATATTTTCAACAGATAAGTAAAATGTATGGTCTCGTCTCAATTAAGAGAGAATACGGAGATTTTAATGGTACAAATTAGCTCTTGTATATTTGTAATGTTGGGAAAAGTGTTCCGAAATCATTTGATTTATACCAATTTTTCACCTTATTGATCTATGGTCTGATTCGCCCAATAATTGTTTTACTGTTGTTATAAAACAATAATACTTGCCTCATTTGTTAATTTGTATATACAAAATAACTGATATTTGCCCCAAAAATGTGATGAAATGAATGGTATAACTTTCAACATTTAATATCGATCACAAATTTTAATCATACTTGATTATGTATGTATGCACTGTAATGCATTATTATGTAACTTACCCGTTATACAATCTATCTATGAAAAATACAAGAGTTGAGATTTATTCATCCATCTGCTTGTCTAGTTAATTTATCACAAGCAGGATAGGAAAAATATAGGAAACATAGGACAAATACAGTTATTTAATTTTGATCCGGATGTAGTCCTGTTTTGGACCTGCCAGATCGTTTTTAATATTTAATTAACATTTATAAAGTTTAAGTGTTAGCTCCGTCAATGGATAGGGACTAACCCATGTCGATTATATTTTATCCTTACATATTGTTCTGTATATATTTTGAACAGATTATAAATAAAATTTACAAAAAAAATTTTTATTTAAATCACCTGGTGTGTATGGAATCTGTAAATGTTCTTGTATTTATACCTAGAATTGAATAAAAAATCCAAATTCATACTTACCATATTTTACGAATTGTTTCCGAATGTTACCTATTTACCGAATCCGCCTGGTTTTAATTCACACTGCTTACTTTCAAAATTATCTAATTGAAGGAAGAAAATTATAGTTCAGATGTCTAACACCTGTAAATCATTATAACCAATAGCTTTAGGAAAAGGGAAATATTTGTGAGCTGAAAACCTCTAGGTATTTCAACGTTCTGTCTTTAACACCTTCGGATTATAGCCTTTTATTTTATAAAGCGCTTAGGTGGTATTTTGGTTTCTCAATTTTGAATGTGTTGGATTTCTATTATAGATTAATGTTCTCAAACTTTTTATGTTTATTTATTCAGTTTTAAATGCAGGTCATTTTTCCTCTGACGGACGTCATACACTTACTGATTGGAATCGAGGGAACTATGTCTAAAAACAAACTGTAATATAAGTTCTATCTTTTAGGTTCTTAACTATCTAAAATTAAGGGTCTAAAGGGACAAAGGGAAGTCAATTGATTGTTGTATTCTCTCATACATACATTTACCGTCATGTAATTTACTGTAAGGCATTTACTCACACATCCCTTTGTAATAACAACACTTATTAAGGTAATGAAAAGAGTTAGTAAACAATTAAAAAAGTTTAACCTCAAGAACAAAACCCTCTTTAAAATGACACCATTCACCTGTGCAGGTGTCGCATATACAAATACAAGGCAGAGTGTAGGCGAAGACGTCTGTCAGGACTCAGTGGCACATGTACCCCCTCCGTGTACAAACGGGCACCTACCTGAGTCCGTGCCCGGTCGGCTGCATTTGTCACACTTCAGTGGTTTCTTTTAAGACTATAAACTTCTCTCTCATCGTTTATACTCTGCAGGTGGTTTATAGTGGTAGTGATGGCGAATACATATCGGCCATTTGCCTTGTCCGGGAATTTACCTTTTCTAACTGCATTCGCTTAAAATTTGCAGCCGTGATATGTAAGTACAAAACGTACTGATTAGTATATAATTTATTTGAATGAAAAACTATCACAATCATTGTTTGTAAGAAAAAAGAGGAATTAAGAGGAAATAAAATGCAATACGTCGTAGTAGCAGTACCTGATGTTCAAGCATAACATAAATAGCGGTTGCAGAAAATGTTGAAAATATCAGTCTCCACTGTTAGTAATACAACTTCGTAAGCCCGTGGGGAAGAGCTCTGTGGGGGAAATAAGGAAAAAACCCAAACTCATTTTAGAGTCATGAGTACAACTATAGTAAATAGTTACATTTTGCAGTGGTCTAAATCATTGTTTACCTAAGTATGGCAAAACATATTAAACCATTGATACAAAATAATTTTTTACTCATATAATAAAAAAAATAACCGAGCCCTGTGCATTTTAAGAAAACTTTAATTTGATACTTCAATCATAGTTTTCTGGTCATAAGAGAGTTATTACTATTCTAAATTTAGTCAATAGTCAAACATGCTTTATTCAATGAGTACATGCATTGTACAGAATAGAGTCAATCATATATACATACTTGGTTTTTATGGAGTATAAATCCAAAATGGACACCACCTCCTCTTAAGTAAATAAATGCTGTATTTGCTTACACATAAATGTTAAAATAATCTTTTTTTCAATAAGTTATCTGGGAGTAATATCATACATTATGTACTTTAAATACATGATATAGATATACAATTTTATATTTTAACTGCATAATTTATCTGAGGAAGGTGTAGAATATCAAAAACTGTTATCGATATGTCCGGAAATCTATAATATCTATCTTATTATCCTTACTAATATATAAAAATGGGATGGTGTGTGTCTGTCTGTCTGTCTGATGTTCTGGGTAAATGCAAAAACTACCGAACCGACTGGGCTGAAACTTAACACAAAGGTAGATTTTGAACCCGTGCAACACATAGGCCTATTCACTTCCTTAAAATCCCCTCGGGGTACGCCCCATGAACGTCCCAAGTTTCAATGTTTACATTTCAGAAGAAAGTAAACATTCAGAAACTGTAATGCGAACAGCTGTGGATAATTCTATTTGACAGCATAAGGAGCAGAAGCAAGAATAGATGTTTTAAGCTAACTTATAACACAGTTATTAGTATTTTTGTTCTTTTGTCAGTACATATCTCAACTGTGCGAAGAGTAATTATATAACAACCTTGACAATTGCATAATAAATACCCCTGCCGCAGCAAACATGTGTACTAAGCAAATTTCCAATGCATGTATATGTTTCTCATTACCCCATTAAGCTTCTTACAAAGTTTCATAAAAATATATAAATAAATAAGTGATCTATAGCATTTTATTTATTCTCCATAAGAGTAACATTAGGGCTGAGTACGCAGGTTTGCTGCAAAAAGAAAAAGAAGAAATATGTTTTTGTGCAATTATCAATATAACTCAACCAGGTGAAGCTATCTAAGTTTTATTAATTTATGTTCATAATTAAGGGAGATATAAAACTTTACTTATTCTCCATAAGAATAACATTAGGGCTGAGTATGCAGGTTTGCTGCTACAGGGATAATCAACAAAAAATCAATTTTTTGTGCAAAAATCAATAAACCAGTTCTACGTGAAGCCACGTACCAAGTTTAATCAATACACATTCATAAATAATCGAGATATAAAATTTGATTTATCCTCCATAAGGATAACAGGACTGTGTTTAGCGATTTGAATATCTCTTCAACGGTTGGACGGAGAATCATGAGTTTAACACCATCATGATTGTTTTGTAGAGCTGAATTGATTGGTAAAAGCAAATGTGAATTTTACATTAAAATGAACTGAGGAAAATCCAAAAACCTTTTTCCTATAAGATTAATATGGGAGATTTTATGAACAGGTTTTTTGGATTTTCTTGGCAACCACTTAATCTAGGTTAATAATTTAAAAGACTATATTATTTGTTTTTTAAGCTCTATAAAGCTCAAAAGCAAAACCAAAATTGAGTGTTTTAAAAATTGTAGGGTGAAAAATGCAAAAAACTGATTTTTGGAAAATTTAAAACCCCCATAAACCCCCCTTCCCATGGTCCGATTTTTCTCGTTTTCGAACTTAGTCATGAATGTCACTTTACACATTTGAGCCAAATTTCATCGAAATCGGACGTTTTTTACTCAAGTTATCGTGTTAACAGACACATTTATATATATATATATATATGTAAGTTGAACAAATAGTGTTTTTGGCATTGGGGACCTCAAGACAAAAAGTTATCATGGTCTCGGGCTTAATGAGACCTACGGTAATAGCTTCTTCCCTATAGGGCAAATTCGCTAAAGAAACAGCTGATAAATTTGGATTAAAAAATGTTGTGTTTTCCCTAGCTGTAAGTTTGATCAAAGACAAACATTTAAATTTTATGAGTTTTACGATATTTTGGAGTTTAAAACTAAAAATTATGGCCGTTTTGAAATGGGATAAGGTAGAAACCTTAGTTTCCTATCGAAAATATAATTGTATACTGACAAAACATATGCCAAGTTTCAAAAAATATTTTATATGGTTCAAAGTACAATAGTAAATTAAGTAAAAATAACTTTCAGTCAGACAGACGCTAAACAAAGGGGAGTTTTTAACAAAATAAAATAAAACAATCCTCCACTTTTATTAAATTTGAGGGTAGAATCTTAAAAAAATATATAGCTGTGTAATCTATAGCTCCTTGCGAAAGGGCCTATATGGGAGAAAGTTAGGCTATGTTAGTTTTTTGATTCCATAATTGTATACTTCCATTGTCTGTCTCAGTACAAAATAATATACCCCCGATGCAGCTAACCTGCATACTCAGTTAATTTCAAGTGGGACTTCACTAAGTCATGAAGCCACTTACCAACTTTTATCAAATCATATTCATAAATAAGCTAAATGTATGACTTTGTATTTATTCTCCATAAGAAAAACATTAGGACTGAGTATGCAGGTTTGCTGCATCAAGGACCATAAAACACTGGGTTTTATGCTAATGGATCACCACTAGATGCAGCAACATACCAAGTTTTACCGATTTATGATCATAAATAAGCAAGATATCACATGTTTCTTATTCTCCATAAGAATAACATTATATAGCTGCCAAGTACGCAGGTTTGCTGCCACAAAAAATGTTTTGTTTGGGGACCACAAAAAATGGGTTTAGTATGCAAATATCAGTAAACCCCAACCATATGAAGCCACATACCAAGTTTCATTAATATGTGTTCATTAACAAGCGCGATATACCAAATTTCATCAAGATCAGACCATTTTTACGAATGTTATCGTGCCTACAGACACACATATATATATTTATATAAATATATATATATATATACATATATATGAATTTGAACTAATGGTGTTTTTAGCTTCTAGGGGCCTCAAAACAAAAAGTTATCAAGGTCCCGGGTGTAGGTCTTACCATGCCACCTACGGTAATAGCTTCTTCCCAATAGGGGAAATTCGCCAAAAGGGGTTTTTTCTGTCCTATTAGCCTGGATAAATTAACAAGTTGACCGTAGGAGTTTACGGAGTTGCCAGGGGGTAAGGCTCCGCCCGACACTGTCAATGTTTACCGATCAATCTGCTTTGTAACCAAATTTGAGCTTATATACAGTATTAAGTTTGAAGAGTAAATAAATATTAATGTACAGTTATTAAAGTCTGAAAATGTCTGTAAAATAATGAAATAAAGTGAAGGCCAGAATAAACACAAATACCCTATCACAGGTCCCAGGACTACTTAAAACTGGACTATACCTGGTCTTGAGGCTGACATTGGGTACAGCAAATGAAATTGTCATTACATATGGTAAGTCTTTTGGCTGTCCATTGTGACAAACTTCCCTTTCACCTTTGGTCCCTCCATTTGCAGTGGCTAGGGACAGAATCTCTGGGTCAGGTCCCCAACCTGAGAATGGATGGTCCCTGGCTGTTGTACATGGATACCCTGTCAGTTGAGTCGACTAGTTCGAGGGCAGAATGCGGGTCCCCTGTTTGAGAGCCTCATCCCAGCTGCCACAGGGGCACGGGAGTTGGCCCTCTGAAGGGTCGATTTGGCTGCCGTCCCATCCCACCCTTTCCTTTCCTGCTATATCCTATCTTTCCGGTAACCTGCGCAAAATTCCCGCTTGTGGAAGATGTGACTAGCAGCTATGCTGGGGTTTCCTAATCCACAACAATGATGATGATGATGACCCTATCACAGCAAACGTGCATGTTAAGCAAACTTCCAATGTAAATTTAAATAACTAACTAATACATAAAGTATCTGATATATATTATGTAGAATTGTATTTATTCCCTAAAATACTGTGTTAAACACTTCAATAACCAATAGAAGTAGGTAGCCAATAGTACTTTCGGCAACCTCTATTAGAACAAAAATCTAAATTAGTGGTTATTTTTACTAAACTCAATACTTAAAATTAGTTATCTTAGATTTACAGTGTTTTGCAATGGAATAGTTATTTTAATTGAGCTAGAATATTTTTGCTGTAATTAAAACTCTTTTTAGGTGGACCTTGACAACTGGACAAATAAACGAGGACCACGGCCATGGGAGGACCCTGAGGAAAGTCAGACCAAAAGCTGACTTAGTCAGATCACTTAAACTTAGTCGAGGATACTATAATCCATATTAATTCTAATCAAGGCATCCTGAAAGTGATGTTTGATTCAGAAATCTCTAATGATGAGGACACTGTACCAAATAGCCAACTTAATCTGAAGAAAAAAAAATTAAATACACAATCTGATCTAGATCTTGTTCATTCTTCACTCGGTTACACTTCTTTCAAGGCACCACCCCTTGTTGAATACAATTCTATTGACAGCTATTGTGAGAAAAACTTGGGAAAATCTCTTTTACCTTCTCACGATGCAGCCTCACAATCCGTTTCTGATATAAGTAAAGTTAGGAGCATTAGTAGTCCTATCACGCTAAAAAGCCCAAATAAACCTGCAGCAAACAGAACATTGCTCAGCAGCGATTATGTACCTCCTTACTCCTTCTTTTCTGTCGAAGAACTCTCTTTGGTGAAGTGTTTAAGTAACTGGACAAACACAAAAGTTTGCCCTGTTGGCCTAGTTGAATATGATACGGCATCACAAGAGTGCTATCTCCACAGTGTCTTGGAGAAGGGGTCTTGGCAATTTTTATTAGACACATCATTGCTAAATGAAATTCCCAAGCTTAAGACGGTGCTTCAAATTTTTGGATGTCTGGAAGTTATTGCAGATCAACCTGTAATAAAAGTTCATTTCTACAGAAATCTAGGATCTACTGATTTAAATTTGTTTGTAAGCTCCTATAGAATGATGCAAAAACATATTCCTGACTTTTTTAATCTGCCTAAGAATAATATTCCTTATGAACAGAAAAGTCCTCAAGTTGTAGATCCAGGAGTCGGCTGTGAACTAAACGATACTCTCGATGATTATAACTTATCTGCTATTGAGAGGTGTATTGATTCTTAAGTTGGAAATAAACGGACTAGTGTCACCAAGAATTAGATTATTTTTAATTTGTAGTAGTGTTTATTGTTTTGTATATTTATGTAAATAAATTATGTTTATTCTTGTATGTATGTATTTTAATCCAATTTAAAATCAATCAAACTAACTGCATAATATAGAGTACAAACACAATTTAAATTATGAATTACTCTTATATTTTCCCTAAACAAGTTTTGTAAATAAAAAAGGAGTGCTTGTCGCTATAAATTCTAAAAATTGAGAGAGAAAGTTTGTTCACTAGAAATATGTCTGGAGGAAGGAGCTTATCTTGGTTACTTGCTTTTACTTCAGTAGCAAAGTCAAGAGAAAATGGCTTTTGCTAATCACTGTATTTACGTTTTCTGAATTTAACACTTTAAAAACTGCTTTATTTTATAATCAGTAGCTTTTAATGCAAGTTTTAACTTTGCTCAAGAAAGGTAAGCAATGAAACACATAATAAATTCAAACAGTTTATTTAAACAAGCGTATTAAATAGTATATAAAAGGCACAAAGTACTATAAAATGTTAGTAGAAAACATAAAATACATTACATCAGTAATATTTTTAACAATACATGTCTAGAATGACTCCAACTTTACTGCTACATTTGATATATAAGCTCTTACCCTTTAAAAAAAGATCTAGGCCTAATCAGGATTTGAACTAAACGTCAAATTCAAGTAAAACACAATAATTCTTACTACATTTAATCTCACAATTTATTATTTTTAAAATTTGACCCTAGTACTTTCTGATTTTGGCACTGACAATAAGTGATATAAACAAAATTTAGTTTCAAGATATTTTTGGCTCAGTGACAAAGACGATAAAGGCATTAAAAGCAATTAACAAGTGAATAAAATTTGTAAAATATAACTTTAAAATCCTAATTCCCATATCCTTTTTTTCCTATTTTGTTCCGCAATTCATTTCTGTTAGGGTCATTAGATCTATCCTAGAGATTTATATCCATGTGTTTAAGTTACTTTTCAGTGATTGAGTTAAATATCAAACCCGCAACAGACCAGATCAATAAGGTACAAGTCCCACAAAATTACATAAAACTCTGACCTAAAACCCAAAAATAAATATCAGAGAGCTAGAGCATCCAATAGTATTATATTCAAACAACAATAGCACCATTTCAATATCAGTCTATGATTTGTGATTTAAACATCTAGTTATATATATTAGTACATATGTATTGTGTTGAGTACCAACTTAACAGCAGCTAGCAATAAGGTGAGCACTTTACTCCAGATATTATAAAATGTTCTTCCTCACAACCAAAAAAAGAGCCCTCTGTCCCTTGAAGATATTGATTGGTACTTTAGTATACTAACTGTGAATCCCATCCCATCTGATTATTTTATTGAATTGTAATCATTTAATACACAAATCCCCAATTTTGGTAGCTCACAAGCAATGAGTGTTCATTTCAGTTGGGGTTCTGTGATAAGTAATTAAATGTTTAAATCTGCACAAGCAAGCTTTACAAGTTGGTGCTCTACACAGTACACAAGTGCTTCTACATTTGTAATAAGATGCAATCACACAAGATATACAAAATAACAATACAAACCACACCGACTAAACAAACTATTTGGTTCACGGCACAATCCATTTCATGTTAATGAAAGATTTTTACTTAAATCATTAGAATTTCTTAAATATTAGTAGATAGTATTGATAATATCTGTATTTCTATTGGAGTATTTGATGTGTGGAATATATATATGAGTTAAAAACTAAGTATGTGTGTGTTAGTGAATGAAGCTTAGTAAGAACATACTGTTAACTCGTTTGGACTTAGTATAACTTGTTTACATTAATTCTGTAATTAATTATGGAACTTAAGTTAACCCTCTATGGCATAATATTTCACCCACCAAAGACTCCTACAAAATAGCTACTCCTTGTCAAGAAATGTGTTACTGTAAACTGCAGTTTTAGTTCAAGTTATGACTTATTTCCAAATTATTTTAATAACTGGACATCTAAAAACTAAATAAACGATAAATAATTGTAAAAAAGGGTAGAACATGGTAACAAAGTGGTCAACAAATAAATACATGCTTTTTGGACTTCAATAATAGTAATAATATTAATCTAAAAATAAAAACAAAACTATAAATAAGAAAATTAAAAATGGACAATTAAAAATCTCACTAACTGTTGACTTAGTTAAGAGACCTCTCAAACCTATTGTGAGTTTTACCAATTATACAACTAAATTTAGTCTTCAGTAGAATAAGTAAATATATGTATAAATAGTGCAATAAATATGTGTAACCATATATTCAATAAAGTATAACAAAATAAAATTCCCTTCCACTGTCCCTAAAATAAATATGAAATCAAAAATATATGACGTACAGTTGGCAGTAGAAGCGAATCACATATAAAACGTTAACAAGTTGTGCAGTCTTTGCGAGTAAGTAACTACATTAATATATAATGGAAGGATTAATATAAGTGGATGGAAGGGTATTGAGATTGTAACAAGTATTTCAAAATAAATTGCCACTACAGGTTGCAACTAACAAGATGTACACTAGAGATTAAATATAACAAAGTAATGTATTGGTTTTTTAAGAAATAAATGCTTGGTTGAAAAATCGTATGCCGTATTGCTTTGGAAAAAGGCTGGATATAGGTTTTTAGACTTAAAGCAGATTCAGATATAGCTTTTCAATACATGATATTATGTAAATTTGAGACGGTTACAAATTTTGTTCTCAGTATTATTTGTTCTACAAAAACAATATAAAAATGTAAGGATGTGGCCCAGAGAACTACGAGGCAGCTAGTCCTGAGGTTGAGACGGTTCGACTGCAATCTCTGGCATTGGAGCTGAAAAATATTAAGGCAAACATTAATGCCATATGTGAAACCTCATGAATGTTTTCAAACCTCAGTTCAAATACAAATAACTCTGAATTGTTGAGTTGTGGATTGTAGGTCTTGTAAAAAGGTAACATCACCAATCTCAATGTATGAAAGGATATCCATATACATTCATTGTGATTGCTCTCAAGAAATTCTCTGTCCCAAAGTGGCCATCAACTTTTGTTGTAAAATTAATTTTAATAAGCAAACATCTGGAAAAATTATATATTCCCTGGTTTAAAATTGATATGTATACCTTAAAGATACATATAAACAATTTTAAAACGATGATTTAATCCTTTTAATTTTGTTTTCCCCATTCTTATCATATTATAAAAGTGTCAGCAAGTAATACGTGAAAGTCTAGCAAAAGTTAATTATGTTGGTTCTGTAGCACATGTTGGTTTTGAAGTTTTACAAGGGTGGAGGAAAGAAGGGAACTTGTGAAATGAAAAAGTAAAATAGACTGTAAGTTATAGAAATTCTTTCTTTCAACACATCAAGACACTTCCTATTCTTTCTTTTAACGCATCTTTCAACACATCAAGACACTTCCTAAGAATGCCTGCATTAAGCTGAAAATCAGTTGGAACACGAGAAAGGCATGGTTACCCAAAAAGCTTAAAGACTTCATCCACTCTACTTCTGCTTATGTTCTTATACATGCTGATCTCAGGATCGGTGTCAAACAGTTAGAAGGCGATCTACAAGGCCACATTTTCATTTAAAGAATCCACTCCACTACATAGGCTGTGCATGCCAACTGGAAAAGTAACTTTTGACTTTTGAGGATTTCCTCAATCTGTTTAGAGGCCCGAGAATTGTAACATGGAGCTCTGTTAAAATAAACCTATGTGCTGACCCTGTAGTTTAATAGTTTTTGTAATATTTACAATATATATTTTTACTGTTTTAACACTTTCGGTGCAGGCCAGTCACTGGTGACCAATTAATTATTATATTATCAAATGGTAATTAACATGTTTGCTGCACCCAACGTGTTAAATACGCCCAAGCCAACAAAATTACAACCAAGCAACAATTAGGGGCAAAAGTTACAATCTTATTCCAAAACTAAGTGCATTAACACCAAAAAGTGCACAACACAAAATGTCACCACCAACTTGAACAATGCAGTATTTGGGAATTACAAGGAACATATCAGAAGTTCTAAACACATTCCACACAATAATTACATCACCACAAATTGTATTTACTTAACTTCTTAAAAACATAATTAACCTGATAATGATGCATTTCCTTTGTACAGATTTTGAACAAATCAAGATTTTTGCAACTTTCAAAATAACAATTTATTTTCTTAGGAACAGGAAATTGAATCTTAATATGTTATACTGTAGTAAATCAAATGGAAATAATAAAAATAGGTAATTGTATAAATTATTTCAAAATGATGATGTTTTTGCGGTGCTATTTTCTCCCTTCATATGAAACCAAATTCGATAAATAAGTCACCATTTTTAAAGTTTAGATCCCCCACTAATTTACACGAATTGTAATACAAAAAGATGAAGATGATATTTTAATGAGTGATTCTAACTTACTTTTTAATGTACTGGAGGCACCATCTTACAGCGACAAGTTCAAATAACTCAAACCAGTTATGAATATGATTTAAAGAGTATCAGATTTGTTGTGGGTACAGGTGTGGTATTGGGATAGTGAAAACCGTAAATTATGTCATATAAGAAATGGGTTCTAAAACGCACAGACCACCTAGTAATTTAAAACTAAAAGTTGTTTGAATCACTTGGCTATTTAAATCTTGAAATGCATATTGAATTAACGTAAGTATATTACAATCATTATAAAGAAAACCGTTAGAATAAATATCCATAAATCTGGGTAACAATAGAGCAAAAAAACTGTCATTAAATGAATTTTTAAAGAGTTGGGGGCATTAATCTTTGTATTTTCCTCTTTTACTTTCTCCCTCTATCTGGAGAAAGTATTGTTTTCGTCAACATTTTTTAATTTGAGTTGTTAGTGGAAATATTCGTTTTGGTGCTCCCTCAACCCAAAAAAGTGGTTTTTACGTGATGTCTGTCTGTGTGGATGTGTAAAGAGCATATACACAACCAATGGACCGATTTTTATGAAATTTGGTATGTAGGTACTAATCCTCGATATCTCCAGGCGTTTTTTTGTTTTTTTTTTATTTTTGATTTTTAAGGGTAATTATCCCCCAAAAATCGCCAAAAAACATGAAAAAACCAAATTTCTCAAAAATGGCTCTAACGATTTTGATTAAACTTTAGTGGTTTGTATAGCGTTAGGTTTCCAACAAAATGGCACCACCCGCATTTCTGTAAAAATTCGGGTTCAGAAATTACAAGACTTAAAACATAAAAAATTCAGTTTTTTGGAATTTTCATAAAAAAACATAAATGTTAAGAAGGACTACTGTTCACCATTAAAAAGAGCTCAAAAAACTAAATAAAGTAGTATTTTGAATTACTATTCTACAATTGCTAGTTGTGGAGAAAATTTAAATTTTCATTTAGCGATAAACGCAGTACGTTGTCCAATGTTATTCTTATGGGGAATACAAAAATTGCTATATCTCTCTTATTTACTAATCAATTTCATTAAAAATTGATATGCAGGTCGTTAGCATTGACCAACAGAGGGTGTTCGAAATATGTTGCCATTTAACCCTGGGGGGGGGAGACAAGGGGGCATTTCCCCTCTCAAAACCACTGTGTGTAGCAATGGATTCTATAGCGCCTCCCAAAAAGGGATTTGGGTAGATATTTCTGAAAACAACAATTTCAGACAATTTTCTGTATATTTATCTGTACTTCATATTCTATATTTAGTAAATAAAAGCTATTTTTTTATTTAAGTTTGGCTAAAAGGGAGAAAGCATGTGTCAGTTTCCTGATACCACTTATTTTCAATAGAACTCTCTTCCAAACTTTAAAAACAAAAACTTCCAACAGGTTTTCTACAATTCATAAAAGAAGTTTCTGATCTGAGGAATATGTAACAATTATTTACAGCAGGCAAAATAACTAAGAGCTTCATATTTTGTAACTTTAAATACCGGTAATTAATTATTAGGGGAATCCAATTTTCAGTACAAGGTATTTACAATATTTGGCTACACTAAAGGTTCAGTACAGTAATGGAATCTGGGAATGAAAGGAAACACGGCGATAATGTGATAATTTAATGAAACAACTTATATATGAATAAAAATTGACCAAGAAGCTCCTAAACATTCAACAACTTTCCTGCATATTTTTGAAACTTTCCTTTGATCTTCTCGTATCATACTTCAGGATCAGCTTGAGGAAGTTGTTCATATGAAGAATTTCCTCTCCACCCTTGAGCAGAAACAGCTCAAATAACCAATTGTGAAATTAAAAAACTTAAACATAAGGAAATCCCAAAGAAGAATTTGTAAATTCGGCTAGGTAAGCTAATTATTTAAAAATTAATATACTAGAACCATCTTTTTTTTATTAAAATGATAGTTACCGTACCTATATTTTATTTTAAAAAGTAAGTCTGCTGAGCTGCCATTAAAACTCTTTCACTGTTACTAACCCCCATCATTGCCACATTATTTTAAATCTTAACCCTCCCAAAATTCATGACTATCGCCTGACCCAGGACAAACATTTCTCCGTCTGTTTAGTTATTAGGACTGCTGCCGGAGTTTAATTAAGAAGGTGAACAAACACATATTACCTTTCTCAATTAGGGAACTTTTCTTGGCTAACCACCATTCACCCAACGGAAACCTTATTTATAATGCATTTGTATCTCAAAATACAAAAAACACTTTACATATTTATAAAATAAAATAAATAAATTTGCAAGAAGGTATGGCGTGAAGGTATAGGGCTTGCAACTAAACTGAAACACCGAAACTAAGTAAAACAAATATAATCACTGCCACACCTCATCTCCACTTGTGAAATATATCTGACAGTGTGATATATATCTGATAGTGTAATTGGACTCCTGAGCAGTGGTAAGATCAGTAACATAGTTTTGACTGGTTCTTATTCAGGCAGCATAGCTGTGACAATCATATAACATATTTATGCCAACTTCATTTAAACTTTTGAGATGACTGAATTAAAATTTAGCGACAAGAACCCCATTCTGAAACTATAGTTCTTTATTTTGATCTCATACACAAAAGACGCTACAGACAGGAATTGCACCCAATCTCAATTAATTTTTTAACATTATAGAACAGCTGTTGGTTTAGAGTCAGCGCTATCGCTAGTTTTGCAATCAATTTAATAATTTAATATTAGCAGTCATGGCGCAAGTGGTTTAGAGAGTTTGATAAAAGGAAGGTTCCCAGTGTGAGCCTGCATTTTATGATATGAAAAATATTTAGTTAACTCATTTAACCAAAACAGTAATATGTTAGTTTATTTGTTTTTGATTTTGTTAATAATTTAAATTTGATTACAACAACATCAATTCACAGCGATTCCCTCTTCTAAGCGACTTAATAGGTCCCGAATTCGGAGTGGCAATGTTATCCGCGAGTGGCTATTATTAGCCTGACTATAATTTCCATTTTAAAAAACCCCTTGCCGAAGGTGCGACCCAGAGGATGCCTTACATTGAGTTGGCAAATTACTTTTTCAAACATCGTAAAGCATCAAAACAAAAGAAAATATTGAGTGCTTTTCGTTCGGGTGTCATTGTCAATACTCATGAACATTTGGTTACTACGTAGTGGAGGGTGCGATTTCCTCTCTGCTGTAAGAGTCTTGTTTGATGTACAGGGAAAAGTTGTTGCCAAATAAATGTCAATGCAATAAATAAATGTTACTAAACCCTCTGTGTAAAATTTCCAGACTTTTCCAGGTTTTAAAATTATTTAAGTTTCAATGAACTACGGTATACCACAAGATTAATTGAA
The DNA here is from genome assembly GCA_963675035.1 of Allygus modestus. NCBI lineage: Eukaryota > Metazoa > Arthropoda > Insecta > Hemiptera > Cicadellidae > Allygus > Allygus modestus. The sequence goes on from OY776115.1 coordinate 70,979,723, forward strand.
TTGTGTTGTGTCCTTAAATTACTAACCAATAAGAACTCGGTTTTAAATAAAGTAACATATTTGTGTGCATAAAACTCAAAAAATTGTCAGCATCTTATAACTTCCTCAAAATTCCCTGACTTTTTCAAATTATTTATATAAAATTCCCAGAGTATTCCAGGATTTCCAAGTGACGTAGGAGACACTAAAGTTCAATAACTTCAAAAGTGTTTGTATGAAATGTAAAATGCTGAATCAAGTCCACTTACGCAGGGTCGGGTACATATTGCCTTCAGTCGGTCCAGGATTGGCAATGAACCCAATAGGAGCCGAGGGTCCAGCGCCTGGCGGAGGGGCGGAGGGGACCTGGTCGGGGGCTCCGGGTGGGGGGGAGGCGGGGGCGTGGTACACCGGCACCGTGCCCAGGAATATGGGTACCTCCCCATACAGGTTGCTGTGACACCCACCCACTTCGGCTGTCACCTGCAATAATAGACTGTGTCAAGCTTTCAGTTTAGCAATTAGGATTTGTGCACAAAGATACATTTAACAATACAATAGTGGTAAGCCTAGATGGGTACAATAATGAGGGTTCGGCGTGTTGAATTACATCTACATTGCAAAAGAAAACATTTAAGGTAAAACTGTTTTAACCTTAAAACAGTTTTAAGGTTAAAACAGTTTTAACCTTAAACTGTTTTAAGGTTAAAACAGTTTAACCTTAAAACAGTCCTTGCAGTCTGTTGCTGTGACCTTTGCAGTCTGGTGCTGTCATTATTTGACAAATATTAAAAATTTAAGTTATTGGAAGGAAACTATGAAATCCAGACTATTATGGTTTCACCACTAAATAAATAAGTATTGCAACGTTATAATGATCTAACCTGTTATGACTACCAAAATTGAGAATGAATAATTTACTCAAGCAGTAGTTTGAGCTTTGAAGTAAACAAAGGAATTTTGTATTTAAGTGGAAAACTATTAATTCAAAGAACTATGAGAATTAACTCAATGGAAGTTAAAAACGAAGAGTAAACAATTTGATATAATTTCTAGGAAACAAACATCATATTTTGATTGTCTATATGTAGGAACAAAAAAATATATAATATCAAGGTGTATAACAGAATTTGAAAGACATAAATATAAACTTATTTACTACCGTACAGTATTTTCTATTTGTTTGGTTATTTTCTCCAGTCCACAATATACTGTTTTGGAATGGTGAAGGTAGTTTAGATTTTAATTCATTGGGAGTAAAACTGGGCTGGACTTTTTGTTTTTTTGTGTTGGCATTAGCTATGGAGAATTTGTTTTGTCTGTTGTATTTAAGCAGAAAAAGAAGATTGAAACTTGTTTTTATCGGCTGAAAGGACAACCAAGCCAAATATTACCCACAGAAAACAGCAATCTAACCTAATTTTACCGTCCAAAAAAGCATTCAGACCAAAATTTTTATGGACGACAAAAATAGCCAAAGTGAGTTATATACCTGTAATAATACTAATACAGCAATTTGAGAACATTTTGTCAGCAAACAGTACTGCCAGGCCACAGTTTAGAGGCCAAACTGGTGACTGAAAGTATTTTCTTTCCAAAAACAATGTTTTGAGCATATTTTACAAGCCAAAAACCAAGAACCAGAGGGGTTTTATCAGCCAGAAACAACAACCGAGCTAAATATTATCTGCTGACATATAATCTCATTTTATCATTCAAAACAGGCAAATGGTCGCATTTTATCCAATGTTAAAGACAGCCAGACTTTGGCCAAATCTCCAATATCAACGTATTTTATCAGCCAACAATTTGACCGAATTTGATAAATTGAAATTCATCATGTTGTAGCCCCTTGAACTACAGTATAATGACAGATTGAGTTACATACCTCCGTCAGCAGTCCAAAATAATGTAAACAGCGTTACATATGTTTCGACACTACAGTGTCATTGTCAACACCAGAGCACCAAAACTTTACCACATACCATGTGGTCTCATCACGAAGTTAAAAAACCTAAACGCACGCGGAACAGATACATAAAAACATTGAAAACGAATAGACAGGCTTATCACGCCAAACGACATTGCCTTGATCCGAGCAGGAACAGACTGCATTTGTTAAGCTAAAAACAACAACTAAATGTACTTTTATCAGTCAAAATCCCAACAACCCAAATACCTGCAGAGTGTACGAGCAATTGATGATGGAGCATTGGTCTAGGTTGCAGGGAGGCATCATCGGGACAGCTATCTGGTGGGTGTAAGACTTTGAGCCATTAGCTTCAATCGCATCCAATGTCAACTTCACTATCTCCACCTTGTCCTCACGCTCTTTGTTCTTTGGCTCCCGAGCTTTCCATTTCAGCACCTGCAAGCAAATATAGACAATATTATATGGTACCCACTCAAGTTTTTTAAATAAAAAACAGCACAGTAGTTAAGTATAATAATGCAGAGTGAGTGGCTAACATTCATGGAGAAATTCCCTTCCTCCTGTTCCTAAGCTCTAAAAATCTTTTTCCCTGAAATAATAACATCGATGCAGCAATTCTAATTATTTTAGTGTGTACAATGTTGTTTTGAGGCTCATAGATACATTTTCAGCAAACCATTTTCCTAGACAATGATGACATTGGTTGCATAATCAAATAAAATATACATTCATGTAGCAATTGATAGTAAATGGCTATTTTTAGTAAAAAAAATCATAATACAATTTCACTGGAACATAAATTCCTATAAGACAAAAGATTATTAGATTGTTATTTTACTTTTAGCGAATTTCCTCTATAGGGAAGAAGCTATTACCGTAGGTGGCATGATAAGACTTAAGCCCGAGACCATGATAACTTTTTGTTTTGAAGTCCCCAGATGCCAAAAACACTATACATTCAAATTTATGTATATATACATATATATATATATACATGTGTGTCCGTTACCGCGATAACTTTTGAAAGAAGCGCCCGATTTTGATGAAATTTGGCACAAATGTGGAGAGTAACATTTATGACTTTAAGTTCGAAAACCAGATCGATCGGTCTATGGGAAGGGGGTTTTATGGGGGTTTAAAATTTTCCAAAAATCAGTTTATTGAACTTTTTACACTAAAATTTTAAAAACACTAGATTTTTGGTTATAGCCATTTTATAGAGCTTAAAAAACAATCAATTTAGTATTTTGAATCATTAAGCTAGGTTTAGTGGTTGTGAAGAAAAGTCAAAAAATGTGTCCATAAAATATCCCATGTTAATCTTATGGGAATACAGTTTTTAGATTTTCCTCAGATAATTTCACTAAAAACTCCACATTTCTTTCTACCAATCAGTTTAGCTCTACAAAACAATCATTTTGGCGTTTTAATTGATGTTTTACGTCCAACCGTTGCAGTGATATTCAAAGTGCTAAACACAGTACGTTGTCCAATGTTATCCTCATGGAGAATAAATAAAATGTTATATTTTGATTATTTATGTAATATTGATGAAACTTGGTATGTGGCTTAAACTAGTTGTGGTATATTGATATTAGCACACAAAAAAACGGTTTTTGTTGATTTTTCGCGGTAGCAGCAAACCTGCATACTCGGCCCCCATATTATTCTTATGGAGAACAAGTAAAGTTTTATATCTCCCTTAGTTATGAACCTAAATTAATAAAACTTGGGATGTAGCTTCATCTGGTTGAGTTATATTGATAATTGCAAAAAACACATTTAATATCTTCCTTGTTGCAGCAATCCTGAGTACTCAATTATAATGTTATTCTTATGGAGAATAAATAAAATGCTACATATCACTTATTAATGAATGTATTTTTGTGAAACTTGGTAAGTGGCTCTAGGTAGTAGTGATACTACTACCTAGAGTGAAATATGTGCATTGTAAATTCGCTGAGTACGCAGGTTTGCTGCGACGGGGGTACTTAGTATCATAACACTGTTTGAAAACTTCAATGTTTATAAAATGCCTAAAACTGCTACGATGTATGTAGCCCATTGGTACGATGCTGGCCTGTATGCACCCAGACATGGTTAGATGCAGGTTTTATCTCAGCTTCTGGCTTAACCATGATTCGTTTGTGAGCATTTATCACCTATACCCAAACTACTAATAGTTATTAAACTTCACTAGCGCTCAGAACTGTCTGCTTTACGAGATTTGCAAGGTCCCAATTACGTTGTTCCCTAAATAATGGTTATTCTGGGATTGCCATTTCATAATGGTGCATTTTTACGCTAGTTTAGGAGAACAACGTGATCCTTTTCTGCAATTGAAATGTTTTTTTCTGATAGATTATATTTTAAGATATGAGGTGGGAACAGCACATCACTTGTGACAGAGAGCCAAACACCTGTTAAACTGCCAGTGCAGCCAACCCTCTTGTGATCAACCATCTTACCAAATTTTTCCCTTTGTAAAATTATGCCAAAATAAGTGTACTTTAATGAGACACATGAATAATTATGTAAACATGTTCTTTTTACCCACCCACTAGAACCGCGCCTGGTGTATTGGGTACACTGTACAATGCTATAATTCATTTATGGGCCGGCTATGATAGTTAAAGTTATGTTATCAACACACTATAAACTTCATTTGGTAGAAGAAAGTTAATTCTACTGATGGTAATTTTGTTAATTTCGAAATGTTTCTGTCTTCAGTTGTAGGTTGTAAAAGTTTATTTTTGTACATTTAATATGGCTTGTAAATGCATCTAACTTCAAAAATTAAAAAGATAACTTAGTAGATCATTTTTTTCTGTTTAATATTAGACTTCAACCTTAATTAAAGGATTTATATGGCCGCTATAAATTGAAATCCAGCAAACCCTTGCCTATCTCTACGTAGCAGGAGTAAACCGGAGCATTAGTTAAGTTATCAGCCTTATTGCAGACTACAAAGTGATAAAAGAGAGTAATCGGGAGTACTTAACAAGTCATCAGTATGATAGTTCTATCACTGTGACACATGTTCTGAGTCATTGACCGACTTGTCAACAGTTCAACAAGATTAAGAGGGCAAGGGTTATGGCATTTTACATATCCTTGTAAATTCCTTATGCCTGTGGCATGCCAAAGCCAATCACATTTTCAGAATTGATACTTCTGCACATTCGTTTACTCTGGATTGATGACTACAGATATTTTATCCTTACAAAGTGTGCTGAAACGAATAGTAATTCCCTTCCATGCATTCCATAGTCCCTATATAATGTGTTATGTAAACATGCATTTAAAGTGTAAAAATTATGATTTTTGATGATTGTAAAAAAAAATTATTTGCATTTTTGGCATGTGGTACTATTTGATTTTTTAGAATTTTGGGCTTTTATAAGCAATTTAAAAACTTAATGTTTTTTTATAAATAGGTATGTATTGAGTTTTTAATACTGTCATGTATCAAAGGAAAGTTTATTTTATTACGAGTAGGAAATTTTAATCAGGTAAAAGGTATATCTAGTGGTTTATAAGGCACAAGGTATTCTGTAAACGTTATAATATTCTCCACAAAAAAAGGCCGCTGTATTGAAAGGCATAAAAATAAGTGAGTTATGTTTTTTACCAAAAGTCTATTACACTGCTTTCAAATACTTAGTCTAATACAAGCAAATATTATCAAAATAAAAATATAATAAAATATAAAAATAAAAAACATGCAAAAATTACCTTGGAATCCTGCAAAACGATTTTGTTCAAACTTTAGAATTAGGTACTTTTGGACCTAAAAATACGATAGGTTATTACACTTCCCTCCTGACTTTCACTAAGCCTGTTCACGGGCCGGTCAATTTTTATTAGAGCTGAACTAGCATATGACCTCACACATAATTTACTCCTTAACAAGTCAATGCGTTGATGTCATTCATGAACTCCACCTATTCTGGATTCCCCCTAAACTGAACAGGGTTCGGTCCCAATTAGTTCGGAATAGCGGGACTCTCGAAACGTCAATTTGGTTGCCTGTCCCATCCCACCCTTTCCTTTCCTGCTTTATCCGGTAACCTGTGCAAAATTCCAACTTGTGGAAGACGTGCCTAGCAGCTATGCTATGGTTTCCTGATCCAGCAACAATGAATGAACAGCGGGACTCTACTGTACTAAGATGTAGGGAGTGTGTTCCTAAACCACCTTTACCAGTATCCCTATACTGAGTATCATCATCATCATTATTACATTTTGTATAGGTTTAAGAGTGACGAATTGGAGGATACTGATGTACTAATTGTATACTGATTGTATCTTTTCAGATACAAGATCTTTATTAGAATTGAATTGCATCTTTTCAGATACAAGATCTTTATTATCAGAAAAGATACAATTCAATAGCCTATACAATTTAGTACATCAGTATCCTCCAATTCGTCATTCTTAAACCTATGCAAAATGTAATACTAAAGTTTGAACAATCCACATATTCAAGTTCAACATTTGAAAATTGCAGACAATCAATAGTAGCCAGTCCTCTGAACACCATTTATATTCCTAAACTCCTCTATTGTGTATAGGGGATGGTCTATCAGAAATCTGTTTAATTGAATTTTAAATTTTTTAAAGGCAATTCTGTGAGTTTTTTTGGTAACTTATTCCATAGTTTTGGACCAAAGGTTAGGATTGCCAACGCTTGTCACCTTTGATTATGCTTTATGATATGAATATTGTCCCTACCTCTTGTGTTATACGAATATACGTCATGATTTGTTTGAAAACTGTTATTTACATTCAAATTTACCAATACTTTATAAATAACGGTGCAAGGAGCAGTTAGAATTTGCAGGGTTTCAAATGCTTTTTTACAAGAGTCTCTAAAGTCTAGACCAGCAATACAGCTCACTGCTTTCTTTTGAAGTATTAGTAGTTTTTAGCGAATTTCCTATGGAAAGTGAACTATTAGCATGACCTGCATGGTGAAACTTAAGCTCGGGACCACCACAGAAGTTCCTAACGTGACCCCCTGAACATATTTTCAGCTGCGTGCGAACTCGTTTAATATTGCATTTTGATGTAAATCCCCATATCTCAATGCCGTACATTAAAATTGAATAATAAATTGTTATCAAAGTATCTAAGGAACATGATGATTTTAGCTTTCTTAAGATTAAAACTGACCTAGCTAATTTCAGACAGAGATAATTAATGTGATCATTCCAGTTGAGTTTTTCATTTACCATGAGCCCCAAGAATTTTATATGAGAAGCAGTATTTATACTTTGATCGTCATGCACTGGCAATTTAAGTTCAAAAATTTGAATTTCTGTTTGAACTGAAGTTAAGGACAGCAAATTTAATTGTATTTACAGTTAGACAAATTGTTGTTAAATTATTTAATTAAACAATTTGTTGAGGCATTTGTTAAGACCTTTAAATTATTTAAATTGTATCAGTAAAATTAAAGATGTGTCATCTGCATATGTAATAATTTTTCCTGGATCACTGACTCCTACGTCATTTATATATACTAAAAATTAGGGGTGTGCGAGTAGTGATTTTTAATCGAGCCGAGTCGAGTAGTGCCAATTATTTTCGAGTTTCGAGTATTTTCGAGCGAGTATTTCCCATCAGTTGGTAGTTTAAAATAGTGTAATGGGATTTGGATACCACCCTAGATTTGATAACCTAAACATGGTTTCTAACTAATACATGAGTAGCAATACAAATTTTTCGCCAGTACAATCAAACTGGATTATATATTGACAAACAAAACACGGTTTGACATTCGTTTCCGGCCAATGAAACAGGGCCCGGTTGTCATTTGGCCAATTTCACCTGGTCCAGACATCACTTATAATCAACATTAAATGACGAAATAGTTAGTTACGGCCGAAATTACGCGGTCCGATTGTCATTTTCGGCCGGTTTTACGTGATGCGATTGCCTTTTGTGGCCGTTACTATGTGTTTTGGCCGGTCGCAAGCGTTCGCGGTCATCATTTTCGGCCGATTTTACATAATGCGATCGCCTTTTGCGGCCGTTACTACGCGTTTTGGCCGGTCGCAATCGTTCGCGGTCGTCATTTCGGCCGATTTTACGTGATGCGATTGCCTTTTGCGGCCTTTACTACGCGTTTTGGCCGGTCGCAATCGTTAGCGATCGGCGGGAAATACTCGCTCAAACTTTTGAGTAGTTATCAAAACTTCGAGTCGAGTTCGAGTATTAAAATACTCGGCCGAAAACTCAAAGTTTTGACTACTCGCACACCCCTACTAAAAATAAAAGTGGACCCAGGACTGAACCTTGTGGAACACTCAATTTCATTTCAGCCTTGCTGGAAAATATTTCTTCACCATCATATTTTATCGCAACAAACTGTGCTCTCTTAAGATTTCTGTTCTGTTTCTCGTAAGATTTCAATAAATTGTGTGTTGTACCTCTGATTCCATACCATTCAAGTTTATCAAACAAAATGCTTAAATTAACACAATCAAATGCTTTTTGCAAATCCAGAAATACCCCAACTGTATGATGGTTGTTTTCTAGTCCTTCCTCTATACCCATTAACAACTCTGATAATGCGCTAATTGACGATTTTCCTTGGCAAAATCCGTGTTGATTTTTTAATCAAAATGTTTTTATTTTCAAAAAAATTCAGAATACTATTGCAAATAATCTTTTCAAATATTTTGGTAAAAACTGGTAAAAGAGCCACAGGTCGGTAATTTTCAAGCAATTGGCCAGATCCTTTTTTCTTGCATACTAGTATTATCTTTGCAATTTTCAAATGATCAGGAAAAACACCGGTTTCTAACACAGAATTTGTTATATCCACCAAAGGCCTAACAATTACATGAATCAGGGGCGGATCCAGGGAGTCACGTTAGAGGGGGAAATTCCGGGGGTTTGGAGGGGGTATGGAATAGCTTTCAGGGCTGGGGGCCCCGGGAATCCTCCCCAGGAAATTTGTAAAATATTCCAGATCAATCATTTTATCGGCTGTAAAAAATAGCCGAACGCGTTTTATTGACCAAAATGTGTGTTATCGGCCTAAAAAGACAACTGTATTGAATTCATTGAACAAAATCAGCAATTTGACCTATTTTTCCGATTATAAATGACAATTTGACCGCATTTCATGGTCGCCGTACGTTTTAGACTGAAAATGACAAGTGAACGTGTATGGGCAAAAAAACGCAATAGTTTATACCCATACCGCAATTTAAAGGCCAACACGCCAGTGAAGAAGTATCAAAGTATGTTATCATGGAAAACAAGATTTTACCAAAAATAAGATCAGAAACAATGTATCGCCCGAGATACGGCGATTTTAAACGATTTTAAAAGACACCCGAGATACATATTATCAGCATAAAATATATTCTCATTTTGCTGTCTAAAATGTCAATCGGGCCGCATTTTTAACCTGGAAAAGGTCAAATTGTGTTTTTTGCAAATTTACTGACCGGACGTGTCAGCCAAGATCGGTAATTTTACCAGCAATTTTACAGCATATTACTAGCCAAAAACTACGTCCGTAAAGTTTGTTATCTTACAAAAATTTAGTACAACCCGTATTTTATGCTGGAAATGTACTTAATCGCTCAAAAACGGCAATCGGACCGCATTTTCTCGGCAATAAATAAAGCCGGGTCGTGTTTTATATACCATACACGACGTCCGAAACGAATTGGAAACATGAATTTTGCCGCGACTTAGTGGTCAAAACACCAAAATGACTGAATTTTTAGGTATAATGGACTGGACCGCGTTTTATTGGCCTGAAGCGGCAAGCGAGTCGCATATTATCACCCATACTGCGATTTGTGGGGCAAAAACATCGACCACAATAAAATTTAGGGCCGCATTTTGCCGGCCGAAAAATACTGCCAGACTGCGTTTTACAGAAAGAACATACTGACTAATAAAAATTGTATAAAACAAAGTAGGCAATTTCACAGCATTCTATTTGCCGAAACCAACCGTTCTTCGCATTTTTAAGTCCAAAATTGACAGCTGAAACGTGTTTTATTGACCGAAAATGACCACCGAGCCTCAATAAATGCCAAAAATCACAATCTTACCGTGATTAATCATTAAAAAATTAGCAATCGGACCACATTTTCCCAGCGAAAAATAAGGCATCGCGAAATTTTGGGAAGGTTCGAAACTAAACCTAGCTGTCATTTGTCATTGGGCTATTAATTAATGATGCTTTCTAAGAACAAGTCGACCTTAGATAGTATCAAGAACACGATTTGATAGGGTTTTCCCTATCAAAACGTAAAAAAATTCCATGGCCTTAGATATACACAAAAAGCCGGATCGCGGGTTTTACGCCCGAATGACAACCGGAACATATTTTTACGAATACAATCGGCGATTCGAACCCGTTCTACCGCTAATGAATGCCTATTTTTCCGCGTCGGATGGGTCAAAAAAAAAGGAATTTAGTTGTATTTAATGGCCCGAAAATGACGATCTGCAAAATTTCTTATTAGCTGAAAATGACAACCAAAACGTGTTTTATTGGCTGGAAACGACAACCGAGCCGCATGAACGAGAATGGCCGAAAAAGGTGTTTGAAACTAAATTCCTGTATACTCCCCACATTTTCCCAGCATACAAATTCCTGTATAATTATCCGATTTTCCTGGAATTTCTGGTCTGTAGTAGTATTACAGGCATTTAAGTCTGACTGACGACGCATCAATCAGACTACAAGTCGTGATGACGCTGCTGAGCAGACGTAGCGCTGGTGCGGGGGTGCGCGCAACTCCAGCCTTTTGCCTTTGGGGGGAATTTCCCCCATTTCCCCCCCCGTGGATCTTCGCCTGACATGAATAACTGATTTCATAATTTTTGTATCAATTCATCCCAACCAGAAGATAAACTATTTCTCAAATATTTTACAATAATTATTATTTCCATCTCACTGATTGGTTCTAGATAGATACTTTCTACCACTCTAGATCCTCTATATGGGTATTTTAAATGATTATAATTATTGGCTAGTATTTGAGGCATAGTAGAGTAAAATTTGTTAAATTCATTCAAAACTAATCTAGCATCATGTATAACAATTATTTACATTTATGCTAATATTAGGTCTAATTTTACAGTTTCTACCAAGATCTGAGTTAAGCCCTAATTACATTCTATGTGTCTTTGCTAATATTTTCTGAGTTCTTAGTTTTATTATCAAAATATTATTTTTTTGCCTCAATCAATAGATTATTACAACTAGCTCTATGACGGTTGTACACTGCTTTTAGCTGGTGACTTTGAGAAGAATTAGCTAATACAGACTCTAGAAAAATCAACATATTTTTAGGATCGCCTATATTATTATGCTTCCAAAGAACATTTTTATACTTACCAATTTTAATTTTTGTTGTGGTTGTCAGTGATTGTATTCTTTAAGTGATTTGTCATTTCTAATCTCAATCAATCAATAAAATTTTGTTGCACTAACTGCTACAAACTATTCCTGTAAAACTGAGTCAGCCTGATCCCCAATTAATCTGTAAGGTGTACGTTCAAAAACAAAACAAAAACATTTGCCTACCTTTTCCAGCTTGACGATGACATTGTCTACCCGAACATTGCTGGCGTTATCCACCTCCAGGGTGACGGGTATGTTCTGGCCCGGGACATACCCAGAGAACGGAAGGTTGATGACCATCGTCAGAGGGCCAGATTTGCACCAGCAGCAGCAAAAGTACTTTTCCACCTCCAGCTTCACTGGTTCCTGTATGGAATAAAAGCCTCATGAAGAGTATATATGGCTCCGGCTTAAATTATTTTACAACTAATCTGACTTCCAAAACACTACTGTAACAATCACCGCTTTAGGCAACCCTCCTCACTTTGCATGTACAAAATTAGTTTTTATGTAACACCGGACTTTGTTTTCAAACGTTCAGAAAATAATATGAAAGATCACATTCACTCATTAGATGTTTTTAATTTATTAAATTTTAGGTAACATAATGAAATAGTTTTTTTATGATACTCTTGATGCTTTTGTGATTACGGTGCACAAAAAGTGGAATTACAAAAGATAAGTTCTTGACATTTGACAAATCTAGATGATTGGAAACAAATGAAAAGTCTCGGTCCAAAGTACTTAACATGCAGTTATGCATTGGTTCTTTACATTTACAGCAGACCACCAAAAAGAGGCTTGGATTTTCAGATCCACTAACCGAACTAATTTATTTTAGTTGTAATTTATTATACAAAATTTAATCTTTGTTTTACAAAGTTACCAGCTACAAGTAACATTTAAACCTAACACAAAATCTGTGAGAGTAAAAATAAATGTTATAACTAGCCTAGTAATGACTTATGAAAAGTATTTTTTAAATTTAAATTTGTTTATATGAAGTTAAATGATAACTCAATTCAGTGTGCAAATTACCTACTAGACTAAATGAGAAATACACTTATGTTAGGCTAATGAAGGTTTTTTTAATTTCTAGTCTATTATAATTTAGCTGCCTAGGTAGACTGTCCTAGTAAACAATTAAAATTACATTTTATAAGCCAATATATTATTCAATTCAATTATTGCATCTAAAACAATTTAATGATTCCTAGTAACAGGTTTTACTTTGTAATCCTACCGGTGTAAATCTAACCTTAAAGAGAGGTTGTGCATTGCTTAAAATTCCGCTAAAGGTTAATTAAAGGTGAATACAAACTATTCTTAAAATTAAAAATTTGTATCTTGAAAAGTCAGTAAATTCAGTGAAGAGGTTTCCTTTTTGTGCATATTTATAGTGAGCAAACAAAATAATGAAGAGGCAAAATCAATACTGCAGTTTGCATTTGTCTGTGGCTCCATGCGTTCGTCCGTCCGCGGCTGTTTCTCGAGCTGTAATGGCTCCCAAGCTAGGAAAAGATATTTGTTAAGGAGTAAAGAGGCCGGGGAAGCTGCACGTATCGTTTGTTTTTCTTGAAAAGCAACCTTATTTCAGTTACTGTAGCTTTAAGCTGTTTTAGGCCATTTTAGCATATAATAGCGGAGCCGGGAGTATTCAAGCTTTGTTCCTGAAACAGCTGATTATTTCCTGCGGTCACGATAGCGACCGCCAATACTAGTTTAGAATATATTCCAAGACTTTGTAGCCCACTATACAGATATTCATCATTAAGTAGCCCATTATAAATGATGAATTGTTAACTAGTAACAGAAATGTGTAAGGCTTACCTTTGCCTTGAGATTGAAGTTGAGGTCTACAGGCGTAACAACTGTGAACACCTTCTCTACGTGTTGGTCGAACTTCCACGGTCGATCAAGAGTGGCCTTCACAGTGTACCTGATGTTGCCGTGCTCGCCTTCGAATGAAGATGGAAGCATTGGAGGAAGTGTAGTGCTGAACGGGTACACATGGTCACCAGGCGGAAGCTCTATCTCACCTGTAGTTAAAAAACAGAATCAAAATTAACTTGTGTGCTGCAGGGTATAGCATGTCATATGCATGTGGTATTATTGCTTAAAGCAATATCAACAACTGCATGAAGCTAAGCGCTGATATTGTCCCACACTATGTCCGTGAATATATTTCCCGAGGGAGCCTGAATTTGACAAGGAACCCTTTTTTGTTAATTCTCTATATGCTATTATGCTAATGTAATAAAACAGTATAACCCCAATCTACTAACACAACTTTTAATATCGCATATAACCCCAGCAGGCCCTTAAAAGGGCTAATGTGCTCCCCCCTCCCCAAAAAAAGATGGTCTTCCTACACTAATAACTATGGTATGACTATATAAGTGGGCCTAACCAATAACAACTTGAGAACATGTCTAGCAAAACACTTCAAATTATACATTTACTTTTCCAACTAATAAAATTGTGGCCTGCAGGTAAAAAAACTTAACAGAATAATAAATGTAGCCTATTACATGACAGACCAACAATAGCCTAATTTAAACTATTAAGATAGGCCTTGAAATAACCAAGTCTTTCCTCCATATTTACCTAATGTTTTCATGGACTCCTTGTGACAACTCACTGACCTATGTGAAAACTAAAAATTTCTTAATTCTTCCTAGGTTGGTTCTTCCAAATTTCCTGACACACTGCTTGTGAATTACCAGAAACATTATTATGAAAACAAAATTACTGGGTCATTTAGCTTAACAGGTACATTTTTAAAAGCATACTGTTTGGTCCTCCAGCAAGGTTGTATTTGTTGGAGAAGTACTCTTCTGTCGCAGTGAAGGTGACTGTTTCATTTCCTGTGTTCCCATCGTTATGCCTCACACTCTCTGTCTCGCTCCACGATGTTTTCGCCACTCCCAGAAACTGGATTACAATGGCTAGAGAAGAAGAATAACAAACAAACTTTTAAGTACCTTAAATCTGAAATCTCTATAAATTAAGTTATAGGCCTAACCTAGATTCTAGATTTGTGTTCATCCATTTGACAAGGAAAGTAAATTTAGCCTGCCTCTATAAAATAAGTAATTCTATTGTTCCATTATACTGTAAGTTTAAAATCCATTGTTGGTGATGGTAAGTAAGTTTATGTTATTAATGAATTTCCTATGGAAAGTGAACTATTAGCATGACCCGCACGGTGAAACTTATGCCTGGGACCACCATAGAAGTTCCTAATGTGGCCCGCTGAACACGTTCTGGGGGGTCGTTCAAAACGTTTTATATATATGTGTTTGCACTCTAGCGGTCACATTTTTTGTCCGATTTACTTCAAATTTGGTAGGGACATTCTTTTCTATAATCAGTTGGACAAGTTCGTTGGGCAAAACAATCGGAAAACTCTAAACCCCTTTTTTGGGGATTAGTCTTTCAAATTTTGAGTTTTTGGGCCCAAAAAGGGTCAGAAAAGCCCTGGATGTACAATTAATGTGTGTAAAAAGATGGGAATTAGTGGGGCAAAACTTTAAAGCCCTCTCTGGTCTTTATAGCATATGTATTTACCGAGTTATTAAAGAAAATGTGTATCAACCAAACACAGTACGTTGCCTTATGGAGATTTTACATTAGAAAAGCCTGTTTGGTGTATTTTTATCATCCCCAGTATCACGCCTACTTTCAAGCCTGACTGGACCTTCTCCTAACCTTATAATGCGCAAAATTGTATTCCCAGCATTGCAGGTACGGGAAATGAAACCAGGAGCATCAGAACAGCTAAAAAAATCAATGTTTTCAGATTTTAATAAAGGGTCATTCCATCCCACATCAACCATAAAAAAATCATTTTAACACCCATCATCTTAGAATTTGATGAAACTTGGTACATTTGTTCCTTTAGTATAGACTAGCTGTGTACCCGTCCTTCGTACGGGTTGTATGTCTAAATAATAGATGAATATGATAAGAATAACAACCGAATTAATTTTACAATATTTCATTGGTGGACGAGGATGGCATAAAGCACTTTCGAAATTAATCTGTTTATGAACCTCAGGGAAAAAACTGTCGATCAGTAGTTCCTGAATGTCATTCATCAATTGAACAGAGTGAAGGAGGGATGTTTATGAGACCACCTGTTTTCCAATGTCCTGTTCCCAACTTTTAAAAGGACCTAATACAACTCCTCAACCCTTTAATCTTATCGAAAAATAATTTTCAAATTTTTAAGTTGAGAGACTCAGTAGTTGGCTACATCAAATAGGTATCTATTTAGAGAGGCATAGATCTCGTCCCCCCCATGACTCAAGCACACAAAGTGTATGTATGAAATCTCTAGCCCCCATGACCATGACTTCCCATTATGGGCCATGTTGTTGTTGCTAATGTCCTTTTTAGTACCAAATATCAGCTCTATTGGTTGTGTAGTTTGTGATAATTATATTACAGGTCAGTGGGGCAGATCCCATAAGTATTTTTTTACCTGCTTTTTTTGCTACCAAATTTCATCAGTCCAGTAGCAGGTGCAAGATTGTTAAAATAAGTATTCTGAAGGTTCGGGGGTGGGGCCCTAAAACACGTTCTTAACGGGAATAGGCTTGTGTTTATTCTGATATATCAGGTATGTTGTATGTTCCTAACGAATTCAACTTAAAAGATCTGAACTAATGCTCATAAGATTGCCAGCAATAAAAGTAAATTAGGGCAGAGTCGGCTAGGTTGTTTCAAACCTAGCCTTATTGTACATCTGCATGATAAGGGGAACCAGGGATTCAGCTGGGAAACAAATTCTTTGAGCAAAAATGCTAAAAGCTCTTAGAGACTTGTAGCAAAAATATTTTCCTTTTCGCATTTTTACCCGCATGACATTATACTATTTTTTGGTCTTAAGTTGTTTTTTGCTTGTATTTGTTTTTAAGGTTTAAAATTTAAATACCGTAATGTATATAATTCAGCAGAGTCTACTTTTCCTGGTAACTTATCCATTTTAACCATTAAAGTCTGAAATGGAAATATACTAAACATTCTAATAGAATAGGCCTAATATGGTACCAGAACAACGAAAACTCACACACCCCAAACATTACACTCTGAAACATAACCTCAAAGCATATCGCGATCGCATTTGCGCATTACCGATTTCGAGTTGTCTGTTTTCGCTAGGGTACCTCTACACTTTCGCCCGATCGTTGCGATTTCGAGCGACTCGTGCTCGTGTAACCGTCCACATTCTGCAGCGAGTTGAGACCACGAGCGGCACTAAGTATGGAGGACCTGCCGCTCGTCTCCTTTGACTCGGTCACAACAACCGACAAGAATCGGTACGATTGCGACGCGAGCGCAGTCATCCCTTCGGAGGCGAATTAGCCCTCAACATTCTCGCACTCGCCAATTCGCTCGGCTACTACAGAGTGCGTGCCAAACCGAGTCACAGCGGAGAGCGCATGACGTCTGCTAGGGGGTTAGCTACTGTAATTACAAC
The DNA here is from genome assembly GCA_963675035.1 of Allygus modestus. NCBI lineage: Eukaryota > Metazoa > Arthropoda > Insecta > Hemiptera > Cicadellidae > Allygus > Allygus modestus. Next base: position 70,996,502 of record OY776115.1, read on the forward strand.
TGTCATTTTAGTAACTTGCCCGTTCCGTTTACACGGTACGCAGTTGAAATCGACAGCAACTGTTCACGTAACGTAGGCTCGTCTCCTCTACCACTCACTCAGAGGCGATCGGTAAAATGACGTAGTGCAACCAACGCAACGTTAAGCCTCTCCAACATCCCAACTACTCTTCTAATATTTTTGGTTGTGGATCATGATCACGGACTTTTAATACAATTTGTATGGTTAAAACCAGATTTTCTACAATAACATTTAAATATTTATTATACTTTTCTTTGTAGCAAAAAAGCGACAGCCTGCCCAAATATTGTCGCATTTTCGTGGTGCATATCGCATTTTGCGACAAATGCGACCGCAGCTTAAACCCTGAGGGGAACCACTATGCAAAATTTCACCTTCTTAGACATTGTCGTTTTTTAGTTATAGTGATCACAATGTGATCAAGTGAATGTGTCTGAAAAATATAGATTTAGTTAATGTGTCCACTCTGTATACTTATGTTATTTATCACCAATCTTCACTCAACGTTTTAAATGATAACTACAACAGTTGATTATGGAATAAATATTCTTAAGTAATCATCTGGTTCAGTATAAATAAATGCTTTATCTATAACCATAAGATGGAATCTTGAAAGTCCCGTGGGGTATAGCCCTGAGGTGAATTCAAAATGTTGAAATAGCTTATAATCTTCTAACGTACGTATAGAACATAGAAATTTAAATCTAAATCAGTTCACCCGTTTCCCTGGGAAAAGCGAACAAACACGATCAAAACCGCGCGAAAACACGTTTTTGAGCGGAAGCTATTAATTTTCCAAAAAGCGTATGGCAGTTTAATGGAGCCTAAAACCTTCTCACGAATGTATAAAACAAAGAAACAAAGATTCATCAAAATCAGTGCACCCGTTTTCTCGAGAATAGCGAACAAAAACACTTTCTTGATCGTTACCGAAGGACAGACAGACGGACAGAAGTTGCAATAAGATTTTTTTAGCTCCCCTAGGGTGTAAAACACGAAAATATGCAAAAATGTCATAATTCCAAGCAATGTACAGGCAAAACATTAATTTTGTTACATGATATACACTCTGAATACTTATGTCATTATTTATTACCAATCTTTACTCAACGTTTTAAATAAGAACTACAACAAATGTTATTGAATAACTATTCTTAAGTAATCATCTGGTTCAATATAAATAAATTCTTTGTCCATAAGAATAACATAGGATATTTAAAACCGCCTGGGGCATATTCCTAAGGTGATTTATAAATACCTAACCTAAAACCTTCTAACGCACGTATAGAACATAGAAAAAAAGTTTCATCGAAATCAGTGCCCCCGTTTCCTTATAAAAAGAGAACAAAACATGACCAAAATCGCACGAAATCACGTTTTTGAGCGGCTGCCATTCTTTTTCTAAAAGGTGTATGCCAGTTTAAAGTGACCTAAAACCTTCTCACGCATGTATAGAACAAAGAAACAAAGTTTCATCAATGTCAGGGCACCCGTTTTCCCGTGACAAGCGAACAAAAACCCATCCTTGAGCGTTACCGACAGACAGATAGACACACAGACAGAAATTGAGATAAGACTTGTTTTGGCTTCCCTTAAAACGTGAAAAGATGTAAATACCCCCGTTGCAGCAAACCTGCATACTCAGCGAATTTCCAATGAATATATAACATAACACAATAAAAAACTTAACAGGATTCATAAGAAATGTATTCACAAACAAGCGATATTTAAAATATTAATTATTCTCCATAAGAATAACATTGGGGATGAGTACGCAGGTTTGCTGCAACAAGGCACACAAAATTATGGGTTTTTATGCAAATATCAATAGAAGTCATCTTAGTGAAGTCACATACCAAGTTTCATCCATATACATTCATAAATAAGCGATATATAACATTTTAAACATTTTCCATAAGAATAACATGGGGACCAAGTACCTAGGTTTGCTGCTACAGGAGCCATAAGCGAAAAAAATTTTTTTGTGCTAACAACAATAAGCCACAACCAGATCAAGCCATATACCAAATTTCGCCAGTTTATGTTCATAAATAAGCGAGATATACAATTTTTCTTTTTCTCCATAAGAATAACATCAGACAACGTACTGTGTTTAGCACTTTCAATATCTCGGTAACCAATTGACGTAGAGCAATGATCAAAATACCAAATTGTTTGTTTTTTTAAGCTGAATTCAATGGTATAAAATACCCCCGTAGCAGCAAACCTGCATACTCAGCGAATTTCCAGTGCATATTAATTTATCTTAATACCACATAAAGCCACATACCAAGTTTCATCAATATACATTCATAAATAAACGATTTATGACATTTTAATTATTCTCCATAAGAATAACATGGCGGCTGAGTATGCAGGTTTGCTGAAATAAGGAACACTAAAAATGGGCTTTTATACAAATATCATTATAACTCAACTAGGTAAAGCCACATACCAAGTTCTATTAATTTATGTTCATAATTAAAGGAGATAACACGTTAATTATTCTCCATAAGAATAACATGGGGCTGAGTATGCAGGTTTGCTGCTACGGGAACTATCGGGCAAAAAATGGATTTTTGTGCAAATATCAATAGACCACAACCAAATAAAGCCATATACCAAATTTTGCCAGTTTACATTCATAAATAAGCGAGATATACAATTTTTCTTTTTCTCCATAAGAATAACATTAGACAACGTACTGTGTTTAGCACTTTCAATATCTCGGTAACCAATTGACGTAGAGCAATGATCAAAATACCAAATTGTTTGTTTTTTTAAGTTGAATTTAATGGTATAAATTAAAATTTGATTTAAATTAAAATTACATGTGAAAACCCCAAAAAACACATTTTTGGGGTACAAAACCCCCCAAAAACCCCCCTTCGGATGGTGCGATTCATCTGGTTTTCGAACTCGTTCAAATAAATGGTACTTTACATATTTGTACCAAATTTCATTAAGATCGGACCTTTTTTACGAGAGTTATCGTGCTTACGGACACATATATATATATATAAATATATATATATATAAATATATATATATAAATATATATATATATACATATATAAAAATTTGAACGAATGGTGTTTTTGGCATCTGGGGACCTCAAAATGAAAAGTTGTCATGGTCTCGGGCTTAAGTCTTACCATGAGACCTACGGTAATAGCTTCTTCCCTATAGGGGAAATTCGCTAATAAAGTTTGATTTAAATTAAAATTACATGTGAAAACCCCAAAAAACACATTTTTGGGGTACAAAACCCCCCAAAAACCCCCCTTCGGATGGTGCGATTCATCTGGTTTTCGAACTTGTTCAAATAAATGGTATTTTAAACATTTGTACCAAATTTCATTAAGATCGGACCTTTTTTACGAGAGTTATCGTGCTTACGGACACACATATATATATATATATATATATATATATATATATATATATATAAAAATTTGAACGAATGGTGTTTTTGGCATCTGGGGACCTCAAAATGAAAAGTTATCATGGTCTCGGGCTTAAGTCTTACCATGAGACCTACGGTAATAGCTTCTTCCCTATAGGGGAAATTCGCTAAAATTTCATAATTCCAAGCAATGTACAGAGAAATCTTTATTTATATAAATAAACAATAATACCAAGTTTTATTGACTTATCTCTAACGGTTTACATTTTATAGCCCTTAAAAGCCGAGGCCACAGACGGACTGTGTCATATGCAAGAAAAAAAATCATATCTTCAATATTTATCAATAGATCATCATGAAAATTTGGAGTTAAACTAATTGAACTATGGGGATTTCAGAAAAATGTATGAACCCTCTAAATCTTACTATATTCTTACCATAAATCATAAATTTTAATTTTTATAATTTTCAAAAAGTGATTACAAGGTTTTGCGCTCAAGATAATATCTACTAAGGGATTGGAATAATCAAACAACACCTTTTTTTACATGATCCTAAAAATACTATCTACCATATCCATCGATAAAATTAATGGCTTTTTTATTCCTTCATTTATATAAATTAACATATTTCAGAAACATATAATTTTCAGAAAAAATTATACTTGTATGCTAATTTATCCCCTTAATTGTTTAGTAATAATTAGTTAACAAATATGAACTGTTTTAACTATGAATTTAGTATTACCACTTTGATGAAACAATGTTAAAGCTAAAATGTTAGTTTTTGTTTTATTATTATTTATTTATAAAGTTCGATTTGTTTAATAATTAATGGCAAAATGCCTTTAAATTCGCTGTATTTTAAATAGGCTACCAAGACAGGTATCATAAAAAATACTAGTTACTGGAACACATTATTCACTAAGTTTGGTTATCATACCGTACCTGGTTTGGTTTGATACATAACAAATCTCTTTTTAAACCCAAGTTGCTTCGATAAGTTCCTCTTCTCTTCATTTTCTACTTCTTTCAATGTCAGGGCCGTATTTCCCTAAGGGCGTACGGGGCGAGCGCCCGGGGCCCCAGGTCCGAGGGAGGGCCCCAGGCCACGAAAGTGGGACTCCACGGGCCACTAAGGGGGACCTCGCGAGGTAATGTTTCGATTATGTTCTGAAAAAGTTGTTTATTTCTCAACTGACAATATCACGAATAATCTTAAGTTGCAAAGGGTGTACGCTCAAACTAAGTCTCAAACCCAAAGTCATCCACTAATGATTATTAGTGAATTTCCTTTGGAAAGTGAACTATTAGCATGACCTGCACGGTGAAACTTAAGCCTGGAACCACCATAGAAGTTCCTAACGTGACCCCCTGAACACGTTTTGGGGGGTCGTTCAAAATTTTATATATATATATATATATATATATATATATATATATATATATATATATATATATATATATATATATATATATATATATATATATATATGTGTGTGTATGCACTCTAGCGGTCACATTTTTTGTCCGATTTACTTCAAATATGGTAGGGACGTTTCTTTCTATGAGAAGTTCGTTGGGCAAAACAATCGGAAAACTCTAAACCCATTTTTTGGTGATTAATCTTTCAAATTTCGAGTTTTTGGGCCGAAAAAGGGTCAGAAAAGCCCCAGATGTAAAGTTAATGCATCTAAAAAGATGGGAATTAGGAAGGCGAAAGTTTTAAGCCCTCTCTCGTCATTCTAGCATAAATATTTACCGAGTTATTCAAGAAAATGTGTATCGGCTAAACACAGTACGTTGTCTTATGGGGGTTTTACACTAGAAAAGCCTGTTATTTCTTTGTTAGAGTACTTTTATTATCCCCAGCAACCTCACGCCTACTTTCAAGCCTGTCTGGACCTTCTCCTAACCTTATAATGCGCAAAATTGTATTCCCAGCTTTGCAAGTAAATGAAACCAGGAGTATCAGAACAGCCAAAAAATCAATGTTTTCAGATTTCAATAAAAATTGGAAAAATGTATGTTTTTACACTGATTTGAGTTTTAAAAGTTTTTATGTGGAAATTCACTTCCCTCACGTCAGCGTGCTGCGTGCGAACTTGTTATTATGGATACCGTCTTCGGATTTGATAAATTTGCCATAATCCAGTAACAGGAATAGGCCAGGTAAGACGAGTTGAAATATAACTACTGACGGTATTGTAGAGAATCTTATTTTGCTGAGTATAAGATGTAGATATTGTATTTTTGCAATATATGATCTTGTTCTTGAGCATTAATTTTTGTCCTAACCCCCCCCCATAAATTATTTAATATCTGCCAAGCTTTGCCGTCCTTGTAAGTTGCAGATTACGCTCAAGCCGATGTAAGTTAATTTTGCTGTTCTTGTTGCACAAATGCACAGACCTCAATATGATAAATTATAAAATAGTAGGAACAAACAGTAAATCAGAAAGTAATTAAATAATAGTATCAAAATTATTATTGGTTATGAAAGTCAACTAACTAGAATACATAAGAGTAGTCTTAAGTGGTTGAGGTTATCCTAGATATGATAATACAATTAATAATAAAGATGATAATAATAATGATAGGACATAGGTTGCAGTATCTTTTTTGTTGTTTTGTTTTTCTGTATTATATTTCTAGATTATGTAATAGTTTGAAGGTAAAGATGTTTATTTTTCATCAATTTAGGCCTATATACGGTACTCAATACGATCAGCACTGGCCCCATCGGTGAGGGTTACGGGATGTATGCTTATAATTGTTGTTGCCAACACTGAATTCTCCGATTACCCCCCCACACAACTTTTAAACAGTTAAAATAACGTACCGTAGGAAGAGACGAGAGCCAATGATGAAGATAACATTTCATTGGGTCATCATCGCGTAAACATTAAATGTATATAATGTACAAACGTCTACAATACAACTGACTTTTTACTTCATTTCCAAATATTTAAATCTCTTTAAGAACATTTTTGTGTGTAATAATATCAATAAATGCATCCGCAAAATGATTTTTTAAAAGCATTAAACCTGAATGATTAAAAGCTTTAGAATCCTGAGTATAGAAAATTATACTCTGCGTTGTCTTTACTTTGAACATATAATTAATGATTTGTCAGCCAAAAAATGCAGAAAAAAGGAGTTTTTGCTGTATATACTGCATGAAATGTTGTTTAATAAAGTCTATCCAGCAGTATGTTGATAAAAAAACTTACAAAGAGTTCCTTATCAATGTGAATATTAAAAATAATAAATAAATATGGAATAGAAAAAATAACTTTTGTATGTATGTACATGCTTGTATTTATGTTAGGGGGCCCCATTTTCCTATACGCCCGGAGCCCCAGAGGTCCTGAATACGGCCCTGTTCAATGTACCACTGCAATTGCAATCTTCAAATTTTAATTTTGAAAGATTATTGATTTTGAATCAAGATTTTATTTTTGAACAAGATTTTGAAAAAAATTGAAAGATTATCTTTTGGAGGACATTTTATTGCAGTGCCTTAAAAAAACACTCCCTACTAGCATCTTCACATAACAAAAGTTTGGCGAGCATTGTATAGTCTTCATCAAAACCTACTGCCTTAATAAGTAATTTGGCATTCTGGTGGTAAGTGGTCATCCCCCACACAGAATGACTGCCACTAGAGACTGCTAAAACACACCACTTTGGTCTCAATAAACAAAGTTTAGATAATCCTATCTTGACAAAAGGATCATGCCATTTAAAAGAAGAATACATTTCATTGAGGTTACTTAAAACTAAACGTTTCCTTTCATATTGCTTTTTTTCCAATACTAACAACATCTTTCATGCCCGGTAAAATTCTAGACTGTTCATCATCTTGATAAAAACGTCTCACTAAGTCAATTGTTTCAGAGCTTCATTTCTTGACACATTTAAGGTCAGGTTCACCTGAAATTCCTTCCACTTTAAAAAGCTTCTGAGCCTGGCGAACTGCGTAGTCTGAGACTTCAAAGGTTTCTCTAATTTTCTTCCTTGACCATTAAAGAGAAGCAGGTACTGTGAGTATTTGGATCTGTTTGGCCTTACTCAGCTTTCCTGTTATGCCTTCAATTAACTTGTCCATGTCATCTACTTTTTGTTTTACTTCTCACGAACAACTTGACACGTTTTGACTAGGTAACTATGTTAAGTGCCTTTTCAATTTTCTCTGTTACTTTTCCTTGAAAATTTTCTAATTTCAGTTTAGCAAAAGAAATTGTTTACATTCACCAAGAGCTTGAAACTTGAAAGGAGAACATCTAACTTCAGTGAGAGGTAACTTATCAACAGCTTCTTCTTTTCTAAATGTGTGATAACTTAAGGAGGCAAAGTTTCATCATCAGAGGCATAAACCACATGTTCATCACTGTCATCTTTCTTATTGATTAATAAATTCCTACATGAAGAACACAATCTCTGTCCTGGCTTAACTTTGTAGCCCTTAGAAATTTGTTTGCAGTTTTGCACACAGTAGTGACAAATCTAAGAGATTTTTTTACAAATATTTTATGTTTTTTGGAGGGACAAGATTCCCCGTAGAGATTCAAATTGGGTTAAATACAATGCTTTATGGTGCAAACAGATTGTGTATAATATGTTTTCTGCATTAAGTCGTAATTTTATAGCCTAAGAGTTTTATCATCATCAGTCAGCTCTTCTACATTTTCCGTACCTGTTTTCGATACGAATGTTGACTTGTGACACTTGAAAAACTAACATTTTAATATTATATCAAGAGTTTAATTACCTTAACACTGCCATGTGATCCACGTCACCACATTACAGTCGACACACTGTGCCAAGCGTTACTTAGAAGTAACATTTTAGCTTAAACTTTGTTTCATCAAAGTGGTAATACTCATACATACCGGTACATCATAGTTAAAATAGTTCATATTGGTTAACTAATTATTATTTAATAACTAAGGGGTATGAATTAGCAATACAAGTATTATTTTTTTATGGAAAATTATATTTTTTTGAAATATGTTTAATTTATAAATGTGAAGGAATTAAAAAACCATTAATTTTATTGTTGGATATGGTAGATAATTGATGAACGAAGTGAATCACTGTATTGATGAAGAAGTTTCAGTGGCCGTGTGTGGGTGTGTGTGTGTGTCTGTGGGTGGGTGTGTTATCGAAATACTAAATAACTGTAAAACATTTCTTAATGAAATTTTGAAGGAGTCATTTGGGATACCAAAGGGATGTTTTAACACATCATTTGTATTTTATTTTGAATTATTAATAATTATTAAAACTAATTTTAATGTTTGATATTCAGTAGTTGAATTGGTTTTCGTAGTAAGCTATTGACTATGGTTGTCTTTAAAATGTCAGCTGGGATTTATCTGTGTTTCACTTGAGGGATTTTTATCCCCTATATGGGATATTTTGACTGCTTGTGGGATAAAATGGGATTGTGGGATAAAGTGGGATTTTTTTGAAACCGGCATTACGTCTGCTAGTTTGCTTGCAACTTACGACCAGAGCACCTTAGCAGTAGCACTTCTAGTGGATTTTCTCGCCGTACTGGCAGTTGCGGGGTTTCCCATTTTTTAACCTCGCTGTCCGCACCTATTATGATTTTATAAACGTCACAGAACGAACACTGAATCATGTCAATTTCGCTGGCCGAGCCATATGTTGGAATTAACAAGCAAACTATTTGCCATTATTTAGTACCTACTTCGTACTCTTTAGTACTACCATTAAAAATATTAGTACCTCTCATGTAAATAAATTATTTAATTTAGTTAATTCACCGTATCATTTAACCTATGTCGCATTGCTCAAAATCCTTTGAAGTACTAAAATGTAAAATACCTATAGGTAATTAGTAGATCTAAATAAGCTCTATCTAACGGTATAAATATTGTACTAATACATTATTCAATAATCATATAATATTTAACATTAATTGTATTGCAATTAACAAGTCAGTGGGAAAGTGTGGGATATGACGAGGGATACTATAAGGGAGAGTCTGGGATAAAGTGGGATTTTTTGTATCAGTGCGTGGCATATTTTTACCGTAGAGTGGAAACACTGCATATTTGTTTATAAATCACAAAAAATGTAAACACGTTTTCAACTAAGAAGTTAGGTTATGTTTTGTTCCATACATTTTGTTATTTTGAAATAATTTAAAATGTGAGTGTTATCTAAATTGATAGTGTTTTGTCGTGTTTAAAACAATACTTAGCCTATATCTATTTAGATTTATTATTAGTTTATTTTTTACTGGAAAACTTCGATGTAAAAGCTAAGTGTTTGGACTAGTGATGATAAATTAATACAATAGGTTTTGGAATTTTTGAATTACTCGGACAGTATAACTCTGTAACACGACTGACTGATTGATAATCAAGCGTGTTGTAGACCTATAGTAGTTTCTTTACATTGTGAACAAATTACTTTATGGTAGACTTACTAAACGATCATACGTGCAAACTCTTTATTACATGTAATGTACCAAATAAGCCTCACTGTCACCTAATAACATGGGATTAAAGTTTTGTAATCTGCCGGTCAGTAAAATAGTCTGGTTACAGTTTATATTTGTTTGCATTTTCTGTGGTTAATATTGATTTTCATAAAAAATCAAGATGTCCAAAACTCCTTAGTCCCAACCGCCTACATTGTTCAACTAATTACGATGTAGACAGATTGCCCTCCTGAAAAATTGTCATTAATGTAGATCTTGGATTTTGCTCTTAAATATCTCGTGCTGCGATTTCAGTAGCTTGTGTATTTAAATCCAAACTAACATATATTAATGATGTAAACATTTTTAAATTTAAGGTATGAATTTTATAAGATACTGTTATATAAATAAATCATTGAATACATTTTTTTACATTAAATGGGTTTAAAACAAGTATATTTATGTATGTTTAACCCCCTGATTTTGGAGCTGGAAATTAATAGGTGTAATAATAATTGGCAACTTTTCCCTCAGGTTATATATTTGAAACTCGTCGAAAACCATCCGGTGTCAAAAATATATTAGTCATTGGCCGAGTCATAAAAAAGCGTGAACAGGAGCTAGGACCTGTGACCAAATAAACGCAATCAGTTTAATCTAACTTGCTAGGTACACACAGTGGTTTTAAGAGGTTAATTGCTCCACCTCACCCTCCAGGGTTAGATGAAAACGTATTCCGCATATTCTCTATTCATTGTTGCTAGATTAGGACACCCCAGCATAGCTGCTATAGGCACGCGGGAATTTTGCGCAGGTTACCAGAAGGTTAGGATATAGCAGGAAAGGAAAGGGTGGGATGGGACAGGCAGCCAAATTGGCCTTTCAGAGTACCAACTCCCGTGCCTTGTGACAGCTGTGATCAGGCTCAATGTGGACCCGCTCTGCCCTCCAACTGGCCAACTCAACGGATGGGGTATCCATGCACAACAGCCAGGGACATTCTCAGGTTGGGGACCAACCCCTGAGTTTCCGCCCCGAGCCGCTGCAAGTGGAGGGGCCAAAGGTGAAAGAGAAGTTTGTCATAATGGACATCCAAAAAACTTCATATGTAATGACAATTTCATTTGCTGTACCCAATGTCAGCACCAGTTGGTATAGACCAGTTTTAAGGTTGTCCTAGGACGAATATTCTCTATTGGTCAATGCTAACCCACCAAGTTTTAATAAAATTAATCAGTATACAAGAGATATATGTTTTTTATTTCTTATAAGAATAACATCGGACAATATACTTAGTTTACTGCTGAATGGAAATTGAAATATTCTCCACAACCATTAGCCGAATAGCCTACTAACGAAATACTAATTTAACCGTGTGTGGATTGGAGTACTAATTTTTAATCTTTTAGAGCTTTTTATGGCAATGAGATAAAACTGTTGAAACCTGCTAAAAATATTTAAAGTTTATGGTACTAAGAAAGGTAAAAAAACTGAAGTTTGGGATCTCTTAAGCCCTGTAATTTCTGAACCCAAATTTTTCTAAAAAATCAGGTGGTATATTTGATTAGAAACCTAATATAAACCACCAAATAAAAAATCCAAAGATTTCGAAAGCGGCTCCTCAAAACTGCTCCAGACCTATATACTACGTTGTTGTATTGTTATGAGTTATATTAAGATAAAAATAAACGGTATCAGAAAACTGACACATACTTTCTCCCTTTTAGCCAAACTTAAATGACAAAAATATTTGTTATTTACTAAATATAGAATATGAAGTATAGATAAATGTACAGAAAATTGTCTAAAATAGTTGTTTTCAGAAATATCCACCCAAATTGCTTTTTTGGAGGCACTATAGAGTCCGTTGCTACACACAGTAGTTTTGAGAGGGGAAATGCCCCCTTGCCCCCCCCAGGGTTAAATAGCAACACATTTCGAACATCATCTGTTGGTCAATGCTAACTTGACCTGCATATCAAATGAAATTGATCAGTAAATAAGAGAGAAATAGTTATTTTTGTATTCCCCATAAGAATAACATTGGACAACGTACTGTGTTTACCGCTAAATGAAAATTTCAATTTTCTCCGCAACTAGCAATCGTAGAATAGTAATTTAAAATACTAATTTATTTTGTTTTTTGAGCTCTTTTTAATGGTGAATAGTAATCTTTTTTAACATTTATGATTTTTTATGAAAAATCCAAAAAACTGAATTTTTGATGTTTTAAGTCCTGTAATTTCTGAACCCGCATTTTTCCAGAAATGCGGGTGGTGTCATTTTTTTGGAAACCTAAAGTTCTACAAACCACGAAAGTTTAATCAAAATCGTTAGAGCCGTTTTTGAGAAATTTGGATTTTTCATGTTTTTTGGCGGTTTTTGGGGGATAATTACCCTTAAAAATCAAAAATTCAAAAAAATTAAAAAAACGCCTGGAGATATCGTGGATTAGTACCTACATACCAAATTTCATAAAAATCGGCCCATAGGTTAGGGCTCTAGCTCTGTACACATCCACACAGACACACACACACACACACACACACACACACACACACACACACACACACGGACACACACACACACACACAGACAGACATCACGTAAAAACCACTTTTTTGGGTTCAGGGAGCACCAAAACGAATATTTCCACTAACAATTATTAGTACAAAAAAATTCTCCATAAGAATAACATGGCGGCTGAGTATGCAGGTTTGCTGAAATAAGGAACACTAAAAATGGGCTTTTATACAAATATCATTATAACTCGACTAGGTAAAGCCACATACCAAGTTCTATTAATTTATGTTCATAATTAAAGGAGATAACACGTTAATTATTCTCCATAAGAATAACATGGGGCTGAGTATGCAGGTTTGCTGCTACGGGAACTATCGGGCAAAAAATGGATTTTTGTTCAAATATTAATAGACCACAATGAAATGAAGCAATATACCAAGTTTCGTCAGGATAAGTTGATAAATAAGCGAGATATACAATTTTTCTTATCCTCCATAAGATTAACATTGGACAACGTACTGTGTTTAGCACTTTCAATATCTCAGTAACCAATTAACGTAGAGCAATGATTAAAACGTCAAATTGTGCGTCTTTTGAAGCTGATTCCAATGGTGAAAAATAAAATTTTACTTTTTCAAAAATTGTATGTAAAAAACTCAAAAAACCCATTTTTGGGGTACAAAACCCCCCCAAAATACCCCTTCGGATAGGTCGATCCGTCTGGTTTTCGAACTTAAAGTCATAAATGCTGCTTTACACGTTTGTACCAAATTTCATCAAAATCGGACCTTTTTTACGAGAGTTATCGCACCCACGGACACACATATATATATATATATATATATATATATATATATATATATATATATATATATATATATACAGTTTCGAACGAATGGTGTTTTTGGGGTCTGGGGACCTCAAAACGAAAAGTTATCATGGTCCCGGGCCTAGGTCTTACCATGCCGACTACGGTAATAGCTTCTTCCCTATAGGGGAAATTCGCTAAAAACTCCACATTTCTTTCTACCAATCAGTTTAGCTCTACAAAACAATCATTTTGGCGTTTTAATTGTTGTTTTACGTTCAACCGTTGCAGAGATATTCAAAGTGCTAAACACAGTACGTTGTCCAATGTTATCCTTATGGAGAATAAATAGAATGTTATATTTTGATTATTTATGTATGTATATTGATGAAACTTGGTATGTGGCTTCATCTAGTTGTGGTATATTGATATTAGTACAAAAAAATGGTTTTTGTTGATTTTTCCCAGTAGCAGCAAACCTGCATACTCGGTCCCCATGTTATTCATATGGAGAATAAGTAAAGTTTTATATCTCCCTTAGTTGTGAACCTAAATTAATAAAACTTGGTATGTAGATTCAACTGGTTGAGTTATATTGATAATTGCATTTATCTTAATCAGTATACAAGAGATATATGTTTTTTATTTCTTATAAGAATAACATCGGACAATATACTTAGTTTACTGCTGAATGGAAATTGAAATATTCTCCACAACCATTAGCCGAATAGCCTACTAACGAAATACTAATTTAACCGTGTGTGGATTGGAGTACTAATTTTTAATCTTTTAGAGCTTTTTATGGCAATGAGATAAAACTGTTGAAACCTGCTAAAAATATTTAAAGTTTATGGTACTAAGAAAGGTAAAAAAACTGAAGTTTGGGATCTCTTAAGCCCTGTAATTTCTGAACCCAAATTTTTCTAAAAAATCAGGTGGTATATTTTATTAGAAACCTAATATAAACCACCAAATAAAAAATCCAAAGATTTCGAAAGCGGCTCCTCAAAACTGCTCCAGACCTATATACTACGTTGTTGGGAACCAAAATATTATGAATACCTCTTTGTTCTTCCCTCAGGGCTCTGCCTTTACTATTACTCCCAACTTTTAATTTTAACGTATGATTCGTTGGATTTATTTTGTTAAAGCAGCATCTCCTGAAAGATGTCCCCACGTTTGATACGCCGCCCTACTCAACCATAGACCTCCACCGCACAGGAAAATTTTCTATGTTATTATTTACGCCTTTTTTAGTAATTTTAGAAAATTTTCAATTATACAAAAAATTGTTGTTATTTTCTTTTAACCCCGACCTTAGAGCTCCGCCTCGCTGGCTTTAAAAGTTGCCTTGTTAAATTTATAGAGGAAAGATGATCCTTGGGTAAGCGTTCGGGAGTTCGGGTCAGCGTTCGGGTTGAGTACTACTAGCTGGTCAGACAGACATTATTCTGTCCTAATGTCACTGAATTTGTTTTATGTCAAAAATTCTCGTTCTTTTTCATGATGAGCTCGTTAGCTACGCTCACATGACTATGTTTATATAGAGCTTGCTTCGGTATTGAAAATGAGTTGCTATTCAAATAGATTTATTATTTCTATAATAAACATATGTTTATATGCTTTTCAAGTATGTTTAGATATCATCCTTATAACAGCTGTTTGATGAAACTAAATAACTAACATACAATCCGGACTTTGTTTTATGTATTTAGATAATGAAAATCACTTAATAATATCTTGCCATGACAACGTTAATATACACTAGGCAGAAATACGGATTTTAGCAATTCGAAATTTAAGTAATTGCACAACGCCATCTGTAGAGCCTGATATAAGCGTAGGTTATATTATATAAATCAAACAGGAAAGTTGGCCGGGCTGGTAAGGGCCCTCACTTGCATTTAGGGTGTAGACCAGAGCCTGTACAGACCTAAATTCAGCCCTGGCCGTCTGTATGCAGAACTTCAAACATGCTAGAATCCAGAATCATTGCCCCTGTCTCGTGTACATTCTATGTGCCTAAGAGTAAAAATATGTTATAGTCAATCAATAAAAATGCTGAATTATTTTGACTCAATCCTATCCTACACTATAATATGAGTAAGGTTTGCATGCTCGCTTGCTTGGTTGATTGCTTGCAACTCTGATCTCAAAAACGGCTCCAACGATTTTCTTGAAAAATAACTAATGTGTCCTTCCAACTACTTGTGTTGTAAAACCTGATATCTGGGTTAAAAATAAGTTCTAGACATGTCCCATCCCCAAAAAAATCAAATAATGTAAAAAGCCGCTATGGAAAATTGAAAAAATCACATTGGGCTTTTAGAGATTAAAATAAAAGCAAAAGAGTCATAACAGCTGTTCAAAATCTTTCAGCGAACTCTCAAAGTTATACTCATATAGTTTAAGTACTACCTGGGGCTGAGATTTGCTAGGGAAAGGTCAATCTTGTTTATGACTTGGAGTTGTTTTTCACTATGTACCCTACTAACGAGCATTTTTGAGGTCACAGCAGTTGTTATTATAATGCACCTTTGAGTCATTCTGGATATGACCACTCTACATGTAATCTTCATTCAAAGGATTTATTATCTGATTTCATGGAACCACATGGAACTCATGTTGTTTATGATTATTAACATGTGATTTCCTGAGAGCAGAGATTAAAAGATTTGAGAGAAGATTACATATATAGAGTAGTAAAATAAATCAAAGGGATATTGAGCTATAAATAACAACTGGAGTGACCTTAAAAATGTAGAAAAGAGGTAAATGAGTTATACAAATCTGATTATCAGTAGGGGGAAGTGGTGAAATATGCTCCAAGTCATCTAAACAAACTGACTGGCCTTCCCCCGAGCAAAGTTCGGCCCCCAGGTATCATATACTCTAATATGAGTAAGGTTTGCTTGTATGTTTGCTTGCTTGCGACACTGATCTCAAAAAACGGCTCCAACGATTTCCTTCAAAGGTTCAAAATAACTAATTTCTGGGATAAAAATAAGTTCTAGACAGGCCTCATTCCCAGGAAATATCAAATAATGTAAAAAAACTAAAATGATAGGTTAAAAAAATTAACATTGGGCTTATGGAGTTTTAAATCAACACAAAAGAATTTTATCAGCTGTTCATAATCAACCAGGGAATTGTCAAAGTAATACTCATGTTTTTTATGATTATTAACATGTGGTTTCCTGAGAACAAAGATTAAAAGATTTGGGCGAAGATTATATATATAGAGTAGTAAAATAAATGAAAGGGACATAGAGCTATAAATAACAACTGGAGGAACCTTAAAAATGTAGAAAAGAGGCAAATGAGTTATACAAATCTGATTATCAGTAGGGGAAAGTGATGAAATATTACTCCAAGTCATCTAAACTGACTAACTGGCCCTCCCCCGAGCAAAGCTGGGCCCCCCAGGTACTGTCGTGTTAAAACGGATATGAGAAGGGTGTTACCACTCCAGTAGTCAGTAGTATTTTTTATTTATATTAGTCCTAAATTATCTGTTCTTGCCGTTGTGGAGTTAAAACGGATATGGGAATGGTGTTACCATTCCATTAGTAAAATGTTTGGCTTATTAATTATCTTTTCTTGCTGTTGTGGAGTTAAAACGGATAACAGAAGAGTGTTACCAATCCAGTACCTGCCTACATATCTTTAAAAATTCAGTCTTCGTTCATCCTCTTACGGGAAGAATGAGCGTACACCTAGTATCTGTAGGATCATGTAAAAAAGGTTTGTTTGATTATTCTAATCCCTTGGGTTTATAAAAATTAAAATCTATGATTTATGGTAAGAATATAGCAAGACTTAGAGGGTTCATACATTTTTTTCTGGAATCACCATAGTTCAATTAAGCCTAGTTAAACTCCAAAGTTTCATGAAGACTGATCAATACTGAAGATATGATTTTTGTCTTGCTTATGTCACAGTCAGTCCGTGGCCTCGGATGAGCGGCGGCCGGCATATTAATAGAAACTTTAAAGGGCTATAAAATGGAAACCGTAAGAGGTAAGTCAATAAAACTTGGTATGGTTGTTTATCTATGCTAAAGGAAAGTTTCATCAAATTCTGAGACTATTGGAGTTTTAGCTTGGTTGAGTTGATATGGAATGATCCATGAGTGGATATTGGTATAAATGTATGTTTTTACACTGATTTTGAGTTTTAAAAGTTTATTATATGGAAATTCACTTCCCTCAGATCAGCGTGCTGCGTGCAAACTCATTTAAGAAGTTATTGAGGACATTTTCCATCACTGAAAATTGGATACGGTACATGGATACTTGGTGCTCCACCCAGTTGACCTGGTTGCAGGCGCTGTCAATCATGTGGTCATAATGACCAACATATCACTAACTAGTGAACAAAATTCTATTCAAGAAAATTTAGGAGCTCTCAATCATTCTATAAAAACTGAATATTCAATAAAGAATTTAATTTGTAAACTTATTAATTTTGGTTTGTTGTTTATTATTGGGTGGGAGATGTTAAAACATGTTCAGATCTGAATATATTGGCATTTTTTTCAAACATTATGGGGTTGGGTTAAATTGCAAAATTGTTTCTAAAACGGGTGCTCCAGCCAGGTGTGGTGTTAATACATTCCTGTCTGTATAAGTTAGTCTACAATGTTGACAGCAAGTTCAACAATATACAGACAGGGTAAACTGTGAGCAGTCCCAAACTAATGAGCAAGTTACGGTACCGTAGTGTTTAAATATCGAAAGACACTTTTATTTGGTTACCCCTTTAAGTGCTAAGGATCAATACATCAGCTTTTGAATCTGCCACCAATAAACATTATTACTGCTGCATAACCGATTGTACTGCTACGAGCTCAGTTTGCAGTCTGTGTATGACATGTGGTGTAACCTATTAGAAACAAACTGAACTACCTTGTCCAGCGCCTAGGCTCTAATAACCCTGGTCTGCTACAGCTGCTAGTCTGATCAGTGGCTGTGTGGTCAAAGGCGCTATCTTCCCGGCCGGCGGTAACACTTAGAACGAGGGTTTGAATCCCATCACAGTCGGTGGTTTTTATGTGCAACTCAGAGAGTTCACCTGTCTCACACTTAGAACGAGGGTTTGAATCCCACCACAGTCGGTGGTTTTTATGTGCAACTCAGAGAGTTCACCTGTCTCACACTTAGAACGAGGGTTTGAATCCCACCACAGTCGGTGGTTTTTATGGGCAACTCATAGAGAGTTCACCTGTCTGTGGCAGAGTTGAAGAGGATAGGTAAAAACTAGCAAAACATTTTATCAGATGTGCAACTCACAAAGAATCCATCCTTCCCATCAGCACGGACCCAGTTGTTTAAGGTCCGCCCTCCCATTCAACTGCCACAGAGAGGTGAACTCTCCATGAGTTGCACTTAAAAACCACCGAATGTGACGGGATTTGAACCCTCGATCCAAGTGTTACCCCCGGCCGGGTAGGCTTCGCCTTAGACCACACAGCCACTGATCAAACTAGCAGCTAGAGCGGACTAGGGGGTATTAAGAGCCTACGCGCTGGACGAAGTAGTTCAGTTTGTGTCCACTAGGCTATACCACATGTCAGACACAGACTGCAAACTGAGCTCGTAACGGTACAATCGCTTATGCAGCAGTAATTCAATTCAATTCAAAATTCTTTATTCATAGGCAGTACACAAAGTATACATTGAATAGTGTCAAGTGTATTTTCTTACATCTAATACATATTTGCAACAAATTAAATCAAACATACATTTTTTAAGTAAAGCAAAGTAAATAATTGTTATTTAATCACATTTTTAAACTATAACGTTATTACATTTTCCCAGATGCTCAGGGAAACTTGCTCGTGTTCATAGAGGGTACATAGAACTTCTCGTGGTACATAGAAGGTACCATAAACCCTCTACATTACCTTTCAAGTTTTACGAGAGGTGGAAAAATTCATTTAATGAGTAGGGAGCTATGCTAATCAGATATTCTTTTAAGAATTTTTTTGAATTTGATATTGTCATTTTCTAATTTGATTTCCCTGGGAATATACTCTAAAAACTTTAGTCCCATGTATGTTGGTTTCTTCTCAAAAAATTTCAGTTTATGACGACTTGTAATAATCTTGTCTTTATTTCTGGTATTATGCTGGTGAATTGAGGAGAAGTAATCCAGATGTGTTACCGGTATTTCACTTTTTGCTGTTAAAATGGAATTAAAAATATATCTATAATATATACAGCCGCATGTGTAACTCACTGACTGACTGACTGACTGACTGACTGAGGTATACGAATTCTAGACCACTTCTAAATGAGCTAGAAACCTGAAATTTTGCATGCAGGTAGCTTATAGCTTGTAACCCCCAGGAAAATCGCCAAAACCGACATTTTGTTATTTCAACCCCCCTTAAAAAAATATTTAAAACCCCCAAAAAAGGCTTATTTTAAAATTATAGTTTTTGAGCTCTAGCGCGCGAACGGATGGTCCTATCAAAAAACGGACACCACCACGTGCCACGGATTTTGCAAGATCTACAACTTTGGTCCTATGACTTTTTGTCGTATCTTGTCTCCTTCACCCTTAGATAGCTCTAGATTTTTTCAAATTTCGAGATTTTGTGGCGGTTTTTTATTTCCTATCACGTTAATATACTTGATGGAGGCCTAATATTGGGCACGCAGTATGTCTACATCACACTTAGTAAATAGCAGCAGAAATATGACCAGTTTTTATTAATTAAACCTGTCGAAAAATGAAAAAAATCTAAATATCTTTAGATATGACCGTTTTCTTAGTATAAGTAGTGGTGTATTGGGGGTTCTGTGCCAATTTATATTATTGGACATACACGTGACACCAATAATACTTGAGCTAGAGACGTGAGATTTTGCATGCATGTGCCTTGCACCTTTCCTTCCCAAATCCTACTGTTTTTAGTTTGAACTATCTCAACAAAATAATCATTTGTGAATACAAAAATCAAAATGTAGTATTTTTTTATTTGAGCTCTAGCGGCCGAACGGGTTGTCCTATCGAAAAACGAAGACCACCATGTGCCACGTATTTTAGACGAACTACAACTTTAGTCCTATGACATTTTGCCGTATCTCACCCCCTTCACCTTTAAATAGCGCTAGATTTTTAAAATTCAAACTTTTTTCATAGATTTGTTTGTGGTTTTTAATGGTTTGTCGCTCTAATATAGAACTTAGAGGCCTAATACTTATCACACAGTATTCCTATATTACAATTAGTACCAAGCAATACTACCACGACCAGATTAAGTATCTTAAACACCCAAAAAAAACAAAGTTTTTGAGCTCTTGTAGACTTTTGTTTTTTTTTTGGTACATTTTTTATGTTGCGCTCTGTCGAGGGTAAAATCCTTTATAAATCATGCCATATTTTTTGCAGAAGGCCTGTAGTTACCCAAAGTCATCAGTTGAGGGTATTATTGTTTTTTCAAGCACTTAGGTAATACATGGAGGCTTAAAATTTAACATACTACGTCTCCATGCCAAGTAGTATTCATCAACAGGCAGATGACCGGATTTTATAGGTTAAACCGTTAAAAATAATCAAAGCCCTGGAATAGTTGTAGAATTTAAGTCATAAATAGAATTTGGACCAATTTACATTAAATTGTGGCCAAACAGCGACCTGGGGGCAAAGCCCCCACAGGGGTCTGGGGGCGGAGCCCCCAGCGAGCGAAGCGAGTTGTCCATATACAGTTAATATTTTAAGACCAATAAAATGTTTTTTTGCAGATACATTCTGTTTTAAATTAAGCATTATTCTAATGGCACTTTTTTGTTTTTTTAATATGTTGTCAAGGTTAAATTTTGATGTTGCTCCAAATAAGCAAATTCCAAAAGAAATATGGGAGTGAATATACGCAAAATAAATGTTTCGTAATGTATTAATACTACAATAGGCAGGCATTTTTTTCAGAGCAAAGAGTCCAGAGCTGATCTTAGTTAAGATTTTGTTCACATGGCCATTCCAATCTAAATGCTGATCTATAAGTAACCCAAGGAAATCAGTGCTGGAATTAATTTCAATATTTTGGGAATTAAGCGTTACTACTGGTTCTTGCCATTTTTTGTTTTGTTTTGTTTTAAATTGAACAAGATTAGTCTTATCTAAATTTAACGATAAATTGTGTTCCATTAGATAGTTAGTAATACTCTCCATTTCTACCTGGCAATGCATTGTAGTTTCTTCCAATGTATCAGATGTTATCTTCAAGTTTGAATCATCCGCATACAAACACAATTTGGATGCTGGCTTATATGATAAAGTATTATCAATATCTTTAAGATAGCATAGGAATAGTAATGGTCCTAAAATGGACCCTTGAGGAACTCCAAATTTAACTGGCCGAAGTTCTGACGATGCCCTAATAATTTTGTTATATTTAGTAAGGGAGGTAATTTCTACATACTGACAGCGATCACAAAGAAAAGAATTAAACCAACTCAAAGAGTTTTTTGATATGCCAAGATATTGTAATTTTTCCAATAGAATGGAGTGCTTTACGCTATCAAAAGCTTTAGATAAATCCATAAATATGCCTGTTGTGCATTTTCCCTTGTCGACTGACTCAACTACTGATTCTACGAATGAGACTGCAGCACTGATCACTGATCTTCCTGATCTAAAACCATGTTGAATATCATCAAATAAATTATGTTTTTCAAAATAGTTATTTAATTGAATTGAAACTATTTTTTTCATATATTTTTGATATTGATGGGAGTAAAGATATTGGTCGATAGTTGTTTATATTTGTTACTTCACCTTTTTTTAATACGGGAATAATTTTGGATTTTTTAAGCAGGGTGGGAAAAGAACCAGTGACAAATGATGAATTTATTAAGTGGCTCAATATACCACTAATTTCCTTTTTTACTTCTTTTATGACTGTTACTGGGACTTCATCATATCCACTTGAGTTTATATTTTTCAATGAACTTATGACTTTTTCCACCTCATTACTATCAACAGGGATAAAACTAAAAGTAGGTTTGAACAATTCTTTTGTGTTATTTGTTATTTGAAATTCATAACTACTTACATTGTGAACATTTGAAATACCATTATCCTTTACCATACTAGAAAAATGGTCATTAAACAAGTTAGACACCGCTTTTGGATCCGATATAGTTTTCCCTCCTGATTCTAAAGATATCCCTTTAATTAATTTCTGACTTTTTCCACCAACTTCTGAATTTATTATTCCCCACACAGTTTTTTGGACATTAGAAGATTTACAGATTTTATTTTCAAAGTAATTTTTTTTGCTTTTATTTAATGCATGTTTAAGATTAATTTTCAACTGCTTAGCTACGTTTTTTAAATTAACATCTCTATTTTGTCTAAACTCCTTTGTAACTTGAACAACTTGTTTACTTTTATTTTTAATCTCTTCGGTTAACCAATTGTTCTTTTTATCTATTACTGTGATTAATGTTTTTGGGAATGCTTGCTCGAAAAAAAAGATGAAAGTACTATGAAATAAATTATATTTTTTGTCAATAGGGGCAAAATATATATCTTCCCACGTCTCATTTTTTAAAAGGCTAGAAAAGTAATCTATGTTTTCAGCAGAAAATTTACGAATTGCTTTTTTTATTGGCTGATTTTTCTTTTTCTCACAATTTGGAGGATTTATAGCCAATATTTTACCATCATGGTCTGATATACAAGTTATCACTCCTTCAACCTGAATGTGGGATTTATCTTTGTTTTTTATTAAAAAATTATCAATGGCAGTTTCTGAACTCTCTGTAACCCTGGTAGGTAAATTAACTAAATACCGCATATCGTGGCTTATTAAGGTTTCTTTCAACAATCTGTATTTGCTATCATTTCCCAAGACATCAATGTTAATGTCACCGCCTATTATTATTGTATTAAATTTCTTAGCCAAAAATTCTATGAAATTGCTTAGTCTGTTTAAAAATATCTGAACATTAGAACTGGGGGATCTGTATATTCCTACTAAAACAAATTTATAATTATTTATATTATAACTAGCAGCACAAAACTCAAATTGCTTTTCCTCCAAAATCTGGTCAGAAAATGACTTGGGGAAAACCACTTGTCTCCACTCAGTATCATCACCAGAGAGAATTACAACACCACCCTTGGTTGTGCTTTGCCTTGAGTAAAAAGAATTGATCTGATAGTTCTTAACATTAATTCGGTAACAATGTTTATTTGTGGCAGATTCAAAAGCTGATATATATCGGTCCTTAGCACTGAAAGGGTTAATCCAAACCAAGCCCATGAGTTATGTTGGTGTAGTTTGATCATCCGCAGTATCCCCACGCCTACTTTCTATCCTGATTGGACCTTTACCTAAAGGAACCTTATAATGCACAACATTGTTTGTCAAGCATAGCAGGTAAATAGAGCCAGAAGCATCAGAACAGGCAAAAAATTAAAATGTTTTCAGATTTCCATAAAAACTAGAATAAGTAGCCTATATATTTTAACACCGTTTTTGTTTTTTTAAAGGTTTTTATGTGGAAATTCACTACCCTCACGTCAGCGTGCTGCATGAGAACTCGTAATTTATACAAACCGGTACAGTAGAGCTTATAGAGCCAAGCAACGCAAGATACAAATCAAAAGAAACAAGCCACAGACTTCCAGACAGACGAAAGACGAAGACGAGACAATCAGAGTATGATTGGTGATACAATCGTTACACCATGAAATACAGAATTAATCAAATTAATTTGCATATATTTTGATTATTAGTAGCCTGCATTGTTATTTAAAAATGCATATATAATATTGGCTATAGTAAATATATCCTAATTATTCTAAATAAAAAAACTGTAGGGCCTATGTCGATAAATATTGTAGGAAAATATCGATAGGCCTACCGTGCATATATATGATGCCAAATGTCAATACAGAAAATAAGTTAATTGATCAATAACCTTAAAATATTGATCTTTCCGATGTATCGAATATCGATAGTTTGTTACCAAACACTACTAATAGTTTTCATAATGAGTTCCAGGAGGCAAAGTATGCCTCCTAGTCTTTATTTGCCAGGAACAAATTTCATATAGTTGCTCCCTACAGAATAATTGAGTAGATGTTGAGTGAAACAATCAGTGATAAATATTTAACATCAATAAGTTTACTAGGCCTAAATGTTGAAAGAGATCAAGATTACTACATGTTGAAAGATGTTTTGCAAGTTATAACACGATTCCCACGAATTTTAAGGCTAGAGAATAGGATTACAACTAATAATCTCTGTAGGCTACAGCTAAAACTAACCTCTAATTTTCTTGGGTTTGTCCAGCTTAAATTGAAGTCTGCCCGTGACATTTGTGCCTGCATAATAAGCACCAGTTGGACTGTCAAGTACTATTTGAAAATTCGTTAGTCCCATGGCATTTAAATACCAATCAAAATGTAAAACTAACTACCTACAACAAATTGAATTTTATATTCAGTGAAGCACTAATAATTGCCCTATTACTCATTCATTGAACATTGAACTGAATCCTGTTATAAGATGCCACGCTCTCTAAGGAATTTCAATTGAAATTGAAACCATTTCTAAATATAAACACTGGCTCATCCTCACGTTCACGTTAGGGTTGTTAAATATTTCTGTACCGGTGACTTTGGCGCTAATATTTGTTCGGCACTAAAGGAGCTGGTGCCAGGAAATTGTTCTAACCAGCTCCAGTGACTTCGGTGACAGTACGAATTCACTCACTCAAAAGTCGCTGTCACTGTTTGGTTGTTTCAATGTATCCCCGCTAGGTTCGTGGCGCTGTCGCTGGAGCTGGAGCTGGGCGCTGGCGCTGGCACTGGTCACTGTCACCGGTCGCTGTTTGGTTGTTTCGAGGTCGTGGCGCTGTCGCTGGAGCTGGGAGCTGGAGCTGGCACTGGTCACTGTCACTTGTCGCTGTTTGGTGGTTTCGAGGTATCGCCTCTAGGTTTGTGGCGCTGGCACTGTTTGGAGCTTGGCGCTGTTTGGTGCTTGGCGCTGTCGCTGAAGCTTGGAGCTGGGCATAGACGAGATGGACGAACTACGAACCAGCGCCAGTGACTTCAGTGACAACACGAGCCCGCATTGTTCATGCAAGTCGCTGTTTTGCGTTTACTAACTAAAGCGCTGTTAATACAATTTTCCGATGACTGTTATTTGTATAATTAAGTAGTCTTTTTACAAGCTTTCTTTATTTATGATTTAGTAACAACTTTATTATTTTACTTCTAGGTAATTAATATTTTTTTAGTGATACTCCTAAATGTTTTCGTAGATAAATGAGAATTTGTAGTTGTACTAAGAATTTTAATTATTACTTGTTGTTCCTATTTTATGAAATATATTTAATTCTAATGCCAATAAGTGAGCTGTTGATTCCTTATAAGGTCATGATTAACTTTGATAAATAACAGTGTCAAAAAGGGGTAATTTATCGCTGGAGTTGTTACGATGAACTGCGGGAGTAACTGGTGCCAAGTCACCGGTAAAAGTAACTGATATTTCTTTGGCGCTGTCACTGAAGTCACTGATCCAGCAAAGTCACTGGATCGCACATCTCTAGTTCACGTCCGTCTGAAACAGAAACAGCTGAGTGTGAGTGAGCTGTGCCAGCCAGTGTTTCCACACAGCGGTAAAAAATATCCCACGGGCTGATACAAAAAATCCCACTTTATCCCACACTTCACCTTATAAAATCCCTCTAAATATCCCACACTTTCCCACTGATTTTTCAAACAGTGCAACACAGCAACTTGTTAAATTAAATATTATATGATATGATAGAGCTTATTTAGATCTACTAATTACCTATATTTTACATTTTAATACCTCAAAGGATTTTGAGTAATGCCATAAAGCTGGCAAGTGAACTAACTTAAATTATTTAGTTCCGTGAGAGGTATTAATATTTATAATGGTACTAAAGAATATGACACTGGTAATAATAATAGCAAATATTTTCCTTGTTAATTCCAACATGGCCAGGATATTTCCTCTCATCATTCATTGGTGTGATTTAGAGTTCGTTCTTCGTCCTGTGGCGTTTATAAAATAATAATAGGTGCAATAAAATAGGTAAAATAATAACAACTTGGGAAATTGGAAACCCCGCAACTGTCTGTACGACGAGAAAATCAACTAGACGAAGTGCTACTGCCATAGTACAGTACTGTAGTTAGTCTGTGCTACCATAGACTAACTACTATAGTTAGTCTATGGTGCTACTGTGCTAAAGTGGTCTGGTCGCCAGGGTTGTAAGCAAACTAGCAGACGTTATGCCGATTTCCAAAATATCCCACTTTATCCCACAATCCCATTTTATCCCACAAGCACTCAAAATATCCCATATATGGGGTAAAAACCCCTTAAGTGGAAACACTGGTCCCAGCTGCCAGCCCAGCAGACTAGTTCCTAAAAAAGCGCGTCGCGTCACCAGTGCCAGCTGAGTTCAACGTTGACTGTAGGTAAACCACGTAGACCACCCCAATGTTTCTAACCCAGTTCAGCTGCTTTATGATCAGTTTTGACCACTATAGTAGCAAACATTACCCACTCAGCTCAAACAGACTGTGCGCCAATTATTTCGTATAGAGGAATACTGTACAGTATTTTCAAGCTACGACTAAGACCTTATATGAACTGTACATAATATTAATTCCATTATATGGACATTATGTATTTTAATAGCAATGTATCAAAGACAATTTACATCTAAAATACCCCCGTCACAGCAAACCTACGTACTCAGCGAATTTCCAATGCATGCATATGTTTCTCACTACCACATAAAGCCACTTACCAAGTCTCATAAAAATACATAAATAAATAAGTGATCTATAGCATTTTATTTATTCTCCATTAGAATAACATTAGGGCTGAGTACGCAGGTTTGCTGCAACAAGGATCACAAAATATGTGTTTTTATGCAATTATCAATATTATCTCAACCAGGTGAAGCTACATACTAAGTTTAATTAATTTATGTTCATAATTAAGGGAATCATTACATTTTACTTATCCTCCATAAGAGTAACATGGGGGCTGAGTACGCAGGTTTGCTGCTACGGGAATAATCAACAAAAAATCAATTGTTTGTGCAAATATCAATATACCGGTACTACTTGAAGCCACATACCAAGTTTCATCAGCATACATTCACAGTGGCGTAGGTATTCAAGGGGGGGATACAAAAACTGTGTTCGTGACTAGCGCGGATACCGGTATACATAATTGAATACATCGTTGACGTGTCCCTTACATTCATAATTATTGATATAGGCCTAGGCCTACACATCCAAGACATAAACCAATGATACAAAGTAACCAGTATTTGTAACAGGACTAAAATGTACTGCTTGTATCCAGTTGTAATCAGTACTAGAAAGCTTGAAATTAATCGTTAAGCTACGGTTGCCAAGTCACCGGAATACCTAAGAGATTACCGGAGTTTTAAAATTAAAAATTTAGCTCCGGGGAATTTCCTTGAAAAATTAAAAATCCCCCCTTTTTGAAATTGTTCCCGAAAATGTGTTGAATAACACAAATTTTGTGTTGAAATCCTATCTGTAAACGGAAATGTATTTACGTTTGCAACTTCATGGTCATGCTGCAACGATTGCCAAATAAGCTAAACCCTTATTTCCCTGTTCACTCTAACCCCTATTATTTGTTACTCTTTAGCTTTATTTCGTCGGGAAATATCGTTGGTTTTTACATATATATTTACGGTTATACAACGCTGAAAATCAGTATGAAGGTTTATGGCTCCCTGCAGTTCATTAAATTACAAATCTAATATGGCAACCATAAGTTAAGCACATCACTAAGACCGTCTAGACGTCAAGGTCAAGGTCAGGTGCGCTAGTTGCTAGTTGACGAACTGGCTGCTAGGGTGAGGGTAGATTGTTCGGTGACTCACGTCCCAAATATGCAATGCGCAAATACCGTGCCTGTGCTGGTGCAGTTCATTTGCTACTATTTATTGTACGCGAACAATATTCGTAATATATAATAAGATATTTTGGAGATATTGCACACATATTTTTTTTGTTTTTCAGTAAAAGCATTTATTTTTAATCAAAAGGCATAAGCTTGATTTCAGGAAGATATAAATTTTTATTATTCCAAGTTTCAGGGGAGGGAATATATCCCCCTGATCCCCCCCGTACCTACGCCACTGTACATTCATAAATAATCGAGATTTCAAATTTTATCTATTCTCAATAAGGATAACATTGGACAACGTACTGTGTTTAGCACTTTGAATATCTCTGCAACAGTTGGGCGTAGAATCATAATTTAAACACCAAAATGATTATTTTTTGGAACTGAACTGGTAAAAGCAAATGTGAAGATTACATTAAAATAAACTGAGGAAAAGCCATAAACCTTTTTCCCCATAAGATTAACATGGGAGATTTTATGAGTAGGTTTTTTGGATTTTCTCCACAACCACTTAACCTAGGTTAATAATTCAAAATACTATATTATTTGTTTCTTTTAAGCTCTACAACATGGTCAAAACCAAAATTAAGTTTTAAGAAACTTTAGGGTGAAAAATGCAAAAATTGATTTTTGGAAAATTTAAAACCCCCATAAACCCCCCTTTCCCATGGTCCGATGTTTCTGGTTTTCGAACTTAAGGTCATGAATGTCACTTTAAACATTTGAGCCAAATTTCATCGAAATCGGACGTTTTTTACTCAAGTTATTGTGTTAACGGACACATATATAGATATATAAATACATTTATATAAATTTTAACGAATAGTGATTTTGGCATCTGGGGACCTCAAAACTAAAAGTTATCATGGTCTCGGGCTTAAGTCTTACCATGAGACCTACGGTAATAGCTTCTTCCCTATCGGGGAAATTCGCTAACAGGCGGTAATGTCAATGTCTTAAAGTTACAGAAAAATACCAATGTTTAAATACATCGACAATTAATATGATCCATATAAGCTAATTAGGTAATTCTAATTTGGAAGCAAAAAGAGGCTACAAAAACACTAGACCCAAATAATGTTGTTCAGAGAACTCTGGTGTTTTGCTAAACTTTTATTTTAAATATATCAATTTTGTTTCTCACTGTCTTAAAATGAACTTTCATTTAATATTCTATTATTACCAGCTGAGTGTCAATTTTAATGTTTATTCTTTTGTTTACATTCTTTGTCCTAAAATAAATATACCATGTTTTTGTACAACTCAAGGTGAAAGTTTTATTTTGTATTTATCTCTTGGTCCTCCGATTATCTCCCATGATAACCCATATACATTTTTGGTCCTCCGGGCCGGATAGGAATCATCGCTATGGATATTAATGTTCAGTTTATCAATAATTCAATAACCTATACCCTTTCTATCAACAACTTTACCGCTTCATCCAACTGTATCCAATTCATAATATTACCCGCTCTCTCGTCACTCTACTAGAAGGTATGTGTACTCACTCGTCATTCTACTAGAAGATTTATGTACTCCATCGTCATTCAGCTAGAAGATATGTCTACTATCTCCTTACACTTGGCTGTTGTGAACCCATTAATGAGTTTAACTTAGACTACATTCTCAAGACTACTAGGTTAATTAGTGTTTATTAATCTAAAGTAAAAACACTCAAAGTATTCAGTATTTATTCTTTAGTATTTTTAAACATGGCACCACCTCGAACCACCGAGTTTAAAGCTGACATGTACAAACGCATGATGCCAATCATAAAAACCCGCCTAATGAGTATCAAATCTGCGGTTGATAAATTATATTTGCAGTCCGAATCTCTGTCGGTTATTGAACATAAGAAGCTCGACGCGTATTTGAGTGAGGTACAGAATAAAAAAACCGAATTTGAATCATTATTACAGCGCGCCACCATGCTGAACGACGATGAAAACTTGCCTGATGAAGTACTTATGCGCGATCAAGATGACATTTGCGAAATTTTCATTGATATTTCGAGTCTTATTGAAGCGCTTCTAAACCCATGTAATGTGTCACCTCCCGCTGAAACAAGCAGTGGCAACTGTACTTCTACCATAAAGGGGTGCACACACCGGAGCGGTACGGCGGAGCGGTAGCGGTGCGATATTCGCGCGGTGATTTAGTACAATGGAAGTAAATGAGAGCGGCCACACTGGAGCGGTGCGAGCGGTAGCGGTATACCGCCCGCACCACCGCACCGCCGAGATGCAGCATGTTCCATTTCACCGCCCAGCGGTGACAGCGGTGCCGGTTCGACGAGCCTGGCATTTGTGTCCAGGACTCTAAGCAATCAATATGGCAACTGAGCTCCTGATCGAAAATGTATATTTGTACTCTGTGCTTTACCAACTAGATCACCGTGAGTACAAGAACATTAAGAAGAAGGATAGGATCAGGAGAAATCGCCTCTCGGAAGTGTGTATCTTCTTTTCGAATTAAATCACTAATTAGCTCAAGCAGTTCGTTAAAACATGCCATTGTCATTCTGAAATAAATGTAAAAACGTTTCTCGTCTTTTCTCAGTTCAAGCATCAATGTATGGTATTCGCCATGCTCAAATCGCCTTTTGTTGATGTCATGTACCCACTCCCTATTTTTGCGATCGTCGTCTTCAGCTACAGCAAACAATAGCAACATTTTTTCCTCGTCGTCTGATGAAAACATATTTATAACTAACAACACACCGCACTTGTTGACTGCACACTCATAAATGAGAACGAAAAATTACTGTAGACTGCTGTCACCGCTGCGGTGCGGTATCGCTCCGGTGTGAACGCCCCAGCGATACCGCCGCGGCGGTGATGGTGGGTGGGGGAGATGAAAAAACGCGCCGATACCGCCACCGCTCTCACCGCTTCAGTGTGTGCAGGCCTTAACATCACAATTGCGTCTACCTAAACTTGACCTTCCCACCTTCCACGGGGAACTTACATCTTGGACCTCATTCATTAATTTATTCAATACTACGATTCATCGTAATGATACCATTCCCGATGTTATGAAATTCCAGTATCTTTTAAGTGTACTTCGCGGGGAACCTTTCAATCTAATAAAAAGTCTAAATTTAACAGCAGAGAATTACGTGATCCCATATAATCTTCTTCATGATCGCTACCATAACATACGGAGGTTGCAATCCCTGCACCTAAGTCAACTTTTGGATCTACCAGCAATTTCTGCTTCAAATATTCAATCCTTACGACAGTTTGTCAATTCATTCACTGAAAACACCCAAGCTCTCTCTGCCCTCAAATGCTCTGTTCATGAGTCTAACCCTCTACTCGCAACTGTATTATTACGCAAGATGGATGCTGAATTGCGTAAACGTCTTGAAAACTTCCGCTCTAACGTACATTCAACTAAGCACACAATGCCTGAGGTAACTGAAATCATTGATTTCTTAACTACAGAGTGTAATCAAACTGAAGACGCCACACTGCATTCCATATCCCAAGCCACTGAGACTAACACCATATGTGTTCGTAACGGAAGATTTGCTAATCAAAATATACATTCTCCTCGTAAAACCGTAACCATGATTGCTACTGACTCCTCGTCATCACTCACTCAATCGTACTGTTCACTTCTCCCGTGTTTTGCATGTGATCAAACCTCACACAAAATATATTCATGCCCAGTGTTTAGTAAGAATGAGCGTTATCAACTCGTGAAATCCAAAAAACACTGCATTTCATGCTTAGGGACTCATGATCTAAAACACTGTCAATCGAAGTCCACGTGTCGTATTTGTCATAAGCGGCATCATACACTTTTGCATTTCAGTGGCGAAAACTGCCATATAAGTCAAGTCCCGCTTGCCAACGTGTACCGGTCAAATCTAATACATTTAGTAAGGCCAATTCAACTGCTAACGAGAAATTATCCGTCACCTTGACATCCCATGATTCATCTTTGACTTCCGCTTCAAGTGTCACAGTTCTTCTTGGAACCTTTTTAATCCAACTTAGATCTTCCGATGGAACTTCGCATGTTTTTCGAGCTCTCCTTGACTCGAGGAGTATGTGCGACCTTATATCGGAACATGCAGTTAATATTCTCAATACTCACCGACACAAATCAGATGTTCAGTTAACAGGTATAAGTCACAGTGTAACTCGTAATCGAGGACAAATTTTTGCAGACATTGAGACATTGTCCGGTCAACAGATTGTTCCGCATCATCCATTGCTAATACTTGATAAACTTACTGTAGACCTTCCTCGAGTGCCGATTTCTGCTGAGGTACTTAAAGAGACGCAAAATTACACACTCGCTGATCCAAGCTTTCATATCCCCGGACGTATTGACGTTGTACTTGGAGGATCGCTGTTCCCAAAATTGTTAACTCAAGAACAACATTCGCTTGGTCCACATATGCCGTACGTACTCGGAACTCGCTTTGGATACGTTGTAATGGGTTCTGCTCCAGTAAAGTCTGATATAGGTTCATTTACATCATCTAAAACTTCTCCATACTCAAATCTCAATATGTGCCTTCATGCAGTCAGTGATAGCGACATGCATTTTTCTTTGCAAAGATTTTGGCAACAAGAAGAGCCTCCGACTTGCACAAAGAAGGCTGAAGAGGATAACTTATGTGACAGACACTTTGCTTCAACTCACATGAGAGATGAGCATGGACGGTATATTGTCCGCCTTCCATTCAAAAATGCCGAACCTCAACTTGGACATTCACAAACTGCAGCAGAACGCCGTCTAATGTCCATGGAACGCAAATTCACTACCGATTTTCGATTTTCTCAACTATATCATGACTTCATGGATGAATACTCCTCGTTAGGTCACATGTCCAAATGTACTGACATAAATCTGTCCCAACCTCATTATTTCCTTCCTCACCACGGAGTGTTAAAGGAAAGCAGCAGTACCACTAAGTTAAGAACAGTTTTTGATGCTAGTAGTAAAAGTAGTTCAGGAATATCTCTAAATGACACATTACTGACTGGGCGAAAGTTACAAACAAACATTTGTGATGTCTTGATGCAATTTCGAAGCCATAACTATGTATTTTGTTGTGATATCCGACAAATGTATAGACAAATTCTCATCCATCCTGATGACAGAAACTTCCAACTAATCTTATGGCGTGACAGTCCATCTCACCCACTATCTACATACCAATTAAATACTGTCACCTATGGAATGAACAGTTCTTTTTATCTTGCCATCCGAACTTTACATCAACTTGCTGATGACGAAGGCAATGAATTCCCTGACGCAGCTCAAGTGTTGAAGAATCACACTTACGTGGACGACATAATCACTGGAGCAGACACCGAAGAAAGAGCTTTCGAATTACAAAATCAGTTGATAGCATTATTACAACGTGGAGGATTCGAACTTCGTAAATGGATATCTAATTCACAACGTTTACTCCATTACTTGCCTGATTCCCATTTGGAATCCCCAGTGTTTCTTCAGGAATCTGAACAACCACATTTTACTGTCTTAGGTCTTCACTGGTCCCCAGTGGAAGATACTTTTTCTTATTATAACTTTACTGTCCCGCACAATCATGTTCATACTAAAAGATCTGTCCTTAGTATAATTGCCAAAATTTATGATCCATGCGGTTTCCTCACGCCGTTCACCATGTTAGCTAAATGTTTCATGCAACTTCTATGGACAAAAGGATTACATTGGGATGAACCCTTGCCTCTTGAACTCTCTGCAAAGTGGAATTTCCTCATTACTGATACCAAGCTCTTGACACAGATCTCCATACCTCGTTCATTATGTTTTTCCAATTCATGCAGTATTGAACTTCATGGATTTTGTGATGCTTCCGAAAATGGATACGCTGCCATAGTTTATTTTCGTTGCGAAACCACTAATCATGAAACCAGTGTACTTCCAGTCCTGGCTAAAAGCCATGTGGCACCACTCAAACGAGTGACATTGCCTCGTCTAGAACTGTGTGCCGCCCATCTATTAGCTCAACTGGTGTCTCATTGCCAGTCAACATTTGGGAAGAAAGTTACCCCTGATAATGTATACCTCTGGTGTGACTCAGCTGTAGTATTAACATGGCTACGCACTCCGTCTTATCGACTTAAAACATATGTTGCCAACCGAGTGTCGCAGACTCAAGAACTAGTACCAACAGAATCTTGGAGACATGTCTCTTCATCTCAAAACTCTGCTGATTGCGCATCACGCGGAATACCAGTATCTCAACTGATAAATCATCCTTTGTGGTGGAATGGCCCACCGTATCTTCAGCTCCCTCCTGCTAATTGGCCTGTCCCAACATTCACTCCTGTACAGTTAAACTCATCCCACGAAATCAAACCAACTCCTTTGACAGTTTTGTCTACCACAAAACATGAAGATTCGTCCTTCCTATCTCGATTTTCATCTTGGGAGACTTTACTTCGAACTGTAGCATGGATTCTACGATTCTGTCATAACTGTCAATCTATGGATTGTCGATCTGGTCATCTCACCATCAGTGAACTACGCACTGCACGTTTGCTTATCTTCAAGATGGTACAACGTGTTGCATTCTCAGACGAACTCTCTCTCTTAAATAATCAAAGCAATTGCACTACACGTATTCAACGACTGAACCCATTTCTAGATGACCATGGTTTGATCCGAGTAGGTGGGCGATTAACGAACTCCTCCTTATCCTTCGATGCCAGACATCCTATTCTGTTGCCGAAGCACCATCATGTCATCGACTTGTTCATTGATTACTTTCATCGGTACCATTTACACGCTGGACCACAATTACTTCAATCATTGTTAACACAACAAGTTTGGATATTGTGTGCCAGAAACACGATCCGTTCACGCATACACAAATGCATTACATGCTTTAAACACAGACCAACCAATGTACCACCTTTGATGGGTCATCTCCCGTCTTCTCGTATTACTCCTGCTAAGCCATTCACCTCAACTGGAGTCGATTACGGTGGACCTTATACTATAAAGATGCTTAACTTCCGCTTTGTTAAATCTACAAAAGTGTATATTTGTGTATTCATATGTATGATTACTAAAGCTGTACATATTGAGGTTGTTACTGATCTGACAACTGATGCTTTCATAGCAGCTCTTCAACGATTTCTGTCTCGACGTGGAGTATGCACCGACATATACTCCGACTGTGCAACAAATTTTGTTGGGGCAAATGCTGCATTACGCAAGATTATTCAATCCACTATCCACGACTGCTCTGCAAAAGATGTAATTCAGCGGTTTACATCCACCAATGGACTACGTTTCCATTTCAATCCTCCTGCTGCTCCACATCAAGGAGGCCTGTGGGAAAGCGCCATAAAAAGTGCCAAATACCATCTTAATCGAGTCATTGGGAATAACACTCTAACACTCCCTAAATTTATCACTTTGACTGTTCGTGTGGAAGCAATGCTGAACTCACGTCCTTTGACGCCATTATCCAACAACCCATCCGATCTATTGGCTCTAACTCCTGGCCACTTTTTGGTGGGTGGACCTTTGGTTTCATTGGCTGAACCTGATCGCACACATACACCACAAAATCGCCTTAAACACTGGCATTTGCTATAACAATTCAATCAATGCATTTGGCATCACTGGAGTCTAGAATATCTGCATACGCTCCAGCAGCGCAACAAATGGAATAAATCCACACCAAATCTTCAAATTGGCGATCTTGTGTTGATCCATTCACCTTCAAGCCCACTCAATTGGCCACTCGCCCGAGTTATCAACATTCACCCTGGAAATGATGGTATCGTACGAGTTGTGACAGTAAGAACATCCACTGGCATTTTCAAAAGACCCGCAGTGAAAGTTTTCCCGCTGCCGTTGACATGAACATTGATTGAAGCTGCATTGCTTCAAGGTGGCCGGAATGTTCAGAGAACTCTGGTGTTTTGCTAAACTTTTATTTTAAATATATCAATTTTGTTTCTCACTGTCTTAAAATGAACTTTCATTTAATATTCTATTATTACCAGCTGAGTGTCAATTTTAATGTTTATTCTTTTGTTTACATTCTTTGTCCTAAAATAAATATACCATGTTTTTGTACATCTCAAGGTGAAAGTTTTATTTTGTATTTATCTCTTGGTCCTCCGATTATCTCCCATGATAACCCATATACAAATGTTGTCATCGTTTTTACAACCAATCAGATCAAACATAATACACGAGCCACGACCCTCTGACAAATGTATACGTCTTTGAAAAAATAATCTTCAAAGAGCGTGCCATCAAGATTGGCATTATGTTCTGTTGTGGTGTTAACTTGTTGGTGGGACGGTTGGACGGTGTCATTCGACGTACAAGGCGGCTTTGTTTTCAAAACATTTCCAAAGACACATTACAAGGGTGTTTTCATTTAACTCAAATAATTACCTTGTTTCGAAATAAACAATCATATTCCATCTAAAATAATTATCAAGATTATGATGAACGAGCTATAGGGACAGCATCTCCGGGTTTGGTCCCCACCTGCCAACCTGAGAATGGATGGTTCCTGGCTGTTGTACATGGATACTCTGTCAGTTGAGTTGACCAGTTGGAGGGCAGAATGCGGGTCCCCTATTTGAGAGCCTCATCCCAGCACGGCAGTTGGCCCTCTGAATGGTCGATTTGGCTGCCGTTCCCTTTCCTTTCCTGCTATATCCTATCCTTTCGGTAATCTGTGCAATATTCCCGCTTGCGGAAGATGTGCCTAGCAGCTATGCTGGGGTTTCCTAACCCGCAACAATGACGAAGGTATGGGTTATCATTGGAGATAATCGGAGGACGATTAGATATATTAAAATTAAAACTTTTATCTTGAGATGTATATCATGGTATATTTTTCAGGACAG
The DNA here is from genome assembly GCA_963675035.1 of Allygus modestus. NCBI lineage: Eukaryota > Metazoa > Arthropoda > Insecta > Hemiptera > Cicadellidae > Allygus > Allygus modestus. The sequence continues at coordinate 71,033,539 of OY776115.1, forward strand.
TGAATGTAAACAAAAATAAATAACCCATTAAAATTGGCGCTCAACTGGTAATAATAAAATATTAAATGAAAGTTGATTTTACGACAGTAAGAAAATAAAATTGATATATTTAAAATAAAAGTTCAGTAAAACACCAGAGTTCTCTGGACATTCCGGCCACCTAGAAGCAATTCAGCTTCAACCAATTTTCATGTCAACGGTAGCGGGAAAACCTTCACTGCGAGTCTTATGAAAATGCCAGAGTGGATGTTCTGTCACAACTCGTACGATTCCATCATTTCCAGGGTGAGTTTTGATAACTCGGGAGAGTGGCCAATTGAGTGGGCTTGAAGGTGAATGGATCAACACAATTGTTGACCTTAAGATCGCCAGGAAGGGAAAGATAGGACTCAGGCCTACCTTACCTGGTTTAAAGATTTCCCCATAAATTTAAAATTTAATATTTTGTTTTGTAAATTCCAACACATTGTTAAACATTGTCACGGAATAAATATTATTATTATTATTATTATTTGAAGATTTGGTGTGGATTTATTCCATTTGTTACGCTGTTGGAGCGTATGCAGATATTCTAGACTCCAGCGATGCCAAATGCGTTGATTGCATTTTTGTATCAAATGCCAGTGTTTAAGGTGATTCTGTGGTGTATGTGCGCGATCAGGTTCAGCTAATGAAACCAAAGGTCCCCCCACCAAAAAGTGACCAGGAGTTAGAGCCAATAGATCGGATGGGTCGTTGGATAATGGCGTCAAAGGACGTGAGTTCAGCATTGCTTCCACACGAACAGTCAAAGTGATGAATTCAGGGAGAGTTAGGGTTTAGTTAGAGTTTTATTCCCAATGACCTGATGAAGATGGTATTTGGCACTTTTTATGGCGCTTTCCCAAAGGCCTCCTTGATGTGGAGCAGCAGGAGGATTGAAATGGAAACATAGTCCATTTTGGTGGATGTAAACCGCTGAATCACATCTTTTGCAGAGCAGTCGTGGATAGTGGATTGAATAATCTTGCGTAATGCAGCATTTGCCCCAACAAAACTTGTAGCACAGTCGGAGTGTATGTCGGTGCATATTCTACGTCGAGACAGAAATCGTTGGAGAGCTGCTATGAAAGCTTCAGTTGTCAAATCAGTAACAACCTCAATATATACAGCTTTAGTAACCATACATATAAACACACAAATATACACTTTTGTAGATTTAACAAAGCGGAAGTTAAGCATCTTAATAGTATAAGGTCCACTGTAATCGACTCCAGTTGAGGGGAATGGCTTAGCAGGAGTAATACGAGAGACAGGAGATCACCCATCAAAGGTGTTACATTGGTTGGTCTCTGTTTAAAGCAAGTGATGCATTTGTGTATGCGTGAGCGGATCGTGTTTCGGGCACACAATATCCAAACTTGATGTGTTAACAATGATTGAAGTAATTGTGGTCCAGCGTGTAAATGGTACTGATGAAAGTAATCAATGTACAAGTCGATAACGTGATGGTGTTTCGGCAACAGAATAGGGTGCCTGGCATCGCAGGAGAAGGAGAAGTTCGTTAATCGCCCACCTACTCGAATGAAACCGTGGTCATCTAGAAATGGGTTCACTCGTTGAATACGTGTAGTGCAATTGTTTTGATTATTTAAGAGAGAGAGTTCATCTGAGAATGCAACACGTTGTACCATCTTGAAGATAAGCAAAAGTGTAGTGCGTAGTTCACTGACGGCCTGCTTATTGGAGAACACCAGAATACAATGGTTCGGGAAAAGGACAACAGCGAAATCAAAAGGAATTGGCGTCAAACAGGGATGTCACCTCTCACCTCGCCTTCTCACAATGGCCGTACAAATGGTGATTTGTATTATGAATCTGGAGGGTTGGTCACACGTAATATAATTAATGTTAGGAGGAAGGAACTTGTTGCTTTTACCCCTAACGACCACCCTCTAAGGAAGCGCTTCCAACCCTGTCCACATCTGCTTAATGCTTATCACACCAGTACAGGATCTCAGTTTGGGGGAATAGGATTAGTAGTTAAATAAAATAATTAAAAACTTTGAAACATCAGTCTGTGGGCAAATTATTGAACTAAACATTTACAAGAACCCATGAATTAACAATTACGGTTCCAAGTTAATATATGTATAATATTTAATTTTATTAAAAGATCAATATGTAGTAGATGTGTTGAATTTAAATTGACTGTCAGTTTTAACTGAGAAAGAAGAGTTTATCACTGTTATGTTAAATGTTGCACAATAAAAGTAAGCTGCTGTTAAAACTTAGTTTAATTAATTATCCTTACTATATCCATCCTTGCTCGTTAAAAGATCCTAGGGTGACCTCGTTGGGCTCAGCCACCCTTCCACTGATTCAACACCTAAATCTAAGCATTTAAACCATTGACTATAAATCAATGATTTAAACCTTATTCAATATCAAGAGTATTGAATTTTTAAATAACACCAAATCAAGGAAATTTAACAATATCAATATCAAAGCCTACTCAATAATAATAGTTATCACTAGTAAAACCTTTGCTCGAAATCGAGCAATAATTCACTTTGATGAGCATGAATTCTTGAATTTTATCTCAATATATTATCATCTGAATCACTAATTCAGTCTTTCTTGTCTCAGACTATTAATAGATGGGCGTGTGGCAACTCAGGTTTTTGGCATCCTGTTTGTGTATAATGTGCCATATTTCCAAATATATGATAACTCATTATTTTCCAAAACTCATTTTTTATTTTTTTATTGATGGCTATTTTGTTTTGCTGTAGACACCCTGGTCTTCAATGTGTCAACTCTCTAGTTTCTGGATTTTGAACAATAATAACACATATTGGGTAAAATGCCATTGTTAATAAGACAGGTTTTATACAATTTTGTAAAAAATTCCAGCATGCTAATTATTTTGGTTCACATTTTATGGAGATTCTGAAATAAGGATGGTTTAATTTATTGTCTTCGAAGACATAAGTCTGATTCTTAACTTGTTTCATCTGACTGACCAATTCTGATACAGATGATCTGCTTTAAGTTGGCTTTGGTGGTTTTCTAATAATCTATACTTATTCCCTTAATTCTAAAACATACAATCAAAAACCTGCGAATTACAAATCATTGATTTTTATTTGCAGTGTTCTACCCAATACAAATAAATGTTTTCTGATCGATGGCTTCCCCATCCCCCGTTCCTTAGGCTTATGTAGTCTGACATTCTTTGTGTTCCCCCATTCCGCAAATGGTTTAGGGCTCTGCTCTCTTGACCTTCAAAATACTTATTCCCACCATCTTGCATCTACTACTGACTGACGAAGCTAACATTCAACAGAAAGAAAGCTGATAGCACAAGGCAGATATAGGTCTACCTTTGGTAATATTATACTCTAGGACTTCACCCCACTGGTCTTTAATATACCCAAGTTAATCATTATATACCAAGACTGAAATTTGGAGACTGACGGAGCTGAAATTTGGTAGGGATATAAATATTACACCAGAATCAAAGTAGACGTTTCCTCAATCCAAAGATCCTTTAGGACCCTGCCCCACTGGCATTTAAAGTTATGTTTACCATATCGCACCTACTACTGGACTGATAGGGGTGAAGTTTGGATGGAAGATGGTTAATTGATTCAAATCAGAATAGGCCGACTGACAAAATATTGTTTAGGGCTCCTCACCGCAGACCTTTATTATTCCATGTCAACTATCACACCCCCAACTACTGAACTGATAAAACTAAAGTTTGGAAAATAGACCATACTTTACAATCAAATGCTGTGCTACTCCTGTTCCAAAACTCATATGGGGCTTAGTGGGCCTGAGTGGCTTTTAAAATCGAGCTTATCACCTTGCACCTACTACCAGACCTATATGGATCTGAAGTTAGGGAGGAAGGTAGCTAATATACTCAAAGCAGTCAAACATCTACTCCTGATCAAAATACTATATAGGGCTCCACCCCGCTGGCCTTTATTATTCCCACGTTAACTATCACAACCAACTACAGAACAGATGATCCTGAAATTCCAGTCGAACCATGTCCTTTTCCCGATCCGAAAGATCTATGGGTCTCCTCCCCACTGGAATATATGCGTAGTTATGTTTAATAACAAATGTATAATTAAGGAATGATGCAGCTAAAATTTGGTAGGAAGATAGGTAGGCCTACATGAGAATAAAATCTATAGACCTATACTGATAATCCTTTGGGCTCCGCCCTACTGGCATTCAACATGTACATGCTTAAAAATAGTCAAAGTTAACCTCACAGAGTACCGTATTGATCTAATTTTAGTTTCCACGGTAGCAATATTTTTAACAGTTGGAATATAAACGGAAGTCAACGGTACCTAAGAAAGAAAGGTCACGTGAACAAAGTCGCACCGGTTACCATCTAGTACCATATATATATATATATATATATATATATATATATAAAATAATAATACTTTCTTGAAAATAAACTACACTGTGCTATTAGGATTGATTAAAAATTAAAAAGAACAATATGGTTTAAAAATGTTTGGTACTGTATTATTAAAAAGTAAAATGTGTTATTTTTTGGTAATAATTCAGCTTTAAGAATATATTTATTACAGTACTGTTTAACATGACGTTTCATGTGCTGCACTCTGGGGTAAAAATTATAAATTCACTCATTGTTAATGCTAACATTCATAATCAAAATTATGTACATAATGCGTTACCTTTCCAGTAGTGACCATGTGTTCTTGCTGATTAACTGTGTTTACTCTATTCAGCTGTTTGATCATACAGTTCAAAACAATTCTTTCTCAATGTTAATCTTATGGACAAATTACAAACTTTAAGAGCGGCTAGGGCCCTTCCCTTAGGTCCATTCATTATGAAATTTCGGCACAAATAACTTTGGACCAAGATCTATCCAACTACACAAAAAATATTAAAATCGGTTGAAAACTGTAGGAGGAGTTCCAGTCGCAAAAAAACCCCTAGTGTATTAAATAAGTATAAATAAGTATAATTGTTTTTTTTGAAAATAAATATTATTATTATTGAATTAGTGTGTTGTTTTTTGTTTTTGTTTTTTACGCTTTCCATTTAATTTTACTTTGACAACTTCTGAGGATAAAGTAAGTAAAACAACCGGTACCGGTAGTAAAAAAAGACAAAAAACTCTGAACATAAAAGGTTATTATATATGATTTGCTGTATCATATAATCGTTCAATTAATAAAGAAAAATAAATATAGATTCACCGATAGTAAATTATTTCTAGATACATTACGAATTTAGAAGATATCGGTCTCTTCATTGGTGCTAGGAATCGTATCAAAGTTGATTGTTAGTTCAGGCCCGCCCAGGGGGGGCCAAGGAGGGCAATTGCCCAGGGGCCCGGACTATTTGGGGGCCCCGGCCCGATGGGTGGGGGGCCGGGCAAACTCGTCTAAACAAAAGGTCACCAACTTGGATCCGGACGCAACAAGGGCCTGTGAAAGGGGGCCCCATACTCGAATTTGCCCAGGGGCCCAAAATTTCTCTGGGCAGGCCTGGTTTTGGACGCAGTTTAAATAAAAAGAACTCTTACTTTATATTTAATGAGTGTAATAATACAGTTCTAATACTAAGGACAATGACAACCAAAAATTTTACCCTAGTATTCTTAGTTTGAAATGCCCCCTGATTTTTTCATACAATTGTTAAAATATCAACCTTGGACCAACCTGAATTTTTAAGTGAGATTTAAATACTGCACCTCAACCTTAAAACATGGCAGCACATTATCGCGCGATCAACAGACTCATGTCAAAGATAGATTAACTCTATCTCTAATATACCATGAAATAAAAAAGCATATAGAGTAAACATTTAGTTGTGTTCCATTATGTTTCATCTTCTAGCGACTGCAGAAAGTAAATTGAACTGCATACTAATACTGTAAAAGCTCCATTTTTTCTGTACCTCCTTTTAGCTAATGGGGATACCACGGGGCCCCCGGGACCCCGTGCACACGCCTATGCTTCTCACAACGACAAATTCAACTAGTTCAAATGGTTGCTTCAGTGCTCAAGCTGTGCATGAGTAATTCTAGTTTGAACTGTTTGAACATATATTAAGAAGATCCGCCATGCTATTTTATTTTGATTTTGGATTCATATGAGCGAGCAGAGCCCATAATCTCACCTAGTTATGATGCTTCTGATAATCTTTTTAAATATTAATAAAAACTCAAATTTGCCAACACAATGTAACAAATTCCAAACTTGTTTACTAAAAGTAAGAGGATGTGCGTAATGCGCTGGTACTTACAGTTCCCCTGTAGCTATGGAAACAGACCAAACTGACATTATTACTGATATTATTTACATAAGTGGTGTAAGTATTAACCTGATATACTGTAACGGGTCTGCTCTGAAGCCGAAGTAGAAGGTGGTTCTGGGAACTGGATAGATTGTTCTCCAAGTCATCTCTGCGGAAGGAAGTTGCAGAAGCTACATTCCAGAGAGGAGATCGTCTAGGGAAAGATTTGCAGTTTGAATTTCTTTAGACAAACATTCAAGCGGAGTGTGAACTGAGTGAGTCGCCTCGTTGGACACCTAGAAGGGTTCGGTTCACCCGCAAGGAGTGAACGATTCTAACTTGGACTTCTAAGGTGTAGGGATCAAAAGTCTCGATAACCATACCTCGTGGGATCTGGTCAGTGCACTTTTGTCCAATTATGAGTGTAGCGTGTCGCGGTTACAAGTGTTACAGGGTTGGGATACAGGGACAGTGACAAGGTGGCCTGGAAACTTGGGGATGAAAGAGCCCAAGTAGCATAAAACTTGTTTAAAAACAATTTCAAAATATTTTAAAATTGTTTAAACATTGTTTTAATATTAGTCAAACTTGGTATTTTTTCCATTATTAAAACAAGTTTCAAACAACTTTAAAATGTTAAAGAAATCATTTTAAAATATTTCAAAATTGTTGTGAAATTGTTTTAATATAAGTCAAACTTGGTATTTTTCCCAATATTAAAACAAGTTTTAAAACAATTTTAAAATGTTTCAAAATTGTTGTGAAATTGTTTTAATAGAAGTCAAACTTGGTATTTTTCCCAATATTAAAACAAGTTTTAAAACAATTTTAAAATGTTAAAGAAATTGTTTTAAAATGTTTCAAAATTGTTGTGAAATTGTTTTAATAGAAGTCAAACTTGGTATTTTTCCCAATATTAAAACAAGTTTTAAACAACTTTAAAATGTTAAAGAAATTGTTTTAAAATATTTCAAAATTGTGAAACTGTTTTAATATAAGTCAAACCTGGTATTGTTTTCAATATTAAAACAATTTTAAATTATTTCAAAATGATGATTTATTCTTAAATTTTATCTGTGCAAAATTAACAAGCTGACTTTTAAAAATAGTTTAAAATTAGTTTACAAAATTTAAATTTAAACTGTTTTTCTTATATATTTTAATTCATTAAAACTTGTTTGTTAAATATTTATACATTAAGAACTCTGGATAAAAAATATATCCAATTAAAATTTTAAACGTTTTATTGAAAAATATAAATTGTAACAATTATTAAATCTATAATATCAGTCTTAATCCTCTTTCAAAATTATCTTCCACTAATTAGGTTTCTTCCTCGCCACTGATGTGTTCAGCATGGATTGTTCTGCAACAAAAATGTGTGGTTTAGTAAATAAATCTAAAATATAACGACAATCACAGTTTTTAACAATGGTTTTTGTCCGCACATCTCAACCAAGCATCGTAACTATCTGTAATTCAATGCTTACATCAATGACCCATGAACTAATGAAAACCCATAACCAAAGAATAACAATGTTTGTACTTTAATTTCTAACTTTAAGCCTGTACATTCTACGTATTAATATATTTGGAAAAACTAGTCACAGAAAATACAGCGACATATGGACTTTGAATCTCTTACTGCTTGCCGCAACATCAATTATCGTTTGCGACATCCATTTTTGGCTTTCTTTCATCGAGAAGCTACTATATCAGAGTATAAAAAAATGTTAAGTTGAAACACATTCACCCGGATAATAAAAATGGTGATGGCTGTTAGATCCTAAACTTCTTATGAATAATATCCATTATTGGGGGGGAAGGGGGGAGTAAATCCCTTTAGGGAGCATTGTATATCCAGTAATGGAATAATATCATAATCATCCACTGTTTTAGCCCCTGAGCTGTACGTATTATGTATTATCCCAGAGTTTTGAAAATTAGTAGGATTGTTTATTACCCCCTTCTGCACATCATACTTAAAGTCCACGAGCGAGGATGGTGAGCGGGTGGTGGGGAAGCCTCTTATGGGGAAATTTTATGGTGAAATTTGGAAATTCCATGATTTTTGTTCACATTTCCTTATTTATTAGTTTTAGCCAATTGTCCTAGATAAATAATTGGAGATAATTAAATTTCCTATTTTGTCATAGGATTAACGGTTAAAAACTTATAGGCTTTACGAGCTGTAGAAATTACCAGCGACAAGGCTTTTTGGATGTTTCTCCTTATTCTCGGTAAATATACCTTCAACCTGGGCACAATCACAACAGAAGCATATGGAAGAGTTTGTGAATGAGAAATTTCTCTATAACATACCCAAACTCAGACAAGACAAGACAATAGGAACACTTAAAATTCCATTAAAATGATGGCGGCTGAAATATGGTGCTTAAGTACAAAATATAGTAGCTCTTTATAGTATAGTCTTTAGCAACCATTGGATAAGCTACTAAGGAGTATTTTTTATCGTGTAGGCTTCCACGGTCCGAAGATACAGTCATGAAGTTAATTTCCGGGTTAGTCCGGTAGATGTCGAAGAAGTTGGTGGCCGATGTTTCGGATATAATTACAATATCACTGGCGACGTGAATTAGTAGCGAAAGTGTACTAAACACTCACTAATTGACTGGCACACTCGTCCGACTCTTCCGCTTATATAGGTGCCGCGGCCGTAGGTTGTAAACAGACCTGATCTTGGTAGAGTACAAGAATATTAAAATGATAAAATTTAATTTCAAAAAAATAAATGTAGTATTTTTTAAGGGTTTAAAAAGCCAATTTGGCATTAGAAAAGAAAATTTAAGGATGGATGGGAAATTTGATGGTAAAAATTAATTGTTGTTGGGCTTGATAGATGGCTTGAAACATTTATACACTCGGCTTTAAGAATTTCAAAGTTTTTCAAGGGACTTAAGAGTAGGAAATTTAACAGTCTCTGAAAGACTACTGTAACATGACCTTTGGGCCACCCTGGTGTGGGGGTTGAAAATAGTGTTAGGTATTATGGGTTAAGCCCTCCTAAGAGAAAGTTGTAGCCTGTGGATTGGTTTCTGATAGAGCGGATATGGTGCAGATGTTGGAGTTTATCCTCTCCTCCTGGAGTTTATCTGCAACAAAAAAAGAAACAAACCCATTAGAATGTTTGTTTTAGAAAACCAAATATTCTTATGTACTATTGAGCTCCATTGCTCTTTTTTTCATATAAACTAAAAGTTTTATTGAAAAAACCTACAAATATTTAAGTATGTGAAGAGTTTATGTATTCATTATAGTTATAACAGAGTTTATAAGGTCTTGTTTTAGTTTTGTAAAAAGATGTAAATATAAAGTGAAGATGTAGATATTTTGATAGGGACAGTGAACATTGTTGATTTATTAGAAGCTGGGGGTGGCTGTTTGTAAACAGCTACCATAAACAATGTCTGGCTTTCCTTGAGGGAAGCCTTGCTGGGTTTGCTTCCTTTAGGGTTGATTTGGGGGTTTGGTTTATAAGAGGTGTGGTGTTAGGCTTGCGGGACAGTCAGAGTGAGGGGCCCATGAGGGGGACTAGGACAGGGGATCCAGGGATCATCGCCCTCTGACCGGATAATAGGGGTAATTAAGTGATTCGGTAGCGAACGTGTTAAAGAAAGAAGATCATTGTCAATAAAAGTTCAAGCTTTATTAGGTAAAGGGTTTCGATATCCAACATTGATATACTATCTATATTATCCATAGTCAATTTTCAAATCCTTATTTACTTATTTAAATACAAAATACCTTATTTACATTCTTTTCTTGATTGGTATTAAGAGTTCAGCTCTTATTGCTATCATCTAACATTTAATTTTTAAATATTCTGTCCTCCGTTACACTATCCCTTATCTTTCACAATTTAAACAATGTAAACATATATCTTTCTGATATCTTTTCAGCTAAAAAATTTAAAGTATCGTCACTCACAATAAAATGTATTGCGACTTTCAACAAAATTTAAAAATCCTTGAATTTAACTGTACTTTTCATATATACTTGAAATACCAAGCTGTTATTTTAAATAGCACATGTTTTTTCTCCCCAATATAAATTGTTTGCCAATTTAAACTTTTGAAACTGTTTGCACAGGTTTACACACTATAAAGTACATAAATAATGAATTTAGAAAATAAAAACTTATAAATTATTTGTTATTTGTAGAAGCTTTACTAAGCCTAGCTTTGACTACATTTATATCTACAAATAATAATTTTAAAATTGACTTACCTGAATAAATGTGTTCTGAATAAATGTGTTAGTTTCTATACACTACCAATGACAGTCACTCTAGTAAAGGCATAGAAGCTTGGAATTTGTTACGTTGTGATGTAATTTGCTCATTCTACAGCAGATTCGAGATAAAAATATATCAATTTCATAAAACAAAACAATATTTTACCAAAGTATATTTTACTCCCAATCTTACAGAATAAATATATTGTGTGTCCTGCAATGGTTTACTTCAACTATTAGAGATTGGTGGATAAGTTACATTGCGAAGTCAGCCCTGTGATTGAAGACTGAGAAAGCAGTAGCAACAGATGCATCTGTTGAGCACTTGGGGCATTGCTTACACAGTTCAAGGTTCGTAATTTTCTCTACAGTTTCACTGCATCAGTGTTTTATTTGTAATTTTTTCTTTAACCCATTGGCGTAGTAAGGAGCTGGTCTCATTCCTTACTTTAAATTTTTTAAACCTATGAATTGGAATATAAATTTGTGTTTTTAAATGGCTTACTGGTTTATTTTCATTAAAATACTGTTTTCATTCAGTTTTAAGAGTTGCGTTGGCACAAAGTCGCGTTGGCACACACACAATAGACATAAGTAAAAAGTAGTAAGATCAGTGTTGACCATGTGCAACTCACAAAGAATTAACCGATCCCGTTAACTTCCGAGCAAGTCTGCCACCGTTTATTTTACTTGGGCCCTCCCACCAACATTGCCACAGACCGGATAACTCAATGAGAGTTGCTCAACTGGTCAGTTTTGGTCGTGTACAGGAATCAAACCCACGAACATCGTATCAACACCTGGCCAAGGTCTTTCCATGACGTAGCCAACTCAGGTAACACGACAAAAGACCTAGCGTCGTTATTTAGGTTTATCAGTCAGTCCGCGCCCCTAGAGGAGAGAAACGTAGCTACCCGCCGTCATTAGTTACAGATTTTGCTACTAGAGTGCAGCACCACTATAGGCTAACTATAGTCAAATCCCATTATAGGCTATTTTGAACAGAATAATATTACATCCTTCATGGGTTAAACAAAGTTAACAATCTTAATCCTGGTATTTTGGCATGAAAAAAAAAACAGAAGTAAATAGTCTCTGTCTCCTCTAAAACTTTTAATGGGCCAAATATTTTGTTTTTTAGAACATTCATGTTTTTGATACCGTAATTTAAACTGTTTGGTTCCTATTTAGTATTCATAAAGTATTTTTATTCTGTAACTAATAAAATACTTTATTGCTAATTTAATTTTGGCCTCTCATCACAAACTATGAATATCCACAATATAATAAGCAATATTATAGAGCTTTATTTCTATGGCAATAACACCATCCCTCAGAATCCATAATGTAAAGAATACATATTTTAGTAGTGATTTCATTTGAATTTTTAATCAGATATGTTTTAGCGAATTTCCCCTATAGGGAAGAAGCTATTACTGTAGGTCTCATGGTAAGACTTAAGCCCAAGACCTTTTTTATTTTGAGGTCCCCAGATGCCAAAAACACAATTCGTTCAAATTTATATATATGTATATATATATATATATATATATATATATATATATATATATATATATATATATATATAGAGAGAGAGAGAGAGAGAGAGAGAGAGAGAGATCTATATCTATATATATATGTCCGTGAATGCGATAACTTGAGTAAAAATCGTCCGATTTCAATGAAATTTGGCTCAAATGTGTAAAGTGACATTTATGACTTTAAGTTCGAAAACCAGAAAAATTGGACCATAGGAAGGGGGGTTTATGGGGGTTTTAAATTTTCCAAAAATCAGTTTTTTTCATTTTCACCCTAAATTCAATTTTTAAAACACTTAATTTTAGTTTTGACCATGTTATAGAGCTTAAAAAACAAATAATATGGTATTTTGAATTATAAACCTAGGTTAAGTGGTTGTGGAAAGAATCCAAAAAACATGCTCATAAAATCTCCCATGTTAATCTTATGGGAAAAAGGTGTTTGGCTTTTCCTCAGTTAATTTTACTTTAAACTTCACATTTGCTTTTACCAATCACTTCAGCTCCACAAAACAATCATTTTGGTCTTTAAATTGTGATTCTACGTCCAACCGTTGCAAAGATATTCAAAGTGCTAAACACAGTACCTTGTTCAATGTTATCCTTATGGAGAATAAATAAAATTGATATCTCCATTATTTATGAATGTATATTGATGAAACTTGGTATGTGGCTTCACATTGTACTGGTATATTGATATTTGCACAAAAAATAAATGTTTTTTCTGGTTGTCCCTGTAGCAGCTAACCTGCATACTCAGTCCTAATGTTATTCTTATTGAGAAAAGTAAAGTTTTATATATCCCTTAATTATGAACATAAATTAATAAAACGTGGTAAGTAGCTTCACCTGGTTCAGTTATATTGATAATTGCATAAAAACTCATTTATTTTCTTCCTCGTTGCAGCAAACCTGCGTACTAAGTCCTAATGTTATTCTTATGGGGAATAAATAAAATGTTATAAATCACTTATTTATGAATGTATTTTTGTCAAACTTGGTAAGTGGCTTTATGTAGGAGTGATAAACATATAAATGCATTGGAAATTCGCTGAGTACGCAGGTTTGCTGCGACGGGGGGTATTTAGCTAATAACATAATCTCCACTCGCCAGTTCAGTGATTGCAAGAAGTAAACTACTCAATCCCAAGCACAGGAATAAAACGTATGTGGGGACTTCATCCATACTTCTGTAGACGGAATCATCGTCAGCGTTATATATTTGCATTGCATTGTACCAGGTGTGTCATGTTCTCCATAAGTCTTTCCTGACCTCAGAGCCCCAGTACATTATTTGAGGATTAAATAATTGTTTAAACAGACATTCATTAATCAAGGAAGTTCATCAGGTTCCTAACAGACTAATTAAACAAAGGAGTAAAGCAAAAATAACATTTAATTATTTTTCAAAATAATAAAGGTTTGAACTGTCAATTAAACATTATATGTTTGCGATATATAAGTATATATAGATATAAAAGTACATCAATCAATCAAGAAAAAGGTAGGACCCAATTGAAAACTTTTCTAATGTATAATCCACATTACTCATTAAACTGAATTTTTCTCTGCTGGTCTGTGAATTTGCAATTGTGCTAAATCAAATTGTTTCATAGATTTTTCTATGTATTAGAGTTTTAGAATATAAGCTAACTGTAATAAGAATATTGTCACACAATTTATGTACAGGTTTTGTTTACAAAAATAAAGAATTATTTGATTTGATACACAACTTTAGTTCAGTTGTTTATTCACTGTTATATTTTATTCGCTTAACGCCAGTGATCATGTTTGTAAAGGTTACTTGGAAAAAAAGGGTTGAAGTCAACCCTTATTGAACTATTAGCAAAAGCTCAGATTGATAATATTAGTCATCTAAAATAATAATTCTTTAGAAACAACAGTTCAGTTAAAATATGTTTGATTTGAGCAATCATCCCACCGATCTCCTGGTATTGCTGTGTTTTACAATATTAGAACAGTTTCAATAACTACTTAGCAAGTAAAAAGAACTACCATTTAATCTTTGAATCGTATGGAGTCATTGTATGAAATTAAAAATGTTGAATACATTTGTAACACACTATATCCCAATTTTTGACAAAATGAAATTAGATTATGTTACAGTTTACAAGCCAAACTACTTTTACATATTTACTAGTCCATATTTACCAATGTAAGTATGTACTACTTACATTTTATTAATGTACTTTTAATTATAAGTAATGTCTATTCTATTACTCACGCCACTGGTCCTTGCGTACTTAACTGAAGTACTGGATATTAATCAGAAAAATGTTGAATGAAAATATGTTGCCAGGTAACTGATTTAACAATGTTTAAAAAAAAAAATTCTACAGCTTAAATAAGTAGTTTCCCTTTTGCCCCTGAAATATTTCTTTGGGAGAGGCTACAACTTTGGTATGTCAGTAAATAAAAGGGAGGTAACATTTTGTATGAGTTTATTTATTCGGTTCAACAAATACTCTGTTGTTTTGTAAATAGTTCAATCAGCTTTTTTAGTGAATTTTCCTTTGGAAAGTGAACTATTAGCATGACCCTCACGGTGAAACTTAAGCCCGGGACCACCATAGAAGTTCCTAACATGACCCCCTGAACACATTTGGGGGGTCGTTCAAAATTTTATATATATATGAATATATATATATATATATACATATATATATATATATAGACATATATATATATATGTGTGTGTGTTAGCACTCTAGCGGTCGCAATTTTTTGTCCGATTTACTTCAAATTTGGTAGGGACGTTCCTTTCTGTAATCAGTTGGACAAGTTCGTTGGGCAAAACAATCGGAAAACTCTAAACCCCTTTTTTGGGGGATTAATCTTTCAAATTTTGAGTTTTTGGGCTCAAAAATGGTCATAAAAGCCCCAGATGTAAAATAAATGCATGTAAAAAGATGGGAATTAGAGAGGCAAAAGTTTTAAGCCCTCTCTCGTCATTCTAGCATAAATATTTACCGAGTTATTAAAGAAAATGTGTGTCGACTAAAGACAGTACGTTGTCTTATGGGGGTTTTACACGAGAAAAGCCTGTTATTCCTTTGTTAGCGTACTTTTATCATCCCCAGCAACCTCACGCCTACTTTCAAGCCTGTCTAGACCTTCTCCTAACCTTATATTGGGCAAAATTGTATTCCCAGCTTTGCAAGTAAATGAAACCAGGAGTATCAGAACAGCCAACAAATCAATGTTTTCAGATTTCAATAAAAATTGGACAAATGTATGTTTTTACACTGATTTTGTGTTTTAAAAGTTTTTATTTGGAAATTCACTTCCCTCACGTCAGCGTGCTGCGTGCGAACTCGTTTACAGTTTCTATGATTATCCAAATAGACTAGCAGCTAAAAAAAGGCTGCTCCACTGGAAGTGGAGACTTTGCCACTCGAAGGAAGCTGAACTCGTCTGATGGCGAACGAACTATCCGCAACAGATGCTTTATTATGAGAGAACAATGTGTGTCTTATACTACCAGTGAAATGTAGTATTTTCAAATGTAAACAGAAGAAACCTACTTGTATTCTATAAAATTACGCTACTTTTACGACAAAATTATAGTAAAATAACCTAACCTAACCCCACAGAGCGCTGTATGGCGGCTCTTTTCTTTGTAACATATTTCAAAAATGTGTTTGTGTAAAAAAAAGTAAACACAAAAAGATAGAGTTGAACCTGGGACCGCATGATCGTGAATCCATTAGACTGCCTTAGTGTATCAAACTAAGTAAAAGTTACAATTCATCAAGCAGTAGACGGCTGTGATTTTAAAATTTGCCACGGGTAGCGCTCATTGTGATTTTAAAGTTTTACACTGGCAGCGCTCACATAGGAAATTTCTCCACTTCCAGTGGAGCAGCCTTTTTCTAGCTGCTAGTTTCAAATAGGAGCAACATAAATTCCAATACGAAAATCTAACAATAACCTCTAAATAAATATAAGTCTAAACCGTTAATGGACAAATTTATATGGAATGGATATGGCAGAAAATATGAAACAAAATAATTATTGTTACAGCGATGAACAGAGTTATAAAGATGCTGAACAATACGGAAATATTACCAGAATATGCTGATCTATGCAGTAGGTAAAAAGCAATTGAAGAAAATCCTTATATATAATATGTAAAGCCGTTTTTTGTAAACACAACTCCTCCCTTATATCTTGACCAATTTTAATGTTTGAAGTGTCAAAAAATTAGTCTCAGTTCGAGGTTTTGCAATAAGGTTTTTAATTTTCGATATTTTTATTATCAAGAGCACGGGCTGCCCTCAAAGTTCGTTTTTTGCCAATAAGATTAACATGGGGAATAATTTTATTTGAATTGCACCTGTTCACACATTATGGACAGGTTATTAGCAATACCAGATGTTACACGAAAGGAATGCATTTATTTATATGTATTTTAGTTTTTAGGTCGACGCCTATACAATCATCTAGTGTAACAACTACTGTATTTGTATTGTTTATGGGAATAAAGAGATTTGATATCTATGTAAATAAAATAAATGTTGTTCTACATCGCTTTGAGCAGTGCGGAATGTTGTATGCAGCGGATATATTTAAGTTTTGTTTAGCTGTATGTTTATTTATGAACCAGGTTTGTTCCGCATTTCACAAAAAAAGACTAAACGGAATGAAATAAAACATTTTGCCCATTTTCGTATGGGGCAGGAAACGTTTAGGCTTCTGCAAATCATTGCGTACGTCATTAGGGTTATGTCCATTGCTCCGTCCCGTCACTGCTCCAAAGAAGATCTTGTGGGTACAACATGTGATGTTACTCAACCTTTGTTTTAATGAGCATTTAGTCAGATAATTTTATCTTTTACCACAGAATGGAGGAAACATGTGCTTTACTAACTACTCCACAATGGTATACTAAACAATATAAAATCGCGGCAAGGCAATGAAACATTGGGTAGGAAGCACATAAACCCTTGCAACATGGTATTTAAAGCTCAGTTTGTTTAGGTAGTAATTGTGATTATAATGCTGCATCTTTTTTGTGTTTTTAAGCCCATCATGCACAAACTGCATAAGTTATTGAGCAGATATTTTGAAGAAGGGGTTTTCTATCCCAAAAAACAGTTATGGGCTTATTATTCCTATTCAAATGAGGCTTGGCCTTGCGGAACTTCAACATTTCCATTTTAATCACATACTTACTAGACCAATTGAAAAAATAATAAGTAGAAAGACAGCAGGCAATGGGAATGTACCATGAGCAGAAATAGGCCTATACTTTCCGTCCCTTATGTCCTTTGCTCCGTTGGCCTTTAACATTTTAATTTAAACAACACTGACCGTTATTAGTTAACTGGACGGATTGAACATGCATTTGTTAGGAAGATGGTAATATTTCAGAATAAAACCAAGACCTTTGCCTACCCCTGTTCCAAAACTGCTTTAGGGCCCTCCAAATGTTGGTGCTATCAAATTTGTGGGTAAATAAATAAGTTCTATTTAGGCCTCAGCCACGGAAAAACAGTTATATATAAAAAGTTGTTTGAAAAAACATTGGGTTTAGGGTTAACCCTTTGCGCTCGTATGTCCACACTCAGTGGACAGTATGGAGTCTGCGACAGCTGGGAATTATTGTCCGACGCTCAGGGCCCAGAGCTCGCATGTCCACACTCAGTGGCCGCACTAGGTTTCGTCGCCAGCTCGGCAGCCATTGCCGGTCGTCTGCTTCTGCCAGCTCGGAATTATTTTCTTCACTCTAGACTGAAACGTCAAGTTGAAGCGTACATTCAAGGTCTAAGGAAAACTTGTTGTATACTTTGAAACTTATTTATTGACCATCGAAAATCACAATTTACTTATTGTTAATTATATTTAAGAAAATTTTAAGAAATAATTTTAAAAAACTGCTAATAACATAAATAGAACAAGATGTCGATGTCACTTTCATGGTCCGAATCACTGCCACACTCACTTTCACCTTCAAGCTCGTTACGAATTTTGTCGGAACGTAATGTTTCCTCCATATTAAAATATAATTAAACTTGAAATATTACGTATAATAATAATTATCAGGCATATAAGCCGAAGACTACACAGCGTAAGACAAAAGCGCTTGACTAACTGTTGTTGTTTATTGTTTACATTAGAATGCAACAGCCGACATTTATGCCCGTTGCATTCTGGGATTGATCTAGTTTCGAAATCCACCGTCAGATTTCAGCACAATACGGTAGAAAGAATATTAAATGCTGGAAAAGTCTGCATTGTCACTGTCCACACACAGTGGACATGCGAGCGTTCGCGATCGCATGCGCCATTTAACTCTGTCCACTGGGTGTGGACATGCGAGCGCTGAGCATACGTGTGACAGAAAAAAATCCTGGCTGGCGGGAAAATGGCTGCGGCCACAGAGTGTGGACAGACGACCCCCGGGGACCATTTCCAAAGAACCTATCCGAGCGCAAAGGGTTAAGATTTTTAAATAAAAACAAAAGAATCTTAACAGCTGTTCAAAAACAACCACTCAATTGTAAAAATAACACTCACTTGGTAAGGTATCCGCATGAGATTTTTGTGAGAATAGTGATTAGAACCAATGTATACATAAATGTAACGTATGGATTATTAGGTTAAGTATATATTTCTAGAACCATTACAAATTAATATATAATAATTGAATGTAAAGCGGACTTGTCCAAAATAAAACAAAACGAGCAAATAAACAAAGTAATACGTTCGCATTGGAGAGAAACCGTGAAGATAGGCATTTGAAAAAATTAACTGGCTTCTCAAGCAAAGCTTGGTCCCCCAGGTGCTGAATTGCATTAACAAATGTATCTAACTTCTCGCAATATATAATATTGCACTATGATCACGAGCGAAGCCGTGACAGGCTACTAGTATGTTATCTAAAAACTCAAAATGGTTCTTCAATCATGCTCCTAGACCATACCAAGTTTTTATTATGAATACATGTTTACATCCTTAGGACTTTGTCCTAGTGGCCTTAAAACATTGTCATGTTATTGTATACAGTAAAACCCCGCTTAACCAAAATAATGGGTGCGGGACCGTTCCGGAAAACCCAATTTTTCGGATAATCAACTGTTGGTATTTCAAGGTTATTTCGGAAAAATACGCAAACATCTTGGAATTTGCGCAGGTGTGAGGGTTCAGGGTAAACTGATCCTTTAGTGCGATATAGGAATGTGGAAAATGCAGTATGGGTAAACCCTCCACCCCCTCGCAGCTGGATCAAGTATGTGGCAAAACCCGTCAAAACAACCCCTAAGTTCAGTGACTGCTGCGGCAGACGGTCTCTCGGTCCAGGGCCACTCAGTAGTACTAGCTACTCTCGCCGGTCCCGTCTCAGCCCGCCATGAGTCATATGCCAGACTTATTATATCCTGTTCCGGTTATCACGGGCTTCCGTTTAGCAAGGTCTGGTTAAGCGGGGTTTTACTGTATTGAAAAAACTGTTCTTGGAGCGATGAAAAGCGCTCGGTCTAGGTACTAAGGAACTATATAGGAATGATAAAAAAAACAATGAAACAAAATAATACTATATTTCTGTACAAGTATATACATTCATACATTCATTGTAATAAAAGGACTTTATAAAATAATACTTTTGGGGTAAGGCACAAGCATCAAGCGAGGGGTTTGATAAGACATATCACTTTGTATCTAATGTCTAAGTTCAAATGTATACAGTTTGTTCCTTAACTGTTATTTTTTATCATTAGTTGGATTTAATTGGGGTTAACCTGTAGTTAAATATTTTGTTCTTTAAGATTTCTTTACCTCTGGTTAATTATTTTTATGAATTTTATCTTTTGTGATGCACATTTGCCCATTTACGTGGGCAACATAACAAATAAATCTTGGCTTGCCTATAATTCAGATGGAACTATTTCACGCCCAAAATGGGATAACCCAAATATAGCAACACCAATCAAGAACTGTAAGTAACTTTTGTTATATTAGATTTCTGGTGCATTATTTAACTCCACAGTTAGGGGTATAGATATAGGGTTAGGTATAACGGGATTGTTTTTATCTAGTCTAGATATTAAAATATTTTATTTAGTTACAAAATGTTATCATTGGTTTATGGTATTGATTGTAATGAGTAAAATAATGTAGTCTCAGGTAACTAACTTAGTTATCAAATCATAGTCTAATTCTGGTCAATATTAAGGGAAATAAAATAAATGTTGGCCAACACTGAGCATACTGGTTATCATTTTTGGGTTATAAAATTTGTTATGGTTTACATTTACACTGAAAAATAATAACTCAACATTTTCAAGCTATAATAAGTAACCTGATTGACATTCCAGCCAACAGTGGGGGTCTGAGTGTCTTGATGGACAATAATACACTGTTTTACATTACATTTTGTGATTCAGCTGGAAAAATCTTCATTTCCAAAAAGATTTTAAAACTTTGCATATTAAGAGAACCAAACTAAAAATCCACAGATTTCTGTAAGTCACAATCTTTTTTTGTGGGCTAAGTGGTTTCTAACTAAATCCAAGTTACAAATGGCAGTTATTAAATTGTATCAACTAGGTTGGTTTTTATTTTACTAATTTAGATGGTAGTAGTTTTAAATTATTTGTGTAAGATTAAAGGATAATATGTAAATAGTAATGTCCATAGTATATATTGTGAATAGTAGAATAATAAGAATAATATGTAAATAGTAATGTCAATAGTATGTATTGTGAATAGTATGTCTGTTGTAATGTATGTTGCTTATTGGCTAATAAAGAATTTTTTTTTTTTTTAAGAGTGAACGAGTCCGAAAAATTAAATTACAGTTACTGGATCCTCTTATAAAGTGCATGAAACAGAGAGAACTTGTTGAAAGTAGCCACGAGCCATCAGAATAAATATCTTAGTTGATCAAAGACATTAGATTCGACTGGAGCAATCCCCAACATGGAGTAGTATCCTCTTATCTGATTAAATGGCTCAGACATGTCTGATGTGGAAGTTTACAACGTAGTCTGCGTTGGTCCTCTGAACACTGATAGCAAAGGGATCGGTCGGGTGGAACGTGAACGCAACGAGCCGCCTTGCCGAGGGGGGCGCGCTCTTCCCAAGCACTCCTGCATAGATACGGAACTTCAGAAGACCAGAGTCTCGAGCATAAAACCTGCAATATAACAATTGTTATAGTTGTTGGCTATAACAACTATAGTCCAAAATTTATCACGATGACCAAAAATTGTTGGCCGGAGTGCAAAGGGTTAAGTTTATGAGTCATTGCAAAATATATAAAAAGTATAAAGTGAGAATTTGATGTTCTATTGAAATTTATATAGAGTACAAAAGGCTGCCTTTTTTGTGTTTTTGCAATAGTGCATGCAGCTCTTATCTGCAATTTAAATATGCCCTTGCTGTTTGGAAGATTAACCCGTATAGGCTACTAAAAAGAGAGTACACCATATTAGCAAAAAAATACCATAATAAGCTATTAGTAGCCTAATTTAACTCTCTTCCTTATTGCCTGGGAGCAAAAATAACTGAGTTTAATTCAATTAAAAATATTCGTTATTCATTGGTATAACAAGTATACACTGAATGGTGTCAGTTGACTGCTTATATTTCTAAAGTCTACCTCATAAAATTAAAACAAAAAATACATGTATATGTTGCTGTTACAAAAATAATTACAGTGTGTTTCCAATGGCTATTACAAAGGTAGATGAAATAACAATTAACTTATAAATTTCACTAATAATACTATTTATTATAGCTCGTTAAATGAATAAAGAGTTTTATTTATTAAATAATTTTTCAGTTTATCCTTCAATTTTGAAAAATATGTTTTTAATTTGATGTTGTCAGGTAATTTACTGTAAAACTTTATTCCTTCATATTGGGGCTTTTTACAAAAAAAGTGCCAATCGATGAAAAGGAATGATAATTCGTCCCGTTGTCTAGTGTTGTATTGGTGATTATTATCGTTGAGTCTTTGATCACCGATTCTTGATCTAACAGATATTATTACTTCATAGATGTATAATCCATAGACAGTAAGAATCTGTAATTCAGAAAATTTTTCCTTAACTGAAGATTGAGGATTTAAATTCAGTATTATTCTTAATGCCTTTTTTGTATTTTCAAGATTGAATCAAGATTTTTGCATGTTTTCGCACCATATAAGGATATACCAAAATTAATTACGGAATGTATATAGGGGAATAAACCATTTTTAAAGTATTAATGTTACAAAGACATCTTAATTTACTTAATGCAAATATTCCTGACGATATTTTTGACAACACCTTATCAACATGATGGTCCCAGTTTAGATTTTGGTCAACTGTAAGTCCTAGAAAGTTTAAGTTTACCTCTTCAACCTGGGAAATTTCAAATTCACCAGGATAAATAAATGGTTTATTTTTTAAATTATTTGTATGAAAAGCCATACAACTAGTTTTTTCAAAATTTAGAAGCATATTATTTTTAGTAAAATACTGAGATGGATGTGTTAAATTATTATCCAGCTTAATTTCAATTTCTTCCCAAGAGGGAGCATTAATATTTATACTTTTATCGTCCGCATACAGGCAGGTTTTGCTGGAGTAACATAGTTTTGGAAAGTCATTTAAGTAGCAAATAAATAAGATTGGACCCAGAATCGAGCCTTGTGGGACCCCATATTTAATGTTTTTACTGAAGATTTGTAATGATTTCTTATATTTTTGACATCAAGGTGTGATACTTCAACAAATTGCTTTCTATTGTTTCAATCCAGTCATAAGATTTGCCTCTTACGCCAAAATGATGTAACTTTATTAGAAGAGAATAATGAGATATAGAATCAAACGCTTTGCTCAGATCCATAAATATACCCGATACTTTCCTGTTTTCATCCAACAAATTAATTACAGATTCGACAAATTGTGTTGCTGCTGTAAAAACAGATTTTCCCTTCCTAAAACCATGTTGGCTATCTTGAATCAAATTGTTTTTCTCCAAGAAATTAACTAATTGATCACAAAAGGCTCTTTCAAAGATTTTATATATTGTAGGAAGCAAGGACACTGGTCTATAATTTTTAATATCGGGTTTTCCTCCTTTTTAGCGAATTTCCCCTATAGGGAAGAAGCTATTACCGTAGTCGGCATGGTAAGACCTAGGCCCGGGACCATGATAACTTTTCGTTTTGAGGTCCCCAGACCCCAAAAACACCATTTGTTTGAAACTGTAGATATATATATATATATATATATATATATATATATATATATATATATATATATATATGTGTCCGTGAGCACGATAACTCTCGTAAAAATTATCTGATTTTTATGAAATTTGGTATAAACGTGTAAAGCAACATTTATAAGTTTAAGTTCGAAAACCAGCCAGATCGCTTTACCCTAAGGGGTATTTTGGGGGGTTTTGTACCCCAAAAATGGGTTTTTTGAATTTTTTACGTATAATTTTGAAAATAGTCAAATTTTAGTTTTCCCCATTGAATTCAGCTTAAAAAAACACACAATTTGGTATTTTGATCATTTTTCTACGTCAATTTGTTACCGAGATATTGAAAGTGCTAAACACAGTACGTTGTCTAATGTTATTCTTATGGAGGATAAGAAAAATTTTATATCTCGCTTATTTATAAACGTATACTGACGAAACTTGGTATACAGCTTCATCTGGTTGTGGACCATTGATATATGCTCAAAAAAACAATTTTTTACCAAAGGCTCCCATAGCAGCAAACCTACGTACTCAGCCCCATGTTATTCTTATAGAGAATAAGTAACGTGTTATCTCCCTTCATTATGAAAATAAATTAATGAAATTTGGTATGTGGCTTTACCTACATGAGTTATATTGATATTTGTATAAAACCCCATTTTTTGTGTTCCTTGCTTCAGCAAACCTGCATACTCAGCCGCCATGTTATTCTTATGGAAAATAATTAAAATGTCATAAATCGTTTATTTATGAATATATATTGATGAAACTTGGTATGTGGCTTTATGTGGTATTAACATACATATATATGCATTGGAAATTCGCTGAGTACGCAGGTTTGCTGCTACGGGGGTATTTGAAAAGTGGTATTACTTTGGCAGTTTTGAGTTTGTTTGGGAACACGACTGTATAAAGGAGAATTAATCAAATGAGTGATTGGTTTTATTAACTGAAATCTAGTATTTTTTACTAGGCTTATTGGTATTTCATCGTGGCCTGAACTTGTTTTATTTTTTTAAACTGTTGATTATTTTTAACACTTCCTTTTCAAATTTACTGGCTTACATCAAAAAATGTTACACCCATTATTGATACTTAGGTTAGTATTATTTACACATCTGATATCATTAGACACCGTTTTGGTCCTACCTAGTTTTGGTAGAATATTCTCCTCAACAAAATTTAAGAAATAATCATTGAAGATTTCATATATAGTAACAGGATCGCTAATAGATTTTCCCTGAAAGTTTATACTACTAATTTGTTCTTTTGAGATATTTCTCCCAACCTCATTATTTATTATTTTTCATGTGATTTTATTAACATTGGAAGATAAATGAAGAGTTTTTGAAAAATGAATCGTTTTTTGCTCATACGCCTTTTTTCTAAAGGCTTTATTCCTTTTCCTCACTTCTTGAAACGTAGCTATATTTTTGGTTTCTCCTGCTACATTACTAAAGGTCAATAATTTCTAATTTATCTGACTTAAGGTCTTCAGAGATCCAGGGCTTTCTATTTTTAAAACTTCTATTTAATTTTCTAGGAAATAATGAATCAAAATAAAACATTAAAATATTATAAAAAGCATAATATTTACACTGTGGTTCTGCCATATATATATCATGCCATGACTCTGACTGTAATGCCATGGAAAATTTAAAATTATTTATGTCAGAAAATGTCCTTGAAAATTCTAATATTACAATAGGCTGTATATATTTTGTATTTCTTTGTTTACAGATTTAAAGATTAGAAACTGGGCATCATGGTCCGAGAGTTGGGTATTAATACCTATCACATTAAGCAAATGTTTCCGTAACCCTGGTTAGAAAATTTACCAGATACTAACTGTTTTTACAGTCCAATTATGTGGTCATGCTAAGACAGGGTTCCCACTCAATAATCAAATTCACGAGTTTTTAACGGTTTTCAAGGTCTAAAAATTATCAATTTCATGGTCGAAATATTAAAAATCATAACCTATACCGGGCGTAAAACAACAACGCAGACGCGGCGCATCAGTCAAATACTAGTTAAAACTTTCCCACATTCCAACTACGATGTCACAGTAAATAACATAAAAGAGAACTTTAAAAAAATAAGAACTCTATTGGAGTATCTTTGTTTTATTGTCGTCGTGAGTCATCGGTCTTTCGGTTATCGGATGGTGGTGGTTTCTACTTCGCTCAGTGTTGCCAATAATTTTTTCCCAAATTACCCTCGATCCTCATCATAATTACCCTCAAATACCCTCAAAATCTACACTCCTGTATTTGAGTAAAGAGTGCTAATGAAACAAAGGAAATGTGCTTGGAATTTGATAGGTTTGAGGGAGCCGCCAATAGATGTCACTGATGTATAATTAATGTTTTAAGTTTAGAATAAATAATGAAAATAGAAGTTACACACGCCAGCCAGTTTTTTGTCTCAATTTTTTCATGCGAGATATAACAGATTTTTTCAGAATGTACTTTGCTGCTTCACAAATCACAGAATATAAATGACTAACAGCTGATGAAATTTTGTTTACAGCCATAAACACCAATTATAAAACAGATATCTATCTTTCAGTCTATCAACTGCTAGGATTAGGTAGGCAATAATCCTAACAGGTGACAATAATCCCCATTTTCTATTTTAATTATTTATTGTCTGGTTGAAGTTAAAACTTACAGACATTACTGCTACTTAGCGGACTTCTTGTCATCCTAGGACTCGTGGCTCTTCCATATTTTTAACATGGAGACGATCACTTTACATGTAATCCTTCCTCAAGCCTCATTTCTGTTATGGAGTTTGTGAGTATTCGTCAGAGTAACGAAAATCGGAAGGGTCAATAAAGAAGAGAAATTTAGTAATTTAATCATAAATAAACAACAATAATTATAATAATGATTATAATAGGGGCCTACATAGTATAATATATATTTTTAAAGGCTTTAGTAAAATTACCCCTTTCTTCTTTCAAAGTTCCAAATTATCACCGACAAGAGTAATTACCCTCGAATTTGCAAAGCTGACTACGCACCGTGTACACGGAATGCGTGAGTTACTGACGCAGTGACTAATACAAAACAATAGGCAACTGACATACAGTAAAGAAGACGTATAAACTGTCTTACACAAGTGCCAGTCGGTCAGCAGTCAGTTGTCAGTGATAAAAATACCAGCAACTTATCAACTGTCGCCCGAGTTACTTTGTACCATGGAAACGGAAAACAGAACCAGGCCTAAATCATCCGTACAGCTGCAATCTGCAAGTAGGCAGACGATGCGGTATTGACCGTAATAACAACTTACTAAATAATTCTGTTGTACATTCCCCTATCTGAAAACAACTGTGAATTTTCTGATAAGATATTTTTTATTGTTTTTCAAGTTTGATAAGTTTTTAAGGTTTGATATCAAAATTCACGGCTTATTCCAGGTTTTTTCATGGTATACGAAATTTACGGCTTGTTCGATGTTTCACGGTTTCCACGGTTGGGTGGGGACCCTGCAAGAGTTGGGTATAGGTCTACCCAAAAATTGTTTTTGTTTTTCTTATTTGTTTCTGTTCACTGTCTCAAACCAAAGAGCACATTGTTAGTTTTATTTTTGCCACTAAAAGCATACCAATCAGTACAATTAATCAAATTCCTGTGATGAAAAACATTTTTAAATCTGAGCAATAACAATAGCAAAACTTTGACTAACCATCTTTATCTTCTATAAAAAAATACCCCCGTCGCAGCAAACCTGCATACTCAGCGAATTTCCAATGCATAATATATGTCTTAATACCACATAAAGCCGCATACCAAGTTGCATAAAAATATATTCATAAAAAAGCGATATATACAATTTTAATTATTCTCTATAAGAATAACATGGGGGGTGAGTATGCAGGTTTGCTGCAAAAAGGCATACAAAACATGGGTTTTTATATGAACATCAATATAACTCAACTAGGTGAAGCCACATAACAAGTTTTATTAATTTATGTTCATAATTAAGGGAGACATTACATTTTACTTATTTTCCATAAGAATAACATGGGGGCTGAGAAAGCAGGTTTGCTGCTACGGGAATAATCAACAAAAAATAAATTTTTTGTGCAAATACCAATAAATCAGCACTACGTGAAGCCACATACCAATTTTCATCAACATGCATTCATAAATAATCGAGATATAAAATTTGATATATTCTCCATAAGGATAACATTGGACAACGTACTGTGTTTAGCACTTCAATATCTCTGTAACCAATTGACGTAGAGAAATTATCAAAACACCAAATTGTGTGTTTTTTTAAAAGCTGAATCCAATGGTGAAAACTAAAATTTGATTTCAATAAATATTACATATAAAAACTTCAAAAAAACAATTTTTGGGGTACAAATCCCCCCCAAAATACCACTTCGGATTGGGCGATCTGTCTGGTTTTCGAGCTTAAAAGTCATAAATGCTGCTTTTCACGTTTGTACCAAATTTCATCAAAATTTGACTCTTTTTACGAGAGTTATCGTACCCACGGACACACATATATATACAGTATTAGCCAAAATAAATAGTACTGAAACTGAATCAGCTGTAGTTGCCTTCTCGATCAGCTGAGTCAATTGTTGATTGTTGCCACGGCTTCGTGTTCATTACTTCTATCTCATTTGAGGTTAGTTTTTGCTAACATGGTGCTATCAACGGTAGAGAAAACTTTTATCGTAGAGCATTATTTTCGCTCATACGGAATTAGACGTGCGGGAGGGCCAAGCTTGTCGCACACTGCATTACGTTTTCAAGAACATTTCCACAAAAATCCGCCTAGCAATTCTGTGATTCTTAGTGTTGTTGAAAAATTTCGAAGAACAGGTAGTGTTTTGACACAGCGAAAGGGTTTTTCAGGTCGCCCAACCACTGTCTGTAGAAATGAAAACCACGGAAGGGTGTTGCAGCAAGTGTTACAGTCACCGAAAAGAAGCCTAAAGCGAGCTTCTCTTAACACATTGCGTGCGAGTGACGGGCCGGCCCGCCATCCGCAGTCGGCACACCTGGCGTCTGACGGGCGCGCCCGTCATGTTGGCATAGCAACAACCTTCGTTCAGTGTGAGCTTAGCCGCGGGCGGGGAAACTTGTGTTTGTTCCTCGCACTTTTGGACAGTCTTACCAAGTTTTTGGCGCACTTCGTTTTCGTTTCGGCCATTTCATTTTGTCGTGTGTGTAGTATTATTGTGTTATGTTTATATATATATATATAAATGTTTATATAATATGTAATATGTTTATATGTATATAGTAGTATGTAAAGTAATATTCATTTTTTAGTTATAGACTTTGTTATTTTCAAACAAAATATCTCTTTTTACATGTTGTCCTAAATTGTTGTAAACATTTTGTGTCTGAACTAAAACACTTGATACAATGGTTTGGGGAGGGGTTGTAAATATATTTTTTATCCAAATAATGATATACTAACTGTCGACTACAAAATTAGCATTTATTGTGGTTTACTGTGGCCTTCTGGGACTATTTTTGTGATGTGCTGACGGCAAGGACGGGTGCCAGGAGCGGATGACGGGAATTCCCGTCACGGAAATGACGTCACGTAATTCAAAAAAAATGGACCCTGGACAACTGGAAATACCATTTGGGATATCCTGACATCATTTCTGATTAAGTAATCACATAATAATTTTTTAGCTTTTCAGATCCGCAATTATCATAATTATTAGCACTAAACGTGTTAAACTGAATATTAGCAATACGTCAATGAGAAGAATGTTCAAAAACATTGGTGGTTTTCCCTACAGGATACAAACTGGACAACCTTTGGACTGTAGAAACAAACTAGCCAGAGTTCAGTACTGTGCTTCGATGTTAGCAATATGCTATGAAGAACCTGAGTTTCTGAGTGATGTATGGTTTACAGATGAATGTCATGTGCATCTTAATGGTTTCATAAACAAGCAGACAACACGTTTCCTTGGATTTGAACGTCCTGACATTTTTGTAGAGAGGCCACAGCATAGTAAGCGTGTAACAATTTGGTGCGCTGTGTCAGGAAGGGGTATAGTGGGTCCATACTTTGTTGAAGGCAATAATGGAGAGGATCTTACTGTAAATCAGTATCGATATAGGGCCATTCTTGATCGTTTTGTGAGAGACCTCAGGAGATTTTGTCGTGTTCGAAACCTGCCGTTAGGTTCACAGTGGTTTCAGCAAGATGGCGCAACCAGTCACACTGCCGATAACAACATTGCTTTCCTCCAACGAACCTTTGACAACCGTCTCATCTCCCTTAGAATAAACATTCCTTACCCAGCCCACTCCCCCGATCTTACAACACCGGACGCCTACGTCTGGGGAATGTTGAAAGAAAACATTTTCCGCGAGGACCCACCATCTACCATCGTTCAACTCAAAGAAAAAATAACCATGTGTATTAGGAGAATGAAACAACCCCTATTCACAAAAATGATGCAAAACCTACAAGAACGGTACAAGTGTTGTCTCAAACGGAACGGGGGTCATATTGAACATGTTATTAGCCGAGTTTAACAGATTTTGCTTCCTTTGACTTGTATGTGTTGGTAAAATTTATATGTAATGTTACTATGTATACCATAATAAAATATTACCATTTCAGTACTGTTTATTTTGGCTAATACTGTATATATATACAGTTTCGAACGGATGGTGTTTTTGGGGTCTGGGGACCTCAAAACGAAAAGTTATCATGGTCCCGGGCCTAGGTCTTACCATGCCGACTACGGTAATAGCATCTTCCCTATAGGGGAAATTCGCTAAGAAAAAACAGGTGAAGATTTGGATTTTTCTTGACGTATGATTCCACCAACTGAGTTTATAAACAGTGTAAAGGATAGAAATACACAAAATTCTGAGTAAAACCTCAAACATTTTGTGAAGTTTTGAAATTTGACCCTGCTGCCATTTATCATTGGGGTGTTATTTATATTTCTAAGAACAACCTGATTTTAGATAGTAAAAATACCAGGGTTTGTACCCAAAGGAAATGTTAACGGTATAGAAAAGCATGCAAAACAAAAACCAATCTTAAGTGTAACACTCAAATTCGCCTTTGTCTTCCTCTGTCCTGACCTGATGGGGTGTTCGCCGCACGCCTTGGGCCGTTCCATGACAGAGACCCACTTGTCGTCGTAGCTGAACAGCGAGAGGTCGAGGTAAGGCGAGGACGAGTAGCTCTGAGCACTGATCGGCAGCTGCGCCAACATCCGCTTGGTAGCTTCCGTTGGGCCGCCGAACCTCGCGCTCACTATCGTCTGCTTGAACCTCTGCTGAGCCAGTCTGCCAACAGGCAAGTGTTCACTTGTAATGATTAAATGTCAACCAGAAGTCCACAAGTACTACGAGAGGGGGGTAGTCATAAAGAACGAGTCTACCACTCAAAAGACCCGTGTTAGATTCCTAGCAATATCTATGTAACTTTAGAAACTGTCACTGCACTTCGGAAGGCACATTAAACACTAGCCCCGGCAACATAGGGTACGTAGTTAACAGGGGTTGCCAGATGTACTAGTGTGACCTGAAAACTCGGGACAATAGACCTTGGCCAGAAGGTTACACAAGCTTTATTTTTATTTTTGTTTTTATGTGTGACACAAGTCTACTTTGAATAGTATCTCGTTTTCAACATAAAAAGAGAAAAATAAAATTTGTGAACATAAAGCTAACTGCTTACTACAAATTTTTTTGGTGACCTTAATTCAGATTCGGTTCAGCTTTATTACCGAAAACAAATTATAAAACAGAAAAATTGCATGAAAATCTTCCCCTAAAAATCTTTATCTGTACATGGAAAGAAAGACAACTGTCATTATATGTTTCATGTTAAACCACTTTCACTCATAGATATAATTTGGAGAATATATGGAGAAAATATGTGTAGTAAATAAAAGATGATCAATCCTGATCACAAACATTTTTCTTCCCCAACAAAAATGCCTGAGTTATGCATATGCTTTCACCGTTTACATCAATTACACATAGTCCCCCCCACATTTAAGTTGAATTTTAGAAAAATGTATGCTTACAAGAAAAAAATTAATACTACAAATTTATAAGATAAAAATAACAATTTAACATATATTTAGGCCTAATTATGATCTAGGTTGCTCTAAATTAGAGGTTCTTAGCCTGGAACTATTATTTATGTCTCTAGGTGACCCAAGTAAATCAACTTCTAGTACTAAGTGCAGATTGGCTAATAAGAGAGAAACTTAGAAAATTGTCACTGAGCTACTTCTCACTATTATTAGTGTGTAGTCAAGAAACTCTAAATTGATGTTGTTTATCACTGATACACATAGTTTTTCATATTAATAAACTGTTTTGTTATTGACAAAAGGTCAATGGTTTATAAAATCTTAGTATTTGAATTTAGTTGTTTAGGTAAAATTTATAAAATGTCAATGCAATATACAGTTAGACCTTTTAATTGGTAAGTTATAATATTAATGATTTCTTACCTGATTTCCCACAAAGACAATTTTTACATAGGTCAGCCCCAATAACTTGACATTTCTGAGGTTTTACTGTAGAAACTGGAGTTAAATTATTTTATTATAAAGGAAAATATGTATTGGCATTACAACCTTGTTATTTAAGAACTTTTGCAGACATTTTCCATCACTGATTAGTAAAACAAAGTTTCCTGTTTCGAGATCTGATCCCGAAATTCCATGAAACATTATAAAACTTTGTTTTACTAATCAGTGATAGAAAATTTCCGCAATAACAACAATAATTTCTTGAATAACATAAACTCACTATCACCAACAATGAATTTTAAACAAAGAAATTACAAATCTTGTTCTAATCCTTAGTCTTTGTCTAGCTTACCGAGCATACAGGTTGTTTGATGGGGAACATGTAAATTGTGATTCAGAATGCAGTTTGGCATTTCTAAAGTGATCACAAAACTGTTCAAAAAGTTTCAGAAGCTCTTCAGATGTATTCTCATAAACAGCCAGGACCTGAGACAAAATTGAGCGTAAGCAAAACTAAATTCCCATATAAATCAAACTGAAAAAACAAATATAGATCTAAATTATTTAATAGGCCTATATACTTTGCATTTAATTTATTGATCTGAAACCAAGATCTCAGAGATCTAATATGTTAAAAATACAAATACAACTTCAGGAAGAATAACACTTTTAATCAATTATTTTAGTTTCTCACGATGTAATAGGCCTACCTTAAAAATTGTAATAACATTTCTTGTTTCAGTAAAAAGTGGTGAACAGAAATATCACATGGTTAAATTGGCAAGAGAGAATTTTATTTATTTGATAAGGAAGGTTTGTTTAAGTGATACAAAAATGAATAAAAGGCAGATGTTTTTGGTTCAAAATGAGTGTGCAGTATTATTATTACTGTCCGACAATGATTTGAGAGAACACAACTTGTTTGGGAGGCCCAGTCCCTGGTATCATCCATACTCAAACAGATGCCAAATTTGACGATGGCGAGTTTCCCCCTCACTCTCTTGACCCCAAAATTCCTTTCCTTTCAGGTAAAGTCAGCTAGTCATTAAACCTGTCTTCTCATGACATAACATATTTAGTTTTTCAAATAGACTGCTTTTTGAGTTTTATTGAATGATCCATATTATTGTGGTTTGGACAACAGTACTTTTATAATACACTTCCATTAATGTTGGTGACTGGTTCCAGTGACATGTTCCTCGGAGGATGCTGACTTTTGAGCTATTCATAAAAGCCATAACCTAATCAATCCGAAATGTGTGACTGAAAAATTGCACGAGAGTATTTTATCTAAAGAGTACCAAGGGGCAAAGCGTTTGCCTCAGTTTCCTTATTAGTCCTAATTATATTTTTACAATGACCCCCTCTTCAAGGTGTGCAAGTTCTTTTTGCTCAGTTGCCACATAATAGGGAATTTTATTGCTGATTAGTAATTTGGTGTTTTGAAAATTCCCTAAAAACTCCCTATTGATCATCCGACTTTTCCAGGATTTCCATAGTTCAAGACACTGAACAAAAAGCTGACAAATTACCGACGACTTGAAATTATAACTAGTTTCTAAATATCTATCATCCAGTACCTGAGCTGTATTCATATTGTAGACTACAAAGAAAGATGGCTGAGTATTAGGTTCAGTAGCTTTCAAGGTAACAACATCTTCACATGCATACTTCAATAACAGATGTGATTCGTCCAGCAATTGCATCTTCCACATTCTAAGACTTTTGAGCTGCAATTAAGAAAAACAGTTTGACCATTTTAATAAATATTTATTTCAAGGGGAAGATACGGTAGAAACCATTTTAAAATTAGAAAAAGGAGCACAGAAATATTATGTTTGGGTTCATAAAATCCTAAAACGTAGTTTATTTTAAAAGGATATCATATAAAAAATATTACACAAGGAAAACAGCCTATATATTATATACAAATGACAACATGGTTAAGAAAATCGTTAACTAATGAACAAATGT
The DNA here is from genome assembly GCA_963675035.1 of Allygus modestus. Lineage (NCBI taxonomy): Eukaryota > Metazoa > Arthropoda > Insecta > Hemiptera > Cicadellidae > Allygus > Allygus modestus. The sequence continues at coordinate 71,067,313 of OY776115.1, forward strand.
TTGATTAGCACAGTGCAAGTTGTTATTAGGCCTACTTACGGGATGGCATGATGATGACCGGTCTGACTGGTCGAAATCGATAGCCAACTACTATATTTTATACATGTCTGATCTGTGAATACAGTATAACTAAATGTAAATATATCTTTAAGTGTTGTATGATGTATTTTATTACATCCAGTCACCAATTAATGCTCAAAGTATGTTTTGTCTATTGCAAAAGCAAATATCTATAATTATTTTGGCCAGTTTTTACTGAGTCAGTTAATGGCTCAGTTTTAGGGTCTCTTGTTTATTAGACTCCAGCATAACTTAATGGATATCTATTTATTTTGTATAATAGTTAACTAAAGCTATTGTATAAAGTTAATCCTTTGGCTGCAAGGCAAAAATAAAGAGCTGTCTCACAGTGCCCCACCTTAAAAGCGGCATGTCGTCTAAGACCTATCAGCAGCTATTTTCAGAGAAAAAAAAAATAAAAAAACAGACAGTTAAACTATTTGGTAACTTGCTAATTGATATATTGAATAATAATCGCTTGATTAATCAATTGTTTTCATGATTTTGCTATATAGGTAGATATTATCGTATCGATAACTGTTTCCAAATACGATTCAATCTGTAAGCGCTGCAAGCTGATGTAATCGGCCAATGGTAGTTCTTGACAGACCTCAGCGGGCCGATCTCATCTGCAGCTAGCAGTTTTCAGCAACACTACGTGCCGATCTCATCGCAGCCAAAGGGTTAATGGTGAATAAAGGTTTTACTTGATATCATGCCTTCAATTTGTCCATAAAAATATACCAACTCCACGCCATTATAACCTGATTATAAAATCATAAACACTCATTGCAAGTTGGAAGTGGAATGAGCCTGATGATTTTTAATTAAAATATATATTTGCTTCATTATTTACCAACAGAGAAATAAAACATAACAAACACAATGGCCTCGTTCACCGGCACTGATCACAATTTTACAGGGGATAAATCCTGGTGAGTAACATCACATTACAGCCCTGTCTAGCGCTTTACTAATGAGCTATCTTGGGTGGCACAAAGAAAGTAAATGTTTTATAACATAGCGTGCATCAAAATAGGCCTAAGCTACAACTAAACAAAATTTTAAGCTTTCAGTTACTATCCAAATAAGAGGAGCAAAGGGTTATTTTTTTACAATCTTGTGAAATCAAATAAATAATAGGCTACATAGGCATAGTTATGCATAGCCTAACATATTTAGGCCTCAACCCATCTTCCAAACTTTCAGTAATTGTTTAGGTACCGTATCTTATATTGTTTTGAAAGAGGGTTTTTGTATAATTAGAACATCAGCTTTTAAATCACTCACTTGGTCAAAATGCTGACAAAACTTGCGAATTTCCAAGGGGTTCTTTGTCATTTCTGACAACTTTACTGCTCTTTTGTAAAGGAAAACCAACAGTCGATGTTTCAAAGAGTTTATTGTATTTTCTCTATAAGGTCTGTAAGTGTTATTGCCAGAATTAGGTTGAATAATACTTGAAAGAAGGAAACTGTCATCTTCAAAGCAAAATCTTCCAATTTTTCTGATGTCAACCAACATCCCATCAATGATATGAAACACGTGAATAGTTTGATGTTGAACTGATAACACCGCAAGGGTATCTTTATATAAGTATAATCCTTGATTGTGAGAAAGAAATATTTTATCAACCTTGAATTGTCTAGTATCACATAATCGCCCGTGCTGTAAATCTACAATATGAAGAGAGTAGTCTTCCAAAGGTGATCGAGGATTAGGAGTAACAGCTTCATTATTGGTATAAATTTCATAAAAGTGTGGCCTCAAGTCCTCTGGAATGTAAGCAGCAGATCCCACAATAACATATCTTCCATCATCAGTGAACAAACTACATTCTCGGTTTAACTGTTCACCACTTTGAGCAACATTAACAGTCCATTTGGGTCGAAAGAATCTTTCAAATACCTGGTTACGAATGTGATCACTTTCAGGGTCATTTTTGTGACCAATATATTCGCCACTGCAATTTTCAACTAAATCTGCAGCTGCAGAGGAGCCTTGATATTCATATATTTCTAATGATGTTTGATCCGATGAAAAAGCGATAAAGTAGTGGCCATTAGGACTAAATTTCCTCAAAAAGCAAGGTGGCTTTTCTACATTTATTATGGTAAAATTTGGGAAGACGTTTTGATGAAATGATCTAGCAACATGGAAGTGTGTACCAGGCTTTATAGCACCAAAAGTTTCTCTCTTGATTAATCTATTTACAATATTTTGAGGTGGAATAATTCTGGGTTTCAATACATCACTCGTTATCATTATTCCATATAAATCCTATTAAAATAACGAGGGAAAACATAACTAACATAATATAAAAATAACAAGAGTTTAAGACTACGTAATAATACAAGTTAACCTCAAATTCGGTACAACACTTGGAAAATGTCTGCATTGAAAACATAAAAACTAAAGCGGATGAATAGAGTCAATATCTTCGAGCAAGCAGCCTTTTCGAAAAAAAATCATCGCGGCGACTCTAATAACTAACCATTAATTTCATACATAATAATCAACAATGATATCAAACAAAACAAAACCTCAAACACCAAATTATTGGTTAATTACTTTGACTGTTTGACTGACTTTTTGACATTTTTCATTTCAACTTCAACAAGTGGGCGTAGAGTGCGTAGAGTAACAATTTAAAGGATATATTACGAGATGCCACAGAGTAAACTATTTACTTACAAGTATTGTGTACCTTGTACATACTTCATAAACAATTAAATATTGTGATTCTCAAGGGTCTCAACTTTTTCTCTTTTACTTTCTCCCCCTTATACATAGTATATGGAGAATGTATTGTTTTCGTCTATTCGAGGAGTATTGCAAGGTGCACCGCTTTCTCCTACGCTTTATAACCTTTGTGTTGACCATGTTTTAGAAGAATTGTCCGAACTATCAATCAGTGAAGAATTTGGCTATAAACTGCATAATGATCTACCATCAATCAGCATTTTAGGGTTTGCGGATGATACTATTCTGATTGGAAAAAACAAAGAAAGTGTTTTAACACTGTATAACATGACAAAAGAATTATTTGAGGAGATAGGTTTAAAAATTAATCAGGCCAAAACTAAAATAATCAATATAAGCAAAGGCAATTTAAAATCTGATGACTACATTATCAATGGGGAGAAGGTTAAATCAATAAATATAGAAGAGAAAATTAAATACCTGGGGGTTAATTTTAAAAACCAGATTGTTTTTGACACAGAAAATACCATAAAATCACTAACAACTAAAATAAATAACCTGATTTCTTCTCCTTTTTCAAAGCTGAGCAAAAGATGTTTGTACTTAATCAATATTTGTGGCCTACTCTTATATTCCCTTTTCAAACTTCTCCACTTCATAAAATTAATCTAAAATTTTTCTATGATATAGATAAAATAATAAGATCTGCTGTAAAAAAAATTTGATCTGCCTGATGACACTCCCCACTTCAATGTTCTACAGTAGTACAAAATGTAAAGGGATTGGTCTTAACAAAGCATCTTGGGAAGCAGCTTTACAGCATATAAATATTTTGCAAGTACTCAAACATATTAATGACCCATATCTGGATAGGTTAAAGTATTTTAAATTTGAAGAAATATATTGTCTTAAAAAATTAACCCTGTTCGATATTGGACAACCAGTTATTTCAAATACAAGAGCGCTTAGAGAAAAACTTAGAGAAGCTGAGTTTAATGCCTGGAACCGATTACCGTACAAAGGCAGAGGTACCAAACTTTTCAGCGAATGCCCTAACATCAATAAAACATTATCGAAAGGCCACGGTTTGACAGAATCTGAGTTTAAGTATTATTTAAAAATGGTCGGTGATGTAGCTCCAGTTAGGAGCCTACATGGAAGATCCAGGGACGGCAACCAGTGCCGGCATTGTTCCGGCACTGAGAATTATATTATTGAATCCTTAGCCCATGTTCTTGGTCAGTGCCCATGTAGTAGTCAGATAAGGAATACCAGACATCACACCAGATAAGAACAATTATAGCTGACCAATTCAGAAAGGAAGTAAAGTATGAAGTATATGAAGAAGTCACCGGTTTAGAAGAAAATGGATCTATCAGAAGATGTGATATTATTGTCATTGGCAGAAAATTTGATAAATGTTTTATTATTGACCCCACTATACGATTTGAAACAAATCTTGATCAAACCTCAGAAGTACACGAAGAAAAAAAGAAAATTTATGAACAAACATTTAAATATTTCAATGAAAAGTACAACATACGAAACTTTGAGGTCATTGGTATTTTAATTGGTGCAAGAGGAACAATTCCAAGTTTTGTTCAGGAAATGTGGAGAAGATTTAAATTAGATAACAAAATTTTGACATTAGTTGCTCAGACTGCAGTAAAATACTCAATTAGTATATTAAAAAATCATCTATACAACGAAATTTAAATACCAAAATTTTTGTACAAGTATTCTTTGTCTTGAGGCAATTCACATTGGTGAAAAGATGTTAATTTTGAAATAAATTATCTCTCTCTCTCTCTCTCTCTCTCTATATATATATATATATATATATATACACAAGACTTAAAATATCAAAAATTAAGTTTTTTGATTTTTTATAAAATAAACATAATTATAAAAAATATTACTATTCACCTTTAACAAGATCTCAAAAAACTAAATAATTAAGTATTTTTAATTACTATTCTACGATTACTGGTTGCGGAGAAAATTTAAATTTTCATTTTGCGGTAATCGCAGTACACGTGTCCTAATTTTATTCTTATGGGGAATATAAAAATTACTATTTCTCTCTTATTTATTGATCGATTTCGTTCAAACTTGATATGCTTGTCAAGTTAGCATTGACCAACAGAGACAATTCGAAATATGTTGCCCCTTAATAACCCTGGGGCGGGGGAATAGGGAGCATATCCCCTCTTAAAACCATGTGTGTAGCAATGGATCCTGTAGTGCCACCAAAACATGGATTTGTGCGGATATTTTTGAAAAAAATTGTTTACAAAATTTTCTGTACATTCGATCGAGCTTTGTATTCTATATTTAGTAAATAAAAAGTAAATTATTCATTAATGTTGGGCTAAAAGGGAAAAAGTATGTGTCAGTTTCCTGATACCGTTTATTTTATTGGAAGGTGGGAATACTTTTCGCATACCCCCACTAACGCGGGGATAGTGTGGGACCCCTTCTTTCAGAAAAACAAAGTGTTTGAAGTGAATAAATAATGCTAATGAATGAATTTATTTGTTGGGCAGAGCCAATAAGTATATCTCAATCCAGTCTTTATCAGGGTCAACCAGCACAATTCATTGATTGAATGATTATGGAGAATAGATAAAATTTGATATCTCGATTATTTATGAATGTATATTGATGAAACTTGGTATGTGGCTTCATGTTGTACTGGTATATTGATATTTACACAAAAATAAATTTGTTGTTGATTATCCCCGTAGCAGCTAACCTGCATACTCAGCCCTAATGTTATTCTTATGGAGAATATGTAAAGTTTTATATCTCCCTTAATTATGAACATAAATTAATAAAACTTGGTAATGTAGCTTCACCTGGTTCTGTTATATTGATAATTACATAAAAACTCATTTCTTATCTACCTCGTTGCAGCAAACCTGCGTACTCAGTCCTAATATTATTCTTATGGAGAATAAATAAAATGTTATAAATGACTTATTCATAAATGTATTTTTGTGAAATTTGGTAAGTTATGTAGGAGTGAGAAACATAAAAAAGGATTTGAAATTCGCTGAGTACGCAGGTTTGCTGCGACGAGGGTATTATAATTTACATTTATAACGCGCAAAAATTGTGGTTTCAAAAATATAAATAAAGTAAATTCATCTCTTTTAAGGTGTCTCTACAAGAATGAGTTATTTTTAATATTTAAAATATTATCCGCTAAGTCTTCTTTTATAAAATAAATAACCTTGTAATTATTTTTTCCAAATAACATTGGCTCTAAACTATGATGACATATGGCAAGTGAGTAAATGCCAATCCACATAGTACGTTCTTACTATAATTTTCTAATGACAGTATTTTGCCAGGTGTCTAAGAACATAAATGTTAGCACATAATCTTTGGAACAAACGTGGTCGATATATGATAGTTCCAAGTCAACCTACTATCAAGGAGTGATCCGAGGAACTTAATACATTCGACTTCATTATTATTATCACACAGTTCATATTATTATTTCTCCTAATTGTATTATCAGACTTAGCCGATGCATTATTTTAATGTAAACTTACTGGCGTATCAGGAGATAATTAATATTTTTTTGCCGCAATGCTATAGATCCGGTTGATGACTACCCATCCCTTTAATGCCCTCAAACAACAACCCTGTCGTTAACAACTATGAGTCACTATTCTGGCAACATCGCATTCCGAGATAGAGAGAGAGAGAGAGAGAGAGAGAGAGAGAGAGAGAGAGAGAGAGAGAGAGAGAGAGAGAGAGAGAGAGAGAGAGAGAGAGAGAGAGAGAGAGAGAGAGAGAGAGAGAGAGAGAGAGAGAGAGAGAGAGAGAGAGAGAGAGAGAGAGAGAGAGAGAGAGAGAGAGAGAGAGAGAGAGAGAGAGAGTGAATCTTCCGCAGCGTTTCCCGCTCACCAGCTCCCTCGGGCAGAAATAAAAACGTTTAACAAATATAAACTCATTACAAATCACTGTTACATTATATTCTTTAGACACCATTTTTTCTTTCATATATAATCAATTAATAGTCTAAACGTTGCTTTAAAACGGGAAGTTTAAGCGCAAGATAACAAAGTTAACAAAGATTTACACAATTTTGAAGAAAATAGAAAGTTGAGATTCACTGAAACATTGTACAAAAAAAACACTGGCATATTACAATTTGTTCGTTATACAAATTATAACAAGTTATGTAAAATAGTCAAAACTCCGTAATATAACATTTGAAAATATTTCATTTTATTTGATAGTTCTCTGGTTAAAATTGAACCAGCCGTATCGGAGGTGAGAAATCGTAAACTCGAGTCTCCATAATATCTACGAGGACAAATAGTATTACCGGTTCTGCTGCCGCGACTGCGGTACTCCGACAGGGAGCTAAAGGGGGCGATTACTTGTCCAGGTAGGAGACAAATTACCCACCGACCGGGGCGCAGGAATTTCTGAGGCGACCGTCCGCGCTAAACACGATTTTCGGGTGTCCGCTCATAACACGGCCGGGCTTAACACGGAGCCTTAGCAACTGTGGGGTACCCCAGGACTCAGTGGCGTAAATAGGATTTTAATTTGGGGGGTGATTAACCTGGAAGGAGACACTACCGAGGGATCCCCCAACTCAAATCAGGGGGTCCGGGGGTCTTCCCCCGGAGAATTTTTTAAATTTATACTCTTAAAAGCGCGATTTTAGCGACTTTATTGTCTTTTTTTGTTTTACGTTGTAGCATTTATGAATAATATAACTGATATAAATAGAGATTATGTTGGATTGAAAAACAACTTCTTGATGCAGTAATAGGTAATATTTATTGAATTTGTACAGTTTTTGTCCACAGCTTAGGCCTATATTACAAAATCAATCTTCCTTGGTTTCTTTCCAAAGTCATCTATAACCTCGTCAACAGTGACATTTTTGTTTCGGTGTAAACAAAAATTTTAAATTTTGATTGTAACTAATTTTTATTGCAGGTAGAATCTAAAAAGTACACGATTTTTGCCGTTTTTCTAGCTACTACGGACTTAAAAAATTCATATTTCCGAAACGGATCAACTAATCGATTTCAAATTTTGATACGTCATAGACAGACATGTTTTTAGTCTATTTATATAATTTTAGATTTTTAAACCTAATTTTATTAAAGCTGTTATCCATTTCGTAAAGTGATGTTTTCTCAGCACTCAAAAGAGCTAAAAACTTGTTTAATGGCTTGTTATGAAGCTCGTGATTTTTATAGTTTAATTTTGAAAGTACTTAAACCAAATCTACTTCGAAACGGTTTATTCAGAGTGATTATTAAGTAATAAATCAATGCGTGCACGAGGCTGGCTACCGCTGCGGCGTGTTGAAAAGAACGGAGTGCGACGTTGCCGCGATAAGGGTTGGCGAGCACTCCGCAATCTGCAACCAGTTTGTAAAGTGTTTGTCAAAAAAGTGTTATCTTCCTGCTCACTAAAATGTTCTCTGGGAGGCATCTCGTGGCTCGATGTGAACACAAGCTAAAACGCTCACCAAATGACTCAGGAGAAAGCGAACATTGATCTTCCGACACATTCCATTATTAATTCATAAACAATTTTAATTTTATAATCCTTCCCGTCCAACCCGAGGTCAAAAGCCTCAGAGTGCGGAGCGCCCGCCAACTCGCTTATCGTGGCAACGTCGCACTCCGTTCTTTTCAACACTCCGTAGCGGTAGCCAGCCTCGTTCGCGTACTGATTTCTTACTTAATAATCACTCTGAATAAACCGTTTCAAAGTATATTTGGTTTAAGTACTTTCAAAATTAAACTATAAAAATCACGAGCTTCATAACAAGCCATTAAACAAGTTTTTAGCTCTTTTGAGTGCTGAGAAAACATCACTTTACGAAATGGATAACAGCTTTCACAAAATTAGGTTTAAAAATCTAAAATTATACAAATAAACTAAAACCATGTCTATATATGACGTATCAAAATTTGAAATCGATAACTTGACCCGTTTCGGAAATATGAATTTTTTAAGTCCGTAGTTGCTAGAAAAACTGCAAAAATCGTATACTTTTTAGATTCTACCCGCAATAAAAATTAGTTACAATCAAAATTTAAAACTTTTATTTACATCGAAACACGAAGAATAAGACAAGGACAATTTTGATGTAACCGCCGTTGTTGTAGCTCAATCGGTTAATTTTTGGTGGCAAGTCAAACTCGAGTATCCATAATTTTGAATCCGACAGTAGGCAAGCGCGCGACACTTGTCTCACTTGTGGCTTGCAGGTATATTGCTGCTTCCTTTTGCTATTTTAAATTAAAAATAATTACGTTTTAGTTAATGTGTTTCTTAACCTATAAGCACTTAATGGTATATGATAAAACAGTAGTATTTTAAAACTTAGATTTTATTTTTTAAATATTTTTATTTTTTCTATGTATTTTTCTTATGTATTATTATTAGTGTTTGGGGGGTGATTGATCACCCTGATCACCCCCCTTATTTACGCCACTGCCAGGACTTTATGTTATGGGGCCCCTCCTGTTCCTGATTGCCATCAATGACTTACCCAATTAGTTAAAATTGTAGTACTAATCTCTATGCTGATGACACCACCTTGCTATCTAGTCATAATGATATTTTACAACTTGAGACCACTGCAAAACAAACAGTAAGCAAAGCTACCAAGTGGTTTGCAGCTAATAGTTTTATGCTCAACCATGAAAAAAACACAAACATTTATTTAGGTCTGAGACAATTCCAGGGTATTTTGGACACTGGGTCCAGCTGAGTGGTGCAATTTCAGGGAGTATATATTGATAATCAGTTGTCTTGGTCCTATTATGTTGAATATTTATGCACCAGGCTAAGTAGGCCCACATTCCTCTTCCGTAGACTCAATTATAAAATTCCTTTCAGCAACGTGAAAACTGTTTCTTTCTCTTTATTTCAGTCTGCAATAAATTATGGTTATTTTTTGGGTAATAGCCATCACATAAAGGATGTCCTCATCATCCAAAATATAATAATATAATAATGGCAAAAACGGATCGATTTGAACATTGTCGGCCTAATTTTATACATTTTAACATTTTGACTGTTGTTAATTTATATATTTTTAACGTACTGTTATCTAGTTTTAAGAATATTGACTGCCTTACTATTAGAGATGACTTTCAGTCATAACACAAGAAATAGGGCACTACTTGACGTACCTTAATTTTGTTAGACTTAGTAAATCGAAGCAGAGCTACAGACTGGTTGGGTTAAGATATGTTTAAACAAATTGCCTAATGAAGTACTCTTACTTCCTTTCAATACTTTAAAGCTAGAATCTACATCAGTGGCTGATTAATAATCCTTTTTACCACATCAATGAATTCTTTAACCTCCCTACCCCTCAACTAGCAATTTATTGAATTTTCTTTATCTGTTTTGATGTTTTTATGCTAGTAACCTTAATATAATTTATTTCTCACCCCTCTTTCTGTTGTCTCTTGATGATGTTTGTATTCCTATGCCTGTATTATTTGCCTGTATTTTGCCTGTAAAACTTAATTGACCAACTTATTGACTATGTTTATCCTCAACATGACCCCCTGACCATACCAAATGCAATATGTAATCAATAATCAATAATCAATAATCAACTTTTATTGTCACACAGCACTACAATCATGCAAATGACATGGTCAGGCAATATACATGCAATTGTTCAGAATTTAGTTATAATATAAAACAAGAAATAACAAAAAGCAATAAAACAAGCAGTAGGCCAAGGTAATAGAATAATAACCTAAATACATGCATAACAATCCATAAGTCCAAATGAGTAATTACAGTCAACAGTCGGCATACAATTTCAAAAAAGAGTAGACAAGCACTCTACGATTAGAAACAAAATTGTGAAATTCAAACTTAGGTCAAACATACGTTATAAAAAAAATTTTAAAATACAGGTACATTAACAATAACAATAAATGGTACATGCAAAATCCTTAAGCGTAAGTACTGAACAATAAAACATCTGATTTGGCAAGGTTTCTAAAATTGGCCAAGCTCTAATACTTATTTTTCCTCAAAAAACTCTCTTATATCATGAAATGGATTCTGAGTTAGCCAATCATAGATCTTATTTTTAAAAGAACGAAAAGGTAGCAGCTTTGTGTCAACATGCAGCTTGTTAAATAATTTAAGACATAAAATAGGGTAACTATTGGCACAAACACTTAATCTACTATATGGCACGTCAATGAAAGACTGTTTTCTTGTATTATATGCATGAACATCCATTCTAAGGGGGAAGTCAGCAGAGTTTTTCTTTACAGACAATAAACATACAAAGATATACAGATTGACAACCGTCAGAACCTTAGTTCTAGCAAAAAGTGGTTTACAGTGCTCAAAGAAAGAAGATTTAGTAATAATCCAGATTGCCTTTTTTTGCAGCAAGAGTACATTTTTAATGTGACAACTGTTTCCCCAGAGGATCAAGCCATAACTTAAGATTGAGTGAAAGAAAGCATTATATGCAGGCAGAACATATGTTTCAGGAACTAACTTAACAAGGTTACTTAATAAATAAATTACTCGAGCAAGTCTGTTACATACAAATTCAACATGCGGATACCAACTCAAATTCCTATCAAAAAACAAACCTAAAATTTTGATATCATGCATAATTTTGATAACGTGCCTATACTGGTAATAAATGCTCGATTCTTGATATAAGACATGATGACACACTTTGCAAGGTTAAGGCTCATTCCATTCGCCTCACACACCATTCTTGATTCCTCTGCAAGTCCCTCTGCAGCTCGAACTGATGCAGGACACACGAGATCTCGGAAAAGATTTTGATATCATCGGCAAACACAACACAATGGCTGGTGTCATTTACAAACATACTAAACAGAAAGGGCCCAAGGTGGGAACCCTGGAGAACGCCAGATACATCAATAGTTAGTCTTGAGAGTCTTGCATATTTTTTGACCTGAAGAGTACGGCCAGTATAGAGTATAACTTTGGTAGCGTCCGGCCCAAATTTTCTCAGCTATCCCAGCATCCCAGCTGTAAAATATACAATAAAATAATTGCGTGTATTTGTACGCAGACGTTACAACCATTCTTAACGTTTCTTAAAATATTTAAGCACTCCAAAATTATCAGTTGAAGTCGCATTGGAAAGATTCAATCTCTGGTGCTGTACCAATAAGTCAATTACCTAGGAGGTATTAAATAAGCTCATTTTTAATTAGGAGAAAACTAAAAGAAATTATTGGTAGCCTCTTTTGTATAATGATGAAGCAAAGAGTGTTAAATTGCTAGGCATCTGTCTGGATAGTGAACTCAGCTCTAGACTAGCTAGGAGGGTTATCTTCCTTTTAAACAAGCTCATCATGTAAGGGTATTACCTCATTTACATGCACTGAGCTCTGTATGTTATATTAGTGAAAAAGCTCCGTGGTGAAAAAGGGTGCCGCTGTGTTTATGGTCGTTATGTTGGCCAGATGTGTTTTTGACATTTTAGTGGTATAGTTATTTTATTTCCAATTGGTTGAAATTTTGACATCGTCCACCCAATACATTCTGATTGGTCCAGTTGACGTCAAAGTGACAACACAATAGAGCAAAATGTCTGTGTTGACTGCACGTTTTTGAAAATATTTAGTCAGAGCATAGACTAACTACAGTACTATATACTACTATAGTTAGTCTATGGTCAGAGAGTAGTGACTCCAGATATTTCATAGAGCTCAGTGTTTACATCCTGGCAATACTGGCTTGCTTTTGGTTTACTTGACCGACCAGCTGATTGGAGTGTAAGCGTAAGCTTTTTTTTCAGCAAAATCGCATAATCAAATCAGCAGAAGAACGTCAGAACATTAGAAGTATCTTTGGGAATTGAAATTGTTTTGGTTTTTGTTATTATATTAATGTTTTAAGTATTGATTTTGCATATTGAGTGATAGAAGTAACAACTATATACTTGATATGATTTTATATTTTCAAGTCTTGGCTTAACAGACCATACTATCACCGTTATGATATTAGGTTAATATTTTCGCAATAGGTTATGACATTTTAGCCTATCCAATTTGAACTTATATGATTTTAACTAAGTAAAAAATGAACAATTTAAATTTCTTAAGTATGAAACCGCGATGGCAAGAACATTTTAATAGTCTATGGGCTTGTGAGAGAAGTGAAAACATAGCATCAAGAGATGGTGTGCAAACTCTGTTTGACAGACTGATTGCCAATAAGGTAAGTTTAAAACAGTAAATTGTTTTAAATGCATTTTTTGGGGTCGGTGTAAAAATTGTTCCCATGTAATTTTTAACCGAAACTTTGTAACCCTGAAGTTATTGTTTATTAAGTTATTCCGTTGAAACAAACACAACTTGTAGACAATTTTGCCTAAAATTCCTCTAAACACTATGTAAGTTTAGCTTAACTCATTCAGTGCGGGTCACGCGCCGGCGCGTGATACGGCCCGGGCTCTAGGTGTGCTCCCCGTGCTGGCGCGAAGTAGGTCCGCCTCAATTACATTCAGCCACTGAGCTGTCAGCAGTCAGCAAAATCATCCAATACTGCTTGCGCCATTTGGTGATGACTTGCTGTTTACGAGAATGAGGTTAGTTCCGAGTTCCGCTGTATTTAGCGCCATGTACCGGTGCAGATCTCGCCTGCCATGTTTTCAGGCAGTTACGTAGTATCCCCAGCGAGACCTCTACGACGCAACCATACACATACACCATGTCGCAACCATACACATACACCATGTAGAAAAGAGGAAAAAGACAGTAGAAACCAAAGAAAAAGGAAAATGTGACGTACTTTTCTTGTAAATTGTTTCGGCAATTGGCACAAATGCTGAAAAATTTGGGTGCTGGGAGGGTTGTACATATGTGTATATAGCCTATTTGGTTTTACATAACTATTTTACAGTGATAACTAGTTGTTGAAGTTTATTCCCCTACAAATGCAATAGTTTTTTTACATTTCTTAGCAATATTACTAAATGTTGGGGAGTATGAAACGTTCCCGGAGTGTGCATCACGTGCCGGCGCAGGCCGGAAATGATGATAGGCCTAGCTAAAAAAGGTGAAAAAAAGCTTTTTGATCAAAAAGGACATCATTACCTGTATATAAACACGCCCAGGTAAATGAATCAACATAAAAAAATTTCAGCACAAGATAGTAATTACTTACTTAGCCTACTTACTCTTACTCCCATGGCTATCTATACCTAGTAGGGTTTTGGCCTCGCCAACAATTGCCCTCCACCTGTCTCGATCTTCTGCGTCCTCAGTTGTAGCTCCCATGCGGTCTATATCAGCCCTGGCATAGTATCTAGAATAATTATGCAGTAGGTATCATAAACAAGATGTGCAGTAGATCAGTGACGTCAGTAGTGCCCAACAGCTGTTTGTAACAAACAACGCTCCTATCTGTCAAAACTAGAATGGATGCTGTTGTTTTGACTTTGACGTGTGCATTATAATTCTGTATTGATCTGGAATGTCAATAAAAAAAATGTAAACAGTATGACGTCACTGGTGCCCAACTAACCGCATACGGATATAAAAGCTGCACGTGATACCTACTGTCTGATTATTCTAGATACTATGAGCCCTGGTACTGTCCCACCATCTTCTCCTATAGGTCTTCCTGGTCGTCTTCTTCCTTTCGATTTCCCTAGTCCTACTTCCTTTAGGAGTAACCCCTGTTATTTTTTCAAAATATGGCCTGCCCACTTTAACCTCCTAGCTCTTACATGTGAAGGTATGTCAGAGTCTCTTTATAGATTTCTTTTTTCCTTATTAACGTATTCCTTATTAACGTATTATCCATTCACCGTTGTCATTTACCAGGCCAAAGATTTTCCTAAGAACTTTATTTTCAAAGACAATCAATTTTCTTTCTTCTCTCTTATCGAATACCCAATAATTTAGACATAAGTAGGCCTAGTAATTAAAAACATTTAAATAGCCTATTTATGTTTTAATAATTAATTAACCTACTGTTTATGCCTATTGAGGGCTCATGTGTTTAATAGGTCCTAGTTATGTTTAGCAAACATAAAATACATAAAAGATTTACAGCGTTAGATAATTTAACCTAGGTCAGGGTGAGGGAAGGATAGTGGAAAAAACTGAGTGTATTCATTGGCTATACGTTGTGGGTGGGAGGAGGATGACCAGCTGGCTGCATTGTTGCCCCACCTTCTACTCTCAATGAACAATTTCCTTCATGCTGTACAAATTATCTATACCTATTAGACAAAGCCCGTTGACGATATGTTAGTTTGGATGGGTGATGACATATCTAGGCATAATTACCTGTCCTTTAAAAAAAGAATCATGCAAATCGACCCAGTAGAACGGTCAGGGTCGCTGTCTTTAGTTTTGACAAAAGTTGTTTAATATATAGGATTATTAGTTTTAATAGATCCTGTTCTTAAGCCTGTTTGTGAGTTTATGCTCTGACACTTAATATTTGGAAATAAAATCAAATTTTCAATTTAATTGACTCATATAGGCTACTATATGCCTAGACATAGGCTAACTGAAGTGTTATATATATCAATGTAGGTGTTTGTATATCAATGATAAAATCTTCCATTTCAAACATATCAAAGACTCTAACATGTTATCATGTTATAACTAGAACTGAATAAAAAAGTATTATCCAGATGCTCCGCTTATTATTTTTTAAAGTTTGAGTCTGGGTGTGAATTTTCATTATAATATAAAACTCAACTAAATTAAACTATACCGGGGCTAGGACTACGTAAATACACTTATTTCTTGAAAGTTCTTTTATATTTTATTGTGAAACGTTGTGTTAATCATAGGTATAAATCTAAAACTCAATCTGTCATTTCTTCAGGAACTGATTCCTGTGCCAACATCAAACAGTGGAGCTGTGGAAACTGTTGGGTTTCCTGCAGTTCCGTTTGACAGTGATGCGGAGTTGGAACAGTACGTGACATCACTGCTAGCCGCCCAGCTTCGTCTTGCGCGTTTGTCAAGGGCCAAAACTACTTACTCAATTGTCCTCAAACAAAGGCTCACCATATTCCAGAGGATTTTACATGCTTTTCAAGCAAAATATCATGTTAAAGATAAGGTAATACCTTATAAACTTGTTTATTTTAAATCTAGTCTTTTTATAATTTGATTGAAAGAATTATATGACCTTACACTTTGATTTTCACCTCTATTGCTTTAGTTTATTGCACGTAGATACCTATTTGGTATCATCAGAATTGTCTTTTTCTGTTTAGGAATATTTACTTTTTTTGTGATCTGAGCATAAACACAATAGGCTAATAAATTTAAACAACTTTTTTATTAGCATATTACGTGTTGTTATTACTTACGGGATGTAATAAAAGACGTCTTACAACACTTAAGATATATTTACACTTATACTGATTCACATACAGACGGTAAACATATATAAAAGATGGTACCATCTTTTATATATGTTTACCGTCTGTATGTGAATCAGTATAAGTGTAAATATATCTTAAGTGTTGTAAGACGTCTTTTATTACATCCCGTAATAAATTTAGCCTAGGTTTAGTTGTAAAAATTTACTATTTTTAATTATTACTTTTTTTATATTTGTTTTGCTTGTTTGCTTATGTGTCAACTCTTGGTGCTCTGACTCATTCGTTTTTAATGTGTCTTCGTTAATCTTATAGAGTTGGCCTGTTTTAGCCAATTAGCTGATTTAATAAATTTTCATAAATGTGTCTTCCAGATAGATTCTCAGTACACATTGAATGCAGCATGTCGATTTTTTTTATTCTTACATTTCAATTTTAAAGGTATTTGTCCCTCACTACCCAAGTTTTTGAATATTTGAAGTGAGAGCTGATGTAGAACTAGTTGGCCTACTAAACTGACTGATGGGGTATATGATCATTATTAATTTGCTTATATTACGGTTGTTCAATATTATTTTTGTACTGTACTCATAAACACATAACAAAATAGGCCTACGTAATCTGATATCTGTTTTAGATTTCCTTCAAGTTAGGCATAGATTTGTAACGGTACTGTTACACTTGTTCACAGGGAAAGACTCAAGGTTACTCGGGTGCTGAGGGTGAGATGCGGGGGGAGGTGTCGGACGGTCAGCTGATCACGGAACAGTCAGTGAGCGGCTCGCAAGCTCTGCTGGAGATCGCTGTGCGCTCGGGACTGTCACTCATCTTCGCTCTTCTGAGGCAGAACTGGGGCTCACCAGCTGGTCCAGGTTTGTGGCCTGATATTTAAAGTTATTGATTTTGGGTTTTATTTGTAGATTAATTTAAGTTATTAGTTATTTGAAATTAAAAAATAAGAAGACAGATTATTAACTTAAATGCTTAGTAGACATTCACAATTTTTAGTTTTACATAGCCTTCTTTTGCTTATAAACAGTAATTGTGTAGCTAATAACAGGAGAAAAATTAGAACGGAGAAATTAACCTTACTGTAAAGTATGCTCTTTTGCAAATTGTCCTTAAACATTTATTAATTTAAATCATTTATTTATTTATTTCCACAGTCGAAACCAACATGCAAACATTTTACATTTATGGTTGGATGACATTCAACAAACGATACAGAATAATACAAGAAATAATGTTCAAAACATAGACATTGACAACTGGGTTGAACTCAACCAATAGTTAGATATTATAATCTAACTAAAACAATTTAAACTAATAGATATTACAACTGCAGATAACATTGAGCTATACTAAAAGTAAATTTGAATTCATGAAAAATAAATGGTATCAGGAAACTGACACATAAAGTACACTCCCTTTTAGCCCAACTTTGACGAATAAATTACTTTTTATCTACTAAATACAGAATACAAACCACGGTCGAATATACAGAAAATCTTGTAAGCAAGTTGTTTTAAAAAACACCCACCCAAATCCCTGCTTTGGAGGCACTACAGAATCCATTGCTACACTCGTGGTTTTAAGAGGGGAAATACCCCTATTCCCCCCCAGGGTTATTAAGGGGCAACATATTTCAAATTTCCTCTTTTAGTCAATGCTAAATTGACAAGCATATCAAGTTTGAATGAAATTTATCAGTAAATAAGAGAGAAATGGTAATTTTTGTATTCCCCATAAGAATAACATTTGACAGCATACTGTGTTTACCGCAAAATGAAAATTGAAATTTTCTCCGAAACCAGCAATCGTAGAATAGTAATTCAAAATACTAAATTATTTAGTTTTTTGAGCTCTTTTTAATGGTGAATAGTAATATTTTTTAATATTTATGTTTTTTATGAAAAATTCAAAAAGCTTAATTTTTGATGTTTTAAATCCTGTAATTTCTGAACCCGAATTTTTACAGGAATGCGGGAAGTGTCATTTTGTTGGAAAACTAAAGTTCTACAAACGACTAAAGTTTAATCAAAATCGTTAGAGTCGTTTTTGAGAAATTTTGATTTTTCATGTTTTTTGGCGGTTTTTGGGGGATAATTACCCTTAAAAAAAATCAAAAAATGAAAAATGCCTGGAGATATCGTGGATTAGTACCTACATAACAAATTTCATAAAAGTGAATTTCCCCAGTAAAAACTTTCAAAAATCAAATAACAAGTTTAAAAAAAATTTGTGACATTTTTAGCAAAATGGAAAATATTCAGTTTTTTGGCTGTTCTGATGCACCTGGTTCTATTTAAATGCAGTATTGGGATGGCAATGTTGTGAATTGTAAGCTTAGGAGGATGTACCATCAGGATCAAAAATCGGTATGGGGGTGTTAGGAGTGATAAAACTACATCAAGATATGAAAAACAGCCTTTTCCAATGTACAATCCCCATAAGACAACGTACTGTGTTTACTCAATTTTAATTTATTTAATAACTCGGTAAGTATTAGTGCTAGAATGATGAGGGGGGGCTTAAAATTTTCACCTTTTTACGTTCTATTACCTCTTATCCATTAATCTTACATTTAGGGCTTATCTGACCCTTTTTGGGCCCAAAAACTCAAATTTCAAAATTTAAAATCCCAAAAAAAGAGGGTTAGAGTTTTCCGATTGTTTTACCCAACGAACTTGTCCAACTGATTACAAAAAGGAATGTCCCTACCAAATTTGAAGTAAATCGGACAAAAAATGTGACCGCTAGAGTGCAAACACACACACACACATATATATATATATATGTATATATATATATATATATATATATATATATATATATATTACATATATATATAAAATTTTGAACGACCCCCCAAAACGTGTTCAGGGGGTCACGTTAGGAACTTCTATGGTGGTCCCGGGCTTAAGTTTCACCGTGCAGGTCATGCTAATAGTTCACTTTCCATAGGAAATTCACTAATAACTTACCTCTAACAGTTTAGTTTTTAGTTTGAACCACCCATAAGACTTTTAACTTCTGCTTATGCCTCTTTGAGTTTTCAAAATATTTAATATCAGGGCTCAGCTCCATAGCCATTGGAACTTAAAATGTTGTACAGAGTTAAGTTTTCCCAGATAGTTAAGAGTATTATCACTAAATGCAACAGCGAACATATTTATTTTATATCCGAGAATCAAGTGCTTAGTTATATAGATTAAAAAGCTTTGATTTGACGGTGGCTACTCGTTTAATTCAAAACTAGTTGTCCTGTTGCTCGAATCTGAGCAAATTTGTACTCGACGAAAGGTTACTTCAGTTGTAAACAAACACAACAAAACATATTATATTAAAACGGATGATAACATCTGAGAATAATGTGGATAACGGACTGTCATCAACACGTAGTTTAGACTTCCACCGTCGGATAGCGCCATTGTTCCGAAAATTCAGCCCTTTACTGTATTTAAGTGATGTCCTTTTCTTAACATTCTGAGACGTATTGGCAAATCTACGTACCGGTAATAATACCTTTAATTTGATACCTCAAAAGTTAAAATCCGTCCGTCGTTATCAAGTTATGACTGAAGAAAAACACCCTAGCGCATTAATATATAGGATAGGTTTTCTAACTTAACCATCCTTTTCTCCTTCTAAAAATACAATCAACCCTCATTAGTTGACCTTATCCTGAAAGAAATGCCTTTGCCTTATGAGGACCTACAAGTTAAATTATTTTTCGTTTAGTAAAGCAACCAAGTTACATATAGTCTCTCAAACAACCATAACTCTTGCAATTATATTATTATATTGTTGCAACTCTTGTAATTATTTAAGTGCTGCTTCCTGTGACTCAAATCAGTTATTTAGCACCATTAGGACCATAGAATCTTTGAATCCTTGTATGGATATCCGTGGCTGCTATCAAACCAGAAACTTTGTAGCGTCAACTCTTGGGTAAAATCAGAGTAGACTGGGAATTGATTGTTCAAGTCAGAACAATTATCCAGAGTGAATAACTACTATATGCAATACTATACAAAATGTTGTGCTGGCACTTTGCGTTGAACTATTCATGATAACCTCTCCATAGATCATGGAATTTTACTCCTCGAGTTGAAATCTAAAAGATGATTTTTCTAAGACAACATACTCGTTGCCCTAAAGATCCAAATAGTCCTAATTTTGCTCAGCTAAATTGTTAATCCTATTGGTTCTCGTACCACCCTGTTTCTACACAGGTTCAGTGAACATCTGCTGTGAGATGCTGGTGAGCGCTCTCTCAGTTGTCAGAAGTCTGCCTTCGTTGTCGCTGGCCAACGAGAACCACATCTCCGGGCTGGGGGCGGAGACACTCGGTCAAGTAGGCAAATTCCTCAAGCATATGGCCGTGCCTACCTCGGGTGCTGATGTTAGAGGTGAGTTATCAAAGATATCTTAATTGATGACGGAACAAAGTGAAGGAATCTATGTATTAGCAGAGACAATGATTGTGTGGGTTCGTAATGCAATAACGTGAAAACGGTTGCACAGATCGCTTTCAAATTCTGCACAACTGGTTTCCAGTACACTTTTCGCTTCCAGTTCAAAAATGGATCACATTCGTTTAACCATTTTTAATAATTCACTTTTAAAAGTTGTACAATTTCCATGAGGTAAAGCATTGGAGAAGAACCTTTAGTAAAGTGTGAGAAGCTAATAAAATATTGTTTCGTAATAATCCTATTTATATGTTTTATGATTAAATAAATAAAGTACTCTCCGTTTAACATGAGTTCATCATCATCATCATCATTTTTATGGAATAGGAAACCCCAGCATAGCTGCTAGTCACATCTTCCATAAGCGGGAATATTGCGCAGGTTATCTGAAAGATAGGATATAGCAGGAAAGGAAAGGGTGGGTTGGGATGGTAGCCAAATCGACCCTTCAGAGGGCCAACACCCGTGCCCCTGTGACAGCTGGGATGAGGCTCTCAAACAGGGGACCCGCATTTTGCCCTCCAACTGGTTAACTCAACTGATAGCGTATCCGTGAACAACAATTGGCAGGTGGGGACCAAACCCGGAGACTCTGTCCCTGGCCGCTGCAAATGGAGGAACCAAGGGTGAAATGGAAGTTTGTCATAATGGACAGCCAAAAGACTTACCATATGTAATAACAACTTCATTTGCTGTACCCAATGTCAGCCTCAAAACTGGTATAGACCAGTTTTAAGGTAGTCCTGGGACCAACGTGAGTTATTCCTAATTCAATTTATCAAAATGTTAGATTAAAAAACTAATACCAGTTTTTACAAATAATGATAATGTTATCCTATAATGTGAGTAAGTTAAAAGTTTATCCGCTAGATTGCAGCAGCCATTTATTTTGTATTTAATTCTGCCAGCCATGTTGTTTTGTCAGTTTATGATATTTAAATGCCCCTGTTCAAACCTGCATACTCAGGTAATTTCCAATTTAAAAATAGAGGCACACCTCACTGCATAGGCATCTTACTGTGTTATTTTTTGTTGAAGAATTTGCACCTCTAATATAATATAATTTAATATATTTAAGAACGTTGTATTAACCAAGACCTAAAATTAACCAAAATAAAAGTAGTATTTTCCAACAGAGTTCCCAGGATCAAGACTGTTATTTAATATTTTGCTGCATGGATCGTTTTCAGATTTTACACAAATGTTTTCCAGTACACTTCACGCTTCCAGTTCAAAAATGGAACTCATTTGTTAAATAGTTTTTTTTAATAATTAACATTTAAAAGATGTAACAATTCCTTAAGTTAAAGCATTGGATACAAATTAATAGTTTTTAAGTACAAGATACTAATACAATATTGTTTCGTAATTATAAGAAACTACAAACAAATTGTTTTATATGTTTTATGATTAAACTAGTGGCTTGAAGGGCCACAGCCCCTATAATTCTCTGCCTTGCTCTAATTCTCTGCCTCATCTGATTTTTTATTTATTTACATGCTGAAGAACAATATAAGACGGAACGCATGTCAGTTCGTAAACAAAGTAGACTCTTAATCACATTTTTTAATGTAAAAAAATCAGACGTTTTTAAATTCCCATGCTTTTATTATGGGGGATGTTTTAAGTTACTTCTCGTTTGCTGGTAACATTTTAGAAATCCTGCTATTTTTCCCAAGTACCTGGGATCAAGACCTTTAATTTGAGCCCTCTCCCATAGACATAGACATTCTTTATTTTGAATGTATATTCAGATGTATATCTCATTCGTCATTACAGCAAAACTTAAAATCATCCTGCAATTTGCCAAACTCCCACAGTTTTGACTTAAAAATTTTGCTTACAGAATTATATACAAAGATAAATAAAGTACTCTCTGTTTAACATGATTTAGTTCAATTTATCAAAGGTTTTTAAAATGATTATATTAAAAAACGAATACAAGTTTTTACAAATAAAGTTCTCTTATAATGTGAGTAATGTGAGTGAATTAATAGTTAATCCCTAGATTGCAGCAGCCATTTATTTCAAATTTACTTCTGCCAGCTGTGTTCTTTTGTCAGATCATGATATTAAATATCCGTCATAGCAAACCTGCGTACTCATCTAATTTCCAATGTACCTCACTGCATAGTCAACTTGCCGTGTTATTTTTTGTTGAAGAATTTGCACCTCTACTATAATATGATTAAGAACGATTTATCCTATGACCTAAAATTAACCAAAAGAAAAGTAGATATTTTCCTACAGAATCCCCAGGGTTATTTATTTAATATTTTGTGATAAAATTTCAGTTAGAATTTACGTTAACAGCAGAAACTTTCATCTACCGTTTCTGAGTTCGTTCATCCAATTACGTGAATATTTGAGCGTACTCCTAGCTTACTTAATGCAAATATTCCGGATGATATTTTTGACAACACCTTAACAACATGATGGGTCCCAGTTTAGATTTTGGTCAACTGTAAGTTCTAGAAAGTTTACCTCTTCAACCTGGGAAATTTCAAATTCACCAGGATAGATAAATGGTTTATTTTTTAAATTCTTTGTATGAAAAGCCATACATTTAGTTTTTAAACAAATTTAGAAGCAGATTATGTTACTCACTGTGTGGCAAAAAATTAACTCGCTCAGTTATTTGTGTATTAAAATAAATTGCTCTCCTTAAGATTATCACACTTGCAAACTGAAGGCCAATGGGATCAATTACTTCCTAAATGACAGTTTACAATAGGACCTAAATACTTATGTCTTATAAAAATTGAGAGATAAAATGGCTGGATTAATTTGTATTAGGTTTCATACCTATTTTTGTTGGCTAATGTAGAGGGTTTCACGAGTGTTACTGTTTTCAACAAGAACATGTGGTTTTTAGGCCAGCTGCTAGCATCAGAGTTACTGTTGGGGTTAGCAGTACAGCGGGGCTCACTGCGCTACCTGCTGGAGTGGGTAGAGATGGCTCTAGACAGTGGTGGTAACATCGCAACCCAAGAGTTCCTGACCATCCTGCGACAAATGAGGACCATAACTGCTAGTGGGCCACAGAGAGACATTAATGTGGCAACAGTGGCAACACTGGGCTCTACCATGCCGCTGTATAAGGCGGCGATTATGTTGATGGACGAGGTGGGTATTGTTGGTATGAGGTAGGGGTGGGCGAGTAGTGATTTTTTAAATCGAGTCGAGTCGAGCATTGAACCAAACTACTCGAGTATCGAGTCGAGCCGAGGAGTTCTTTAAAATGTAAAAAAAAACTAAATTTTTTTTGTATGGAAAACAATGCTTTTAACATATTAAAATTTAACTATAAACATAAAATGTTATTGAATTATTAATGTTATTATTTATTTTATTTTAACCTTTATTTTACCATGAATTAATAATGATTTAATTGAAAAATAATAAATATATACTGATTTCAACAACAATAGCAAACAAAATACAAGTATTACAAATATATATCCATACAAAGTTTTTGGGTTAGTTTATAAAAACCAGAACATTTGAACAAGAAAGTGATTTTTTTCCCCCGACCCAAACACTCCCTGTGCCCCCCCTCTTTTATTTATCTTAACTCACAGGTATCCAAAAATAACCTACCTGTTGTCTCCTTTCATAAGTTTGTAAGCTTATTTTTCTTTATTTCAGTCAGTTATTTTGTTAAACATTTGTTAGTGGCGTAAACGTGGGTAAACGGCGAGAGTATACACAATTTTCAACTATTAGGGGTAAATGGCGGGAGTAGTCAACTACTCGACTCGATAGTTTTGAGTATTTTTACTACTGGACTCTGCTTTCGAGTAGTTTTTAGTACTCGAACAAATACTCAAAACTCGAGTACTCGCCCACCCCTAGTATGAAGACAAATATTTTCAGAAATCTAAAATTTTTGTTTATCATTTAATATTGTTCTTTTACAGATTGACATTGTAAACAAATTCCAAAGCTTAAAGCCATATTTTAACCCTTTGAACCCCAAGTGCATATATATATCGGCATTTGAATCTGTTACCTAAAAAGCATTATTATGTAGAATATGTATACGCAATCACCCTGTAGGAGCACTGTATACTTTCTGAGTTGACATGTGCTATAACCTTGTAAACAGAAACGGAACTAATAAGCAATCACCCTGTAGGAGCACTGTGTACTTTCTGAGTTGACATGTGCTATAACCTGGGAAACAGAAACGGAACTAATAAGCAATCACCCTGTAGGAGCACTGTATACTTTCTGAGGTGACATGTGCTATAACCTGGTAAACAGAAACGGAACTAATAAGCAATCACCCTGTAGGAGCACTGTGTACTTTCTGAGTTGACATGTGCTATAACCTGGTAAACAGAAATGGAACTAATAAGCAATCACCCTGTAGGAGCACTGTATACTTTCTGAGGTGACATGTGCTATAACCTGGTAAACCGAAACGGAACTAATAAGCAATCACCCTGTAGGAGCACTGTATACCTTCTGAGTTGACATGTGCTATAATCTGGTAAACAGAAACGGAACTAATAAGCAATCACCCTGTAGGAGCACTGTATACTTTCTGAGGTGACATGTGCTATAACCTGGTAAACAGAAACGGAACTAATAAGCAATCACCCTGTAGGAGCACTGTATACCTTCTGAGTTGACATGTGCTATAACCTGGTAAACAGAAACGGAACTAATAAGCAATCACCCTGTAGGAGCACTGTTTGCTTTCTGAGTTGACATGTGCTATAACCTGGTAAACAGAAACGGAACTAATAAGCAATCACCCTGTAGGAGCACTGTATACTTTCTGAGTTGACATGTGCTATAACCTGGGAAACAGAAACGGAACTAATAAGCAATCACCCTGTAGGAGCACTGTATACTTTCTGAGTTGACATGTGCTATAACCTGGTAAACAGAAACGGAACTAATAAGCAATCACCCTGTAGGAGCACTGTATACTTTCTGAGTTGACATGTGCTATAACCTGGTAAACCGAAACGGAACTAATAAGCAATCACCCTGTAGGAGCACTGTATACCTTCTGAGTTGACATGTGCTATAATCTGGTAAACAGAAACGGAACTAATAAGCAATCACCCTGTAGGAGCACTGTATACTTTCTGAGGTGACATGTGCTATAACCTGGTAAACAGAAACGGAACTAATAAGCAATCACCCTGTAGGAGCACTGTATACCTTCTGAGTTGACATGTGCTATAACCTGGTAAACAGAAACGGAACTAATAAGCAATCACCCTGTAGGAGCACTGTATACTTTCTGAGTTGACATGTGCTATAACCTGGTAAATAGAAACGGAACTAATATGTCTAGCTCCTAGCTTGTCCACACAGTCGAACCCAGCAAATAGCCTGATGTCAGCAAAGCTGTCAGGAAAGGTGGATTCTTTGTGCATTGGACATCTGATCAGATGTTTTGGTACTTTATACCTATCATTGTGAGTGTCCATAGGAAGTACAATTTCAAAATTTGAAATATTTAGGTTTTCTAAAATTTAATTGCTCTATTCACAAGCTCGGGGCTCAAATAGTTAAGTATTATAAGCTATAACACTAATACAAATCATTAACTTCTTTAAGTAACTAAGTCTAATGACAAAACATTGTTTCTCTGATTCAGTTCAATTCAGTTCAATATGCTTTATCTAAAAAATTACATAATTTTAAATTATATCATTCCCAAGTGCAGAACGCACGCGTGGGGTTTATAAGACAGGTTTATAAATTCATAAATCCATTTGTAGTGAATTGCATGCTTATAAACTGAATTGAGGTCAGTCTCATATTAACCTTTAGGTATACTGGTCCAACAATCCAACATGAATAGGTTCTGACAAATGAATAAATTTCCCATTTAATTAATAATGTCAAAAATAACAATATATAAATATTTAACAAATAACAATAAATATATATTCATTCAGCAAACTGACATTCATAGCAGTATCTAACCCTGATTGAGTGCAAAAGAAGTAATAAAATAAATGTTTATATTTAAAGCAACAAACATGCACAAAAACAATCACAAACATTTAAAGTACAAACATGCACTTAAAACATATTTGATAAGCAAACATTAACTTAACTGAGAAGTTACAGACAACAAACATTATTCACTTTGGCTTATCGTGTTTCTTAACTTCTTCCTGCTAGAGGAAAATGATACAGATTATTCCACAATTTGTACTAAACTACTTGAATATTTATTAAACATTGTTGGTCCTGCAAAACAAAACTGGTTTCCACTCATTTGTTTGTAATTGTTTGGGACAACCAATTCAAAATATTCCTACACAGTCTGGTATACGTGTAAGTAAACATTACTATTTCAAATAGATTGATATTACGAAAACAGAACATAATTAATCTGTACAACTGACTCAAATTTAAAGTATTAAATTTTCTAAAACTATGAGATACTGGATCAAAGTTTTATATCTTGGCCACATTCCTAAAAGCAAACCTTTGGGTATCCACAATAGTGCTTACAATTGTAGGATACGTCCCTCCCCAGAGTATTATTCCATATTTGAGCGTAGCCTGAAACCATGACACATAATTTTTTAAACAATATTTGTTTACATCTAATCTTAAATAATTAAAGTAAATAATTTATTTTCCTTAGTTTTAAGTTTAAAAAGTCAACATGAAAATTCCATTTAATTTTAGGCAAAAAACTAGATAAACTTAACCCAGGCACCCTTGTACCTCAAGGGGGGGGTACCTTGGTATCTTTGTTTTACTAATCCTAGGTATGTTACTTTGACAACTAATTTTATTAATATTCAATGTTCACAAAACTTTTTGTAATCGATGGGCTTTTTTAGTATAACTAAGAAAACTGATTTATTAGTTATGAAATAACATTAATTTTTGTTTTGCTTGTTTACTCTATATACAATAAAACCTCTAAATGTGTTTATTTTAGGTAGCCTTTTTTGAGATTATTACGACAATTTGGATTTCCAAATTCTGCTTGCGACAGAAATACAAATACTTAAGGGATGTCCATAGTCATCGCCCATATGAATATAGATTGACTGTGCAGATGTTTGATATAAGTAGCAATTCTTTAATTTTGTCTCAAACTTAAATTTGACATGATCAACAGCTGGTGCGGCTGGCCTGCGATTACACTCATTGCGAGGGCGAAGTGTGCAACTCAGAGTCGGCTCTGCCGCAGGAGAAGTGTGAAGTGTACGTTTGGGGCAGCAACACCTCACACCAACTTGCCAAGAAGAACCAGGAGAAGATTTTGGTTCCCAAACTGGCGAGGGCGTTCCAGAACGTTCAACAGGTATGACAGCTTTGCATCTCTCATGTATTTTCTCAGTTTTGATAACTTGTCAGAAATTATCTTAAAAGAGGGAATTGTTCTCACATAAGTTCTTCTATGGGATTGCACTCACACTTTTGTACAACAATAATAACTTTCAAGATTTGCACAGTATTTCATATAAGCTGAACTACTGTGAATGCATATGTTAGCTCTAAATTATTTTGTAATTTATACTGTATTTTAAATGTTGTCCACCCACATTGCATACATATTTTAAAGGGGCATCTCACATTCATTTTATTTTCTTATGAAGTGTAAATATGATGTTAGAACCAGTTTTTTACCCACTCCAAATTATCCACTCAACTAATCTCACAGCATCATTTCATAATTATTTCACTAGAACTAGGTAACCCTTACCTCATATACTTTAACATTTTCTATTTACCCGTTATAAATTTTATGTTGTTGAGAATAAATTATTGATTTTTGTAAGCATAAATAAACACTTAATATAGTTTTATGTATTTTTTTGGTAATTAGTTTTAATTTGTAATATTTCTCTATCTTAAGTGTAAAATGAGAATAGCCTTTAATTTTTTTCATGCAATTATCTTTGTAAAAATATATAAACTCTTATGTTTCCAAAATCAAATCACTACGTTGTTCCAGGTGGAAGCAGGGCAGTACTGCACATTCGTGATCCACACCAACGGGGAAGTTAGTGCATGCGGGAAGGGGAGTTACGGCAGGCTCGGGCTCGGTGACTCCAACAACCAGCCGAAACCCAAGAAACTGGAGGTCAGTGAGAAAATGAAGAAACTTTCCTCGTCCAAGGGCAGTGACGGGCACACGCTGGCGTTGTCTGAGGACGGGAACGTGTACAGCTGGGGGGATGGTGAGTGGGGTTGTAGTTTATTGCAGTTACACAACATTTGGGTTCTTTTCCTACGAGTACACAGACCCTAAAGAGAGATTGGTACTTTGAGTGGCTGTGATACTGTTGGAAGACTGTTTGTTCATTATAATGAGTTTCAGAAGGTTTTTGTTGAATTTATTCGTTCTTGAAAAGTCATCAAAGAAAATAAATTAAAGTGCAGTATTTTTCACAGTACCTTCAGTTTGTTATAGTGTGTAAATCATGAGTCTAGACATTTCATAAATCTGGGTATTTCTTTCAATTCCAGTTTATTTCTAAGGACTAGAGTCTCAAGCTGAAATTGAGCTCCATTTCTTTATTTTAGCTAAAACAAACGTTAATTAATTTTTCATTTTAGTAAAAATTGATGATTGAATACCATAATAATTTGGAACAACAAGTAGACAAAGTACCCTGTTGCGGCGAATCTGTGTATTTAGGGAAGTTCTTAAATTAATAAACTGTGAGTGAAATGGAGTGAAATGGACTTTTTGGATAAATGGATTCAAGTGGAAAGTTACAGATTAAGTAAATACCTGTAATAAGATGAAAGTGAGGTGGATAATGTTTCTCAATTATTATGATAGGTAACTTGTTTATGAATTCTCATGCTGGTTTGAAATGTTGAAGATGCGTTTGGACCAGAATACTTTGGTACAGAACGTTTTTATTTTCTTGACTATTAACAACAAAAATATATTCTTGATAACGAATAATAGTAATGAACTGGAAATATTTTAATGGTGGTTTATCTGTTTGAATTTAACTAATGTCCTCAGAGCAGAATAATACCTAACCAATGCTTTCATCAGTTTTAACTACCGACCAAGGGGAAGCAAGGATTTCAGAAGATGGAATTGAAGCAGGAGAGGAGGCTTCTTCACTTGCTGTTCAGTCTTTAAACTCAGTAGTCACAATCAGAAAATAAAAAATTAGCAAAAAAAACAAAAAGATAAATTAACAATTTTTCACTAAAATATCCAACACCTCGTACAATTATCGGTTACCCTTGATGAGTTAAATCCCCAAATTGTAGTTTTAACAGAGCTCGATATTAAAAATAACGAAATAAGTAGACTTAAGATCAATAATTATGAAATTAACAGTTTTTACTGTTGAGAAAGCACTTCTAAAGGTGGAGTTTTGATACTCGGGAAAAAGAGTTTGAAGTGGAAGCAGGTGGAGGTGCTGAAAGTGTTATCAGATAAATAACTGGAAGACAAACAATTTGAGTTCTGTGTTTGCAAATATTTATTTAATAGTTTTAAGCTACTGGTTATAGGGATAAATAGATCACCATGTTCTGTGCAGTATTCCTTGACAGATTAACTGTTTTGGTTGATTTTTATTCAAAGAAATTTAAAATATATAATTCTGGCGGGAGACTTAAATATAAAATTTTACCAAAAAATTATATAAATCATATCATGTTAAAAAATACTTTAAAAAGTATCAATATGAGATACCTTGTTGATTTCCCCTCACGAGTAACAGAACATTAAAAAACAGCTACTGATAATCTTATTGTAAAAAACCTTCAGGGATCTAACTTAGTTATTGAAGGCATTAGCCTTAGTTAGTCTGTTAACTTGTCTCTCCGATCATGATGGTCAGTTGTTACATTTAAAAAGCTTAAAGTCCAAAAAGCAAATACCAATAAAACGTGAAGTACATAAATTTTCATATCAAAATTCACAATATTTTACTAAACTGGTTGAAAATGAGCTCTGGGAAAGTGGCTACAATGGCCCCAATTGATGAAAAATACAATGAATTTTCAAAAATATTTTATTTTTATTTTAACCAATCTTTTCCAAAAACTATTGTAACTGAAAGGAGGAAGAAGTATTCATTCCTGGCTCACAGAAAAACTTAAATACCCCCGTAGCTACAAACCTGCGCACTCAGCAAATTTCCAGTTTATATATATATATATATCTTAATACCACTTAAAGGTATTAAGATATATATATATATATATATATATATATATATATATATACACACACACACACACATACCAAGTTCATCAATATACATTTATAAATAAATGATTTATGACATTTTTAATTATTCTCTATAAGAATAACATGGCATCTGGGGATACAGGTTTGCTGAAACAAGGTACATACGAAATGGGTTTTTGTGCAATTTTTTTTATAACTCAAGTAGGTGAAGCCACGTACCACATTTTATTGATTTATGTTCATAATTAAGGGAGAGAACATTATTCGACTTATTCTCCATAAGAATAACATAGGAGCTGAGTATGCAGGTTTGCTGCTACGGGAAATATCGGCAACAAAATAATTTTTCATGCAAATAACATTGGAAATCGTACTGTGTTTAGCACTTTCAATAGCTCGGTAACCAATTGATGTAGAGCAATGATCAAAACACCAAATTGTTTTTTTAAGCTGAATTTAATGGTGTAAACTAAAATTGGATTAACTAAAATGTTATATGTAAAAAACTCAAAAACAATTTTTCTGGTACAAAACCCCCCCAAAATACCCGTTTGGATAGAGCGATCTGGCTGGTTTTCGAACTTAAAGTCATAAATGCTCCTTTACATGTTTATACCAAATTTCATCAAAATCAGATCATTTTTACGAGAGATATTGGACCCACGGACACATAAAGCATTTTAAAACTAAACTAAACTATTTCCTGTATAAAGAATCATTTTATTCTGTAGATGAATATACAACAAGAATGTGGACTGTGAAGAACTTTTGTTAATATTGTTTACCAATGTGAGTGTGACGTGCCAATGTATTTGTATGAAATATATTCTGGCTGAATAAATTTCTTATTCTTATTCTTATATATATGTACAGTTTTGAACGAATGTTGTTTTTGGCATCTGGGGACCTCAAAATGAAAAGTTATCATGGTGCCGGGGCTGGATCTTACTATGCCGACTACGGTAATAGCTTCTTCCTTATAGGGGAGATTCGCTAAATGTGAAAAAAGACAATTGTTACAATTGGCAAAAGATACACTCAGAAACAATCTCCCTCCACTACATAATCTTTTAAAAGAGAAGAAAAATGAGTTAAAAATAAATTTGACTTCAGCCAAAACTAATATTTTGAGGAAAAAATTGAAAAATCTGAAAACGTACAAAAAGCAGTTTGGGATATTATTAATTCTGAGGTTGGTTATAACAAATTAGAGCATGTAAAAACATATCTTGGAAGAAGGTAATAATATTATTACTGTTCCTAGAATTATATCAAATAAGTTCAAAGCTGATTTTGTCAATGTCATTAAGGATAACTGTTTGGATACTTCTAGCATTAGTAGCTTAAATAACATAGATTCTGCTGAAAAAAGTCAAGAACAAAGTTTAAATGTGAGAACAATATTTAAATTTAAATCTGTTAATATAAAGGTTCACTAAAAAAATAAAAATTCCTCTGGACACGATGAAATCCCAATTAAAGTTATTA
Source organism: Allygus modestus (assembly GCA_963675035.1). Taxonomy (NCBI): domain Eukaryota; kingdom Metazoa; phylum Arthropoda; class Insecta; order Hemiptera; family Cicadellidae; genus Allygus; species Allygus modestus. The sequence continues at coordinate 71,099,576 of OY776115.1, forward strand.
AAAGTGCAAAACATCAACTTAGCACAGTTTTATGTCATTTAATTAACTCGGAATTTATATCAGGGATCTTTCCAAAGCAGTTAGAAATTTCAAAAGTAGTAACCATTAAAAAAAAATGATAGTAAAACCATGTCAAACTATCGTCCCATCTCTTTTACTTATCATTTCAAAAATGTATGAAAAAATTGCTCATAAACAATTGACAGTATATCTAGAAAACACTAATAAGCTAAATAATTTTCAGCATGGTTTTAGGCCCGGGAAGTCGGTAATAACAGCTGCTATTTCTGTTATCAAATATGTCATTGATTCAGTAGATAAAGGTGAATATACCGCAGGAATTTTCATAGATTTATCTAAAGCATTCGATAGCGCGAATTCTCTTTTAATTAAAATACCCCCGTCGCAGCAAACCTGCGTCCTCAGCGAATTTCAAATGCAAAATATTTGTCTTAATACCACATAAAGCCGCATACCAAGTTTCATAAAAATATATTCACATATAAGCGATTTTAATTATTATCCATAAGAATAACATTGGCAATGAGTACGTAGGTTTGCTGAAACAAGGAACATAAACAATTGGTTTTTATTCAAATATAAATATAATTTAACTAGGCGAAGCCACATACCAAGTTTCATCAATATTCAATCATAAATAAGCGCCATATAACATTTTAGTTATTCTCCATAAGAATAACATGGGGGCTGAGTAAACAGGTTTGCTGCAACGAGGAACAAAAAAAATGTCTTTTTATGCAATTATCAATATAACTCAACCAAGTGAAGCTACTTACCAAGTTTTATTAATTTATGTTCATAATTAAGGGAGTCATTACATTTTACTTATTCTCCATAAGAATAACATGGGGGCAGTGTATGCAGGTTTGCTGCTATGGGAATAATCAACAAAAAATCAATTTTTTGTGCAAATATCAATATACCAGTACTACGTGAAGCCACATACCAAGTTTCATCAACATACATTCATAAATAATCGAGATATCAAATTTTATTTATTCTCCATAAAGATAACATTGGACAACGTACTGTGTTTAGCACTTTGAATATCTCAGCAACGGTTGGGCGTAGAATCACAATTTAAACACCAAAATGATCGTTTTGTGGAACTGAACAGATTGGTAAAAGCAAATGTGAAGTTTACATTAAAATAAACTGAGGAAAAGCCAAAAACCTTTTTCCCATAAGATTAACATGGGCGATTTTATGAGCTGGTTTTTTTTGGATTTTCTCCGCAACCACTTAACCTAGGTTAATAATTCAAAATACTATATTATTTGTTTTTTTAAGCTCTATAACATGGTCAAAACCAAAATTAAGTTGTTCAAAAATTTTAGGGTGAAAAATGCAAAAAACTGATTTTTGAAAAAATTAAAACCCCCATAAACCCCCCTTCCCATGGTCCGATTTTTCTGGTTTTCGAACTTAAAGTCATGAATGTCATTTTACACATTTGAGCCAAATTTCATCAAAATCGGACGTTTTTTACTCAAGTTATCGCATTCACGGACACATATATAGATATATATATATATATATATATATATAGATATATATATATATATATATATACATATATATAAATTTGAACGAATAGTGTTTTTGTCATCTGGGGACCTCAAAACAAAAAATTATCATGGTTTCGGGCTTAAGTCTTACTATGAGACCTACGGTAATAGCTTCTTCCCTATAGGGGAAATTCGCTAAAATTAAAGTCATTATGCTTATCAAAAACTGCAATTAAGTGGTTTGAATCATATTTGGACACACGACTCCAATTTGTTGAAATTACCCACATATCAAAAGACAACCGTGCCTCAAAAGATTTTTCCGAATCTCACATCATTAAACTTGGTGTCCCTCAGGGATCAATTATGGGCCCTCTCCTTTTCCTATGCTATATTAATGACAATTCAAATTCTGTAACTTATATGCTACAAAATAATCTATGCCTCTATGTAGATGATGCAAATCTAAAAGTAACTGCAAGCTGTAAAAAACAGGTAGAGATATTGAGCTTTATTCAATTGGAAAGTGTAGGAGTTTTTCTGGTACAACATAACTTGGCATTAAATATTAAAAAAAACTAACGTTATCAGATTTAAAACACATCATATTAAACAGTTGACTAAACCAAAAACTATATGTAATTCAAAAGAAATGGATTATATGGCCAACATATAATTCTTAGGGTTAACCCTAGACCAAAACCTGAGATGGAACTTTTACATTGATAAGGTTTTATCAAAAGTAAGCTCTGGAATTTATTCACTCTGTAGAGTGTCTTTCTTTTACAATAAAAAACATTAAGAAACATTTATTTTGCAAATGTTCATTCTCATATTTCTTTTGGTCTATGTCTTTATGGTGCAACATCAAAAAAATTAACATGGATAGTATTCTAAAACAACAAAAAAGAGCAATCAAAATTATAATGAAATTAAAATATAATGAATGTGCAAAGGAGCACTTTAAAAATCTGTGTATTTTAAAAGTATATAGCCAATACATTTTTGGTACAATTCTCACATTAAAACTCAATGAAACAATTTTTGATTTAAATGAAAAATCCCACTCTCACAATACAAGACACAAAAAAATATGAATAAATCATGCCATAACTTAAAATTCTATGAGAAAAAGCCCACGTATATGGGAATGAAATTTCTAAAACATCTACCAAACAACATTAAAAATATTACAAACACAAATAAGTTTTAAAAAGTACTTAAAGATTTCTTGGTAGATAAAACCTTATACTCTTTAGAAGAGTACTTTCCATCTACTCTGAATTTTGGAGTTGGAACTGTAGTCTTTTCTCTGTAAAATAAAACAAAAATACTAATTTTTAGCATTTTATTTCTAGTACTTATTAGTTGTTCACAAAATTGTAAAGATTCTTAACCTAAGTTACAAAAATTGTATTGACACTATTCAATTGTATACTATGTATATTTGATGAATAAAGATTATTGAATTTGAATTTGAATTCTTGTCACAATCATTAGACATTATCAATTTCTATTAGTAGGAGCCAAATTTACCTTATATATCTGTCTTAATGATTAATTTAAACTTGTTAGTTAAAAACATTTTTTTAGCCACATATTTGCTGTAACAAAATACGCAAACATGTTTATTCCCATGCAAAAATCAGCAAAATTATTTGATTAACGTTAAAATCTGTAGGAGACTATGGGAAACTTGGTCACGGAATCAGCACGACACAGAAGCAGCCCAAGCTGATAGACGCGTTGCCGTTCAGCAGCAAGGTGATCACTCACATCAGCGCGGGCTACAGGCACAGTGCTGCGGTCACCAGTGAGGGGGAACTGTTCACCTGGGGCGAAGGTGACCACGGGCGATTGGGTGAGTGTCTCGGGGTGTCTAGGGACTGGGTTGTGAGTCTCAGGGTGTCTCGTTGCTGAGTGACTATCGAGGAGCCAATGTGCTGGGTGAGTCACTTCGGTAGTCTATGGACTGAGTGTTTCTCCGGGTGTCTAGCAGATGGGGAAATAGATAAAATAACTGAGAAAAGGCAGGGAAATAGAAAATTTAGGGAGGAAAATATTTCAAAGGAAGAGAAAATGTTCAACATGAAATATGAGCTAAAAATGAAAAATTACATTTTATAGCTTAGTACATTATTTTTGTAGAGCTTAGTACGTTTTATAAAACACTAAAAGGATCGTGAAAGCAAGATTTTAAAAATAAAGGTAGAGTAACGGACAGACACTTTGCATTGCAAGAAACATTACATTATTAATACTGCTAACCATAAGAACCAAATGAGTAAAAGTTTCACTATATTTCGCCAGTAAGTTTCTGTAAAGAAAGATCGTCTTCGAAGCTGAAAATAAGGTAACTTAAATGTTATAAAATACCTAATTGTTCTGTCATACTACAGCTTGCCGTTTATATTATTAAACAAACGCTTTTGAGTTTTTACAATAATTTTCACCCATCAATCTTGTCGAGTGTTTTAGTTCAATACAAATTATGTTTTAAAAAGTTTGTTCCCAACTTACAAAAAAGTATGCACAAGTTTATTGCATTTTCTTCCATATCAAAATGCCAGTTTTCTTTCCAACCACTTGTGGTAAAATAGTAGCCTTTTTAAAGATTAAAGTGAATTTGTGTTTTGGTTAGTTTGTGTTTCAGTTAGTGATTGTATTTAAATTGTACTAAATATTTTGGGGATAAGTAAAGGATTGGATTGTAGGAAGGGTTGATACTATTTGAGCAAATTTTTATAAATTACTATTCCAGCAGGTTTTTCCCTACACAGAGAAGAAGCTACTGTATTTGAATTTTTTTGTATAGAATATGACAGTCTTTAAAATCAGATTTAAAATAACAAACTTTAATGTATATAAAACATGTTATTTATATTAAAAGTTAGGGAGACAGTTGTTCCACAGTTTGGGGAACGGGTTCTAACCTAAGTTTTAATAACTCGTTTCATCCCCCTCTTTATTTACAGGACACGGGGATGGCAACGGCCGTAACGTCCCCACGCTGGTGCGAGACATCAGTGGCGTAGGGTCAGTGTCGTGCGGTGCGGCTCACACACTGGCGCTGTCCTCCGACGGACGAACTGTCTGGTCATTCGGGTCGGGGGACCAGGGCAAGCTAGGCCACGGGGACACCGTGAGGCAACATCGGCCCAAGGTTGTGGAGGCCTTGCAGGGAGTATACGTGCGGAAGGTGACGGCCGGCAGCCAGTTCAGCCTGGCACTCACTTCTAACGGCCAAGTAAGATTAAATTACATTTTTGTACTTGTCCTAAATTGAATAAGGGTGTTGTTTATTTTTCAGATTGATTAGTGGGGGTACATTTTCAAGTTCAATTGGTCAGTATTTTTTAGGCTTATAGTTGTTTGAAAACCTTTATTTTTGGTAGTGGAAATAGACGTTTTTTAAATACTAAACTAATCTGGAATCACAATATTGTTTGTGATGCCTTAATAAAATATTAATAAACTCGCTGACCTTTTCAAAATTTTATAACAGGTTTGCCTTTATAAAATGTTGTTGTAAATTTCATAAACGGTCAGAGAAATCACACTTATCAGTCACATGAGTAGATCGTATGAAACAACAGTGAGTTATTTCAGTTTTAATACACTATCCAGAAAAGAAAACTAAAAACTAAACTAAAAGAAAAGACTAACAGGCTAAGTAGAATATTGTTGTGCTCTGTGGTTTAATGTTATAAACAATTATCAAAAGCAAAGAAGTAGCTAAACGTTAATATATGTTTTCAATGGTTTTAAAGGAATTAAATTAATTCGATTACCAAAAGTTTTGTAGAAAAAAAAACACTGTAATCAAAATTAATCAGTTTACAGGACTTTTACTCATATTTAACTGTAATTTTGGAAGCTGAAATAAAATTAAGGTCCTAAGTAATTCATTTATGAATGCTTTCATAATAAGTTTTTGAGAGCTATTTATGTACAAATAAAATTAAGAGGTTAAAAAGTACAAAATAACCAACATCCTTACTACCATGTTCTGCCATGTTTCTTCCATAATGGAAACTGTAAATTTGTAAACAAATTACCTGTCTGTTGTCAGGTATTGCAGATGTTGGCTTGAAATCAATGTAATAGTGATATGATTGTTATGTAGGTGTATCTTTCTTCCATAATGGAAACTGTAAATTGGTATGAAAATTACCTGACTATTGTATGTGATGCAAGTTGTCCTATTGGCTTAGAATTAATGTGTAAGTGCCCTGATTGTTGTGTAGGTGTTGGCGTGGGGCAGCAGTGCTTGTCTGGGCTGCGGGGGCCCAGACGCCACCTCCATGTCGCCCCGCCTAATAGACGACTTGGCGGGGCTCAGGATCGTAGACATCTCGACTGGTGACTCACATTGTCTAGCCCTCACTCACGACTGTGAGGTGAGATGTTAGTATTTAAGAAAGTTTGTGTTTGTGTGTTAATAATCTTTTTTTGTCCAGAATAGAAAGTATTGTATGTTCAACTATAGGAGTTATGCTCACTGAGTTTTTACTTGTCTGGACCCTCTTGAAAACATGAAAAGTTACAATATTTAAATTTATTCCTTGGATAGGTTTCGTAATTGTCAGAAAATCTTCTGGGGACTTTGATTCAAATTAATAATCAGAAAATTTTCTCTTTAAGACATATGAGGAATTCTCCAGACGGTGTACTATGCAAGAAAATTTTCTATTTTTAAATGTTATCTTTGTAGCCTAAGCGAGATATCCTTCATTGTTGAACCTTTTTTCCGCCACTCACTTTCATTCTATCCTGGGTCTTGTCAATAGATAAGACTTACTCAAATTGTTGTCCAGGACGATTGTTCGCTTTTGTGTTTATAATTATAACTGTGTTATTTATTAACAAGTCTCGGAAAACATAATAAGGTGAGTAGGGTCCAAAAATACATCCAACACTAAGGAAGTGATTACTTATTGATTCCATGTTAAAGGGTTTTGACTTAATACTTTTTTTTAGCGAAGCAGATTTTTAAAAGGATGACTTTTAGGAGCTGTTGAACAGATTTGAATGCTCCTTTCATCAGTGGAAAGGGGTTGCTGCCTAGGTTTGCAGACATTCTTTATAATTGTCATCAGTCCTCGGGGATTAATCCTATAGTCCTTCAGTGCTTGAAAAGAGAATGTCAACAGTTGATACAATAACAAAACAAAACACAACATCAGCTTATTTAGACACTTATTGCTGATCTCACTGCACAAGGAATCTCAGTTACGGTATTCTACTTTCATACATCATTTATATTCACCTTAAAATATGCAAAAAAGTTACATACCTTTCCGGTTATCAATCCTTAATTTTTTACCAACAGATTACTAAATTTAAAAGTTTATCACATATTCACAGTTTATATAAACACATTTAACACTTGTACATAATACGAACGTAAACATAAATGTACTCCTCATTAATTCGTCCTTGAACAAGGGATCATAGCGTCGTTGATTTTCCAGGTATTTGCGTGGGGCAACAACGCAATGGGCCAGTGTGGTCAGGGCCACTCGACCAGCCCTGTGGTCCGCCCTCGCAGGGTCCTCGGCTTGGAAGGGGTCAAAATACATCAGATCTCCGCTGGCACCAGTCACTCGGTGGTCTGGACATCACTGCCTACTGACAGGTCAGTGGGGGGATTCTTCTCAGGATGTGCTGTTAGACTGGGAAATTGAGCCTTGTAATTTGATGTGCAAGCAATGCTAATGAATTTTGCTGTATTGAGCCTGGGGTGTCAGGAGTCCGAATAATATTCTCATTTAATTTGTTAAAGTAGAATCTTGATTCACATAAGTAGACTTTTTTGTCTGTAGGAATTAAAATAATTCATTCGACGATTTAAAAGAAATGCCAAGAGTTTGATAATTTGGTCATTAATAAGACCAAACAGACATTTATTAATTTTATATTTATTTTGAATTGCTATTTAATTAGCAGTTTATGTCTCTCGGCAGGTCTGTGATAACGTGGCACCGTCCTTTCTGTGTTGATCTTCAAGAGGCTTCATTCTCCCTGATGCGATCTTTCCTCGAGAAATACTGTGAAAGTTTCCAGTCTGACCCTCCTCCTCCCTTTCCTTCCAACAGGTAAGCTTTAATTTTTAGAATAGTATAAATTTCTTGTTAAAAAAAATAATTTTCCCTATAGGGGAGAAGTTATTACCGTAGGTGGCTTGGTAAGACTTAAGCCCAAGACCATGATAATTTTTCATTTTGAGGTCCCCAGATGCCAAAAACACCATTCGTTCAAATTTGTATATATGTGTATATATATGTGTGTATCTGTAAGCACGATAACTATCGTAAATACCCCCGTCGCAGCAAACCTGCATACTCAGCAAATTTCCAATGAAGATATAAATGTCTTAATACTTCATAAAGCCACTTACCAAGTTTCATAAAAATATATTCACAAATAAGCGACATATACAATTTTAATTATTCTCCATAAGAATAACATTGGGGCTGAGTACGCAGGTTCGCTGCATCAAGGAACACAAAAAAGGGTTTTTATGCTAATATCAATATAACTCAACTAGGTGAAGTCATATACCAGTTTTTATTAATTTATGTTTATAATTAAGGCAGACGTAGCATTTAGTTATTATCCATAAGAATAACATGGAGCTGAGTATGCAGGTTTGCTGCTACGGGAGCCTTTGGCAAAAAATTATTATTTTAAGCTAATATCAATAGACCACAACCAGATGAAGCCGTATACAAAGTTTCGTCAGTATATGTCCATAAATAGGCAAGATATAACATTTTTCTTTTCCTCCATAAGAATAACATTAGACAACGTACTGTGTTTAGCACTTTCAATATCTCGGGAACCAATTGACGTAGAGGAATGATCAAAATACCAAATTGCGTGTTTTTTAAAGCTGAATCCAATGGCAAAAACTAAAATTTGACAAGTTCAAAAATTATATATCAAAAATTCAAAAAACCTATTTTTGGGGTACAAAACCCCCCCAAAATACCCCTTCGGATGGAGCGATCTGGCTGGTTTTCAAACTTCAAGTCATAAATGTTGCTTTACACGTTTATACCAAATTTCATCAAAATCGGATCATTTTTACGAGAGTTATCGTGCTCACGGACACACACACACACACACACACACACACACACACACACACACACACACACACATATATATATATATATATACAGTTTCGAACGAATGGTGTTTTTGGGGTCTGGGGACCTCAAAACGAAAAGTTATCATGGTCCCGGGCCTAGTTACCATGCCGACTACGGTAATAGCTTCTTCCCTATAGGGGAAATTCGCTAAAAAGGTCCGATCCTAATGAAATTTTACACAAATGTGTAAAGTACCATTTATCTGAACGAGTTCGAAAACCAGAGAAATCGCACCATCCGAAGGGGGGTTTTTGGGGAGTTTTGTACCCGAAAAATGTTTTTTTTTTGTTTTTACATGTAATTTTTATTTAAATCAAATTTTAATTTTCTTTATTGAATTCAGCTTGAAAACCAAATAATTTTATATTTTGACCATTGCTCTATGTCAATTGGTTACTGAGATATTGAAAGTGCTAAACACAGTATGTTTTCATATGTTACTCTTATGGAGAAAAAGAAAAATTATATCTCGCTTATTTATAAACATAAACTGACGAAACTTGGTATATGGCTTCATCTGGTTGTGGTTTATTATTGGTTGCACAAAAACCAATTGTTCGCCTATGGTTCCCGAAGCAGCAAACCTAGGTACTCATTCTCCATGTTATTCTGATGGAGAATAATTAAAATATTATATATCCCTTATTTATGGATGTTAATGTGTTATTAAGACATATATATTCATTGGAAATTCGCTGAGTATGCAGGTTTGCTGCGACGGGGGTATTTACTCAAATTATATATATCAATTTTTTAGGAGTGTTAAAAGTTTACTTTTTAGTTGAGGATGAGTTGATTTTTTTAAGATTTTCTTGAATTTAGTGCTTTTTTGAGCATATTTTCATTACCAAACATAACCACTTCACTGGGTACTTTTTTATTTTGGTAATGAAACTATCAAGTTTGGTATTAATTAAATCATATTGTGACCTAATTGATGATCATGATGTGATCTATCTCAAGGTTTTTGAGATTATAAGCTCTGAAGCTACAGCCTAGATAATAATTTCCGGTTGCTGTATAACTTACAATACATGCCTGGTCTTTGTAATCAGAAATCAGATCTTTATTGCTTTTAGCGAATTTCCCCTTTAGGGAAGAAGCTATTACCGTAGTCGGCATGGTAAGACCTAGGCCCGGGACCATGATCTTTTTGTTTTGTGGTCCCCAGACCCCAAAAACACCATTCGTTCAAAACTATAATATATATATATATATATATATGTGTGTGTCCGTGGGTGCGATAACTCTCGTAAAAAAGGTCCGATTTTGAAGAAATTTGGTATAAACGTGTAAAGCAACATTTATGACTTTAAGTTTGAAAACCAGCCATATCGCTCTATCCAAAGGGGTATTTTGGGGGGTTTTGTACCCAAAAAATGGGTTTTTGAACTTTTTACGTGTAATTTTTTGAATAATAAAATTTTAATTTTCACCATTAGATTCAGCTTTAAAAAACACACAATTTGGTGTTTTGATCATTCCTCTACGTCAATTGGTTACTGAGATATTGAAAGTGCTAAAAACAGTACGTTGTCTAATGCTATTCTTATGGAGAATAAGAAAATCATTATCTCGCTTCTTTATGAACATATAATCACGAAACTTGGTATAAGGCTTTATCTGGTTGTGGTCTATTGATATTTGTCAAAAAAAGTTTTTGCCAAAGATTCTCATAGCAGCAAACCTGCGTACTCAGCCCCCATGTTATTTTTATAGTGAAAAATTAAAATGTTATGTTTCCCTTAATTGTGAACATAAATTAATAAAACTTTGTATATGATTTCACCTAGTTGAGTTATATTGATATTTGCCTAAACACACATTTTTTTCATTCCTTGTTGCAGCAAGTCTGCGTACTCATCCCCCATGTTATTCTTATGAAGATTAATCAAAATGGGATATATCGCTTACTTATGAATGTAAATTGATGAAACTAGGTATGTGGCTTCACCTAGTAGAGTTATATTGATATTTGCATAGAAACCAATTGTTTACCTTTCTTGTTTCAGCAAACCTATGTGTTCATCCCCAATGTTATTCTTATAGAGAATAATTAAAATTGTATATATCGCTTATTTGTAGAGATGTGCGAGTACTCAAAATTTCGAGTTCGAGCCGAGTTCGGCTCTGAAACTCGAGGTTTTACTGAAACTCTAAGGTTTCGAGTGAGTTTACTCCCGCCGTTTACCCGCGCTTCCACGGGTCGTCCGCGGCCGCGCGTCGTCTGTAAATTAAAATTGAGTGTCAACGCATTTGAGGTGTTAAGAGTTAGTTGTGATGTGAATTTTAGTGTTTCATTAATAAATAAGTAAGTTGTGGCTTATAAATTTGTGTTAGCCTATTCTTTACACCAAAAAGGAAGATTTACCAGGACCTTCAGATTGAGTTGTATGAACACTGCCTGTATAGTCATAGTCCATTTTTAGGTTAACCTAACTTTGTAAAAAAGGTAAAATATCAAAAACAAATCTGTAATGAAATCTAATAGGTTAGCATAAGAAGTTTGTGCTTGTTTTTTGTTCCATAGTAACTGAAATTGTGTCAAAAGAGACTCAACAAAAATCCATCCATTAATTTTAGGCTCAACTATTGTCCTTTGGCATTGAGCTGATTTTAAAGACAAGTGATTTGTTTACGCTTTGTTTAAGTTTCATTAATGATTTTTTAAATCATTCTTAATATTTTGAAACTCTATTTAAGATATGGCTTCAATTTTATCAATTGATTTGCCGGGCACTTTCAAACATAGTATCTTCATGTTTTTAGTGAAGACTTATTAGGACTATTGTTCTTATTAGGACTATTACTGTTAAAATTAATGCTAAGATATGTTAGTAAATAAATTTTGTGTGGTAAGTAAGTAGGTTAATGCTTTACCATGTAATAGACATTTTAAATATTAATATAAAGTTTATTTTAACTTTTAGGCCTAAATGTAATTTTATTTCCTCCATTCGTAGAAAGATGTAGCTTAGGCCTAATATACAATATACATAATATACAATAAAACGTAGGATAAATAAAAAATAGGAAATAAAATAAAAAACTTAAATTATTTTTTAATGAAACTGTTAATTAATACTATATAGGTTATAATAACCTTAATACCAAAATATTAAAAGTATTTGACCTTCATGGCAAAATGTTAGGCAATAACTTTGGTATGATTTATTTTCAGATAAATGTACTTATCTTTTTCCAATGAAGCAGGAATCCATTTATTTGACTTACTATTGTTATTTTCAGGCATAGTGACTAGAAAAGTATATTTTAATAACAACATTTATAAATGGAACCCTATACACTGTTTTGATCCAATTTAACTCGACCTATGTGTTTTTTTATTTGTAAACTCGACTTGAACTCGAGATTAGAATCTTTTGCCGTTTACTCGACTCTAACTCGACTCGACTTAAAAAACCTGTACTCGCACATCTCTACTTATTTGTGAATATATTTTTATGAGACTTGGTATGTGGCTTTATGTAGTATTAAGACCTATATTATGCATTGGAAATTCCCTGAGTATGTAGGTTTGCTGCGACGGGGGTATTTTTTATTTCAACGCCTATGGCATTTTTGTTAATAGAGGTCACAAACACTTTTAAGGAAAGCGGTCCAAACCCCTCACATGTTCTGGATGTTGTGGATTTGAACACATGACCTCTTGAACCGAAGTCCAAGATGCTAACCTGACGGCTAGCGAGATGGAGATGGCTTTATTCTCACATATGCAAGCAAACAAAATTGTCAGTTTGCTTAGTATTAGTTTGCCTATGAATAAAGCTTGGGCAAAAATACTTAAATGCTGTAGCTGCCGTAGCTCATAAATGACATACTGGTTTTTAAAAGAATCAACATAACATGTTATAATCACAATTTTACTCAGACATGTCATTCTTGTTTAAAAAGTTGTATTTTAAATTATTGTATTGTTCATGTCATAAACAACATTTATTTAATATCTCTGATCAATAAGTTATAATTTAAGTTCAATCTATATTCAGCCAAATTTTTTTTTTTTCAAGGGAACACGAGCAGTTTGTGCGGTTGTGCCTGAAGCTGTTGTGCGCTCACCTGTCTCTGGCCACGACTGGTGCCACACCCTCCTCCTCTGTGCTGGGTGACCAGGCTACAGCGTTGCGGCATCTGTTGTTCAGGTAACTACAGCCAAACGATGAATGCTTGGGGTGGCTGACGTGTGATGTTGAAGGACTTAGAATGCACCAGTTGTCCTGTTGCTCGAATCCGAGCAAGTTTGTACCCAACAAAAGGTTGCTTCAGTTGTAAATAAACTTAACAAAACATCTGATATTAAACGAATGATAACATCTGAGAATAATGTGGATAATGTACTTTCAAACAACACGTAGTTTAGACTTCCGCCAACAGATAACGCCATTGTTCTGAAAGTTCAGCTCTTTACTATATTTAAGTGATGCTCTTTCGTAAAATTCTGAGACATATTGGCAAATCTACATAAAAATACTTTTAATTTGATACCTCAAATGTTAAAATCCGTCCAGTCGTTATCTAGTTTTGAATGTGAAGATAAAACCCCGAGAATATCCTATCCTATACTCTAATATGAGTAAGGTTTGCTTGCTTGCTTGCGGCACTGATCTCAAAAACGGCTCCAACGATTTCCTTAAATTGTTGGAAATAACTAATTTCTGGGATCAAAATAAGTTCTAGACAGGCCTCATCCCCAGGAAAAATCAAATAATTAAAAAAAAACTAAAATGAAAAGTTAAAAAAATTAACATTGGGCTTATGGAGTTTCAAAAGAAAAGAATTGTAACGGCTGTTCATAATCAACCAGGGAACTGTCAAAGTAATACTCATGTTGTTTATGATTATTAACATGTCGTTTCCTGAGAGCAGAGATTAAAAGATTTGAGTGAAGATTACATGTATAGAGAAGTAAAATAAATCAAAGGGACATTGAGCTATAAATAACAACTGGAGTGACCTTAAAAATGTAGAAAAGAGGCAAATGAGATATACAACTCTGATTACCAGTAGGGGGAAGTGGTGAAATATACTCCAAGTTATCTAAACAAACTAACTGGCCTTCCCCCGAGCAAAGCTCGGCCCCCCAGCTACTTAATACATAAGAAGATTACAGATAGTGCAACGGGTAGGGTGGGGTAGGGGTTAAAGTGCTTGCCTCATAATCTGGGGTTTGCCAGATTGATCCTGTTTGATACTGGACCACAGCTGCCATTGTTATTGGACTATGAGTTAATAATGCCTATTAAGGAAAAGTTTATCTTAAATAGTATGATAAGTTTAGGGTTAAAACCATTTTAAATACAAAAATAAAATAACAACACTTGTATATATCATAAAAAACTACTCAAGGTCAGTAAAGATGAGTTGGGTTGAGATTTCCTTCCCACTCCAAGCTCCTTCCTTAGAGCTAGTGAGTATAGGCTATGGGCATACCCTAAACACTTGCAGTAACTGACCTGACAGGACTTGATCAAGTGTGTAGGAGGAACTGTACAGAAGTTATGCTGGTTTCCCCTTACTGCCTTGTGCATTTTATCCTAGATTAGATGTGCATTTATCACTATTAGTAACAAAAGTAGTAAACAGGATATTTTCTATTAGCTGTGCAGCCAGAGGGGAGAATTTTTGTTGTTGATAACTACTAAATAGCAATAAACTATGAAGGTCGGGTATTATGGGCCAAATTCAGCCAAAGGTTTCACCAGTTCGATGTAGTTCTGCACGTAATGGAGAGATAGTGTGCGAAAGAGACTGCAGCTGATAGCAGCAGCAGCAGCTAACGCTACCTTTCGTTTTAGTGCAGAGCATCGGCTACAACATTCCGAATACAAAAGTGGCTGAATTTGTAACATTAGATGTGACCTTCTTATAATAGCGGCCAAATAAATTGACAGTTGAGGGCGTGGTTTACCCTGCTATCAACCGAGATCAGCCAATAGTAGACGTGCTGAATTGCCAAAACTCCACACCAGCTGATTGGAATAACATTCAAGTGATATTTTTCTATGGCAAAATGGTAACAGTGACAACGTACAGCCATGCTATTGGGTAGAGCCCAACTGTCAATTTATTTGACCGCTATTATAGTGTTCGTATATCCATTGTAAATAGTAAACTCTTAAAACAGTTGACAGACAATAAAGGCTCTACAGCCAAAATGGAAAATTAACAATCACACTGCAAATCCCAGCTTAGAAACAGTTGTCTCTATAATCAAGCCATATAAAAAAATGTATCCTACATGTTAAGAAATCACATGTAAATAGCTGTAAAAAGTGCAAACATGTTTGAAAATGAAAATATATACATACTGAGTAATCTTTACAAAAAACACTGATTTAAGCCATCCACGGCGACTGATTTGAACCATCCATGGCTACAGTATCTTAAGACTGATGTAGTACTGAATTAAAACGAACCTTCTTTAAACGACTAAATCATTCAAGTACTAATTTGATTTGGATATGGTACTTTGTTAAATAACAAACGAGGAAGTAGATTATTAGACTGTAATAAAATTTCTAATGGTAATAAATTAGGTTATAAAGCTAACAATATGCTGTAAAAATCTTAAATAGAATCATAAATTCAACTATCCTATTTACTAAAGTGAGGCAAGGTTTTGTGTGTTGAATAAGTGGAAAGTTTTACTCCCTTACGTGAAATTTATATAAATAAAGTGTGCTTCAGCAAATAAAATTATAGTTATGCGAGATATGATGTTTCCTGATAGAAGTGTAATGACATTCGCAGACTAGTGGATGTGGTGACACCGACCAGTGTGGAAGCAGTGGTCACGGAATGCCTGGCTGTCGGAGCCCCCTTGCTGCTGCCCCCTCTGCACGAGAGGCTCTCCCTGCTACAAGCTATGCTGCCTCAGGGCAGCAACCTCTCCAAGGGGCAGGTATGTAAAGCAACATGTAGCCTAATTGTACCTTGGAAAACTTGATAAGTAGGATGAAAATAAATTAACAATGGGTTTTCAAGTAGTAACCCCAGGTGATATGCCAGGTTTATTGACAATTTTGAATAGAAATTCTTTTAAAATTATTTTCAAACCATTATAACGTTCAAACTGTTGATGTAAATATTTTTTTAACAGTAATTAAATGAATTAGTTGGCACACAGTAATAATGTGGCTTGTTTAAAACTCCAACCTTTTTTATGATTTAGATACTGAGCTGCTATGTGGTAAAAAAAGTACGGGAGGGGGGGTACAATTAATAAACAATATCAGTTGTTCAAAAACTAACTTGGTCAACAATGGAACATGGGCCAAATTTGCAATAAACATTAAGGGGGTGAGAGTTCATGATTCTTGTGTCTTCTTGAGTCTGTGTGAGTGAATTGTTGAGCATATATTTCAAAATTACAAAATTGTACAATTGTCTGTTACATTTTTTTTGGCTTGATCATAGAAGAATACATACTATGAGGGTTACAGTTGAATGAAACAGTACTGAAAATTAATGTACATTTAGGCCTGAGAAATATTATGTGCAGAACAGTACTTTCATTGCTGCCACTTATAGCGCTCTACTCTGCTCACCTTTGAGAACCTAGAATATCTTCTGTGCAGTGAGTAATCAATTTATTTTAACACACTATATTGACATCTCTTGCTGCTGCAGTTTAGATAATGTCCTTGTTTGCAGAGGATGTTGCTGGGCATCATTGTGTCGAGTCTGGAGGAGCATTCACAGCTATCAGCGCTCCTCGGGTACAAGAAGTCAGCCGAGAGTGACGACAGTTCAGAGCACGACCTCGCCATGACCGAGACTCTCATGAACACTCTGCTGGACAACTTGCACAAGTCTGTGGTAAGAATGAGACTGTCTCAGTTGTAGGATTAGTGTATTTTTCTGCATATTTTTGAACTACGACGTGTTAAGCTTGTGGTAAGACTAGTTTTTACTTTTTTCCCTTATACATAGTATATGGAGAAAGTATTGTTTTCGTCAAAATTTTTGAATTTGAGTTGTTAGTGGTAATATTTGTTTTGGTGCTCCCTGAACCCAAAAAAGTAGTTTTTACGTGATGTCTGTGTGTCTGTCTGTGTGTCTGTTTGTCTGTCTGTCTGTCTGTCTGTCTGTCTGTATGGATGTGTACAGAGCTAGAGACGACACCAGTGGACTGATTTTGATGAAATTTGGTATGTATGTACTAATCCACGATATCTCCAGGCGTTTTTATTTTTTGAATTTTTGATTTTTAAGGGTAATTATTCCCCAAAAAACATGAAAAGTCAAAATTTCTCAAAAACGGCTCTAACGATTTGAATTAAACTTAAGTCGTTTGTAGAGCTTTTGTTTTTCAACAGCTTTTGTTTTCCAACAAAATGACACCACCTGCATTTCTGTAAAAATACGGGTTCAGAAATTACATGACTTAAAACATACAAAATTCAGTTTTTTATTTTTCATAAAAAACTATAAATTTAAAAAACATATTACTATTCACCATTAAAAAGAACTCAAAAAACTAAATAATTTGGTATTTTGAATTACTATTCTACGATATAAACGATATAAACTAACACTAGTAAACATGTCGCGGCTTCGCTCGCGATCATCATTCATAAATATTGTGTTACCGTTCCAAAGCCAACATGGCCTGCTGATTAACTGTGTTTACTCTATCCAGCTGATTGCTTAAAACTTATAGTTATTTCCCAATGTTAAGCTTATGGGGAAAAACTCAACTTTAAGGGGCCCCAGGGCCTCACTCAGAAATTATTTCTCTTTAAAAAAAGTTTCCTGCACAACTTCACGTTAGGCTCTTTCCAATGACACCAAAAACATGAAAATCGGTTCAGTAGTTTAGGAGGAGTGATTGTCACAAAAAAACCTGCTCACCTATTAAATAAGTATAGATGGTTATCAAAATATACCATAGTCTCTGAGTCCATACAATTTGTACTACTAATAAGCCCTAAATCACAACTGATAATTTAATAAGTTTATCTTGTACCTGTAAGCTTATAGGTTAACTGAGATAATGTCATTGGGATTAAATTAATTTTGTTTAGTTGTACCGAATTGAAGAAGTTCTGGTAGAATGTTATTTAGTTATACTGTAGCCTATATACATTAACGCGTTGGCTGCGGCGGACTCCGATTGGTGTTTTTTCTCAACATAGAAACTTTTGCCAATTTCATGATTAAACATGTTTGCAGCAGCGAAAGTGTTAGTAAAATTTAATTGTTGCCAAGACCAATTTAATTTAGTTAGGTTAACTAACATCAGATTGTAGAATAGTTCTGTTTCAATTGTTGCTACTGAAGGTAGGCTATGCCACGTACCAACCTAGGATAGGCTAGGCCTATTCCTGGTTACTGTTAATTTCAATAAAAATCCATTTATGTAAATATTTAAGAGATATTAAAAACTAGGTAGGTCAGATTAAATTAGGTACTCATCATTTTGACGATTTTCTAATCAGGCCTAGTCACTATTTTCACTGACACCTTAAATCGTGCACCTCACTTCATCTAATAAACTTTCACCAATTATTATATTAACGTAACTTTTTACAGGACTAATCTATAACACACTTGATATACCGAGCATCGCTCCTGGCATATCTCCCTCAACAAACTGCACAATAAGCATAGCTCTTAATACGTCTTCCTTCGGCAACGACCAACGACACAAAGAAAATTCCTCCAGCTTACTAGACAACTCCCTCCGACAACTGACTACACAAAAGGACAAATCGCGCTCTTGCTCGCGGTATTTATGTGCGGCTAAAATAATATTCGCACCCAGCGCTCTGATTGGTCCGTGAGATTACGCCACCAGTTTTGAGCGAAGTTTCAGTTTCCTTCCAACGGAATTTTACTGATGTGACGTAGTTCAAAATGGCCAGATTCTCTATAAATAACTATTGTACAACATTTGTTCGTTAAAACTCAACTTCTCTATTTCCTGATCGAATTCTATAATTTGTTCAGACAAGCTAGGGAATTTCATATGGTTTACTCCTGTATAATTTTAATTTCAATCGGACTTATAGTTTTTTAGATATTCCACTTTTTCTAACCCAAAAGTTTGTGACATTCTAATTTGTAATTTAAAGTGTGTTTTATTTAGGAATTAATTAGGATACCCGTTACACCTTTTATAACTGTTATTCATAAAAAATGTTTACACTAATGATAATATTTATTGTATACACCTCTATTGCATATCTCAACTAATTTAAAGTGGAATTTATGCAAGAATATTTAATGATTTGTGTGGAACCTCATGATTTAACAGCTGTTGGTGCCTTGTAAATCACATTTTTTTGACAATAATATATATTATAAGCTAGATATATATACAAACTTTAGTAGTAAGGCTGACCACCCATTGAGAGAGCTATAGAAATATTAGCAAACGTTGCGCAATATTTTTACTCTATCATATTTGCCGGAAACAGTTTTTTAACGCACACCGAGGTTGCCTCACTTCGTTACACGATGCTTGGAGCATTGATGAACCTTAAGATTTGATTGGGAAAGATGCATAAAGAAGTAATACTAATACTAATATGTTTATTTGCATTAAAGAAAAGTACTTCATAGTATTCAAAACGTCAGTCATAACAGTTAACTGTTTTGATGGTACTGAAGATTTTGTTTGGTTCCGCAGTGTCACCAACGACACATTTAAGCCGGCTCTACACTCTCGCTGAGTCTAGCCGAGTGATGGCGAATGCGAGAATGAGGAGGGCTAGTTCGCCATCGCTCGGGATGGTGGCACTCACCTCACCATCGCTCCGATTCTTGTCGGATTTTGTGACTGAGTCAAAGAAGACGAGCGGCAGGTCTGGACTCGCTGCAGTGTGGATGGTCACACGAGCAGGAGTCGCTCGCCCGATTGGGTGATAACGTAAACATTAATGTAAAATAAAATAATAGATAAACGTTTAACCATTTCATTAGGCAATTTTTAATGTTGGGCACTAAACCATATCCGGGATAACATTCTAAGAATTATCGGGAGGAGTCCTATTTCAACCAATTATTTTGTTAAACCTTGTTTAGCTTATCTGTTTTTTTTCCACGCTCAGTTGTTTTTTTGGTACTGACAGCCTAGAATCGATAGAATCGGAATCGACAATTGGAATCAACTCGTCCCTAATTTTAAAGCTCATCTGGGGAATGTTTATTATCCCGTGGCTCAACCCTAACTTTCTTAGTAAATGTAATCTGATTATTTTTTTTCAAATTCAATTTTTGTTTTGCAGCTTGAGGTGTTAAATGTGGTGGAGAAAGAGTTGAAAAGTGAAACAGATAGCCAATGGAACTTGCCTTGCACTGGGTCCAATCACCTGTATGATCTGTTGGCCTCACTGCAGACACACTTGCTGGCATATTGCGTCAATAACCCCCACCAGGTAAGAGTTACATTGTTTCCTATCTCTTCAGCATTGAGTTTTTGGCTGTGTTTTTACCACTTGGATTTGATTAGAAGTTTTGGTTGGTACTTATGCATTATACCGACCACCAACTGTAAGGAGAATTGTCTCATGGATAATACCAAACAAACTATATTGAACAAAAGTAGAGTAATTTTCTTACTAAGCCTACAACTTACAAGCATATTGAATGACTCAAAACATTTCTGAGACTCACAGAAGACAGCAACATCATAGAGGAGGGATTGAAATGGATTTCCGATTTCCGCCACTAGCTCATATTCTCGATTACCACAAGTATTCTGATAGGTAAGAATCTAAATGAAGGCGACTTGTATCCTTGTATTTGTTTTTGCGATATTTAACTGAGCCACATACACATATACTACGCGACGAGGTGGACTAGTCGAGAAAGCGTCGCAGCACCGGCCGATGAATGACCTTTCAACTGAACATGACTGAATGAGGAGAGGAGGAGTTCCGCGACGCAGTAAATGATAAATTATGCCAACAAAATAGTACTCTACACAATTAAAGTAACCTTACCTAGCACAACCTCCACAGCGTGCCGTTTCAGGTGGTGGTCGGTATAATGCATAAGTACCGAAGTTTTAAATAAAGTAAATTAAAGTTTCCGGCCAGTCCTTGGAAACTTGCAAAAAATTTCAAACCGCTTAATACGAGCAGAAAAAACTGTCTTGATTGTATAAAACTCCTACTCAAAAATGATAACCAGATCATATAAGTCTTGTTGAATATTGGGTACAAATTTGTATTTTCCTTGTAATGTTGGTCGGAATCTAAGACCGTACTATCTAAAGTGGTTGCTTGAACACATCACACTGTCTTAACATCTAGCTGCTAACATCATAATCAAACCAAATATATAAACGGCTTAAAAATTGTTAAAATAATTATAACGAAAATAGATTTAAGTTCTCTCAGATACATTTTTTCTACTCTTTAAATTGTTATAATCCTGTGAAAAATACCTTTCCTCAAAAGCTTCTTCACTTTTAATTTACCTAGATGTTAACAATCATAACAATAGTAATTGGGAACTACAGAGAGAGTGCTGAAGTTAAAGATATTATTGTGCGCCTGTATGTGGTTGTTAACTAGGTTACCAAACAATTCACATCAGTTTAGTTCACTCTGTTTGTTCTCCAGTTAGAGGCAGGTCTCTCAGCTGTCGGTGGTTGTTAACTAGGTTACCAAACAATTTACATCAGTTTAGTTCACTGTGCTGGTTCTCCAGTCAGAGGCAGGTCTCTCAGCTGTAGGTGGTTGTTAACTAGGTTACCAAACAATTTACATCAGTTTAGTTCACTGTGCTTGTTCTCCAGTCAGAGGCAGGTCTCTCAGCTGTAGGTGGTTGTTAACTAGGTTACCAAACAATTTACATCAGTTTAGTTCACTGTGCTGGTTCTCCAGTCAGAGGCAGGTCTCTCAGCTGTAGGTGGTTGTTAACTAGGTTACCAAACAATTTACATCAGTTTAGTTCACTGTGCTTGTTCTCCACTCAGAGGCAGGTCTCTCAGCTGTAGGTGGTTGTTAACTAGGTTACCAAACAATTTACATCAGTTTAGTTCACTGTGCTTGTTCTCCACTCAGAGGCAGGTCTCTCAGCTGTAGGTGGTTGTTAACTAAGTTACCAAACAATTTACATCAGTTTAGTTCACTGTGCTTGTTCTCCACTCAGAGGCAGGTCTCTCAGCTGTAGGTGGTTGTTAACTAGGTTACCAAACAATTTACATCAGTTTCGTTCACTGTGCTTGTTTTCCACTCAGAGGCAGGTCTCTCAGCTGTAGGTGGTTGTTAACTAGGTTACCAAACAATATACATCAGTTTAGTTCACTGTGCTTGTTCTCCAGTCAGAGGCAGGTCTCTTAGCTGTAGGTGGTTGTTAACTAGGTTACCAAACAATTTACATCAGTTTAGTTCACTGTGCTTATTCTCCAGTCAGAGGCAGGTCTCTCAGCTGTAGGTGGTTGTTAACTAGGTTACCAAACAATTTACATAAGTTTAGTTCACTGTGCTTGTTCTCCAGTCAGAGGCAGGTCTCTCAGCTGTAGGTGGTTGTTAACTAGGTTACCAAACAATTTACATAAGTTTAGTTCACTGTGCTTGTTCTCCAGTCAGAGGCAGGTCTCTCAGCTGTAGGTGGTTGTTAACTAGGTTACCAAACAATTTACATCAGTTTAGTTCACTGTGCTTGTTCTCCAGTCAGAGGCAGGTCTCTCAGCTGTAGGTGGTTGTTAACTAGGTTACTAAACAATTTGCATCAGTTTAGTTCACTGTGCTTGTTCTCCACTCAGAGGCAGGTCTCTCAGCTGTAGGTGGTTGTTAACTAGGTTACCAAACAATTTACATCAGTTTAGTTCACTGTGCTTGTTCTCCAGTCAGAGGCAGGTCTCTTAGCTGTAGCTGGTTGTTAACTAGGTTACCAAACAATTTACATCAGTTTAGTTCACTGTGCTTGTTCTGCACTCAGAGGCAGGTCTCTCAGCTGTAGGTGGTTGTTAACTAGGTTACCAAACAATTTACATCAGTTTAGTTCACTGTGCTTGTTCTCCACTCAGAGGCAGGTCTCTTAGCTGTAGGTGGTTGTTAACTAGGTTACCAAATAATTTACATCAGTTTAGTTCACTGTGCTTGTTCTCCAGTCAGAGGCAGGTCTCTCAGCTGTAGGTGGTTGTTAACTAGGTTACCAAACAATTTACATCAGTTTAGTTCACTGTGCTTATTCTCCAGTCAGAGGCAGGTCTCTCAGCTGTTGGTGGTTGTTAACTAGGTTACCAAACAATTTACATCAGTTTAGTTCACTGTGCTTGTTCTCCAGTCAGAGGCAGGTCTCTTAGCTGTAGGTGGTTGTTAACTAGGTTACCAAACAATTTACATCAGTTTAGTTCACTGTGCTTGTTCTCCAGTCAGAGGCAGGTCTCTCAGCTGTAGGTGGTTGTTAACTAGGTTACCAAACAATTTACATCAGTTTAGTTCACTGTGCTTGTTCTCCAGTCAGAGGCAGGTCTCTCAGCTGTAGGTGGTTGTTAACTAGGTTACCAAACAATTTACATCAGTTTAGTTCACTGTGCTTGTTCTCCAGTCAGAGGCAGGTCTCTCAGCTGTAGGTGGTTGTTAACTAGGTTACCAAACAATTTACATCAGTTTAGTTCACTGTGCTGGTTCTCCAGTCAGAGGCAGGTCTCTCAGCTGTAGGTGGTTGTTAACTAGGTTACCAAACAATTTACATCAGTTTTGTTCACTGTGCTTGTTCTCCAGTCAGAGGCAGGTCTCTCAGCTGTAGGTGGTTGTTAACTAGGTTACCAAACAATTTACATCAGTTTAGTTCACTGTGCTGGTTCTCCAGTCAGAGGCAGGTCTCTCAGCTGTAGGTGGTTGTTAACTAGGTTACCAAACAATTTACATCAGTTTAGTTCACTGTGCTTGTTCTCCAGTCAGAGGCAGGTCTCTCAGCTGTAGGTGGTTGTTAACTAGGTTACCAAACAATTTACATCAGTTTAGTTCACTGTGCTTGTTCTCCACTCAGAGGCAGGTCTCTCAGCTGTAGGTGGTTGTTAACTAGGTTACCAAACAATTTACATCAGTTTAGTTCACTGTGCTTGTTCTCCACTCAGAGGCAGGTCTCTCAGCTGTAGGTGGTTGTTAACTAAGTTACCAAACAATTTACATCAGTTTAGTTCACTGTGCTTGTTCTCCACTCAGAGGCAGGTCTCTCAGCTGTAGGTGGTTGTTAACTAGGTTACCAAACAATTTACATCAGTTTCGTTCACTGTGCTTGTTTTCCACTCAGAGGCAGGTCTCTCAGCTGTAGGTGGTTGTTAACTAGGTTACCAAACAATATACATCAGTTTAGTTCACTGTGCTTGTTCTCCAGTCAGAGGCAGGTCTCTTAGCTGTAGGTGGTTGTTAACTAGGTTACCAAACAATTTACATCAGTTTAGTTTACTGTGCTTATTCTCCAGTCAGAGGCAGGTCTCTCAGCTGTAGGTGGTTGTTAACTAGGTTACCAAACAATTTACATAAGTTTAGTTCACTGTGCTTGTTCTCCAGTCAGAGGCAGGTCTCTCAGCTGTAGGTGGTTGTTAACTAGGTTACCAAACAATTTACATAAGTTTAGTTCACTGTGCTTGTTCTCCAGTCAGAGGCAGGTCTCTCAGCTGTAGGTGGTTGTTAACTAGGTTACCAAACAATTTACATCAGTTTAGTTCACTGTGCTTGTTCTCCAGTCAGAGGCAGGTCTCTCAGCTGTAGGTGGTTGTTAACTAGGTTACTAAACAATTTGCATCAGTTTAGTTCACTGTGCTTGTTCTCCACTCAGAGGCAGGTCTCTCAGCTGTAGGTGTTTGTTAACTAGGTTACCAAACAATTTACATCAGTTTAGTTCACTGTGCTTGTTCTCCAGTCAGAGGCAGGTCTCTTAGCTGTAGCTGGTTGTTAACTAGGTTACCAAACAATTTACATCAGTTTAGTTCACTGTGCTTGTTCTGCACTCAGAGGCAGGTCTCTCAGCTGTAGGTGGTTGTTAACTAGATTACCAAACAATTTACATCAGTTTAGTTCACTGTGCTTGTTCTCCACTCAGAGGCAGGTCTCTTAGCTGTAGGTGGTTGTTAACTAGGTTACCAAACAATTTACATCAGTTTAGTTCACTGTGCTTGTTCTCCACTCAGAGGCAGGTCTCTCAGCTGTAGGTGGTTGTTAACTAGGTTACCAAACAATTTACATCAGTTTAGTTCACTGTGCTTATTCTCCAGTCAGAGGCAGGTCTCTCAGCTGTTGGTGGTTGTTAACTAGGTTACCAAACAATTTACATCAGTTTAGTTCACTGTGCTTGTTCTCCAGTCAGAGGCAGGTCTCTTAGCTGTAGGTGGTTGTTAACTAGGTTACCAAACAATTTACATCAGTTTAGTTCACTGTGCTTGTTCTCCAGTCAGAGGCAGGTCTCTCAGCTGTAGGTGGTTGTTAACTAGGTTACCAAACAATTTACATCAGTTTTGTTCACTGTGCTTGTTCTCCAGTCAGAGGCAGGTCTCTCAGCTGTAGGTGGTTGTTAACTAGGTTACCAAACAATTTACATCAGTTTAGTTCACTGTGCTTGTTCTCCACTCAGAGGCAGGTCTCTCAGCTGTAGGTGGTTGTTAACTAGGTTACCAAACAATTTACATCAGTTTAGTTCAATGTGCTTGTTCTCCAGTCAGCGGCAGGTCTCTTAGCTGTAGGTGGTTGTTAACTAGGTTACCAAACAATTTGCATCAGTTTAGTTCACTGTGCTTGTTCTCCAGTCAGAGGCAGGTCTCTCAGCTGTAGGTGGTTGTTAACTAGGTTACCAAACAATTTACATCAGTTTAGTTCACTGTGTTTGTTCTCCAGTCAGAGGCAGGTCTCTCAGCTGTAGGTGGTTGTTAACTAGGTTACCAAACAATTTACATCAGTTTAGTTCACTGTGCTTGTTCTCCACTCAGAGGCAGGTCTCTCAGCTGTAGGTGGTTGTTAACTAGGTTACCAAACAATTTACATCAGTTTAGTTCACTGTGCTTGTTCTCCAGTCAGAGGCAGGTCTCTCAGCTGTAGGTGGTTGTTAACTAGGTTACCAAACAATTTACGTCAGTTTAGTTCACTGTGCTTGTTCTCCAGTCAGAGGCAGGTCTCTCAGCTGTAGGTGGTTGTTAACTAGGTTACCAAACAATTTACATCAGTTTAGTTCACTGTGCTTGTTCTCCAGTCAGAGGCAGGTCTCTCAGCTGTAGGTGGTTGTTAACTAGGTTACCAAACAATTTACATCAGTTTAGTTCACTGTGCTTGTTCTCCAGTCAGAGGCAGGTCTCTCAGCTGTAGGTGGTTGTTAACTAGGTTACCAAACAATTTAGTCAGTTTAGTTCACTGTGCTTGTTCTCCAGTCAGAGGCAGGTCTCTTAGCTGTAGGTGGTTGTTAACTAGATTACCAAACAATTTACATCAGTTTAGTTCACTGTGCTTGTTCTCCAGTCAGAGGCAGGTCTCTCAGCTGCAGGTGGTTCTCGGTAGGAACATAGTAACGAAAATGTTCCTAAAGTTTTCAAAGAGCATTTTCCAGGTGTTAAACACCATTTCATTTTATTTTGAAATAGCACAATATGATACCCTACGCTTGAAAGATATTAATAACTAGGGGTGTGCGAGTACTTGAAACTTTTCGGCCGAGTTTTTTAATCGTTGCTCGGAAGTTCTAGTGAGTATTTCCCGCCGATCGCTAATGATTGTGACCGGCCAAAACGCGTAGTAACGTCCGCAAAACGCGATCGCATCACTTAAAATCGGCCGAAAATGACGATTGGACCGTGTAGTTTTGGCCGTAAATAGCAACGGAAAACATAATATCGGCCAAAAAGTACGACAGGATCACATAATAAAAGTCAAAAATGACGACGGTAAACATAATATCTGCAAAAGTGGTGACTGGGCTACTTAATATCGGCTGTAACTAACGATTTCATTCATCTAAAATTGATTATAAGCGATGTCTGGACCAGATGATATAGGCCAAATGACAACCGGACCATGTTTTATCTTATCGGCCGGAAACGAATGTCAAACCGTGTTTTGTTTGCCAATACCACCCATGTTTGCCATGTCCAGTTTGATTGTACTGGAAAAATGTTGTATTGCTACTCATGTATTAGTTAGAAACCATGTTTAGATTATCAAATCTAGGGTTGTATCCAAATCCCATTACACTATTTTAAACTAGCAACTGACGGCAAATACTCGCTCGAAATTACTCGAAACTCGAAAATAATTGGTACTACTCAACTCGTATCGACTCGATTCAAAATATCACTACTCGCACACCCCTATTAATAACCAAGAAGTCATTTAGATTTTCTCAAATCAGAAGCCTGATCCTTAAAATTCAATCAAACCAGATAATTTAGCCATTATAATTCCATTTTGCATTTTTCCAGGAGTCACAAAGCATGGGGCTAATACAGAGACACCTGTTGGTGTTGTTGCCCCTAGCCAGTGACGTGTACGCTCGCACAACCTCACTGCTCAGAGCCTACCCTGACGCCTGCTACAGGATACATAGTTAGTATTTCTAGCTATTATTTACTTGTGGCACCCCGGTCTTGCCTGTCAAATGGTTTTTACATTAATTACAATCTGTAAAATGAATGTTACTCGATGTAGTATATGATATTATGTTTCCTCCGATTGCGAAAAACCAGTTGTGTGTCTCTGAGTTGTCCAAAGTAGTGAACTGTCTTTCAGAAAAACTGCTGTGTCAATTGACAAGGAAATGTTACGTATATATTACAAACAATCATTTTTGAAGTTATAATTGCTCAGTGAATAGTTTTGATGGATTAAGAGGCCCCTGATAAGACATGTCTACCTTGGATATTGTACAGCCTTCTGGTGGAAAGGAAGGCTTCTGCAGGGATGGAACAGGTGGGATAGGGAGCAAGTAACCCCAAAAGGGTAAGAGAATTAGTTCTCATCCTATCCAGCACCTGGGATCAAAGTGGGGCAGCCCCAAGTTAATTGTCTTTCTAACTCAGTTGACTTCTCGAGCCTATCAAGTGAGGACATTTCTCCAATCTATCTGCCTTCCAGAACCCATTAGATGGATGGTCCTTCTCACAGGACGGTTCATCCTACAGCCTGAAAGGTGTCAATATTACTCAGCAGTTTAGGGCTTCACAACTGGCACTATGGTGGTTCTGTGGTGTTACAGGTGCAGTGTATGACTCGCCTGCTGGGGCCATGCTGTTTCACCTGGTCCACTGTTTGCTGCTGCTGCCAGTCAGCAATGTGCAGCCGTTGTTTCAGCAGCTGCTGATGACTGTCAGACACATGGACCGCCTCAACGCCTGTCTGCCTACTCCACTCAACAGCTCGTCAGGTATTGGACTTGGGTGCTAGGTTGTAGAGGAGATGGTTCGTTTTCACAAGAAGGTGCCCCTTTAAAGATTTGTTTATACAAAAATATTAAATTATGATTGCCAATGCTCAACAAGACAAATTATGACTGGGGATTACTTTTGTTTTGATTAGGTTGGCTTGAGTTGAAATAAGTCAGTTAGCTAACTTGTTCAATAATAAACCTTCCTTTAATAAAGATTAAATTATTAGAATCTTTACCTTGAAGCTTTAACCATGTCATATGGCCCACATGAACATAAAACAAGTGCAACTTCAATGCAGTAAAAATGAAAAATTTAAGTAGAATTTTATTACTACAAAAAGAGCAATTAGAGTTATGTTGAAGCTTAAATATGATGATTATGTTAGAGATTATTTTAGGAGTTTGGCAATATTCACCGTTTATGACCAGTATATATTTGATTGTGTAATGTACTTAAAAAACAATCCTCAGAAAATTACATTGTGCTCTGAAATTAATACTTACAATTCAAGGATTAAAAATTATATTAAAATTCAGAAACACAAACTATCTCTATTCAACAGTAAGCCTACAAACATGGGAGCCCAATTTGTTAAACTATTACCACTAGAAATTAAAAATGAAACCAATCAAGTAAAATTTAAGACCCGATTGAAAACTTTTCTAATAGATAATCCCCATTACTCCTTATCTGAATATTTCTCTGCTGGTCTATGAATGTGCAATTATTGCAATTAAAATTGATTTTAATCATATATTTTTCTTCGTATTAGAGTTTTAGATTATAAGCTGACTATAATAAGAATATTGTGACACAATTTATGTACAGGTTTTGTACTGACAAATAAAGAATTTTTTGATTTTATTTGATCACTTAAAAAAAAGAGTTTTTAACCCATTTCTGACTGAGGTATTTGTCAAGTATCATGCAGTTAGAACTGAGTAAATAATACAAAAGTATCACAAAATGTAATACAAAACGTATCGTATTGTGCTATTAATACATTGTGCCAATGTACAATGTTTTAGTAAAAAAATCATTACAAATTTAATTTATAAAATAAATGCTTAAAACTTGTATTTAAATTTATCTACATGAAATTTCCTTTTATAAGACACTAATTTCAAATATAAAATATTTTATATACATATATGTATATTTTATATATGTACAAATACAAAATAATTTTTGAAAGCAAACCTTAAGAAATTGGTTTGAAAATCTTTTCAAATATATTTCATGGTCAAATTCATAAACAGTATTCAATTCCTTACATAAAAAACGTTATTTGATATGTTAATCTGTAAAATTCATCATTTTATAGCTGTTTTTGTAAAACTCTGCACAACAACAAAGTATGCCTAATACAATTTGTGCACCAACATTGCATGTGTACTAAGTTATGGGGTTGTGAGTGTTGAAAAAAGTGGTAAATTTGATTCCAAGCATGATTATATTAATTTTTTAACTAACCATAAAAATAGGAAAAATTAGGAAAGTCAGGGAAATTTACAACAATCAGGGAATGTCAGGGAAAACGCTGTTTGTTCCAAATATATCATTGTGGGTACACAAAATGTTGTATTTTCATCCTCAACATGATGATATATTTATTTTTATGACCAGGCAATTACTAAGCATGCTATAACCAAAAACGTGACTCGTCTAATTTTGTAGTCGAATACACAAGAAAACCTTATAGCCTAATATAATAAATAAATATAAGATTGATCACTTACTTTTGTTGGTTGATTTGTGAGCTCCAGACTTTTCTATCACAATATTTACACAGTTTTATACTATTTACACTATTTTTACAACTTTTTCCTGGGTTTTACAGGTTTGTTTGGGTGTGAAACACCTCTAAACATGTTTCTAAATGCAAAGGCACAAGTCACTTCTGCACTTGTACACAGTTTCACTTCTTCTGCCTTGAGCACTACACACCCTACACCTCCTTGAAGGCCTTTGCTTAGAAGTGGGCTGAATTTTTCTTATAAAATGGCCCCAATATCTGGCCTGTAGCCGCAGCGGTGATTCAGCTGCAAATGATGGCCTCCCCCCTACTGGTCTGTTAGTCAGATTGACACTTTCCAAAATTTGCTCAGCCAAATTTATCCTAAATTTTGACATTGTTGATTTTTCTTTGTTACAATCTCATGGACTACTCTGGCATTATTCAAAGTGACATCAAAGAGATAAAAAAATACCCCCGTCGCAGCAAACCTGCATACTCAGCGAATTTCCAATAGAGATATAAATGTCTTAATACTTCATAAAGCCACTTACCAAGTTTCATAAAAATAAGCGATATATACAATTTTAATTATTCTCCATAAGAGTAACAGTGGAGCTGAGTACGCAGGTTTGCTGCATCAAAGAACACAAAAAATAGGGTTTTATGTTAATATCAATATAATTAAACTATGTGAAGTCATATATCAGTTTTTATTAATTTATGTTTATAATTAAGGGAGACATAGAATTTAGTTATTATACATAAGAATAACATGGGGCTGAGTATGCAGTTTTGCTGCTACGGGATCCTTTAGCAAAAAATTATTATTTTGAGCAAATATCAATAGACCATAACCAGATGAAGCCTTATACCAAGTTTCGTCAGTATACGTTCATAAATAAGAGACACGTACTGAGTTTAGCACTTTCAATATCTCGGGAGCCAATTTACGTAGAGGAATGATCAAAATACCAAATTGTGTTTTTTTTAAGATGAATCCAATGGTAAAAACTACAATTTGAAAATTTCAAAAATTATATGTAAAAAATTCAAAAAACCTATTTTTGGGGGACAAAACCCCCCCAAAATACCCCTTTGGATAGAGCGATCTGGCTGGTTTTTTGAACTTAAAGTCATAAATGTTGCTTTACACGTTTATACCAAATTTCATCGAAATCGGATAATTTTTACGAGAGTTATCGTGCTCACGAAATATATATACACAGTTTCGAACGAATGGTGTTTTTGGGGTCTGGGGACCTCAAAACGAAAAGTTATTGTGGTCCCGGGCCTAGGTCTTACCATGCCGACTACGGTAATAGCTTCTTCCCTATAGGGGAAATTCGCTAAAACAATTTCTTATACCTTTTCATACACTTACAGATCACTGGGAAGCATGAGATTCATTGGTCCTGTTTGTCCACTCCGTTCATGTTGTAGTTAACTATAACAACAATATGAACGTAGTGGGCAAACAGGACCAATGACTCATGCTTCCCAGTGATGCGGAAGTGTATGAAAGAGTATAAGAATTTTTGTTATCTCTTTGATGTCACTTTGAATAATGCCAGAGTAGTCCATGAGATTGTAACAAGGAAAAATCAACAATGTTAAAATTTAGGATAAATTTGGTTGAGCAAATTTTGGAAAGTGTCAATCTGACTAACAGACCAGTAGGGGGGAGGCCATCATTTGCAGCTGAATCACCGCTGCGGCTACAGGCCAGATATTGGGGCCATTTTATAAGAAAAATTCAGCCCACTTCTAAGCAAAGGCCTTCAAGGAGGTGTAGGGTGTGTAGTGCTCAAGGCAGAAGAAGTGAAACTGTGTACAAGTGCAGAAGTGACTTGTGCCTTTGCATTTAGAAACATGTTTAGAGGTGTTTCACACCCAAACAAACCTGTAAAACCCAGGAAAAAGTTGTAAAAATAGTGTAAATAGTATAAAACTGTGTAAATATTGTGATAGAAAAGTCTGGAGCTCACAAATCAACCAACAAAAGTAAGTGATCAATCTTATATTTATTTATTATATTAGGCTATAAGGTTTTCTTGTGTATTCGACTACAAAATTAGACGAATCACGTTTTTGGTTATAACATGCTTAGTAATTGTCTGGTCTGGTAATTGGTTTTAGTTGTGATTGTGGATTAGGACGTCTTTTCTCTCTTTGAAGAATGACTTCCTCATAATCCGGTCTGGTATGGGTTGTTGAAAACATGGCTACCTCCTTTCTGTCCTTCCACTTCAGGGCTAAGATTTTCTTAGTGTGCAAAAAGGTAAGTTTTGCCTAATTCAAGCTTTTTCTTTTTTATTTCCTTTTGTAAATTAGTTCTGTCGGACCTCACAACCCCTACACCGTATGTATGTTTGTTCAATAACTCTAAAAAGAGTTTAGGTGAACTATACCAGTTGTCTAAATATACAACCCGGCCTTCATCCAACAGATCTGCACAAATTTCCAACACTATTTTCTCACTGAGTAAAAAAGGTTTCTCTGGGTTTGCAGCATGTTCAGTCTGATTTTCACCAACCTCAAGATTTTCTGCATTGTCAGGATTATCTGCATTCTCCTCATTTTCTTCTTCGGGCTGTACGTCCGTCTCTTTGCCAGTATAAATTTTAAATTTATAACAGTAGCCAGTTTTCGAGCCATTCATTTTCTACATTTTTATACCAAACCTAGCTCGTTTTGATGTGTTGAACTGGATGTATCTCAGTCTGTCTCAAAATTTTATTAGACTTTTGTCAACACAAATTTCTTTCTGGGGTGTAAAAACTTTCTTGTAAGATGCAATCAATTTGTCAATGATAGCCCTAATTTTTCTTAATTTGTCATTAGGGTCCACAGAAGATGAGAAATGTAAGAAATGAGAAATTGTTTTGAATTGGTCTAGTGCCATCATATCTCCAAAAATGGGCTGATGCAAAACCCTTTTCGTCGACAAGTTGTAATGGATATTCGCTTCCACATTTTGTGCCATGAGTATCACTAAAGCAAAATAGGCTTTTAGTTCATCAATAGTCAAGTCTACCCATTTCACATTAGGCATACCCTCATCTAGGTAAGTGTGAGCATTCCTGTTTGTTTCATCACATAACTGCACCCAGAAGTTATTTCCCAAAAACTGGTCTAGCGCATCCAATTCACTGTTTTTGTCTGTCAGTTGTCTGTATATAACAGGATTTATCCCATGTTTTCCGATGAAAGCAGTATTTTCAACTTCATTTTCACCCTCAAACCAGTCCCAGGGCTTTGGTTTTGTTTTTCGTTTGCAAGGCCTAGGCCTACGATCGGTTTCATTACGTAAGCCTACACGGTTACGTCTACGAATAGGTACAGTAGGCCTATTTCGCCTAGGATTTGGCACTTGATTATTGATTATGTATATTTACATTGCCACTATCTTCAACATTTGGCAAATCAACTTCATTATCATCCTCGTCAAGAGTAGTATTCAAGGTTGCTAGGTTAGCTGAACTACAACTTGATACACTAGATAAACTCGGAACACTTAGCTCTTCATCACTGATATTTCGATCGTCCACTTCATCACCACTCACTTCACAACCACGTTCCGCTAAATTGTCATCTACAAACTGACCAAAACGATCACTTTGTAAGAATACATCGTCGTGGCGAAACGCCATTTCTACAACAAATTGTTTCAAAACTTAGATTAGGTTACGACACGACGTCATGACAAGGAAACAGTAATACAGATAAAAATAACTTGCAGGCTACCAGCAGACAATGCAAAGAGTATAAAAGCAAAGAATAATAATGAATAAAACACAGAGGATGGATATTGACCGTCTTTAGTCATGAGAACACAGTACAATAATGCATTATGCGTGAGGACGGGCGCTGCCCGTCTTTAGTCTTTCGTAACCTGACACGCTAGGACGGGCACCGCCCGTCTTTAGGCGGGAATGGGTTAATAAGTGACCTGTAAACATCTATTGATTTTAACTTTATTATAATTAATCATGACCTAATAGCGTCCAAATAAATTGCCAGTTGCGGGCGTGGTTTACCGGGCTATCATCCGAGATCAGCCAATAGTGCTGCATTGCCAAAACTCCACACCAGCTGATCGGAATAACATTCAAGTGGTATTTTTCTATGTCAAAGTGGCATCAGAGACAGCGTACAGCCATGCTATTGGCTACAGCCCAACTGTCAATTTATTTGTCCGCTATTATAATCTCTGTGTGGACCCTCTTCAAAGTTGTATAAAAACCTGGTAAGATTCAGATCCTTTTGGAGTTTCAGTACTACATAATAGTTGACCATGTGCCATGCAATATGTTATGAATGTGTTACAGATATAATTTAGAAGATCAATTTTAATCAGACATAAATGTTTCCAGACTATAAAAAAACTCCAGTAATTTAAAAATGTATGTAAAGTAAGTAAACATATTTAAATAGTAGGTAGTAGGCCAAATAATTAATATTTGAAATTTAATATTAATTACAATTTGAAATTTAATATTGTCTTATGCTCTGAGTAGAGTATTTTATAAAAATAAGTCTAAGAATCATGAAATGCTGGTTCTTGAAAGACGGACAACAACCAATAATGTGATAGCAACTACCATCAAATTATTGTCTCGCCACTCGCAATACCTGGATCGTTATTGTTGAGCTTAATGTTTTTTTTATTTGCTCATAATTGTTTGGTAGGAAATATTCTCTTAAAACCTAAAAAGGCAAAGAATATATTTTTGTGGGTTTACTAGACCCTCTGTGCCAAACAAACACAGTGTGCCTCGTTAGCAGTTAACATGGATGAAAAAGAACATCAGATGAGTAGTACATATTGTATCATAAAAACTTTCCTGCAAGAACCTTATTGTTACTGAGTTTCCTACACAGTCAAAGAGAACTTATTTGAGAAATAAAATTGTGGTGTAAATTATCATGTTCTCCTCCATCAAGCGACTCTATAAGGAGAGCTGTAAGGTACAATTTTATCTGTAACATTGACAGCAGAGTAGTTATTGATTGTTACAGAGGCCAACACCCCCACCAACGACATGAGCCCAGACTGCTGGCTGTGGCTGGTGGACCTAGAGAGAGCCTGCAGCTTGTTGGCTGGGCGCTGCCTCAACGGGCTGTTGGTTGGGCCACCTCTCTCTTTTGAGGAGAGGGAGACAGCTTATTGGCTCACCTGCCCCCTCTTCTCTCACGGACTGCCGCGGTTGCAACAAACAGAACTGGGTATGATGGTATCAAATTTAAATTTGTAAAAATTTTTAAATATTGCATGTCGACTTTTTTTTATAAAGTAGCTGCCACTGGTTCCTTGCCCATGGACTAATAGTTTCTGAAGTATAAAAGTCCAGTGGAAACATACAAGAATCACATTAGTGAGCAGATGCATTTCATGGCTATTCACCAAGAATTATAACTGAAAATGGTATATAAGTAAAAAAATCTCTTTCTTCTTTCTATTTTTTTTTCAAAACCTCAACTGCTCGCATTACCATGGGCCTGTGCAGCAATCTAAAGACAGCGAGGTAATGTAATAGCATTATTCATATGGGCAAGCTAAGGGTTTTACAGAAACAGCATTACAGAAATCAGCTGGTATCGAACCTAGCTAGTTGGCTACTTGGCCTTGGATACAAACTGATTGTGAGGCTAGCGATCTACCTCTAGGCTGTCCCTCTGATATCCTATCACCTCCTCCATTCTTAGGCATGATGGATTTCCTACTTCAGAAACTTGTTTATAACAACTCAAGCTAAAGTATCTAAATAAAGCTGTAGTACAGGATCCTTTTAAAATATTTTGTTCTTTTGGAATACTAGTAACCATCCAAGTCAAATAGTTGCTCTGAAAAAATATACAACAAATATATTTATTTCCTTTTTTGACGTATTATGAATTGTTTAAGGAACTCATATTTTGTATGGTAAGTTGTTCTAGTAGATACTTTCAGGTGGTGAGTAGAGTGTTACACTCTGTGTTGTTAAGCGAAGCCTACAAAGGTGCCTCGTGTATGCTGCTGTGTAAGGAGATTTGCAATGATGGGCACCTGAGGCACTGTTTCGAGGAGTCATTTTGGCCCAGCTGTAGATTAGAGAGTAGAATTGTAATATATGTAGGATGAAGTGGAAGATTTGTCAATTGACTTATTTGATTTTCCAGGCCCAGCACTGAAGAACATGGCCCACAGTTTGCTAAACAAGGAGGAGGAGATGGATGTGGAAGTATTTATGAAAATGCCTGGAGATTTACGCAGCATTATAGAAGCTTGCATTAATGCCACCATTTCCAGTGAGTAGCATAATATTATTCTGCATTGTAAAATTTTTGTCATGTGATAATTTTCTAATCTTTCAGGTCAAACAGAATCCACAGGACCTTAAAAATATTATTTTTTAACATTAGCTTGATAATACTATTAAATACAATCTAAATGGTCTTAAGCTGAATTTTTCCAAAACTCAAATAATTAAATTTAAAACCTCACGTAACAGGGAAAATTTTGATTTTCAGATCGACTTTGAAGGGAAAATTATAAAGCAGATGAACTGTACAAAATTTTTGGGAATGCGAGTAAAAAATTATTTAAAATGGGATGAATATATACAAATTTTGGTAAAGAAACTGAATACACTCTGCTTTCAAATGTCAGTTCTACAAAATGTTACTGACTTAAAAACCAAAATGATTGTGTACCACCATGCATTATTTGTCTCACTAATGCAATATGGAATAGAATTTTAGGATAGTTTTTCAAATTCAGAATCAATTTTTCAAATACAGAAAAAAATACTTAGAATTATGACTTTTTCAAATGCAAGAAGTTCATGTAAAACATTATTTAAAGAATTGCAAATATTAACAATGCCATCACTGTACATTTTACATAGTTTGTTGATCATAAAAAGAAATTACATTTTTTCATGAATGAAAACCATCAGCATTACTATTTAACAAGACATCGAGGAAATTTCCAGCTGCCCGTCCACAGACTTACTTCATTAGAAAAACTGCCACAGTATCTAGGAAAACATGTTGTAATAGATTGCCTGATTCTTTAAAATCGATTGAAAACATTGAAAGGTTTAAAAGAGAAACCTCAAAGTTATTAATAAATAAAGTCTATTAGAGTGTTAATGCTTATTTAGGTGATATTTTAGTTTGACTCCATGTACAGTAAATTAGTTTTGTATATTTTAGCCTGACAATTTCACCTGTTTCTCCAGCATTGCTGGTGTATGTAAACATAATGTGAAATAAACTATTCTCTATTGTGTAATAGTTTTTCTTACTATAAATTTTAGTTGTTTTGTTTTAAAATAGCTGTTTTTTTTTATAGAAAGGCGGTTTATCATAAAGTATGTATGACCTTAAGATATAGTGAAATTTACATAAATAGCACTAAACCATACCAGGAAATTTGAGAAAACAGTAATACTGACACCCATCAACCACATAACAATAATATTAATGAAAGGTTTTAGTGAGGAAATGTAGAGACAAATCTTAGTATCGCCAAAACATCCAAATTATTTACGTTTCATATTCAATACCAGTTGACCAGCTCTTCAATTTAAATTTAAAAAAACAAAAAACAGGTGAACAAGCAAAATTCATAAGCCTAGCTTTTTGTTAGTTAACAATATTAAAGCAGCTCAAAACAATGTTAAAATAAAAGTTAGACCTGTACTTGAACTTGATAAAATGTTCTTCGTTTGCTTTTGAATTTGTAATACCCCTCTTAGCGTATTGTGCCTACTATGTTGCCATTCCAATAGTCATGTTAATTTTAAAGATACAATTGAGTTAATTGCGTTCCTTCCATAAGACTTACTTTGAAGCGAAAACTATCGGTGGGACAGAGTCCTGTAGACAGATTATGAAATATTTTGTTAAATCTATGCCGTAAGCTCATCATGCATACAACTCAGTTCAGTAGTTCCTTGGTTATTGCCCTTACAGAAAACCAGCTTGCCTATTAAATATATGACATTTTTATTTGTTTCAACTACAGAAGGCAGAGGAAAGGCGTTGCCCAGTGGGGTGGCAGGGGTGTTCTTGTTCTCCGGACTCCGAGAGTTTGCAGCCCTCAACGACTGGATGGCCATCGAGGACGAACATCGACTTGAGATGACCTGCAACTTCTTCCTCGTCGCCGTCTCCAAGCACTGCGGCATCGACCTGTACAACTCGTTAGTTTATTGTTAATTGTTTTATGGTTCAATTTCAATTTACTATCTCAAAGAGTTACACAGATTGGAGCCAAGCTTCTATAACTTGTGACACGTCGATTCTAACCAGTTACAGTTTACATGTAAAACAATACTATTTATTTACACTGTATGATTGAAAATTGTACATGTTTACATTTAAGTAAACCATAACTGTTTCTGACTTAAAAATAATAGAAAATAAATACAAAAAATACCCCCAATGTCCTTCAATCAGCACTGTCCGCCTCTTCCACCTGTAAGGGCACAACTCCACCAATCGATTAGTCTAAAGTTCTGATGAATTTAGCAAAATAAGATTCATCTTTGAGATTTTTTTTTTAAGGACACTAATCAATCGTATTCCTCTATAGAATGGGCTATTTTCATAAAGGGAGAGTCGATGAGTAGGGCTTGTAATATATAAATGATAAAATGATAAAATTCTACATTTTAAAATATATTTGGTTTTTTCTTTACAAATTTTAAAAGATCAAGAATATACAAGGCTGGCACTGTCAAAACGTTATTTTTTTTAATATTCTGTGTTTTTTTTTAAATAACACAACTTACAACACTTGTTGAGTAGTATTTTGAAACATTAGAAACGTACTCAGACAGCCTACATATTTTATCCACAATAAACGACACACATTCTGTGAACAGTTGAATTGGGTGAATTATTCTGTCTGTGACAAAGCCATGTCTTGCTACAAGATTTTTTACACACAAACAAATATTTAAGAGATGATTATCATTCCACTGCACAATATTGCCAGCAGACGAGCAGTAATTGTTGATCTTCAGAACCAACAAACTAATTGGTTGAAGTCCACTCTCATATACTCATATATTAGTACTACAAAGCCTTTGTATTTGTTTTTAATTTGATAAAAGCATTAATGCTTTATTATTAGGTTATTTGATGATTATTCAAGATGTTAAAAAATCAATATTCTTCATGAGTAGTGGAGTAATAAAACACTCGTCAAAACTAACATGTAAAGAGGAATGATTGTATTTAACTTATTCATGTTACTGTATTTTTAATTTATTACTTAAGGAAATAAAAACGAAAAGAGAATCAATTTAAAACAAGCTGCTCCCCCACAAAAATTTGCGGATATAATCCTTATAACAGCTGTTTATTGAATATAGCCGGGGGAGGGTAAAGACATTGGCAGTTGGAGCTACCATATGTAGCGGGGGGGTTAATTGGTGACCTACTATAAGTAACTGGGGGTAATTAAGGCATCTTGTGTTGGCCGGGGAATTAATTGACTGGTTAAGGTATGGCTACAGGGGTGGCTAATTGGTGGGCTGCTAATTGGATAATTCAACTAATTAACTGTGGTAATTACAACTGGAATCTGGGCGTGCTGACTCTGCTACTGGTTTGGCTAATTTAGGATTAGCCAACTAAGAAGGCAGGCCGTAGTCTGGCCAAACCATGAACTGCTAAATGGAATTGACATAACTACACGGGGTTGGAAAACGTGACTGGGTGCCAAAGGGCCTATGGATCTTTACCAGACCAGAATGCTATACCAGCCAGCTCTGATGATTGGTAAAACTATT
The DNA here is from genome assembly GCA_963675035.1 of Allygus modestus. NCBI lineage: Eukaryota > Metazoa > Arthropoda > Insecta > Hemiptera > Cicadellidae > Allygus > Allygus modestus. The sequence goes on from OY776115.1 coordinate 71,139,118, forward strand.
AATAACTAATAAATATCCTTCCAGACCTAATACTGAAATTGTTACAAGTGTCTAAACCTGGTAAACTGATAACTGTATTGGATAATATATGAATAACTAAGTTCCTGAATCTAAGCAATGATAGTTAATTAATTAATTGTCTTCTGAGAAGAGGGAAAAAACCTGAATCTAACATGTTAATCAAACATGCGGTCGAGACACGAAGTCCCGACCGGTTTTGCAATTCCTACATACTCCTGTTGTTTGGGGCATCCCCAAGGGATTGCCCCTTCTAATTGTAGTTTAGCCTACCATTCCTGATACTAAAGACTACTTAAATTAAGGTACTTAAATTAAGGTTTGACGGTGAATAATTGCTGACAAGGAGCGGGGAGGGTGCTGCTACTTGGAGCCTGCTGTGACGAAAGGGGCGAGAGACGCCGCAGAGAATCGCCGTTAAAATTTCAAAGGAACAGCTGGCTCCACACCGCTGATGGCGTTTGGAGCGGTTATGCCGCCCGCCTACACTATATAAAATAGCGTGACGCTTAGCGTCACATGAATTAAGAAAAAATACATGTGAATAAACCAAATGAAACTCTCCTCCATGTGAATAACATGGAAATTTGGAAGTCCCCTGGGGCAGAGCCCTGGGCTTAAAGTGAAATTCTAGGTTCTCAGCGACTTAGAACTTTAAATTATCTTTTAAATAAAAAAAGAATCATCAAAATTGTTTAAGTATTAACTTTACGAAGTGAGGGAACAAAAAGCAGGAATTTTTTTAATATGTAGATATTTAAAGCTTTCATAGAAAATTATATTTTTCAAATATAACAAGTTTGCAGTGGTCATAAATTAACAAGTAAATAATAATACTGCACATTTTAAAAAAATATTATTTTTTTAATAATATCCAAGAGTTTCTACCTTGGAAATCAATAAAGATTATATCAATAAACCTTTTTTTATTACATACCAGTAGAAACTTTATTTTTAAACTCTTAGCCTACATTAAAGTGAATAAAGATATTTTGGATTTCATTGGATTGAATTTTTGAAAATTTGAAGTTTGAATCTTAGGATTGTTGCTTGAACAGGCAGGATACCAAGATTCAGGATCCCAGAGTACAATTTCCTTAAGGCTGACCAATGATCTCTCGTTTTATCTTATGAAAAGGTAAAAATAGCAGAACAAAATTGAATGGGATTTCTTTCCGTGTTTAAGTCATAAACTTCAATGTCTACATTGCTAAGAGAAACTATTGTGGCTCCTGCCAAAATAGATAGCTGAGTCGTGATCATTAAACAAGGGCAACAAAATAAAGCGTTTAAGTGGGTAAAACAAATTATTATATTGACACCTACAGTTACTTACCGTACGGAATTTTGTTTGAATCTAAAACTGATATACAACAATTTCCAGGCGCAAGGTGAGGGAAGATGTTCTGCAGGTGTTGTATATGACGGTGCAGCAGTTAAGACAGAAGGTGATATCTGGCAGCAGTGTGAGAGCTCTCGATGGGGAGACCAGCTTCTTTGACCCCAACAGTTCCATGAATGATAGTGAGTTCAATGGGTTGGCCTTACTTTTTCATAAGTTGACAGTCAATCAATCAATCAAATATCTTTATTCGTCATCTGCACAACATTGGTACATTGAATAGTGTCAAACAGTCCTACATACATTCATTGTAGTACAATATAAATTATATATATATATATATATATATATATATATATATATATATATATATACATATATTTTGGTATAAAATGAAAATTAAAATTAAAATTTGCTTTGGATTAACATATTACCATTACACGTAATTTTGTTAATCTACAATAAGAGCTCTTTTAATGAGATTTGAGTATTTCCAGTAAAACTAACCTGTAACATCAAAATACTATATTTTCACTATATTATACTAATAGTGAACTAAAACCTGTTCAACTAAAAAAAATGTTTACTTTTTTCTTAAATATATTTAAATTGCTTTCCTTTTTTATAGAACTTGGAATGTATTTAAGACATTTTAAACCCATATAAGTAGTTTTCTTTTCATATAATTTTAAGCGATGTTGGGCAGTCTTGATTTCATTCCCACCTCTTGTGTTGTAAGGATGAGTTTGATTATTTAAGGATAATTTTTGAAAATTAGTTTTTACATAAATTAAAGAGTCAAAAATGTACTGTCCGTAAACTGTCAAAATGTTGAGGTCTTTGAAGTGTTCTTTTACCGATTCATCTTTTTTCAACTTCAGCATAATTCTGATAGCTTTCTTTTGACTCTTTAGAACCATATCTAAAGAAGATTTTTTGCTGATAACGTGTATGATTTGTTGTGTGTAGGTATGGAAGGAGAGACCGAGGACAGATGTCTGCTGGAGGTGGATGTGACCACTCAGTGCCGCAGCATCATAGAGCACTGTCTGCTGCTGCTGACTCTGGACGGACCGTCAGACACAGCCTGGCTGGAGAGTGACGGGTAGGCTAGGCCCTCCGACTGTTATCTCTCTTGTCATTTTTGACAAATTTTGAATTTGCTAAATTAAAATGCCACACGTAAAGATAACAGTTTTATGAATCAAGGAGTATTGTTCTTGATAGTTATATTTATAACATGTAAAGATGATTTTTAAGATGTAAATTCACTTTTTTAACCCATTTTTGAGTTTAAGGTAATTTGCTTGAGTTTTTTTTATTTGCTAGTTTTTATTACATTTCCCTGCTTTTTTTAACTTTACCCTGCTGTGAAGTTAAAATAGTCCTGTTAGTTGTATGAAACCCCTACAAAAATGTTTACATTGCTTTCTTCTAAATCTTGATTGTTTTACAGTGTTAAACATTGTGGAATATTAGCACACTTGATTATCAAAGAATATCATTAAATCATTTATTGCTAGCATTTTTAATAACTCTAGAAGTGTTTACGTAATTTATCTCCTTAGAAAATCTATTGCAAAAGGGTACAAATTATTACACATGGGGAAAATAGCAACTAAATTGAATTGGCATCCCAAAAGCTTAATTTTGATATCATATTTTTAGAGCAGGCCCATATTAGGAAATACATCTCTATAAAGTGCAAGAAGCATTTCATGTAACAATTGAGGAAACAACGTTTTTAGGGTATTTTGACCCCGCTGAAAACGAATATGCCTGTTGCCAATGCGAATTTTGGACCGGAAGTGCGGTATCCAAGATGGCGGCCAAAACTGTGTTTGCCCCATATTTCCCTTGTTTGTAGGCTTAAAATAATGATTTGAAAGTCTGCATAGGGGTTTTCCCGGATGCCAAACACATTGGAATGTTATAAATTTACTTACTATAAGTTTGGAGGGCATAGGTTCCAAGATGGCTGCTAAAACTTTGTTGTGTGTATGTGAACTCCGTGCGTCTTCTTGTATTTGGAGTTTAAAATCGGTCAGATCATTTTTAGTGGTTGAATGTATACTTCCTGTGATTATTAAAATATCAGTAGGTATTTAAACAATGTTTAAGTTTGAAGCCGAATTTTGAAATGCATGCACTCTGGCGACACCACTGATGAAGCTTAGAACTCCCCAACCAAACTCTTAGACATGATGTTAGAGCATTCCTGCAAACGGCAAGAGGTAATGATTATAAATTAAATTAGACAATGGTTATTCAATTAACAGTTATTAAATTCAGTTTGCTTACTTATGTTATTTTTGTTTTTGTTTGTACTGTTATACATTCGGTTGCATTTGTTAAGTGGTGTTATTGTTTTGTAAATTGTTTATTATTATTTTTAGCCATTATCATGTATGAAAATGGGATAAGTTTATTGTCGTTGGAATGATAAATAAATAAACAGTACATTAAAATCGATTTAACAATAATTATAAACTATCCTTAGAATAACTCGACTTTACACCTCTTCCGAACACAATTTCAGTTACGACAGCTTTCAGTACAATGCCTGATAAAGCTTTCGAAGTTTGTCAGCAGTCACAATGAAAACCAGTTGGTCTGTTGGACCAGTTGGCTTCAACTGCTTTCGCAAAATGGTGTTCTGATCTCACATTTACCGCGCTTTCCAATGAGGTGGCCAAAGTACAGATTGAGGCTTGCATACTAATTATCAACATTAAAGGTTATTGCTGCACAGTACACTATCGATGTTAAATAGTTTATAACTATTGTTAAATATATGTTAATTTACAGTTGTCTTATTTAATTAACAATAATTACCTCTTGGCGTTTGCAGGAAAACTTTAACATCATTCCTAAGAGTTTGGTTGGGGAGTTCTAAGCTTCACCAGTTGTGCCGCCAGAGTGCATGCATTTCAAAATTCGGCTTCTAACTTAAACTTTGCGTTAAATACCTACTGATATTTTAATAATCAAAGGAAGTATACATTCAACCACTAAAAATGATCTGACCGGTTTTAAACTCCAAATACAAGAAGACGCACGGAGTTCACATATACACAACAAAGTTTTAGCGGCCATTTTGGAACCTATGCCCTCCAAACTTATAGTAAGTAAATTTTGAGCATTGCAATGTGTTTGGCATCCCAGAAAATCCCTATGCAGACATTTAAATCATTATTTTAAGCCATCGAACATGGGAGATATACGGCAACAGAGTTTTGGCTGCCATCTTGGGTGCCATATTGGAACTTATGCCCTCCAAACTTATAGTAAGTAAATTTTTAACGTTGCAATGTGTTTGGCATCCAGGAGAACCCCTATGCAAACGTTCAAATAATTATTTTAAGCCAAAAAACAAGGGAGATATGGGGCAAACACAGTTTTGGCCGCCATCTTGGATACCGCACTTCCGATCCAAAATTTGCTTTGGCAACAGGCATATTCGTATTCAGCGGGTTCAAAATACCATAAAAATGTTGTTTTCCCAATTGTTGCATGAAATGCTTCTTGCATTGTTATTTTTGAAAAAATTCCTGGTCTATTTATTTTAGTTAGATGACATATCTTAAGTAATTGTCATAGTTGCACTGAATCAAATCAATCACTAGGGTAGCAAATGCAAAGGATAGAGTTAGCAATTTAAAGTCACAAGATTTTAAAGCTCAACAGAACATATATTCTTTACTCATTTTTAAAATGCCTCCTGAACTGTTGATTAGAAATTAAAACTAGAATAACTTAGTTATTACTTAGATGTTTTTTTTTATTTACTGCTCCTTAAATGAATACAGTATCATTACTAATCCTAGCTAAAACCAATTAACAAATAAAAACATAAACAACTTCGTAGTCAGAAAACACACACAATGTACAGTAGACGCTCTTTTATCCGGCATGTTCGGGACCACGCCCATGCCGGTAAATCGATTTTTCCGGATAATAGAACTTTTTAGTTATTAATGGGAATACAGTAATCTGAGAGTCTGTCATCTCGCTACAGTAATGAGCTGTGGTCGCGTGCGTTGGTTGACCTTGGCACTGCTCCGGAACACCTGCATTTGTGGACGGATAGACAGACAGACAGACGGGCGGACAGACAGCCGGGCGGAAGTTGGCATCTAAAAATAGGTTGAATACAGTAGTGTACTGAGCAAAGTTTACGAACATCACTGAACGTTACTGCTTGAGACGTAAACAAACAACAGGTGACTAAGAAAAAGGCGGGAACAGTCCAGCGCAGTCGCAGTACGAAACGGAAACGACCGAAAATACCTGGAAAAACCCGGGTCGCCTGGTGCCGGTTCATAGAATGCCGGATAAAAGAGCGTCTACTGTACTGCTATATTGTAATGGTCGGGCGCGGCAGCGGGCGGCGGCAAAAGACAGTTTTGCCGCGTTCTTATACCTGGATTTCTGAGGAAACCGAACACTCTACAAAAAAAGTTGAAATAAAAAATGAAATTTGTTTATTTATCTACAACTTTTCCGCTGACAAAATGTCTCTGACCAAAAAATAAAAAACTTCCCCACAGAACAACTTTTTCATGTCTGGTTTTGGAAAACAGATCTACAAGTGTGTAATAAAACATTTATAAACCAATTAATAAAATTATTATAAACTTTAAATTATGACCATCGTTATCCTCAGACTCTATACTATAAGCATGTAACGTTTCAGCAATATCCTTCATCTATTTCTGTTGACAATGGCTGAGTATTGGTCGCGAAAATTTTCTGCGAATTGAGCTCGCGGATCGTAGATTGCAGGTTTTATGACAGACCAACATGGTGGATCTTGCCACACTTTTAATGCACGGGGTATAAGCACTTGTCTTCTCTATTCTATTATGTGCTCGCTGGTTATTATGTACATTTGTCATCACTGAATAAGAAAAACAAGTTTGACAACGTTTCGGGATCTGGAATCTGATCCCGTCTCTTTTTTCATTTTCACTGCTTTTACAGTTCTTTTAGCCTACACTTAACTTTCACACAATTTTTCTTCTGTTAATATTAACATATTTACTAGGGAATATTGTTAACGCAGGAAATCAGTTCTGCCAGAAGAGCTGAGGCAGTTGTGTGCGTACGCTCTGGAGTTTGTCACCTCGGACGGCCAAGAACCAGCCGACAACAGCAAGGGAGTGGCTACATCGCCGTTGTTGCTGTATGCTGCCATGGAGCAACAACGACAGAGGGCTGAGGTACTGCAACTGTTACTGTTATTTGTTATTGTATCTGTTACTGCATCTGTTGCTGTTATTGCAGCTGTTACTGCAACTGTTACTGTTATTGTATCTGTTACTGCAACTGTTATTGTTATTGTAGCTGTTACTGTAAATTGTGCTGCTGCAGCAACCATCGATTTTAGAAGGCAATTTTAGCCAAGGTGGTTGGAAATCGTAATAGTTTTGGAAAATAATTCAGAATTAATCTGATAATACAGGGTTTCTACGGTCACGGAAAGTCAGAGAATGGAAATTCGGTCAGGAAAGGTCAGGGAAAGTCAGGGAACCCAGAGATAAAGCTTATTGTGTTGCGTCTCGACCCCACGTACTAAAAATATGAAAATAAATTTGTAGCTTATAGACAATATTTATTACTATTCCACCTTAACGCTGCTTCACAAAATTGGTTTTGTAATCTTTGTTATGTCTCAAAATAGGTTATGAGGAACATTATCACAACAAGAATAACTTCCTGTGAGACATCATATACAATTTACATGACAATTTGGAGCTTCATTATTCAATATGATTCCTGATGATAAAAAACAGAGGGGATGCTTTGCTCCAAGTTGTATGTACAATCTGTTGTAGCAGTATTTTTCAGGTGGAGTCCGAATTGTTGGCTAATGATCTAAGGATTTCTAATGAGTTAATTCTTAACATCTTGTAATCCTCAGTTATTGAGTTTTTATTGAGATCAATTTTTTTAACTTTGTTTTACTAACATTTATGACTCGTGATATAGAAAATAATGTTTTACATATTAGATATATAATAATTATGCATACATGCTTGTTTATAAAGCGAAAATGCTAAGGCGTATTTTGAAAGTTGGTCAGGGGGGTTTTACAGAAGAGTCAGGGAAAAGTCAGGGAAATAGAAATTGAAATTCTGTATAAACCCTGTAATAGTTGTTCTTAAAGAAAACTACTAATAAATAATTCTGGAATTATTCTCCAAACTCCTGAAGAATGTAGTAAGTTCTTATGTTATTTATGTTAATGTTACTCGTATGATTATGTTGTTGTTATTGTGGAAATATAACAGCTTTACACTTAAATGTAGATGAGCCCGCTGAAGAATGAATAACTGAACTAAACAGTATACTGTGTAGTATATAACACTATACACTATTTAGTGTGTAATGTATTTTCCAAAATAAAGAAGGCTTTTTGAAAATTGGTTATGGCTGTAATAACATTTCTTAAAATAGTATATAATTACACCAAGGATAGAAGCAAAAAATCAATTACCGAATTAAACATTTCATTCAACTGTTAGTATAAATCCATATATAATATTTTTTTTTATTACGCAGTTTGAAAAATTGTTATGTTTCAGTAAAATTCTTATTTTTTGCATTATTGGGAGGTAAAGTTATTTGATATTTCTTGTTACTGATAAACAATAGTACATCAGTGTTATTTCTTTTGTCTATCTATACATATTGTTGCATTTTCAACTTTGAACAAATTTCAGATGAGGCTCTTGGCTCTTCACCAGATTTTAGAGCTGATGAAAACACTTGAAGATTCGTTCAACAAGGAAGAGCCGAAAGAAAGTGAGGCTGATGAAAAAAAATCCAAAGAAGAAAAGCCAGTCCTCCTCAGTTGTGTAAGTACTGTTATTCATTCTTCCCAATTTACATCAATTTTCAGTAAGGAGTTATGAACAATTCTTATCGAACAGCGAAACGTCTTTGCTATTCGATTCTACAGCTCGTTACAGAGATTAGGTATCACTGTATCAGCATATAAAGTTTTTAGGAAAAAGGACAAGGCTTGAACATTTCAGTAGAGCGAAAAAGATAGGTTACAGCTAACTCACCTTAACAAAGGACTGGTGAGTGAAATAACACATAACGTACACACAGTAAAAGGTAATGTTTTGGCTGTACTTTGTGCATTTAAAAAACAAAGTACTTAGCGCAGGTTCTTAAATTAACTGCCATTCTCTTTAGTTTGATAAAGGCTACAAAATATAGCCAAAATATTACCTTTTATTGTGTGCACATGATGTGTTATTTCACTTATCAGACTTTGTTTAAGGTGAGTTAGCTGTTTATTTTTTTCCTCTACTGAAATAGATTAGCATATAAGTCACTGACATACATTAATGCGTATTTTAATGTAAATATAAACAAATTAAGAGTGAAGGATGAGAGTGATGTCTTGTGCAGCCCTTTTACTGATTACGGACTGGTTTTATGTCCAGGTTCAGTGAATACTAAAGTTGGACGCAATATTGAACAAAAATAAGATGTTGGCTTGTTATTTATTTTACTTCACCTTACTTATACTGTTACCATGAATTTGAATGAATTAACCTATTAAATGTCATTCAGCGTTTTGGATAGTATTTACTGCTATCAACCATTGCCAGTTTTAACGATTATTATCTTGATTGTTTGTAGATGTTATCACAATTTAAAGATTTTCAAAAGTACTTAATATACAGAAATATATTAAATACTTTTCAAAATTATATAATTATATATCAAAATTTGTTACACCTTTATTATATTCGTAATATTCAATTTATTGAATCCCTTTGTTTTAACTGTGGTTTTGGGTTATCCGTGACCCTCCAACCGGTCATTACCCCGGATAATCGGGAGTTGACTGTAGAAATAAATTTATACAAATCTGTAAACACTGAACTATCTAAACTACACCGCAGTATGCTAATTAATTCTGCACTGGGGGAAAAAACCCCACGAGGGTGAGCAACGGCGGGAAGGGTGATTGTTTTGAGATGTTTCTATTTTTAGACATCCGTGTCCGACCGTCCGTCTGTCCGTTGCTGAGGGTGAACAGCGGCGGGAAGGGTGATTGTTTTGAGATGTTTCTATTTTTAGACATCCGCGGCCGACCGTCCGTTGCACTGCCTTGCCTGGTGCAGTGTCAAGGTTCACGCGCCCACGGCTCATTAGCGAGATGACAGACTCTCAGATTATGTTGTGTTTACTAAATTGTTTGTATGGGTATCGGCCAATTGCCCTCCTCCCAACAATATCGAAAATATTTGAAAAGGCAATGTATAACCGACTGATTGAGTTCTTGGAAAATAATAGTCTTTTAGAAGGCTGCCAACATGGTTTCCGACGTGGAAGATCAGTTTTAACAGCAGCTACAGAATTCACCGAGTCCATTATTGATAGTTTAGACAGTAACCAAAAAGTGGTAGGTGTATCACCAAAGCGTTTGATTCTTTGAATCATGACATACTCCTATCAACATTATCCAATCTTGTTGTTCGTAAAAATACACTTGGTTGGTTTAAAACTTATCTTCATAATAGAAAACAATATGTTGAAATAGTTGATTATAATAGACAAAATTTTAAAATATCTCATCAATCAAAAATCAGAAGAATAAAACATGGAGTGCCACAGGGGTCTATCCTTGGCCCTCTTCTGTTTATTTGCTAAACAAGGAATTTACCAAAACTGTCTAGCGGTAGCCAATTATATTTCTATGCCGATGATGCGAATCTCAAAATAGCAGCTCCTTCAGAAAAAGAATTAGAATTGGCATCTGAAGTTGATTTGAATGCTTTATCAGAATATTTCAATGACCGTCAGCTGTTACCGAATCCTGCCAATTTCAAGACCAATTTCCTGAGTCAAGACCAATTTCATCTCATTCAGGACTCACCAGACAAAAATTCCCATCAATCCAACAATAGAGATTAGTAATAAAACAGTAAATAAAGTAGATTACATCAAATTTTTGGTACTCAAAATCGATAGAAACCTTTCATGGAACTTACATGCTGGAAAAGTTATCTCCAAAATATCGTCCGGAATATATGCATTATCAAGATTAAATTTTTTTTTTAAATATTAATTCTTTAAAAATAATTTATTATTCATATATTTATTCAATTATTTATTTTGGCATATCCCTCTATGGGGCTACATCTATGAGCAATCTAAACACTATTTTAAAATTACAAAAAAAAGCCATACGTGTAATTCTTAACCTAAGGCCGAAAACTTCAGTAAAAGAACATTTTAGATCTCTGAATATAATGACAGTTTATGGGATGTATGTTTTTGAAACTATTTTGTCAGTAAAATCTAGATCAGAACATTTAAAATTAATGGGAGATAACCATAATTATAATACAAGAAATAGGAACAAATTTTGTCTAAATTCTCACAGATTAGAACTTTATAAAAAGAAGCCAACATTCATAGGTTCAACATTTTATAATAAAATCCCAAAAGATATTAGATCTGCAGCTACTTCATCTGAATCCAAGAAAAAGCTCAAATGTTTTCTCGTCAATAAGGCTTTGTATTCTTTTGATGAAATTTGATTTGATTACTAGAATAAGTAGCCTTGTATTGTTACTCGGAATAAGTAACAATTGTATTATTTTTAATGTTTAGTTATGAATAATAATAAGATTCGTTTTGTTATGACGCCATTCATGTATATTTGTGTATATAACGAATAAAGAAAGTTTGAATTGAATTGAATGGTATTTATTCTGATAAATAATGTAAATTATATATGATTCTGGAGATAATTTAGCCAATTAAATTGCTCTTATTGCTCTATTTATGTTAGAAGGGGATAAATAAAAATAAACCTTTCGTGACCCCAGTTAAACCGCAACCCGATTAACCCGCTCCCGGATAATCGGAAGTTGACTGTGGTTGAAATTATTCCACAGTAGGCCTAGTCGCCATTTCTTAACTACTATATATAACAGTCCTATTGTCTAAAAGATTATTGTTAGGACTTGATGTGGGAAACAAGTCCTAACATGATCACACACTATCACAGACAACAATTGATATTTACATTACTGGGGTAGTCAAGACCATGCTTGAAAGCACGAGTGTGTTAAATGCCCGAAGGCGTAATGGCTTTTACTACTCTAGGCACTAGGGATCTGTGGTGCACCAAGAAATCGGTACCGGTTCGGTACAAAACGAATTACCGAATTCGGTTCGGTACCACTAACGGCGCCGGTACAATGTGTTATCGGTCACCCACCCCACAATATAGGCAACTTAAATATATAAAAAAATAGTAGTTTAGGAACTGGCACTGCAGCTAAGGTTGTATCAGCATCAGAACAAACAATAATTGTATGTTGTGAAAACTTGATTGTTGTAAACGCAACATCTGATGCTATTGTAACAGCTGATTGAGCTCTGCCGTACAGCTTAAGTACGTGTTTTAAACGATTTCTTAATATGCAAAAATTTGTAGTTCTATACGTTACTGTTTGATAATGAAAGGTAACAGCTGATTGAGCTCTGCCGGGAGTGTAATCATAACGCTTTGTGTCATTACCTCCGTGGTCTGCAATAAAGCTCATTATTTACCTCTCAAGATAGGGAAATTTAACATGTGGTGGGCGATAAAGTACATTACAGATCGCCTAAGCTGAAAAATACACTAGAGCTTTTGTTTTTTTATGTCATGAGCCAAACAGCTGACAGAGTTGTTAACGCAGGCACTTCACAAAAACAGGAGATTACACAGAAATTTACTTGAATCAACCGTTATAGATACTGCAAAACCATTTATTCCACTTCGTACTACTGGTGGTTATATGTTACAGCTGTATGAACAACTGATCTGTGGATGTTTCGGGCTGTGTGAGGAAGTGTTGGTCAGTCAGCTGAGCCACTACCTGGACAATGTGCGGACGGCTCCCGCAACACTACAGGTTCACATCACTGATGTGGCGCACCACATATTCGCCATACTGGTGGCCTCTCTGCGGCATCGGTTCACACGGCTCGACCATTGTAAGTGGAGAATCTGAGGTTGACAATGCAATTGTCTTAAACATACAAAGTGTTTAGTTGGTAATTTTAAACATCTGCTGTTAGTGTTCAACGTTTTAATCTCACAGACAATTTGACCTCAGTTTGATATTACTTATGTAGTATGTCAGATAGGGAACATGTTTCTTTGAATTAGTTTTACCCTCAGACATGAAGTTGGTAAAAAATCTCACATAAGTAATATATATCCGTTTTTGGTGTTACTAATGTTTTATGCAACAAAAAACATGTCTTCATGCTACCAGTCCTCTAAGTAACAGCCCTCATATTAAAAGACATTTTTATAATAAAGTTAATTTATAAGGCAGTTTTAACAATCAAGTAGAAGAGCTGAGTTTTACAGTAATGCATAACTTTTATACTAGGGATGGGTCGGTTGCATTTTCTATCGGTACGGTTTTTTTTTTTACAGAAAACGGTTGTCGGTTATTTAAAAAAAAAAAAACTTACCTAATAACTGACTCGTCCATTCTTTAAATTTAATTTCCTACCTAGATTATGAAATTCTGCAAAAAAAATTAAATTGAATATATATTGGTACCTATAAATCCCTATTTCATACTTTGTTTCACTGGTTTACATAAATATTTATTGCTGCAGAGACACTACGCTGGAGGGTTGGTTAAAAAGTCACAAATCAATCAAAGCCAAATCAAATTAATTTAAATTAAATATTATGGGCCATTACAAAATTAATGAATCACCTAGGCTTTAAATTTTGTTTAGTTAAATAATAAAAAGTTGGCCTTAGGCAGTAATGTAGTCTAAATAATCTTTAACTTAAACTTTGTTAAGGTTTGAGTTTAGCCTACTTTAGGCCTAACCTTAAAAACAAAATAGGTTTATCTGTTTTTGCTGATATTTTAGTTTTGCAGACTTTGAAAACCCAGAATCTAATTCTAAATACAGTTTATAGATTACAGATTAGTTTATAAAACCAAACCAGAACATTTTAAACATGGAAGTGATCACAAATAATACTTCTAGATGGACAGACAGACCAGCATTTTGTTGTGTCCAGACTCCAGGTAGTTATTCCATTAGCACCTTTCATGAATAGAGAGCAATAAATCACTAATCTGTACCTCTGCATTTTGTTGTGTCCAGACTCCAGGTAGTTATCCATTAGCACCTTTCATGAATAGAGAGCAATAAATCACTAATCTGTACCTCTGTCATTCAGTGCCTCTGAGAGTTTATGAAAACAATGAATCCCGTTGAAGCAGAAGAATACTACATTCCTAATTGGCTCTATCGTGTACAGTTTTAAGTGATTTTATTTTAAATAACATATATAATTTTAAATCATATGTAGCCATTTTACAATTATTTAGTAGGTATTTTATGGTTAATTTTCAACCTAATTTACTACCTTGTCAATTGCAATTTAATATTGATTTCACCAGTATCCTACAATATTATAAAATAAACAAAATCAGTTTAGTTTAAATTTAAAATGGGAAAAGAGCACGATTAAATATACATTTCCACATTGTTGTAGGCAGCAATGTTGGATTTATAGTCTCTAAGAACCAATATTAAACGGAGTGCATGATATCTTTTTTATTTATGATCAGAAATCTATCCCAGATTAATGGTTTCTTAATCATACATTTTGTTAGTAAGTGATGTTCTTCATTAAATACTGTAAGTACATTTCCTAAAATTAATCAAATAACTTGTTATATGTTTTTTGAAGTTTTTGTGCCAAACCTAGAAAAGAAATATGTCACAAACACTGTAGAGAATTTTACCAAGCTTCGAAATAAATTGATTTTAAAACATTTGGTCAAATAATAACAAACACAAATTGTATTTAGTGATGAAATATTGAGCGCAGATTGACAGTGACATTGTCACTAATTAGTTGTTAGTCTGAGAACAGCTGGCCTGATACAAAATCTTACCCTCTTTTCGGTGTGTAGGAAATACACACTTCTTGGCGGTAACTTCAAATTAAATTAAAAATGCGTTATTCGGATGCATTATTCTAAGATGTAATTTAGGATGAAAATCTTAAATGACCACAGTAGAAATTGTTTAGATCGGAACCACTTTTTTAGTACAGAACTGTGTAAAATTTTTGGCAGCGCAACATATTCAGTTAGTTCCGAGTTTCACCGAAACTTTATGCTTGACCAGCAGCACCTGTGAAACATGTTAAGCGTACTTTATAACATAATTTGTTATTTTTCTATTTTCCCCCCTCAATAACATACTCCATGTTTTTTATCCGACAGACAACCAAGAGCAGCTGCAGATGCTGACAGTGTTCACGTTGAGCATGAAGTACGGTCCGCGGGACATCGCCCACGCAGTGTCCTGCGGCCTGCTGCCGGTCATACAGGACTGCATCCTGCATCGGTCCCACAAGGAGTCCACTCTGGTCCAGGTCTTCACCCAGTTGCTGCACATACTGGCCGTCTCCTGTGTGTAAGTGAAGTGCATGTAGGATAATGCGGGGAGGCCAGTGAAGGTCGAAGATCACCACCCACCGCACTTCCCTTTCTTACGTCAAGTCATGTACAGTCGAGGCAGACAGTAGACACTTCCAGTAACTGGGATGGAGGGAAGTTTAAAGGAAGCAAATCTTGAACTCTTTACTGCCTTTATTGCTTCTTCCCAGCTTGCTGGCTGAGGCCAGTCCGCCGTAACTACTTTGGCGTAGAAATACCTACAGTATAAATAGGTTTCTTACCTCCGTCAATAATCCAAAATTTCCAACATACAGGTTATGCCAAAATGTTTTGTTGCAAATCGCCATCTTGTTCTCTTTGGAAAAAGATCCTCCTCTGTCATATTCTCAGTTTTGGAAGTTGGACTGGAAAATTTGTATTGATGGTGAAAGATTATTATTGATAGTTAATTTTAAAGAAAACTTAAGGTATTAGTTTTTATGTAAAGATTATTAAGTGTTGATAAGTATTTTGCTAAAAATATACAAAATGTACGTTGCAGGCACCGTAGCTTATACAGTTTTATTGTATTACAGTCAACTCCCAGTTATCCGGGAGCGGGTTAATTGGGTTGCGGTTTAACCGGGGCCAGGAAAGTTTTATTCTTATTATTTTATTTATCCCCTTCAAAACATAAATAGAGCAATAATAACAATTTATTTTGCTAAATTATCTTCAGTATCGTATTTAATTTACTTTGTTTATCAGAGTAAACACTATACAAACAATTTAGTAAATACAACATAATCTGAGAGTCCGTCATTTTGCTAATGAGCCGTGGGCGCGTGATGGGGAGCGATGACCTTGACACTGCACGGATGCCTTAAAATAGAAACATCTCAAAACAATTATCCTTCCCGCCGCTGTTCACCCTCAGCAATGGACGGACGCGGACGTCTAAAAATAGAAGCATCTCAAAACAATCACTCTTCCCGCCGCCGTTGTTCACCCTCATTGGGTTTTTCCCCCAGTGCTGAATTAATTAGCATACTGTTCGGTGTTGTTTAGAGAGTTCGGCGTTTAAAGATTTTTAACCTGTTAAATATCATTCTGCGTTTTGGGTAGTATTTATTTATTAATGGGTAGTATTTATTTTGGGTAGTTATTTTGAGTAATTTATTTTGGGTAGTATTTATTAATGGTTTGATGCTATCAACCATTGCTATTATTAACTATTATTATCTTGATTGTTTGTAGATGTTATCACAATTTAAAGATTTTCAGAGGTATTTAATTTACATAAATATATCTTAAATGACATTAAAACACAATATTGTAATACTACAATTAATTTGTATACACAAATGTTGATAAACCTTTATTATATTCGTTATATTTAATGTATTGAATCCATTTGTTTTAACCGTGGTTTTGGGTTATCCGTGACTCTCCAACCGGTCATTACCCCGGATAATCGGGAGTTGACTGTACTTTAAAAAGTTAGAATATTTTAGTTATAATATTAGGAGCACTGGACTTCCAGGTTATCAAGTGTCCAGTTCAACAAGTGTGCCATTTTGCCAAGTTTACCATTGAAAACTTAATCAAAATGAGATCAAAGTTTTAACTGTGTCATTATTACTTTGAGCCATTTAAATAAACTTTTTAAAACCATAAAAATACCAGAAATTGATGAAATGTTACTGTTTTTACAAGTCATAAAACTGTATGTAATTAAAGACGTCTTAAAATACTTAGGTCTGAAAGTTAATCTTACAACCTTGTAATTGTTATCAGATTTATGTTCTTGGTTTGATTGCAGGCTGTATTCCGAACGACTGGAGGAGACAGTTCTGGAGAGCGTGGTGCAGGTTCTGCACTCCCACTTGGAGTCCCTACTGTCCCTGACGCAACCCGCCAAAGGAGAAGACACTACGTAAGCGTTTAGTTCATGAGTTGTGTAAGGAAATCATCCTTAGTTAAACAGTTATAATTGCCATTTTATGATAGTGGTTCAGTGTGTGAAATTTTAGCTCAAAATGTAAATGTAGTAGTGATTTGGG
Source organism: Allygus modestus (assembly GCA_963675035.1). NCBI lineage: Eukaryota > Metazoa > Arthropoda > Insecta > Hemiptera > Cicadellidae > Allygus > Allygus modestus. Next base: position 71,155,995 of record OY776115.1, read on the forward strand.
TTGTCTAGTATTGAAATGTCTACAGCATGAAATAAACAACTTCCATAACCAGCATAAGGAGCCTGAAAAATCCTAATAGTATGTCAGATACCTGTATATAACTATGAAGGTGAATTGGCTAATTTAATTTCACAGCTTATCATCTGCGTAGTAAAGTTTACCTAATAAAAACATAATGTTTGACAGTTTGCGGGGTAAAGGTTTCTTTCAAGAAATGACACTTCATTTTATGTACATGAGTACTGGAAAGTGTGGGTTTACTGTAGGTTTTTTTGCTATATTCAAACTCGTTCAAAGAAGACCTTGTAATTGATACAAATCACTAAAACTTGTTTCAATTTATAAGCAACGCCATATGGAAACATTGATCACATTTGAACCAGTTAGAAGTTAGCGACTACAACTAGTAGTTTGGGCCTTGTTTAGTTCTTAAAGAATGTTAACCAGACTGTGTAACCAGTCAATGATCAGTAGAAGTTAATTTATCAACTTCTAAGGAAGAAATAACAGCGGATATTTAACTATATAATGTGTTTAAAAGTAGTACTATCCCATATGTTTCTATTCACCCTTTACATGTGCTAATGCTCGCTCTGTATGTTTTGACAGGGTGGGTCTATCGAGCAGTGAAGTTCGATGGATCGAACATAGTCTGGGAGACTTGTTGTCATTCATTCTGCAGTGCCTGAGCAGCAATACCAAAGTATGACTTTATTCGTTATTTTTAAAGCCTTTGCCCCTTATTTGTAATGCAGGGCTAAGTAAGTTTTTTGTTGCCTATGGTGTTAAAGACGTTTATACTGTAGTTTGGAGCATCAACAACCATTTCATTTTTCTGAAGAAAATTGAATTGAAGATGGATTATGGATAGCCCAGAATTGGTAGTTAGAATATTACTTTTTTGAAACAACGGAAACAATAAATGATTTTAAAAACTAAAACTTCAATAGCAGTATCTGTTCAGATCAGAGTTAATTCATTTTTAAAAAAGACTTCCTAATGAAGACTTACCTCTTACTATTTTCATATTTATTTTCTTAATACAAAGTAAAAAGTTTCTCAATTCCAAGAAAGTAAGTCTAGCTCTCAAAATTATAAAAAGGTTTCAGAATTAATTTGTAAGAAAACCACAATGATTAATAAGAACTTTTTGTCATTTGAGACTTTGGTAATTTGAAAAGTGTAATAGAATTAGTATTTGCAGTTTCTAGTAAAAAATTGGCATAAAATCTCATCAGCCAATCTGACTTTAAATTAGGATTGATTAGCTATTCACTGTGACTGTGGTGTCCGATTGGTTCAAATCCAATGAATCCACTATCAAATAATCATTGGATGGGTATTTTTATATTTGCCACCTAGGTAACCTAGTTGCTGTGACATCTTAATCTTGGATCGACTCTTTGCTAGGTGTGGTGGGGAAAGGTCCCATAGCCTGTGGGCCTCTATTCTGTTTTCCCCCGCCAGACTCTCACATTTTCTCTGTTTGATTCAGGTGTCCTGGTTGCTGGCATCATTCACATGGACCCACTCTTTGTTAGGTGTGGTGGGGGAGGGCCCCGCTCACTTGCCCCGAGTGGAGGCTCTAGCCCCCCGCCTGTTGGCCTTGCAACTGCTTACCTCTGTGCTTCCCCGCCGCCATATGGACTCAGAGTTCCGTCAGCAGGTAGTTCAATTATAAGAAAATAAATTTTAGAATTGAAATTGGTCTTGAAAATATACTTTTTAAACCGTTGTTGAAGGTTACATGGTGTTGGTTTTTTACACTTAAGAAATACTAGAGCATCTCTGAATTCTATAAGCGACTCAATCCTAAGGGCTCAACAACATTTAAATTAGCTGAATGAGTGTGAGGTATAGGTTTTTACTCTTTAGAAAAGTAATTGGATAGAAATTTGCATGATAAAACCTAAGCCTCATTAAAGTGTACATAGGGGGAAATAGTAGGATTTTCTGTATTTTCCATGGTTAGTTTTTATTCATCTTGAATATCACAGTTTAAGATCCGGTATTCGATTGCCTATTGGTAACTGTAACGATATACTGAATTAACATACTAACTGTAACGATACTGAATTGGCATACTATCTTATCCTACTTCAGTCAAATTATACAAACTGAACAAATTCTGAATTTTACTGTAGTGATTAATACATCCAATGATCCAACTTAAGTAGAGTTAGTGCCGATACCTAGTCCAATATATCATATGGCTACTCCAATATAGATACAATAGTCTGTTTTGTCTGTCATGACTTAATCATGATGCTAGAAGGATTGCCTCTCAACATAACCTTTTTTTCATGAATTTTGATTTCAGATTGACATTTGTGAATCATTGAATCATTGTCCTACAGAAAATAAAATGTTTAGTGAAGCATTTGTTTTCGTGCAGATTGTCCGGGAGCTGTTTTGCCATCTGGGAGCCAACATGTGGGAGATCCCGCAAGCTGTGGCGGAGAAGCAAGCGCTGGTCAGAGAGGCAGAGCTGGACAAGCAGTTGGAGCGGCTCACCAGCTCCATGCTGGGTGGGTGACCAAACAATTCTAACTCATCACAACTTAAACTAATCCAACCCAAATCTCTGTATAACAAATCTATCTATGTCATTACAACAACTAGTCTAATAATCAGCTTTCCATTTATTGGTTGACTACATTTGGCCTTGCAAAGCCACACCAAACAAGTTTCAGTTGCTCAGAAAATCTCTACTCAATTGTTTGAAAGTATTAAACCTAATAACGGTCCCAAGGAGTTATCAAGGTTTTATATAACATTTGGAAGTAAATTTATTAATTTTTTTATCCTTAGAGCATTTGTTTAGTTTTCAAACTGTTGTGGATACACGGATACACTGGTGGATAACTTGTGTTCCCTCGAATCAAATTTCAAGGTTCTAACTGATATTGTGCTTGCCAGATATTTTGTTAGCATAAGTGTAAAAGCCAGTTTTTAGCCCAACTTGGATTGAACCCAGCCAGTTTTTTATGTCAGTTGATAACAGTGCAACATTTGTCAGCTATCTATTTAAATTGACATTCTATGTTCGAACTTACTAGTATTTAATAAATTAAACCCGATTTGACTGTTTGGTTGTATGACAGGCGAGGCAGTGATGGAGTGTGAGGTGGAGGAGGACAACACGGCCATACTGGACACAGGGTTCGACCCTGAGAAGACGCTGTGCTGCTGCATCGAGTCGGGCCACACGCTGGTCCACACGCCGGGCGGCCGGGGGTACAGTCTGGGCACCACTGCCATCTACTCCGGTCAGTCACGAGCACATCGCTGGGTTATTGGTCAGGTTACGTTGTTTGCCCGGGTATAAAACATGTTCTATAATGACCCTTGACTGTATTTTTCCACACAAAAAATACCGTTAATTTATGTAATTGATTTTAAAATTTTGTCTGGAGAGAGCTAACCTATCCTTACCACTACAGCGTGCTTTAAAAAACCTCATCCGCAGATCAGACCTTCTTTATTCATAATATGTATACATAATACATGAGAATAGTGTCAAATTCCAAACTAAAAGGAATGTCTACGAGTTATAAAATTCCTCAAATGAGTACAGTTTTTTTTTTAAATAGATAATTTTTAACACTTCTAAATTTATTGATCCACTATCAGCTGTACATATTTCTTTTTAGCTTTGTAGTTTTCTTAAAGAAATATTTGTATCCCTCATCATAATCAGTACCAATTTAACAACCACAAAGACAATTTTAATTACATCATTTTATATTCTGCATTCCTATTGATGACAAATGTGTCAGTTTCAAAATTTTACGACAGGGTGCGTACCACCCCTGAAATCCTTGGAAAACCAGGGAGGAATTTAAAAACCTGAAAATTCAGGAATAGTCTGGGAATTCCCCACCACTCTACAAAAATGATTGTTTAATCAATCATATTATGTTTTACCAAGAAATGGATTGTTCTTTGTGGTAATCGAGGAGGACAAGTATATGATAAATTTTCTCTTAGGATGTTACCAGTGGAAGCTGCTCATCGTAAAGGAACACAAAGGCAACGAAGGGACCTGCATCGGAGTCAGCCGATGGCCCATTAAAGATTATGGGCACCGCACTACCTCGGACATGTGGCTATATAGGGCATACAGGTCAGTAAACTTATTCAGGTAATTTTAATCAGTGAGTTTTATGAAACAGTTATAGTGAAACTATTCAAAATGTAGGTAAACTTTTATTTTACAAGTTATTGCATACTAAAAAGGATCATTTATTTTCCTGTATTAACAAATCTGAGGGTTGTATAAGGCTAGTTTTCGAGATAAGGTAAGACATTGTCATGACAAAAAATAATCACATATATTGATTGTTGATTTATTTGTACTTTACCTATCGCTTCTAGTTTTTAAAACCACTACTACTACACTACAGCGTTGTTATAAACCCTAGAAGCGATGGGTAAAATTCAAATAAATCAATAATAAATTCAAATCCATCGCTATTGTAAGTTAAAAAAATACAATCACATATAATTCTCTACCATCGTAATAAAAACAAACTCTTTTGTCCAGCTACATTTTGTTGGTTATATTTGGTCAGACAAAATACTCAAAGCTTGTAGAAATCATGGAATGTGTTGTTGGTCTGCTAGACGGTGTACTTGATCTTTATTGCACTAACAGTGTTCATGCTTGATATGTTAATTGTTATGGACAATAAAGAATCTACATTATTTATACGCTACATGCAAGATGCAAACTTTGTAAACAATAAGACTTTTTTTTCATTTACCCCACATATTTTACACTAAAATGCGCATCTAGGTGTACAGATATGTAAACTGGCTTTAGTTTATTGATTTAGGCCTCAGGGCTCTGCCCCACGGGGCTTCCAAGTCCCTAAGTTATTCATATGGAGGAGAGTTTTATTTGGTTTTTGTCACGTGTATTATTTCTTAATTCAATTCAATTACATAAACAGCTGTTATAAGGATTATCTAACTACAGACTATCATTGTTTTGTTACTATTCTCGCTTCTCAAGAAGGGATACACAAGTTGCGCAGAGTAAATTCTAGTTTTATTTAATTTGATTGGTTGTTGGTTTGCAGCGGCAACCTGTACCACGGCGGGGAGCACAGCCTCATGCTGCCTAGCTTCACTCAGGGAGACTACATCACCGTGGTGCTGGACCTGGATGCTCGCACGCTCAGCTTCGGCAAGAACGGGGAGGAGCCGATCCTGGCATTCCAGGACATCGTTGCTACGACGCCGCTCTACCCCTGCGTGGTGTTCTACAGCACCAACCCCGGGGAGAAGGTGGGTTGTGTGAGCGTCCACAGAGTAGAAGGCTGCAAGGTGTTTCCAGGGTTCACAATGGGTCGAGTGGAAAATATATACATTACAGTTATAGCTGTTGGGAACAGTCTTACTTCCACAGTTTGTTGGATATGTTTTGACAAGTTATGTAAGAAGATCGCTAATAATTCAGTGGTCCAACTATAGCTAATGTGATGGTTTTATACTATAAAGGTTTTGTTTGAATCTCGGTCTTGCAGTGAAATTTTTCCTTTTGCAAGTTATTTTAATCTGGCGTGTATTGTTTTTTTTTTATATCTTTCTGTAATATAATTTTACGGATTTTTTAACAAGTTTCAGGTACGTTTGTTTGTACTGGTAGGAAATATTGCTTATTAAGTTAATATAATAAGCAGTTATGCCTCACCTTTAAACCACCTGATTTACTATTACTGTAATATTAGGGATGTGCGAATAGTGATTTCTGCCTCGAGCCGAGCTTTTTTCTAAGTTCTCGAGCTTCGAGCTTTCTCGAGCGAGCTTTTTTTATTGCAATTTTCTCTAGGAGTGTGTAATATACCGGAACTGATTTTATGACCCGAGCCGAATTTTGCTACGTATATTTTATACTTTCAATATTGGTCATCTTTCATTCACTTCTTTTATATTCACTAGCCCTCCTTGTAATATGCCTAAATAAAGTTCTACTGTGCAAAAATAACAAAATAATTACTGAAAAGGAACATTTATTGAGACCAATTGATGCTAGTAATGAACAGTTTTCTTATAAAGTAGAAACATAGGAAAAAATAACATAAAGGAAGAGAACTACAAATTTTAAATTAGACCGATAAGCCCGAATGTAGTTATTACAGTTTTAATAACAGCCATAATAACCAGACTATGTGTCAAGATGTACCCTCCATGTAACCAAATATTTTGGCCCTATTCTAGGGAATTACCAAAAATACAGTAAGCCTATCTATTTAACTGATCACTGAATTAACAACTTGCTTGATAGCCTACAAGCGAAAAATTAATTGATTTCAACTGACGTTTATTCAAAAATTCAAATAATCCCGCAGCGTTAACAATATATTTTAATTGCATAGATGTAGCGAAACAAAACACTGCGCCAATTTGATTGTGTCTTGCTCTTGGTTAGGCGAACATAGAGTATAATAAAGTATAACCTTGTATAATATGACCACCAGTATAGTAACGTGTGTGACGTAACCATTTAGAATTTTGATCAAATCCTTTGATCTTGTGAATCTCGCAATAAGTGATTTTGATTTGTAAAGTATTACAACAGGGATGCGACAGTATTTGTTAACCTTAATAAATACAGTATAATTACAGTTGTATTTCTATTCGCTTTATTTCTTCAGAACTTTAGATTCTACATCAATTGATGATTTGTTAACAATACAATTTTTGGAGAGTACTATTTCGGCTGCACACCAAAACGCCGTCATGATTTGTTGTACATCACCTATAACCTTGTCCCTGGTCATTGATCAAGCTAAATCATTATTTCATTATAACCATCTTCTCTCAACATCTTAAGACAGTTTTGCAATCAACAGTGTTGCCAGACGTGATTTCAGACACCAGGAAATTATTATTGTGTAATGTACGAAATTGTAAGTTTCAGTCAAGGACTGTACCGCTGCAACAGTTAGAATATGTGTTTTCATGGATTTTGGTTTTTGCTGGGGCACTTTTTCTGGAGCAGTAGGGTTGTTGTATTAATTATTATTAACCGTGAAATATTGCACAACTCAACTGGGCAACGGCAACATTGTACTGCAAACAGAATTGTGTAGATGTCCCCTTAATATGATTTTTGAGCGTAGAGAAAGTAGATCCATTGCATTGCTTGATCAGGTCGATAGTTTATTACATTTTTATTTCGTTTTTTTTTTTTTAACAAAGGACCGAAAGCACAGCATTGCTGGATTATATCTGTTATGGAGCTCTATCGATGCAAATTACGAGAATTCTAACATTGATTATTGAAAGTTTTTGCTTCAAATTGACTTTTGTAAACAACTCTTTTCACTGGTCGGCGATTCAAATATTCGGCTCGAACTTCGAGCTTTTTTGCAAATCTCGAGCCGACTAAATCATAAGCAATAGAACCGGATTTTGACCGCGTTTTTTTGCATTTTTGCTCGAATACTCGCACACCCCTAATTAATATTAATAATTGTTTAAGATGCTGACACATCTAAGGCATAACTTAAGACTAATATAAATTAACTATGATTTTAGAATGATTGAGATTTATGTATAGCTTTATTACTGTACCTAGACCGGCTGATTCTTTTGTTAAATTCATTATTAATAACGTAAAGATCATAAACAGCTGGGTCAACTTTCGAACTTTAACAAATTTGTTGATTTTGCTCAGGGTTAATTTGACAAACCTCATATCGTATACTTTTAACCTTAAACTCTCAATTAGGTTAGGTTTTACTATGGTTATGGTTTTACTAGGGTACTATGTTTACTATGGTTAGGTTTTACTATGGTATGGTTGAACTATATAGCCTATCCAATCACCTATTTTGCCTCAGAAGTGGACCAGTCTCATCAGTTGTCGTACATTTTGCACAATAACTAGTCGTCGTCATGTGCAGGTGAGAGACTCCCCACGCGACCTGCTGCCTGGCGACCCTCAGTGTGCACCACTGCCAGTCATCATGGCCGAGGCCTACATCCATCAATAACTAGTCGTCGTCATGTGCAGGTGAGAGACTCCCCACGCGACCTGCTGCCTGGCGACCCTCAGTGTGCACCACTGCCAGTCATCATGGCCGAGGCCTACATCCATCAATAACTAGTCGTCGTCATGTGCAGGTGAAGCTGACAGATATGCAGGTGAGAGACTCCCCACGCGACCTGCTGCCTGGCGACCCTCAGTGTGCACCACTGCCAGTCATCATGGCCGAGGCCTACATCCATCAATAACTAGTCGTCGTCATGTGCAGGTGAAGCTGACAGATATGCAGGTGAGAGACTCCCCACGCGACCTGCTGCCTGGCGACCCTCAGTGTGCACCACTGCCAGTCATCATGGCCGAGGCCTACATCCATCAATAACTAGTCGTCGTCATGTGCAGGTGAAGCTGACAGATATGCAGGTGAGAGACTCCCCACGCGACCTGCTGCCTGGCGACCCTCAGTGTGCACCACTGCCAGTTATCATGGCCGAGGCCTACATCCATCAATAACTAGTCGTCGTCATGTGCAGGTGAAGCTGACAGATATGCAGGTGAGAGACTCCCCACGCGACCTGCTGCCTGGCGACCCTCAGTGTGCACCACTGCCAGTCATCATGGCCGAGGCCTACATCCATCAATAACTAGTCGTTCTCATGTGCAGGTGAAGCTGACAGATATGCAGGTGAGAGACTTCCCACGCGACCTGCTGCCTGGCGACCCTCAGTGTGCACCACTGCCAGTCATCATGGCCGAGGCCTACATCCATCAATAACTAGTCGTTCTCATGTGCAGGTGAAGCTGACAGATATGCAGGTGAGAGACTCCCCACGCGACCTGCTGCCTGGCGACCCTCAGTGTGCATCACTGCCAGTCATCATGGCCGAGGCCTACATCCATCAATAACTAGTCGTTCTCATGTGCAGGAGAAGCTGACAGATATGCAGGTGAGAGACTCCCCACGCGACCTGCTGCCTGGCGACCCTCAGTGTGCACCACTGCCAGTCATCATGGCCGAGGCCTACATCCATCAATAACTAGTCGTTCTCATGTGCAGGTGAAGCTGACAGATATGCAGGTGAGAGACTCCCCACGCGACCTGCTGCCTGGCGACCCTCAGTGTGCACCACTGCCAGTCATCATGGCCGAGGCCTACATCCATCAATAACTAGTCGTCGTCATGTGCAGGTGAAGCTGACAGATATGCAGGTGAGAGACTCCCCACGCGACCTGCTGCCTGGCGACCCTCAGTGTGCACCACTGCCAGTCATCATGGCCGAGGCCTACATCCATTAATAACTAGTCGTCGTCATGTGCAGGTGAAGCTGACAGATATGCAGGTGAGAGACTCCCCACGCGACCTGCTGCCTGGTGACCCTCAGTGTGCACCACTGCCAGTCATCATGGCCGAGGCCTACATCCATCAATAACTAGTCGTTCTCATGTGCAGGTGAAGCTGACAGATATGCAGGTGAGAGACTCCCCACGCGACCTGCTGCCTGGCGACCCTCAGTGTGCACCACTGCCAGTCATCATGGCCGAGGCCTACATCCATCAATAACTAGTCGTCGTCATGTGCAGGTGAAGCTGACAGATATGCAGGTGAGAGACTCCCCACGCGACCTGCTGCCTGGCGACCCTCAGTGTGCACCACTGCCAGTCATCATGGCCGAGGCCTACATCCATCAATAACTAGTCGTCGTCATGTGCAGGTGAAGCTGACAGATATGCAGGTGAGAGACTCCCCACGCGACCTGCTGCCTGGCAACCCTCAGTGTGCACCACTGCCAGTCATCATGGCCGAGGCCTACATCCATCAATAACTAGTCGTTCTCATGTGCAGGTGAAGCTGACAGATATGCAGGTGAGAGACTCCCCACGCGACCTGCTGCCTGGCGACCCTCAGTGTGCACCACTGCCAGTCATCATGGCCGAGGCCTACATCCATCAATAACTAGTCGTTCTCATGTGCAGGTGAAGCTGACAGATATGCAGGTGAGAGACTCCCCACGCGACCTGCTGCCTGGCGACCCTCAGTGTGCACCACTGCCAGTCATCATGGCCGAGGCCTACATCCATCAATAACTAGTCGTCATCATGTGCAGGTGAAGCTGACAGATATGCAGGTGAGAGACTCCCCACGCGACCTGCTGCCTGGTGACCCTCAGTGTGCACCACTGCCAGTCATCATGGCCGAGGCCTACATCCATCAATAACTAGTCGTCGTCATGTGCAGGTGAAGCTGACAGATATGCAGGTGAGAGACTCCCCACGCGACCTGCTGCCTGGCGACCCTCAGTGTGCACCACTGCCAGTCATCATGGCCGAGGCCTACATCCATCAATAACTAGTCGTTGTCATGTGCAGGTGAAGCTGACAGATATGCAGGTGAGAGACTCCCCACGCGACCTGCTGCCTGGCGACCCTCAGTGTGCACCACTGCCAGTCATCATGGCCGAGGCCTACATCCATCAATAACTAGTCGTCGTCATGTGCAGGTGAAGCTGACAGATATGCAGGTGAGAGACTCCCCACGCGACCTGCTGCCTGGCGACCCTCAGTGTGCACCACTGCCAGTCATCATGGCCGAGGCCTACATCCATCAATAACTAGTCGTCGTCATGTGCAGGTGAAGCTGACAGATATGCAGGTGAGAGACTCCCCACGCGACCTGCTGCCTGGCGACCCTCAGTGTGCACCACTGCCAGTCATCATGGCCGAGGCCTACATCCATCAATAACTAGTCGTTCTCATGTGCAGGTGAAGCTGACAGATATGCAGGTGAGAGACTCCCCACGCGACCTGCGGCCTGGCGACCCTCAGTGTGCACCACTGCCAGTCATCATGGCCGAGGCCTACATCCATCAATAACTAGTCGTTCTCATGTGCAGGTGAAGCTGACAGATATGCAGGTGAGAGACTCCCCACGCGACCTGCTGCCTGGCGACCCTCAGTGTGCACCACTGCCAGTCATCATGGCCGAGGCCTACATCCATCAATAACTAGTCGTTCTCATGTGCAGGTGAAGCTGACAGATATGCAGGTGAGAGACTCCCCACGCGACCTGCTGCCTGGCGACCCTCAGTGTGCACCACTGCCAGTCATCATGGCCGAGGCCTACATCCATCAATAACTAGTCGTCATCATGTGCAGGTGAAGCTGACAGATATGCAGGTGAGAGACTCCCCACGCGACCTGCTGCCTGGTGACCCTCAGTGTGCACCACTGCCAGTCATCATGGCCGAGGCCTACATCCATCAATAACTAGTCGTCGTCATGTGCAGGTGAAGCTGACAGATATGCAGGTGAGAGACTCCCCACGCGACCTGCTGCCTGGCGACCCTCAGTGTGCACCACTGCCAGTCATCATGGCCGAGGCCTACATCCATCAATAACTAGTCGTTGTCATGTGCAGGTGAAGCTGACAGATATGCAGGTGAGAGACTCCCCACGCGACCTGCTGCCTGGCGACCCTCAGTGTGCACCACTGCCAGTCATCATGGCCGAGGCCTACATCCATCAATAACTAGTCGTCGTCATGTGCAGGTGAAGCTGACAGATATGCAGGTGAGAGACTCCCCACGCGACCTGCTGCCTGGCGACCCTCAGTGTGCACCACTGCCAGTCATCATGGCCGAGCCCTACATCCATCAATAACTAGTCGTCGTCATGTGCAGGTGAAGCTGACAGATATGCAGGTGAGAGACTCCCCACGCGACCTGCTGCCTGGCGACCCTCAGTGTGCACCACTGCCAGTCATCATGGCCGAGGCCTACATCCATCAATAATAGTCGTTCTCATGTGCAGGTGAAGCTGACAGATATGCAGGTGAGAGACTCCCCACGCGACCTGCTGCCTGGCGACCCTCAGTGTGCACCACTGCCAGTCATCATGGCCGAGGCCTACATCCATCAATAACTAGTCGTTCTCATGTGCAGGTGAAGCTGACAGATATGCAGGTGAGAGACTCCCCACGCGACCTGCTGCCTGGCGACCCTCAGTGTGCACCACTGCCAGTCATCATGGCCGAGGCCTACATCCATCAATAACTAGTCGTCGTCATGTGCTGGTGAAGCTGACAGATATGCAGGTGAGAGACTCCCCACGCGACCTGCTGCCTGGCGACCCTCAGTGTGCACCACTGCCAGTCATCATGGCCGAGGCCTACATCCATCAATAACTAGTCGTTCTCATGTGCAGGTGAAGCTGACAGATATGCAGGTGAGAGACTCCCCACGCGACCTGCTGCCTGGCGACCCTCAGTGTGCACCACTGCCAGTCATCATGGCCGAGGCCTACATCCATCAATAACTAGTCGTTCTCATGTGCAGGTGAAGCTGACAGATATGCAGGTGAGAGACTCCCCACGCGACCTGCTGCCTGGCGACCCTCAGTGTGCACCACTGCCAGTCATCATGGCCGAGGCCTACATCCATCAATAACTAGTCGTTGTCATGTGCAGGTGAAGCTGACAGATATGCTGGTGAGAGACTCCCCACGCGACCTGCTGCCTGGCGACCCTCAGTGTGCACCACTGCCAGTCATCATGGCCGAGGCCTACATCCATCAATAACTAGTCGTTGTCATGTGCAGGTGAAGCTGACAGATATGCAGGTGAGAGACTCCCCACGCGACCTGCTGCCTGGTGACCCTCAGTGTGCACCACTGCCAGTCATCATGGCCGAGGCCTACATCCATCAATAACTAGTCGTCGTCATGTGCAGGTGAAGCTGACAGATATGCAGGTGAGAGACTCCCCACGCGACCTGCTGCCTGGCGACCCTCAGTGTGCACCACTGCCAGTCATCATGGCCGAGGCCTACATCCATCAATAACTAGTCGTCGTCATGTGCAGGTGAAGCTGACAGATATGCAGGTGAGAGACTCCCCACGCGACCTGCTGCCTGGCGACCCTCAGTGTGCACCACTGCCAGTCATCATGGCCGAGGCCTACATCCATCAATAACTAGTCGTCGTCATGTGCAGGTGAAGCTGACAGATATGCAGGTGAGAGACTCCCCACGCGACCTGCTGCCTGGCGACCCTCAGTGTGCACCACTGCCAGTCATCATGGCCGAGGCCTACATCCATCAATAACTAGTCGTTCTCATGTGCAGGTGAAGCTGACAGATATGCAGGTGAGAGACTCCCCACGCGACCTGCTGCCTGGCGACCCTCAGTGTGCACCACTGCCAGTCATCATGGCCGAGGCCTACATCCATCAATAACTAGTCGTTCTCATGTGCAGGTGAAGCTGACAGATATGCAGGTGAGAGACTCCCCACGCGACCTGCTGCCTGGCGACCCTCAGTGTGCATCACTGCCAGTCATCATGGCCGAGGCCTACATCCATCAATAACTAGTCGTTGTCATGTGCAGGTGAAGCTGACAGATATGCAGGTGAGAGACTCCCCACGCGACCTGCTGCCTGGCGACCCTCAGTGTGCACCACTGCCAGTCATCATGGCCGAGGCCTACATCCATCTCATTCGACACTTGCATGCCTCCGACGCCTGGACCAACCAGGTACGGCTGTAGTCTATAAATAAGTTTCAAGAAGGTGGAAGAAAAGGAAAAATCATGTAAATTCAATGAAGTTTGGAATTTTTCAAAACAAAAATTTTGTAATTTTCCCTAACGTGCTAATTCCTGACGTGTTTTGCTTCACTTAAATAATTACTTTTATAGTTGAGCTGAAACATTCAAGATTGAACATTTTTCAAAAGATTGTAAAAGTAATTGCATTTGAGATTTGTAAATAGATTTTCCACTCATAAGCCATCCTTTACATTCTAAAATTTAATTAATACGAGCTACTCCCCCGTAATATTTTGCAGATATAATCCTTATAACAGCTGACATTTGAATTAAGAAAATGCAATTTTAAAACTCAGAATGTAACCAAAATTAAAGTATAAATCATATATTTAGCTTCACAGTGACTTAGATAATTAAATTATCTTTTAAACAATTAAGGCTAAGTATTAGCTTTAGGAAGTGAGTGAATAAATAGCAGGAATTTTTTTTTATATATAGATTTAATCTGTTTCTTTCTGACATATTTTTTTTATATCCCACTTTTATATAAATCATGTTGTACCTTAGACAACATACTTATGGTTTAAAATCCCACAGTTAACGATAAGTGACCTGATGTGACCTGATATTGGAAAAATCTGTTGTATTTTTAAGGTAAATGAATGTTTGATGGAGCGGCTGAGCCAAGCTAAAGATCTGCTTCCCGAGAAAACGTGCACCAAACCACCAGGTAAAAAAAACAACTTGTTAACCAATCACATACCGGCTGGATCTTTTGTCAATATTAATAGCCTAATGTCCAAAAACAGCTGGGTCCATTTTCAAACCTTCACAAAATTGTTGATTTCACCTCTTTAATCGTGTTTGTTACCTGCATATCAAGTAAACGAATGTGAAGTTTTGTTATTAAAACATTCACTGCTGAAAATCGCCTAGTGGGTTACATTCCCCCCCCCCCCCTATAAATAGTATATAAGAGGAAGTATTGGTTTGATCAATATTTTGGAATTTTGATTGTTTTGTAAAAATTAGGGGTGTGCGAGTACACGAAACTTTGAGTTTTCGGCCGAGTATTTTAATACTCGAACTCAACTCAAACTACTCGAAAGTTCGAGCGAGTATTTCCTGCCGATTTCTGGACGATCGCTAACGATTGCGACCGGCCAAAATGCGTAGTAACGGCCGCAAAAGGTGATCGCATCACGTAAAATCGGCCGAAAATGATGACCGCGAACGATTGGTACAGGCCAAAACGCGTAGTAACGGTCGTAAAAGGCAATCATATCACATAAAATCGGCCGAATATGACGACGGCGAACGATTGCGACCGGCCAAAACACGTATTAACGACTGCAAAAGGCGATCGAATCATGTAAAATCGGCCGAAAATGACGATCAGACCGCGTAATTTCGGTCGTGACTAACGATTTCGTCATTTAATATTGATTATAAGCGATGTCTGGACCAGGTGAAATTGGCCAAATGACAACTGGGCCCTGTTTCATCAGACGGAAACTAATGTCAAACCGTGTTTTGCTTGTCAATACGTAATCCAGTTTGATTGTACTGGCCAAAACTTTCTATTGCTACTCATGTATTAGTTAGAAGCCATGTTTAGATTATCAAATCTAGGGTGGTATCCAAATTCTATTGCACTGTTTTAAATTACCAACTGATAGCAAATACTCGCTCGAAAATACTCGAAACTCGAAAATAATTGGCACTACTCGACTCGATTAAAAAAATCACTACTCGCACACCCCTAGTAAAAATATTTGTTTTGATGCTCCCTGAACCCAAAAAAGTTGTTTTCATAGTGATATTTGTCTGTCTAGATTTATAGATACAACAGATACCCTAGATAAGATAACGAACCATTGGTCCAATTTTGATTAAATTTGGTTTGGAGTTTCAATTCCATAGCACCTCCAGAAGTTTTTCCATTATTTTAATTGTTTATTTTTAAAGGTCCCCAAAACTGCTAAAAAACATGAAAAATCCAATTTCTCAGAAACGGCTCCAACGATTTGATTAAAATTTAATTGAATTTAATCCAGGGGGTCGCTTGACTGGAACTTCCAGGATCTTATACGTACTTGATGTTTGACCTCGTACCCCTCATACCTCCCTGATGGTGTGAAATATACATATTACACCTACTCCAAGATTACTGACGCTCTTGATTCAGCCTGATTGCAATTACCACCTACTTGGAACATGTTAATACAGTTCCTTGTTGAAAGTAGATTTGCAATAAATTCTTTTGAATCCTTTATATATATATATATATATATATATATATATATATATATTTTTTTTTAATTCAGTTGAACCATTAACTGTAGATGAATAATAAGCATAAATATATACAAAACTACACAAACTACACAATAGAGGCTAACCTCTCCTATTTAAGTTTCAGAGTGTCAAGAGGAACTATCAGACGAGTCTTGCACCACTCAGGCTGCTTCTCCTGACTTGGAGCAGCTGTGTAAAGAGGTGGGTTTATCTGTCAATTCTCTATGCGTTCCTATTCTCTATGTACCTACGAGAAGAGGAAATCTGAATTATTTTATTTTAGATATGTCATCATGTTAGGTCACTGCCACACTTTTGTATTACCATAGATGAAAACATCCTAGCCTTGAAGCAGTCACCACTTTTCGTCTATCCCTATCAACGCAGTAGAGGAACATTCTCACCTTGACAGTGAGAGCCTCCCCCAGGAGTGTAACTGCTATGGAACCGCTGAGGCAACACCTCATAAGAAGGGATGGTGAGGAATGTGTTAAACTATTATTGACATCATGCCCAGCATTGGCTCAGGAAATACTGAAATTCATAGGAAAGGAATTAAGATTGGGAAATAATAAGAGAGGAGATGGGTGATACAGTCAAATGTAGGTGCCTAAAGTTGGTATACTGAAATATGAGAATCAAATCAAAATATCTTTATTTGTCTCTTGCACAAAGGTACAATAAATACAAATAGTGTCAGAACATAAATAATGATTAGTCGAAATAATACATAATTACTGTTACTGTACAAAATTGTCCGTGCAAAATTCATCTAGTGAGTACAGAGCTTTTTGCATCAGGAACTCTTTAATGACTTTTTGATCTTTTGAATTTTTTAGGTTGAACGAGGTAGCTTTTGGTAACCATACCCTAACCCATGCAAGGAAAAATAGAATGGTCATAAATATTTTAATTGCAATTGTTGCTGAAATTGTTATAACCGAAGCCAACTAAGTTTTTTATTTACTCAGCTAAGCTATGTGACATTTTTATATCATGTTTAGGTGTGGCCTGCAATGGCTGTAATTGGAGGGCTGGACCGAGGCCTGCGGGTGGGCGGACTGTGTGTAGAGAAGGCCTCGGGCCGTCGAGCCTCGGTTCTCGGGACTCTCAAGCGAGGCCTGTCCTCGGTCAAGCTGCTGTGGGACGACGGGGACGGAGAAATCAGGTGAACACTTGTTGATATACACCTAACCAATCCTACATACTACATGCCTAATCTAATCAACTACATCATTATGTTTCAGTGTTCTCGTTAAAATTGTATTGTTAAATTATTTTATATTGAGTATTATTTGTGAATAAGATTTAGAAATCACAGTTTTCATAAAAATGTTTTATTATTTAAAGTATCGAATAAATATTGTTTATTTTTAAATGTGATTCTGCTTAAAATCAAGGGATCAAACAGTACTTACATATCGTAGAAATCTGGTTACAGGATTGCTATTTCTAACAACTTATTTTTTAGGATTTGGTAAAAAATAAAATCACAAAATGAGTACACAAAATTCAAGACATTAAGTCTTTCGAGTTTAGTTATAATCTGTCTGGGACATTCAGTTGGCAAAAAATATAAATAAGAAAACAAAAAAACTGATTTTTGGATGTAAGATTAACAGTTCAGGAGTAGTAAACATTTTAGGTGAACTCTAAGCATTCTCTTACTCTGATTTTTGTTTGTACTGCAGTGATGGATTGCTGAGTGGGCTTGAGGCGTGTGAGCCATTTTCCTTCGCTACCTCCAAGCTCGGCCCTGTGTCTGCAGACGTTTGGCTTAGCATCATCAAACTCACCGGTCTCACCGGAGATGTAAGTGAGCATCCACACTGCCTTACTGATTCACCTATAAGTCTAATAGAAATTATACGTTTTTGTATACTATTATTTTCTGGTGTATCATACAACATATATGTAATCTGACTACCAATAAATATTTCAAAAGTCAAATTAATAATGGAAATTGGTGTTGCAATTTTACTTTACACAACGTATTGTACAATGTGCATTAAAATGAGATTTTAATTTTAGCTCAACTTTGTAAGCTAGTCATGTTTTTTTAAAATATTTTATTTTATTTACTGTTAGACTATATTAGTCACATAGTACCCACTTCATTTTATCTGATGACACAATGGACTGAACGGAGTATTTCCATTAGGGGTGGGTGAGTACTCGAGTTTTCGAGTACCTGTCGAGTAAAGACTACTCGAAAATTCGAGTCAAGTAGTTGAAGACTCCCACCGTTTACCTCGTAAAAACGAAGACATAGCTACTGCCGCCGCGTACCCAAGTTTACGCCGCTAACCAATGTTTAACAAAATAATTGACTGAAATAAAGAAAAATAAGCCTAAAATCTATTTTTAGCTAATATGAAAGGAGGCAATGACAGGTTGGTTGTTTATGGATACCTGTGAGTTAAGATAAGTAAGAGAGGGTCACAGGGAGTGTTTGAGTTGGGGGCAAAAAATCTCACCTTGGAGATAAGGAAGGAAGACTGGATGGGAGGGGAGGGGTAGGGTCCGGTTGAAAGCAATAAATCAGTCATCTGACCAACATTATTTCTTTGTTGACCCCCAACTAACTGTTTGTTGATCTGTCTAGAAGTTAAACATCTGCAATCACTTTCTTATTAAAATGTTCTGGTTTTGATAAACTAACCCAAAATCTTTGTATGGATGTATATATATTTGTAATATTTTTCTTTAATTTGTTAGTTATTGAAAACAGTATATATATTTTTTTCATTTAAATCATTATTCTTTCATGGTAAAACGAGTTTGCACGCAGCACGCTGACGTGAGGGAAGTGAATTTCCACATAAAAACTTTTAAAACTAAAATTCAGTGTAAAAACATACATTTGTCCAATTTTTATCGAAATCTGAAAACTTTGATTTTTTGGCTGTTCTGATACTCCTGGTTTCATTTACTTGCAAAGCTGGGAATACAATTTTGCGCATTTTAAGGTTAGGAGAAGGTTCAGACAGGCTTGAAAGTAGGCGTGAGGTTGCTGTGGGTAATAAAAGTACTCTAACAAAGGAATAACAGGCTTTTCTAGTGTAAAACCCCCATAAGACAACGTACTGTGTTTAGCCGATACACATTTTCTTTAATAACTCGGTAAATATTTATGCTAGAATGACGAGAGAGGGCTTAAAACTTTCGCCTTTCTAATTCCCATCTTTTTACATGTAGTAATTTTACATCTGGGGCTTTTCTGACCCTTTTTGGGCCCAAAAACTCGAAATTTGAAAGATTAATCCCCAAAAAATGGGTTTAGAGTTTTCCGATTGTTTTGCCCAACGAACTTGTCCAACAGATTATAGAAAGGAAGGTCCCTACCAAATTTGAAGTAAATCGGACAAAAAATGCGACCATTAGAGTGCATACACATATATAAAATTTTGAACGACCCCCCAAAACGTGTTCAGGGGGTCACGTTAGGAACTTCTATGGTGGTCCCGGGCTAAAGTTTCACCGTGCGGGTCATGCTAATAGTTCACTTTCCAAAGGAAATTCACTAATAAAGGTTAAAATTAAATAAATAATAGCATTATTAATTCAGTAAAATGTTATTTTTTGTCAAGTTTAATAGTACGGAAAAATATTGTTTTCAATAAAAAAATAAAATCAGTTTTTTTTTATTATTTAAAGAACTACTCGACTCGACTCGATACTCTAGTAGTTTGGTTCAATACTCGACTCAATTTTAAAAAACACTACTCGCCCACCCCTAATTTCCGTATTACCCTTTTAAAGGATAATGATAACCAAATTTTCGTAGTGATAGATTATTATAGCGTTGTTTTGACAAGCTTAATCAGTTCTAATAATCTCACCACCCTTAAATAATTTTCACTTACCTAAATTACCCTGATGATTTTTTTTTATTTTTAGCTAGAAAATTCTCTTAGAAACTAGCCAAGTTAGTGATTTTTTCTTGTGAATTTACTAAGTGATTTAATGATAGTCCTGAGCCTATAATACAAACGCATGTTGTTTGCCACAGTTGAAGTTCAGCGAGGTGCAGCTGACGCCGGCAGAATGGGAGGCATTGGCGGCGAGTGGGCCGGAGACCAAGCGGCGCTCATCCGTCTTCACTGCCGCTCAGTCGGTCGAGTCACTCACGCAGCAGATGGTGATCAGTATCATCGGCGAGGTGATGACGAGGCGCAGGAGCACCGATCACTCGGCAGCTCAGACTGACGCCACAGCGCAACACAACCAAGGCTCGGACCGTGAGTTTGTGCAGCAGTCCATCACTGCCAGGTGAGTGTTAGATAATTATAGAGTTTATCATTCACCAGATAATAGTATCATGGGCAAGTTAATGTGGTGCGGGAGCACTGACCATTCGGCGGCACAGATTTTGTTTGTTGATAAATACCATTACCAAACTGCAACCGCTGATCAGGTTCCTGGAGAGGTCTTGTCAAATTTTTAGTAAAACTACCACCCAAAAAAAAAGAAAATTTACACTATTTACATTTTAATTTTGAGGGTCCGGGTTGAGGTTACAACTTAATATAGGCTCATCAAGATACTCCTCGATCAAGTTGAAGCATCTTCTTATTAGTCACTCTCTGATTTTCTTCTTAAAAGGTTGTATCCCTAGCTCCTTCATACAAAGTGGAAGTTTATTAAACATCCTGTTTGTTAACACAGGGTAACTACCTTTAGTCTTGTTGGGCCTATACCGAGGGATGTTGTATTATGGCTTGCATGACGTAGGTTTCACCTGATATATGACATTGTCAATGATTTGTAAAAAAATTAATATGGCAAATAAAGAATTTGAATTTGAGGTTCTACTTGGATCTGAGATTATATTCATAGTAGAGATGTACGGATATCCGAAAAGCCGGTTCGGTTTCGGATCGGTTCGGATATCCGAATCCGATTCTAAGGCTTTATCAATATCCGATAAGGTCTAGTACATATCCGACTTATTCGGATAGACTGTATATCTAGGGATAAAATGGTAGAAACAAAACAATAAATATGTTTGGACCATTAATGAACGTTTTGCCTCTTGACGTCGTTCAAGGTAACATGACGCAATTCCTGTCGTTTAGAATGTTTTCGGTACATAACTCGTATCAATTCATCAATACGATATTTGTGTAATCATGTATCGTATCGCGATACACATCCAGATCGTACATCATTTTAGAAAACAGAATGAATACGGTTTATAAAGAGAAATGTAAACAACCGAAAATTTATACAATATTGTAACTCGATGTTGATTCACGATTCACGGGATAAACACTGACAATGAGACAACAGTAGTGGAGTACTGGCGAGTAAGTCGATAATTGATTGTTGAATTGATTGACCTTCATGTGCTTGAGAGACAATTCCACACGAAACATGGATTCCATCTTAACAAAAGAGGTAAAATTGCTGTTGCAAAGCAAATTAGTGGAAAAATCTATAGTACATTGCTATCATCAGCACGGGACAATGACATGCCAACTCCATATGCCCAAGCCACTTCTCCGGTGCTGGTTCCTGGTTCCAACGACCTTGCCGCAGTACGGAACAATGTCGTTCCTACTCTATCTGCCCAAGCCGCTTCGTCAGTGCTGGTTCCCGGCTCCATCAACTTTACTGCTGAGATGTCTTCTGTGAACCTACAACTGTTGACTCCTGCAAGGCCTGATGACTCCCAATCAACCCTACAGCATCATACTGGGCTAGCTGTTATTCCGGTTCCAACCCCTCCACCTGAAGTAGTGCTCCAGAGTGTGTCAGGAGAATGTGTTGATGTCAATAGTGCCAAGTCAAAAAGTGAATCAGGTAGTGCTTTTTTAGGAATTTCTTGAGTTTGCCAACCAATAAAATAACTTCACAATCTAAGTTAGGAAATACCAAATCTCCTTTAACACTAATGCTTCTGCATGTAAATATCCAATCTATAAGGAATAAGTTAGATCAATTGTCTGTTATTTTAGAGGAGGCCGAATGCAGTATTTTGTTGATTAATGAACATTGGTTGTTAAAGAGTGAGGAGCTGTTATATGTTCCTAGGGGTTTCAAACTTGCTGCTTCTTGTTGTAGAGAAAGGGATCCACATGGTGGTGCTTCCATCATTATTAAGGTAGATTTTGACCATGTGGAAATTGACATATCCCAATTTGTGCATGTCGGCCTTCTCGAAGCTGTTAGTATTTATGTTATGAATTTTAATATTGTATTTATTTCTCTGTATAGACCTCCGGATTCTAGTTTGGATTTGTTTTTTAATTGCTTTGAAGACCTTTTAATCTTTGTTACTGATAAGTTTCCTAAAGCTAGAATTTTGATAGGTGCTGATTTTAACATTGATTTTTTAGGCCATAACAAACACTCTGTAATGCTTAAAAATGTATTGAAGTCTTTTGATTTATATTTTGTTTTTAATACTGCAACAAAAGGTAAAAAGTGTATTGACAATATTGCTACTAATCTGGGTTCAAATTGCTATAGTCATTATGTATGGAAGGAAAGAATCTCTGACCACCCAATTTTGTGTTTTAAATTTACTCTTGCATGTACATCCTCTCTACTCTGGAGAGAAGTTTCATTCAGAAAGTTAAATGAAGATGGGTTAAATTTATTTATGTTAAGCCTGGCTAATGTTAATTGGGATTTCATTTATGTAAATGAGGATGTTGATCTTGCTTTTGAGTGCTTTTTGGGAGTGGTTCTTTCATTGTATAATGTTTGTTGTCCTAGAATTACTAAGAAAATCAAAATAGATAATAAGGTTAAGCAAAATAAAAATGGTTGGTTTGATGATAATCTTAGGAAGAACAGAAATATGTTGATGCTTATTAGTGACTTGTTAAAAATACCTAGCTATAAAAACAATCAACACCTTATAGATAGCTACATACTTTGTAAAAATGAATATAGAGCGAGTATTAAGGCTGCAAAAATCAGACACAATGAACAATTTATTTCTAATTCACAAAACAAAAGTGCAGCTTCATGGAAAGTGATCAGGGCTGAAAGTGGTTCATTTTTAAGGGGTGTAAATGCTAGTTCACCAATCAAGGCTGATGAGTTTAATGATTTTTATATAGATATTGGTAAAAAAGTCATGGAAAAGTCAAATAGCAGCTGTCATAATGTAAATTATTTATCTTTTCTTCATAATGTTAATCCTCCATGTTCCAGTTTTCATTGGAAACCAATAACTGTTTATGACTTGACGAAAATTATTAGTAATTTAAGTTCTTCCGGCAGTGAAGATATTTATGGATTGTCAAACAAAATCGTTAAGTTAATGGCCCCTCTTATATTACAACCTTTGTTATTTTTAATTAACTTAGTTTTCCTGCAATCTCACTTTCCTCGTTGTTTAAAACCGTCAAAAACGATACCTCTGTACAAGAAAGGTAATAGATCATGTATCTCTAACTATAGACCGATATCAATAGTAACTATATTTTCTAAAATAATTGAAGTTTGTGTCAAATTACAGCTAAATGAATTCATAACTGACAATAATATTATTTGTAACAGCCAGTTTGGATTTAGGAGTGGCCGTTCAACAACTTCAGCAGTAGAGATTGTAGTGTCTGATATTCTTGACAGTTTTGAGTGTAATGAGTACCTGAGCGTGGCCCTTGTGGACCTCAGCAAGGCTTTTGATTCTGTTTGTCACAATGTTCTGCTGAACAAATTGGAATTTTATGGTATTAAAGATAAAGAATTAGAGTTTTTTAGATCCTACCTTTGTGGAAGGAGGCAGATGGTTCTTTTAGATTCCGAAGCTTCTTCATTCAGAGAAGTCCTTGCTGGGGTGCCGCAGGGGTCCGTTCTTGGACCATTGTTATTTATAATTTTTATTAATGACCTTCCTAACTCCATGCCTTGTAAAACATTGTTATACGCTGACGACACCTCTTTTCTGTACTCGGGTAAGGATTTTAAGGAGACTGAAAAAGTTATAACTGATATGATTGATTTTGGTAAAACCTGGTTTAGTAGTAATTTTTTATCTATTAATGATGAGAAAACAGAAAGAATTTGTTTTTCATTGAGGCAATTAGGCTGTGCTAATAATAAGATTTGTGACCACGTTAAACTGCTAGGAGTCACACTTGATGTCAAGCTTACTTGGGAGTCTCATACATACAATGTTATTTCTAAATTGGCCAGAGTTTGTTTTTTACTGAGACGGCTCAAAAAATGTATTTCCATTCATATGCTGCTTATTACTTACCATAGTTTTTTTCACACCCATCTCTTATACGCAAACCTTTTGTGGGGTAATAGTAGTGGAGCTAGACATGTTTTTATCTGGCAAAAGAAGGCTTTAAGAATCTTGTTTGATATTCCTGTTAGAACTAGTAGTAAACCTTTTTTTATTAGTTATGAAATTATGACTCTGCCTTCCATATTCATTTTTCAAAATTTAATTTTTGTCAAGGAAAATATTAACAACTTTGTTACTCGTGATTCAGTTCATAGTTACGATACTAGAGGATCTTGTGATTTAAATGCTCCAGCTGCTAGATTAAGTAAATTTATTAACAGCCACAAGTATTTACAGATTAAGTTTTTTAATAAAATTCCAGTAGATTACCGTAGCTTAGATTCCATTTTATTTAAAAAACGTTTATCAAGGTGGCTATTGAGCAAGGCGTTTTACTCAATTGACGAGTTTTTAAACTGTGATGATTTTGCTTGTTTTTAACTTATTATTATCACTTGGAATGTAATGTCTCTGTTAGAATTTTTTATTTTTACGTTGTTTGTTATTTTTATATATGTTAAATGCTTTCCCATACTGTGTCTATTTATTGATATTGTTTATAAGCTTGTCGAAAATCTACCTTATACTTGCAACTTGCCACCAAAATACTTGCATATACTCATAAATCCTCATAAACTTCATATACTTACATAAATCCTCATATACTTGCGTATGCTTATACTTGCTTTTGCATATTGAAGTGAATAAATTGCTTGATTTGCATTATGCGTTAATTTGGAATATAGATATAGCATGAATAAATTTGGCTTGATCACAATTATAGATTTGCATAGTTAGTATGGCATGCTATATTTAGCTTGAATTCTGATATTGTAATATTGTATTTTGCATGTGATATTGTATGTTATTGAAGAATGGTATGTGCATGTCTCTTGTATTTCTTGTGACGTTGTCTATTTCAATTGATTAATGACAATAAAGCATTATTATTATTATTATTATTATTATTAATTTTTCGTCGATAGTCGA
This sequence comes from Allygus modestus, assembly GCA_963675035.1. Lineage (NCBI taxonomy): Eukaryota > Metazoa > Arthropoda > Insecta > Hemiptera > Cicadellidae > Allygus > Allygus modestus. The sequence goes on from OY776115.1 coordinate 71,181,068, forward strand.
TTTCCGATAGTTTCACTTTCTTACGAGTGCAACGAGCAAGCTCTCATAGAATATTCAAAAGTTGCATAATGCAAACGGAAATGTTAGTGTATGAAATTTAAAATTGCTGCTACTGATATTTTCCTTCCATTCAATGCAATTAAAAAACTCTGAGTAAAGTATTGCTAACTTGCGCAAAACGAGTTGCATAGCTTTCTCTACGGTGAGTTTCCCGCTATGAGCAACGAGCTTAATCTAGCTGGAGCTCTTATACTCCAAGAAAAGACTTCACTTGTTTACCCCCGGATTAGACCTTTAGATATATTAAGATCGTTAACTATCTTTACGACGACGCGATGTTTAAATTAAAGCAGCGACGACCTCAACGACGGATTCAAGAAGGCATCGCTTAGTTATCTCTATTCATTTATACAGATTTTATCGTTCGAATATTATTTTATTTCGATAAATTAATGTAATTAAAATGGAACCGAAAAGGAAGAAAAGCATGATATGTAAATTATTAAAAAAGAACGAAGCCGATAGTTTGAAATGCAAGATGACGCTGACACTTTGTAGTCTGTTTACATTCTGGTGACAAACTAGGTTAAACAAAGTTTATAATTTGTATTAAACAAAATAAATTCGAACTAGGCCTAATTAGTAAATTTATAAAACAAAGGAAATTCTTTGGTTATGGAAGTTTTTGGTTAGCTCTTACAGAGTTGAAGCCCTAAGTTATACTGATTCATTGTTTCAGTAGGGTCTGATTGCCTTTGTCGTGCTAGGCCTTTAGTGATTTGTGTTGTGATGTCTGCTTTGCTATCAACATCGGTGATTCCGATAAATAGGCTGTAATCATATGAAAATGTTTCCTTGTTGATTCTCTTGCCTGACCATATGGTTGTTTTTTTACCAGGCCTACACCCAGAGAGGCTAAGGTGTTATAGCATAATGACAAGGATTAATGATAGTCAAGGTGACATTACATGATTTGAGTAGCCTAATCTAGGCCTACTGTTATTAAATTACCTATACTTTTATATTATACCTATACAACCAGTAAAAATATTTATTGTATTTTCCACTGCAGAGAAGATAACTTTTCGAGTATGTATGGAGGTTGGTATATTGCTCCTCCAATTAGACATGCTGTTTTCCGGTGGGGTTATGTGTAGCACAGTCTTAAATTACTCAGAAAGATACATTTGTAAAAATAATAACCAATTGTTGTGTTTTGAATAAAATTACTTTGCTTAAATATTGTATATTTATATCTATCTTGCAAGAAAAATGAAAATGGTAAGTTCCAACCTGAAAATATGGTAGTTTTAGAGGTCGGGGTTAAGTAGGCTAAATATCCGAATCCGAAAATTATCTGATCCGAAACCCTTACTATCCGATCCGTATCCGATCCGAACCTAAACTATCCGAACCAAAACCGATCCGAACTAAAAATTCACTATTCGCACACCTCTAATTCATAGCACTGTTCCCTGGTTGGAATTCGGAGCTTTGGATTGTCCTTGACATTCACAAGAGAGTTCAGGATGTACTGACCATACAAGGTTAGGATACCTAGCTGTCGAAAGAGGGATCTACAATGGTCACGACATCCGCTCAACGTGATCATCTTCACAGCTGACTTCTGTAGAAGTTAAATTCTTTTACTGTTTGGAATACAAAGATTCAAAGCATATCCAATTCAATCAAACTCATACAAAGCTATTTTTATTGTAAACTTATTTTACAGTTTCAAAACACATGTCAAACTGATTTTTAAATTTTTGTGTAATTTGTAATTTAAGTGGTAATTTGTAGGTTTAATTCATCAGAAATTTAGTTACCACGATGCGGTTTTGATATTTTTCTATAATAAAAAAGATAGTTACTTAAATTATTTTCATATTGTTAGAAAATATACTCACAAAGTTCTCTAAACTCAAAATCAAAAGTGGACCAGCGTACTATTTGCTTTAGGTGCTTCCGTAGAAGGTTACCTCTCACTCTCTGTTGCCAGGCTGGCCAATGAGAAGCTGCTGTGGTGTGAGGCGGCAGCAGTGCAGGTGGCTTGTGTGCAGATGTCGGCCCTCAAAACCATCACCACGCTGCTCTCCTGCAGCCAGTACACGGAGCTTCTGCTCGTGCCCAACGTCACATTCACCATGGCCGACAAGAAGGAGGACCAGGTAGGTAGCTGGGGTTGCGTTCTGTCCAAACATGTTGTTTGTCTGGTCTAACTCAGATTGACTGCTTGGGCCTTATTGGCAAATTTACCTGTAAATTAATAAAGTATTTTGCTTAGATAGCACCAAAATAGCGACCTCGCCAATGCCACATCATAACACAACTGTTCTATTTTTACACTAGGGGTTTATTTTATTAAGAAAAGTTAGAACTACAGAGCCTTCTCTGCTTCTTGACTCTAATGTTGTGTAACAACCTTTGGGGGATTGTTGCATTTACATAGGTGTAGTGATTTAAAATGCCCAGGCATTTATAAGTCGGGGCAAATGCCCTGGATAAATGCCCAAAATGTATAAATGCCCAGAAATAAGATACTTTACCAATACTTAACCAGTTCAATACCGAATATTTACAGTAGCAAAATACAGTATACAGTATTGAATTAGTAAAGTAGGCCTGCTAATATTATTGTTATTCCCATAACTGAAACAACATGTATTAATTGATGATCCTGGCTAATGAATCAGTCGGTCTTAGTCCAGTAACAAGGCTACCACAAGGCATCTCACCCATTCTACACTCATTCACTTTTGTTATAAAATAAGTAGGGGTGTGCGAGTAGTGATTTTTTTATTCGAGTCGAGTAGTACCAATTATTTTCGAGTTTCGAGTATTTTCGAGCGAGTATTTGCCATCAGTTGGTAGATTAAAATAGTGTGATGGGATTTGGATACCACTCTAGATTTGATAATCTAAACATGATTTCTAACTAATACATGAGTAGCAATACCAAGTTTTGGCCAGTAAAACCAAACTGGATTATGTATTGACAAACAAAACATGGTTTGACATTCGTTTTCGCCCGATAAAACACGGTCCGGTTGTCATTTGACCAATATCACCTGGTCTAGACATTGCTTATAATCAATATTGATGACGAAATCGTTAGTTACGGTCGATATTAAGTGGCCCGGGTGCCACTTTTGCCGATATTATGTATACCGTCATCATTTACGGCCAAAATTAGGCGGTCCGATCGTCATTTTCGGCCGATTTTTCGTGATGCGTTCGCCTTTTGCGGCCGTTACTACGCGTTTTGGCCGGTCGCAATCGTTAGCGATCGTAAATTTTGGCCGATTTTACGTGATGCGATCGCCTTTTGCGGCCGTTACTACGCGTTTTGGGTGGTCGAAATCGTTAGTGATCGTAATTTTCGGCCGATTTTACTTGAAACGATCGCCTTTTGCGGCCATCACTACGCGTTTTGGCCGGTCGAAATCGTTAGCGATCGTCATTTCCGGCCGATTTTACGCGATGCGATCGCCTTTTACAGCCGTTATTACGCGTTTTGGCCGGTCGCAATCGTTAGCGATCGTCCGGAAATCGGCGGGAAATACTTGCTCGAACTTTGGAGTAGTTTTCAAAACCGGAAAACTTAAGAAGTACATATTTTTTAAATAAATTTACAATTGATGAGTGAATTGAATTTAACACGTACGCTACTGGCGCGCCTTGCTGACAGCTGCTAAAGCAGTGCCGCGCTCCCCTCCCAACTATTGCTTCAGTGTGAGCCCAGCACTCGGCCGGGAACGTTATTATCGTTGCCAGCGTGTAGGTTAGAATGCAAGCTTTAATTTGGTGTAGGTTGGTACTAAAATTTCCCGTAAAATCCCGTCAAATATTCCCGTAGCCAGTAATATTGTCCCGTAGCCAGTCCCTGAAAATACAAAGGGACTGGCTACGGGTCCAGGCAGTGCTGCTACCTGTGGGTGTTTCAGTGAACTACGTCCACTCTCGGGGTAACGCAGCACCATCACCGCCTTTTGCGATTTTTCAGACCGAAATATTTGGCTGCCAATTGCGTTCGCTGATTCGCTGGCGTGCTGGGGCTGCGCCGCACATTGCGAACGCCCGCCAATGGGTTGCAGCAGCGAACGTGTTAACTCTAGAAATAGTCCTTGGATATGAAATTTGAAATATTGAAAAATCAATTAACAGTAGCCTAGAAACCACGTTGTCAGACAGCATTGTTGGAGGAATGCATGGCATTTAGAAGTGAATTTTCTTTACCATCCAACTGTTATTGAGCAAACCTTTTAATCTTATCTTACCAATTCATAACTGTTTAACTATTTATCTTACATTTTATCAGTAAAACATGAGTTTAGTTTCAAAGTACAATCGTAAGAAATTCAAAGCCAGCACGACAATCCCTCTCTGAGAAGGAATTTTGTAACCCTGAGCTTAACAGACTATAATTAAAATTAATCCAAATATCTCAAGTAATAAAACACTCCCCATCATTGTAAATATTTATTGTAAATCCCTTTTTCATATCTCAAGTTTATCGTTACTGTATTTTCAAGCAATAAATCTAGGTTTATCTTTGTACCTTGTTTATAATTTATTCAAAGGTAAAGGCAATACATAAGTTTGTAAAATATTGTAGTGAGTCAATTGCTAGGCTAGATAGGTGCCATTTTAAGAAGACAGTTGCCGTAGCAAATTAAGATCTAAGTAGTAAATTATTAACCCTTTTTACTCTCATTTTTTTACTTGCCTATTCATATCCAGCTGCATTTAAAATCACAGCTGGTCACTTAATTATTATTTTTTTTGTTAAAGCTAACTTTTGTGTTTTTATTTTGATACAGTTGATTGGGAGCCAAAAAAAAAAAATATATGTGCGGGTCAGGCCCGACATGCGACAACATAGCAAAATGTGGTGGGCGGGGCTGCCCTGACATTCAAGTGGAAAGGGTTAGACAGACAGATAGATATTTATTTATTTATTCATTGTACAAGAATCATAGGAGTTATTTATAAGTTAGTTTTTCTCCCTACAACAAAAAAAAAACACAGTCAGAAAGAAGTGTGTATGTGTTTACAAAATGGCCCAACGTCCAACGCCCAACGTGGGGCACCATTTTGTAAACACACACAATTCTCTCCTTTACTCTTTTTGTTGTTGTAGGGGGAGTATAACTAACTTATAAGTAATTTAAATGATTCTTATACAATTAATTAGGGGTGTGCGAGTACTCAAAACTTTGAGTTTTCGGCCGAGTATTTTAAAACTCAAACTCGACTCAAAGTTTTTAAAAATACTCGAAAGTTCGAGCGAGTATTTCCCGCCGATTTCCGGACGATCGCTAACATTGCGACCGGCCAAAACGCGATTAACGACCGCAAAGGGCGATCGCATGTCGTAAAATCGGCCGTAAATGACGACAGAAAACATATTACCGGCCGTAATTAACGATTTTGTTATCTAATATTGATTATAAGCAATGTCTGGACCAGGTGATATTGGCCAAATGACAACCGGACCGTGTTTTATCGGCTGGAAGCGAATGTCAAACGGTGTTTTGTTTGTCAATACGTAATCCAGTTTGATTGAACTGGCCAAAACTTTGTATTGCTACTCGTGTATTAGTTAGAAACCATATTTAGATTATCAAATCTAGGGTGGTATCCAAATCCCATTACACTATTTTAAACTACCAACTGATGGCAAATACTCGCTCGAAAATACTCGAAACTCAAAAATAATTGGCACACTCGACTCGACTTGGTTCAAAAAATCACTACTCGCACACCCCTACAATTAATATATAAATATATATCTGTCTGTCTTTAATAATTTTAATAATAATAATAAATTATTATTATTATTAATTTATTAATTAGATCTTATTTTGCTTCTAGCCTAGCAGCTGACTCACTACAATATTTTACAAACTTATGTATCGTAACAGTGTTTATTGATAACAGATTCAATAGACAATATATTGGTTCATAGCACTGAAAGGGTTAATGTCATATTTAGTTTGTTATAAACTTATTTCTTATTCCACAACTGGGATTTAGTTTTGTGCGTTACACTTTCTAAGAATATCAGTTAAAGATTCTATTATAATCAATATCTGGTTCAAATAGGTTTTGTTGTTTCCAATTAGATTTACTTTTATCTCAATGTCACACTGTTGATATAATCAATATCAAGCGTCTGGTTCAAATAGGTTTTGTTGTTTCCAATTAGATTTACTTTTATCTCAATGTCACACTGTTGATGTAACATGTTGTACCGATGTGCAGGTGTCAGGAGGCACAGACCTGCAAGAGGTGGTGGCTGGTAAGGAGCCCCGGGATCAGGACGAGATTGCTCTCAGAGATGCTCTGCGATACATTATGAGGTAATTTATTGTTAGTGCATCACTCAGTCTTTCTCTTCTCATCCTCTTTGAGATTGGTTCAAATGACTTATGGGCTTAAGTTTTGCGTTTTGTTTTTCCATCATGGCCTACACACATTTAGGGTAAGACAGCTGAATCCGTTTCACCTTTAAAATCCTTACCCCCTTTAGGGTTTCTCCGAACAAAAACACTACCTTGTATATTAAGAAATTGTTGGAGCAAACTGGATTTATTTCCACAGATCATATTTTCTTACAATGGAGAGGTATTTGCTCTGGTAAAACAGTTTTACTAATTACAGAAAAGAGTCAATTGGCAGAGTCAAGTGTCAAGAGTGCAATTACAACAAAATAAAAACTTGGGAAAACAAAATTTAAAATGGGATGAATACTTGCAAATCTTAGCTAGCTAAAAGACTAAATACAGTCTGTTTTCAGATGACTGTACTGCAAAATGTTACAGACTTAAAGACTAAGTTGACTGTCTACTATGCCTTATTCGTCTCCAATATGCAATATGGTATAGAATTTTGGGGCAGTTGCTCTAAAGCTGAATCAATTTTTAAAATACAAAAAAATCTTAAGGATTATGACATTTTCTAGTCCAAGATGCTCATGTAAAATATTATTCAGAGAATTAAAAATATTTAGTTTGCCTTCATTGTATATCTTAAATGCTTTATTACTAATTAAAAGAAATTTAAACTTGTTTATGGATGATAACTATCGACATAATTATTTAACAAGACATCACAATAACTTTCAGCTGCCCATTCATAGACTTACTTCACTGGAAAAGTTACCTCAGTATTTAGGGAAAAACTCTATAGTAAATTACCTAATACTTTAAGGTCAATTGTAGAAATCAATAGGTTCAAAGGAGAAATTACTGCTCTATTACTAAGTAAAACATATTATAGTATTAATGATTATCTAAATGACGTTTTTTTATTGATTTTATGCAAGTTGTGATATATATATTAGCCTAGTTTTAAGATTTATTGTATTTCCTTTTGACGATATCTCCTGTTTCTCCAGCTTTGCTGGTTTATTTAAATTATATATGAAAATAAACTATTGACTATTTCAGGGTATTTCAGGGAATTTGGATGCATCTTAGTTAGAAATTTATTTGATCAAACACCCTTTTGGTGCCAAGCATTATTAATATTTTTTTTAATGCTCAATTTTTTAATGTATTTAATCCAAAAAAGTGGTAGGACAGCCATGAAAGCAAACTGAATTGCCCAAGAACAGAAATCAGAAATAATTTTCAACCCAAGAGGCATAATACGAGGCATGTGTTTAAAGTAACATTTTTTAATTCTGCTGATGCTTCGCTGTGGGATGGCATTCCTGCATCCTGCGCTGTGTATCTGCATCTATAGGCAAGCTTTGGCAATCACTACAGCAAAAATCAATAATGTTTATGATTGTGAGCATTCAAAATGAGTTGTAAAATGTGCTATATGGGTTGCTGTTCCATGGACAATATAACAGCTATATGTTGATTTGCAGTGGGAATGGCTGGGGAGGGGAGTGGAAAGACTGTCGATCAATACAGGGGAAGAGCAGCTGTCCTGCACAATGATACAATTTTTGCAACTTTAGGCCTGCTTGGCAGCCCTTATGTGTTTTCGGATGCTTGGGGCGGATGGTTTGAACACGTTTGGCATTTGATTGACACCTTTACAAAAATTCAAGCGAATAGATGTGCAACTTGTATTACATATAATGCATTCATTAAATTCATTATTTTTTCTTAGTGATTGCCAAATCTAGATATAACCACTGGTCTCGTCACTGAATGAGAGGGATAACAATTTGGGGTTACACATATAAATTCAGCTTTAAAATAAGGGTAATATAATTCAATGATACATCCCTAAGTGGATAAAATAATTTCCACAGTTACTGTCATATTAATTTACAGTCCTATAACCTTTACAATGTTGGCAGATGTCTGGTAGAGAGAGCTGTAGCGTTGTGCGATTTGCCGCAGTTGGCATCACTGGAGGAACTGGAACGTGCGTTCAGCGTCCTGCACAGTGAACACACGCGCACACTTGCACATCACAAACACAGGATAGACACTTTAGAGGCTCGAGTGCGCGAACTGAACAATTCTCGCCCTTCAGGGCATGAAACTAACCAGGTGGGTGATTTTGATGATTTAGTTGCAAAAAGGACTGGTTGGTAAGACATGACCTACATATTCAATATATGGTGAACGTTAAAGAACCTCTTACAAATATTTTTGTTTTCAAAGACCAATGTTGTTGTTTTAAAACAGGGTCTTATGATTATCTCATGTTATTCGGAGTGTTTAGTTGTTCACGTACATTTAGTTTTCGCACCTCACTTGACATGTTATAACAGTCATTTTTAAAAGCAAACTTTCTTGTGGTTCTATGAATTTTCAGTCAGACTTGGAATGACCAATAAGTGATTTAGTTAAATGACTATCATTTTTTCTTCCTGCATAAAAACTTGGAACATTTAACTGTCACGGGCTGCAGCAGTCATCACTGTAACACACAACAGTAAACAATAATAGCTTATTCCTTGTAAGAACCCATTACAAACTATTCATTCAGTATTCCAACAACCCTAACCATGTATCTTTGTTTCTATTCTCTACAGTTTTGATATTTTATAGGTGCCCCGGCAGCAGCATGCAATCCAGAGCCAACCGTACCTTCCCTCTCTATCCCGGATGGCACAGAAGGTGTCCCCGATCATCCCTCCTAAGCTGCTGCCCCTCTCGCTCACCCCTCTGGCGACGCTGGGCACGCCCCCGCTAGAGAAGGCCCCGCCCCCGACTGCCCCACGGAGCAACAGCCTCCACCGTTCCCCCTCCCCGCCTCACCCTCTCATCGCAGCACCCCTACTCGAGATGGGCTTCTCACTCAAGCACGTCCAGAAGGCCATCAATGCCATTGGAGGGAGCACGGACTTGGCTTCCACCACAGTCAACCAGCTGGCTACCTGGATGATTGAGCATCCTTGCATAGAGCCTGATATTATTGAGACGGACAGCCAGGCTAATGTGGAGCAGAACCAGGTAATAGAACTATCCTATTGGTCATTAAACTATGTGTAAGTTATAAATAAAAAGGAAGGTACTTCTTAGTACTTGTGTTATTTCCACTTTTAAATATTGGTGTTAAACATAAATAATCTAACTATAAAAAAGTGCTATCTTGTGTGTTTTGTAGTTCATTTGCTTTGATTGTTGATTGTCCATGAAAGATTAGCAATTCAGTTTCTAACCATAGTGAGTTATAGTTTTAGTCAAGTCAAATAAGATTGTAACACCACATAGCAGTTGGATACTCTGAACATGTTTCAACAGATTGTAAAAATTGTGAGAATGTATTACAATTTGTAATCACTTTTAAATGGATTAGATTGCAAATAAAATATGTATTGTAGGATCTAATTGTAAAATAAAATCTTACGGGAAGTTTGAGCGTACACCTTGTAAATACTTTTCTCATATAATAGACAGTAAAACGTGCATGAAACAATTAAGTAAACCATGTAACTGTAATGATTAATGTTTACAGTTAATTCATTATATATTCAAGTGTAATCTGAACTGTACCATTATTCAAGATCCAGGCTTGATTGCTTTGAAGTACCATTCACCTAATTTGTGGACCTCACATGGGTAGTCTCCGATGAAGTAAGACACCTTCGAGAGGGTCCACATCATTTTGTTGACTTCTGGATGTCTGTGAACTGTAAGATTTATAACCTCTTAACCCGAAAAGTATGTACTAAATTTAGCATATAATGGGGTACAGATAAGTACCTGTATCATCTGAGCACTGAATTTCATAGGTCACCAGTACATCAAAAAGGAGTACTCTTATTGTAAGAACCAGCATTGATCTTTTACTGTGGCAGTGTATCAGTGTTTATCCCTCAAGGAAAGGAAAATTAAGGCTGTAGCACTACAAACGAGATAGATTTGGCTCCAAATTTTTAAATTTCCAGGGAAGTAGGTACGACCCAAGTCGCCTCTACCTGTCAGAGGAAGTGGTGGTGGGTCCGATCCGACGAGGCTGCGGCTCCACCCGGCGACGGGCTTGCTCCGACATCCGCAGCTACTTGGCCGACCGCAGCGACGCGGAGCGAGAAAGAGAGAGGGAGAGGGAAAGAGAGAGGGAGCATGTGAGGGGGGAGGCGGAGCCACTGTATCTGCAGAACACGCAGAGCCTTTTTGAAATAGCCTCCGTCCAAGGATTCCCACTCCTCGGACAGGTGGGTTCAAAGCCAATGAGTGAGGAAATAATGTTCGGTAAATGAACGGAATAGTTTAATGAATTAAATATGCTTTGTTATTTTGTGAATATCCTGTATACTTTTCATATGAATAGGTTATTAATCAGGAAAGTCATTTAAAGAAAATAATTATTGGAATGCAGACTTGTATGTAGAAACAAAAATGTAAGTGTGAAAAGCTGTCTTATTGTACAAAGATATTTTATAGTTCCATAGGATTCAATAACAACTTAAAAGCACTTTATTTTAAAAGGAAGAGTCTCATTTTGCATATCATTATTGAACCTGGGGTTATTTTAAAGAGAATTACATGGATCACCTATCCTATAAATAGTCTTATTCAACAAGCCAGTTCAACGCCATTTGAGTTATATGAAGTTGAATTATACTCCAGAAGAGAGTGAAACTTTCCTAGATGCAACTTATTTTGATTTTACTATCTGAGAGGGTAAAATCTTTTAACATGTGAGATAAGTTAAACTAATGACATTAGCTAACATTGGCTGGGTAGCATAGTGGTTATCGTGCTCACCTCGTTATCCGAGGTTCGCCAGATCGATCCTGATCAAAAGTGGCAAAATTTTGAGAAGATTTGAAACTAGGCCTAGCTGCCATTTGTCATTGGGCTATTATTTAATGATGCTTTCTAAGAACAGGTCGACCTTAGATAGTAACAAGACCAGGGTTTGGACCGTTCCCTATCAAAAAACTTTAAAAAATGCCACTGGCGTAGATAGGAAACAAAATACTATTAAAAAACGTACGGTAGTTAATTGCCAACAAAAATCAAGTCAATATTATTGGACACAGTATAACATCTACGGTTTTACAAATGTTGTTGGAGAACAAAAACCATTTATGTCACCTTTTACATTTTTTGTAATGAAGTAATTTAACCATGTTTTATGTATTACATATACTTGTTCTGTGGTACGATCTTGTCTAATTTGCTTTGTCTTTCAGTAGCTCTCAGGTCATTCTTCACAAAACTGTAAATGATTATAATTATCGTTCGCAGTTTGCAATCGAGCCGAACACGGTGTGCATGCTGTGCCAACAGGCGTCCAATCAGCTGAGTAGCCACATGATAGCAGCTCATCCCGGCTGTGGGGCCTTGTCTGGTGGCAGCTACTGCGGAAACGTTCTCTGTATGTATCTCCATCGGTTGTTATTTAGGCATGATTTAACCTGTTTGGGCAGTTTCAAAAATGCTGTAGAAACACAACTGAATCAGCAAATGAAGGAGGAAATAGCTGGAATGCCTAGTGTGTAAACTAGCATCTAACATTCACCGATGCACTTGCATGGTTGACTTCTGTTTCTGTTTAACTGTCTACATCAATATCATTTGTAGCGAATTTCCCCAAAATGGAAGAAGCTATTACCATAGGTCACCCACGTCTCATCCAACGTGGCCTTCACCACGCACAAATAACCAAAAAGACACCTTCCTCTTAGCCCGAAAAGTATGTACTAAATTCCAGAACTGTATCGTCAGTGGTAAAAGCGTTTGTGAAACGGTCTTGGATATTTTGACTTGGATAATTTATTTTGGGATTTTTGAATGAGTTTATTGTCCGTCAGGTAATAGTTTTATTGCCTGTGTACGTTTTATTGTTGATTTTATGGTATGTGGCTACTTGTCATGATAAGGTTTATTTATTGTAAGTTTCATAATGTAGGGTAATACTTTGGTCTTTGGTTTGTCATGGTAAGACTTAAGCCCGAGACCATGATAACTTTTTGTTTTGAGGTTGATAACTTTTTGTTTTGAGGTCCCCAGATGCCAAAATCACTGTTCGTTCAAATTTATATATATATATGTGTGTGTGTGTGTCCGTGAATGCGATAACTGAGTAAAAACCAATTTCGATGAAATTTGGCTCAAATGTGTAAAGTGACATTCATGACTTTAAGTTTGAAAACCAGAAAAATCGGACTACGGGGAAAGGGGGGGTTTTAAATTTTCCAAAAATAATTTTTTTGCATTTTTCACCCTAAAATTTTGAAAACACTCAATTTTTGTTTTGACCATTTTATAGAGCTTAAAAAAACAAATAATGTAGTATTTTGAATTATTAACCTAGGTTAATAACCTAGATTGCGGAGAAATTCCAAAAATTTGCTCATAAAATCCCCCATGTTAATCTTATGGGAAAAAGGTTTTTAGCTATTCCTCAGTTCATTTTAATGTAAACTTCACATTTCCTTTTACCAATCAGTTCAGCTCTACAAAACAGCCATTTTGGTTTAAATTGTGATTGTGGGGTCTAACCGTTGGAGAGAAGTGCAACACAGTACGTTGTCCAATGTTATCCTTATGGAGATAAGTAAAATTTAAAATCCCGATTATTTATGAATGTTTATTGATGAAACTTGGTATGTGGCTTCATGTAGTACTGGTATATTGATATTTGCATAATTTTTTTTTCCTTCATACTCATCCCTAATTGGATAATTGAACGAAGTGAAAGTATCCTTATACACAACTTTACTGCTTAGACTGGTAAGAGAATCAACTCAACTGGCATGTCTGTGACCACAATAACTCGAGAATGCCTCCACAGTTAAACTTAAAATTTTCTAGAAAAACTTAACAGGTCAAAATCTTGGTCAAGTTCGTTATTCAGATAATTTCGTTCAGTATTAATCAAATTGTCTTAAAACCAAATTTATTTTTTTCTCCATAAGAATAACATTGGAAGCCATTTTAGTGGTATTTGAATCGTTAAAATTTAATGTTTCAACAACAGAGTAACAATAGTTGGTTTACTAGAGTATACTTTGTAATACTGGATATCAAAAGGTTTTTTACCAACAAAAAAACACATAAGAGGGATAAATCAAAGTATATTTTTAAGTTGTGAGCATATTTCTTATTTTATAAAATTATTAAGTGTACGTTATTAAAAAAATATCCATACAGTTAATTTTCCCTTAGTATGCCTACTCTGTGTAAATATCGTCAGTCCGTCAGTCGTCGGAGGCAACGATTGTAACAGTAGAGTGTGGAGGATCGAAAACCTCAAAATAACTTTTCAAAATAGATGACTGTAGATACTGAGATATTAACTTAACTTATAAAATAGTTTGTTTTATTACATTGTCTTAGACAATTATTGGTAATATTGTGATTGTCATGTGTAAAAAGTATACAAAGCCTCAATTTGTCTAGAAATCGTTGATGAAGTTAGTCACAGTAAGCGAACAACCTTAAAATTTATTTTTGTAGGACAATTATTTGCTAGGTTATATTTTCACCAAATTAATAATAAAAATTGCCTACATTACCTAAAATACATTACCAGTAATGTAGTAGGTAACCACAATAAAAGCTATAGATTATTCGAACCAAACAGCCTTTTTCGGAAGGTTATCTTGAATGATTTGACATAGCCTAGGGTTGGATTACAGTAAGAGTAAGCCGACATTAAACTGGTAATACATAACTGTTGTAAAATACTTTAAACACATTACCAGGAATGTTGTAGTGAACCAAAGTAAAAGCTTTAAACTATTCTAACCACACTAAGCCTTTTATACAGGTTATCTGAAATGATTTGACAAATCCTAGGTTTGGATTATACTGAGCTGTTTTCATCATAAACTTGGACCTATGGTTATAAAATGTAGGTCTATACACTTAGGCTACTTGCCATTTTAGAAGTTTCATGTACGGTCTTGGACCAACCCATGTTTATAGAATTTAATTTCATGATAGCCTAGGCTATTGAAACAATATATTGAAATATCATTTTGTAAAATACAATTGTTGTAAAATAATTTAAACACATTTCCAGAAATGTTGTAGCGAACCAAAACAAAAGCTTTAAACTATTCTAACCAAACTAAGCCTTTTGTACAAGTTATCTGAAACGATTTGACATCTCCTAGGTTTGGATTATAGTGAGCTGTTTTCATCATAAACTTGGACCTATGACTATAAAATGTAGGCATATACACTTAGGCTACTTGTCATTTTATAAGCTTCATGTACGGACTTGGGCCAACCCATGTTTATAGCATTTAATTTCATGAATAGCAGGCTATTGAAACAATATATTGAAATCTCATTTTTTCATCTAAATACCTGGGCCTGACGATTTATTGTTAATTCTTAAGGATATTTTGACTTGGCCTATAGAAATTGTTAACATTAGTTCATATAGGAAACTCGCTGTTCTCTTAAAAGTTAAATTAACCACACTGCTAAATCAATCAATCAATCATCTTTATTCAAAATTGTACATGGTACAAGAATAGTGTCATTTCTAATCTAATAAAGAAATTATAATAAATAGTTCACTTCTGTATAGATAATAATAATAATAATAATATAAAATAGTTTAAAATAGTTTAGAGCTGGTGGATCAGTTGTGCCTAATTTTTAAAAACTCTTCAGAAGAGTAAAGAGGAATGCTCAACAAGTAATCTCTTAGCTGTTTTTTAAAATTGATCATATCAACCTCCTCAATGAATTTCCGAGGGAGGTAATAAAGGAACTTGGTACCTAGGAAAACGGTTTTCTTTTTAAAAAACTCTAAATTGTGTTTTTCCACTCTACGATTTGGGCCGGTATTGTAGGAATGAGTGTTATTTTGTAACAATGGGTTAAAAAACTGTTTTACATAGTTAACTGTTTCAAGGATAACCAACCCATAAACAGTCAAAATGCCCAGCTCTGCAAATATTTCCTTCACAAAAACTGTAGCTTTAACTTTAGCATGACTCTAATTGCTCCTTTTTGTTGAATAAGTAATTTGTCCAAATTCTTATTTGATGTTGCCCCATAAATGCCAATTCCATAAGACAAATGAGAATGAATCATAGAAAAATATATTGTTTTTAAAGTTTCCAAACTGCAAAATCGTGAAATTTGTTTTAGAGCAAAGATGCCGGAGGAAATTCTACCGACTACATGAGGGACATGATTATCCCAGCTCAAATTTTCATCAATTATTAGCCCCAAAAATTTTGTGCTTTGAACTTGATCCAGAGAATCTTCATCTATGTAAATGTTAGGTGAAATTTGGTTTTTTGCTTTTTTGGTAGAGAAGGAGATAAATTTTGATTTGCTGGAATTTAAAAGAAGATTTTTGCTGTTAAAAAAGTCTTTGATCATAGCTAATCCCAAAAAAGACAAAACTTCAATCTTTTCCATTGATTGCCCTGAAAAAAGAATGTTTGAGTCATCAGCATATAAACATACAGAGCTGCTTCCCTCTTGCAAGGAAGTAAGAACCATTGGAAGGCCCTTTATGTTAAACAGGAAAAGCAATGGGCCCAGAATGGATCCTTGTGGTGTTAAACACCATGTTTTATTGTTTGTAATTTTGAGCAAAATTTGTTTACATATTTATTGTTAGATTTAGATGCAAAACTATCGAGAATGTGCTCTAATTCAACATATTGCTGTCTATTTGTTATGATTTAAACCATGCAATTTCTTTACCTTTCACCCCAAGATTACTCAAAGTTGTAATCAATTTACTGTGGGATACACTGTCAAAAGCTCGTGACAGATCAAGGAAAACGCCAATCACTTTTTCTCTTTTGTCTACAGCATCAATAATTGATTGAATAAAATCAACACCTGCTGTCACGGTAGATTTTCCTCCTCTAAAACCATGCTGCTCTCTTTCCAATATGTTGTTGATTTCCAAATAATTAGAAAATTGGTTATAGACTACTCTCTAAAATATTTTAGAAAAAACTGGGAGCAAGGAAATGGGACGATAACATGATGAATAAGAATAAGAATAAGAACTTTATTCAGCCAGGAAATATTTCATACAAATACATTGGCACGTCACACACACATTGGTAAACAGTATTAACAAAAGTAATTCACAGTCCACATTCTTGTTGTATATTCATCTACAGAATAAAATGATTCTTTATACAGGAAATAGTTTAGTTTAGTTTTAAAATGCTTATCACT
Source organism: Allygus modestus (assembly GCA_963675035.1). Taxonomy (NCBI): domain Eukaryota; kingdom Metazoa; phylum Arthropoda; class Insecta; order Hemiptera; family Cicadellidae; genus Allygus; species Allygus modestus. The sequence continues at coordinate 71,197,660 of OY776115.1, forward strand.
AAGCAATCTTATATCCAATGGTAACTTGTTGTACAACTTGATAGCCATCAGCAAAGGGCTTTTATCTGTCTTAACTAATCTCACCTTTGGCGTATTTAAATTATTACAAAAACTAGTATTATAACTATGCACATCTCTTCTACAGTTTAGTTGAACAATATTTTTCCTAAGATAAATCAGACATTGTAGCATGTATAAAGAAAACAAAGTTAATATTTTAAACTCTTTGAAAAGATCTCTACAACAATGATACTTATTTACACCTGCAATTACTCTAATAGTCTTTTTTTGCATAATAAACACTTCCTTTGCATGAGGAGAAGATCCCCAAGCAATTAAACCATAACTCAGATGGCAGTGAAAAAGTCCATAATATGCCTGTACAATAGCACCCTGTTCTAATTCACCACATAACCATTTTATAGCAAATATACTTGAGCTGAGTTTGCTTTTTACCAAATTAACATGATGGTGCCAGTTTAGAATAGGATCAAAAGTTAGGCCTAAAAATTTTTGATGCAGGTTTTCATATGGCAATTCAGGAGTTTCTCTAAGGCTAAATACTACAGTTGCTGTCTTATCTTTGTTCAGAATTAAATTATTTGCTGTGAGCCAGTCTTCTATAAAATTTTGATTCACCTTACAGTTTTCTTTAAGTTTACAATAATCTGAGTTCCTAGTGAATACCATGGTATCATCTGCATGTAAAACAACGTCTGCTGGGACATTTACATTTAAGTCATTTATCACTATCAAAAACAATAATGGCCCAAGTACAGAACCTTGTGGGACTCCACAGGTTACAGGTTTTCATTGAGATTCACTTGTCCCTAAAACTACATACTGAGACCTACATTGCAGATAAGACCTGAATAAATCTAGAGCGACACCTTTGATATTATAGTGCTTCAGTTTTTCTAATAGTATTTTATGCGATACTCGATCAAAAGCTTTGCTTAAATCACAGAAAGTTATTGCAGCAAAGTCCTTTTTTTCATAACAATCTAGAACCTTATCAACTAGAGAAATAATTGCTTGAGTTGTAGATAGTCCTTTTCGAAATCCAAATTGTTCTTTGCAAACCAAACCATTGGATTCTAAGTATTGCATTAGTTGATTACCAATAACTATTTCTATTATTTTAGACAGGACTGGTACAATCGCAACAGGCCTGTAGTTTCCTATCTCCTCTTTTTTACCTTTTTTATATATAGGATGCACTTTAGTAATTTTTAGAACATCAGGAAATATCCCCAGCCCTAAACAACCATTAACGAGAACTGTCAGTAGAGATACAAAACTGGTAATGGTTTCCTTAATCAGAGCATTTGTCAGGCCAAAATGATCCTTACTTTTTTTAGGAGCTAGTTGCTGAACCACATCTAAAATATCTCTTTCTGTAACAAACTTAAAACAAAATTCATCAATATGTTCAGGTACAGTCATGTTACTTAAATATAGGTTAAAATCACAGGTACTACTTCCATACGAATTCGGAATGATTGAATCCTTGGCAATATTTATAAAAAAGTCATTAAACTCATCTGGCATAAAAACATTATTTACACTACTATTTACATTACCCTTTTTACTTTTATCCACAATACTCCATAAAGCTTTTGTTTTATTTTTTGCATTATCAATAAAGCTAACATTCGCCTGTGTTTTGCTTCCTTAATTTTACGTCTATACACAATTTTGACTTGCCTATACTCATTTTTTACCCCGCAATAAGGTAGTACGGTCCCCTTTCTTGAACAATGGAATTACTTTCGCAATTTTTAACTTATCGGGGAAAATTCCGGTTATGAGAGAGGAATTAACTATATGAGTAATGGGTTCTAAAATATACGGAAGTGATTTCTGAATAATATCTATAGGGATTTCATCATAGCCAGAGGAAAACTTGTTTTTCATTGAAAGAATTATTTGTTTCATTTCAAGCTGAGAAATTTGCTCAAATCTAAAAACCAAGTTGTTGGAAGAAAGTGTTGACCTATTAAATAAATAGTCATCTAGAATGTTTGGTAAGATCAACTGATCCACAGCTGTTACAAAGAATGTATTTAAGGTGTCACTTACACCTTACATCCTTAGGGTTACTAATAATATTGCCATACTTTTTTACTGTGATATTACTTTTTAAATTTGTCTGATAAAGTCACTGCTTAGCCCAAAATGCTCTGTTTGTTCTAAGATAACGCACCCATGCCAATCCTAACAACAAACCATGCCTGAAATCTTCAATTTATTTTAAAAATAAATAAATTTACGTATTTATACAACATTTACTTTGATAAAAACAAGTGATAAATGTATGTATGTTTTTCTACGGATAAAATGTTAAGTCGGCGGCGGGATCCGAACCTGCGACATTACGCTCCAAGAGCCAGTGCGATACCCCTCAGCTACCGCGATAATAGATTCTTAGAGAAGTGAATAAAACTATAGCTATACTGTATAGACATAAAATCCAGATTCTGGCGGCAGTTAAATGATAACGGAATGTATTCTGATGATGTTACTCAAATCAGATATTGAATTTTTTATGAGACTCGATTTAAGTTTGATCATGTGTTTCAATTATCCTTATACGCGAGGAATGAGCGTACACCTAGTGTTATTCTTATAGAGAATAAGTAAAGTTTTATATCCCCCTTAATTATGATGATAAATTAATAAAACTTGGTATGCAGCTTCAACGTGTTAAGTTATTTTGATAATTGCATAAAAACACAAACATTGTGTTCCTTGTTCCTTGTAGCAGCAAACCTGCGTACTCAGCCCTAATGTTATTCTTATGGAGAATGAATAAAATCCTATAGATCACTTATTTATTCATGTATTTTTATGAAAATTGGTAAGTGGCTTTATGTGGTAGAGAAACATATGTATGCATTGGAAATTTGTTGAGTACGCAGGTTTACTGCAACGGGGGTTTTACAAATGTTGCTAGAGAACAAAATCCAAACTTCTCAAAGTCACTTGGGCTCCCTGGGAATTGAATCCATGACGACTTGTACTACAATTTAAGATGCTTCCTGCTAGCAAGGGCTGTAAAACTGTTAGGGAATTTTAAAAACCTTATAATTTCAAAGAAGTATTTTTATTGAACTTGAAGAGCCAAACTCGTTTGGGTGTTTTTATTTATTGAATATTGAAATTTGTACTTAACAGTTTTTCAGTACAATTATTTAATGAGGTCTGTGTTCTGAAATAATTATGTATAAATGTATAATCTTAGCTTGTTAACCAGATTGTAACATGGTTTGATGTTTAGATCATGTAACTTTTATCTGTAAGAATCAGGATCAATCCTAGCTCAGCACGATTGAGCTCTATTCACGAAACAATATAGGGCCTCTGAAACTAGGTAAACTACATAGTTATTCTCTTTTTTGGAGCTCTCTTTTTGCTAAAAGCTTATGTTATAATTTAACCATCCAAAAGCTTGATGTCTTCTCCAAAAGTTTCAACTGGTTTAATAAAGAAATATAAAAAATGCATTTCCTAAAGCTGTAAGACCTTGGCACAATCTATTTGCTCAGTAGCAGACATTATACTCGATTCCACTTTCACAGTGCAGGACAAGAGATAGCCATGCCACTATCTGACTGTGTACGTTACGTGTGTTGTCATCAACGCTGGTTGCATCAACTGTTCTCGCTACCCGTGTGAAGGTTGGTTATTGCTTTCAGCATAGCTCTCGAACTGCCATTTGAAATACATGGCTTATGGGCACTTCGTGATGCATGGTGAATGTCTAATTGAGTACAGGAGATAAAATTTATATTCAAACGTTTTAAATAAATCGAATACAACTTTATATTAGTTTATTTTTCTCAAAATATGTCTGAACAGTAATTTTAGTGTCTGTCAAAACCATTTATAAACACTAATGATATTTAATTCCTCGCAGTTACACTTAAAACAGCTGTTTTTCCTTTTCTAGTTTGATATAAAGGTACATTTATTAGTTGACTGATCAAGTTGCTTACTGGCTGATAACATATGACTGTTGCAGCCAACAAGTACCTGTTGTGTATCGAGTGCCAGACAGAGTATAAGAAACCAATCTGCAAGCCAGAGACATGCCAGAATATGCAGCCGTGGGCTGACTTCCTCACCCCGACTTCCAGCTACAGCCAGGGTGAGGGTTGTTATCATATTAATATAAAAATGGGATGGTGTGTGTGTGTCTGTCTGCTTTTTGTTCCTCAATCACTCAAAACCTACTAAACTGATTGGCGTGAAAATTTATAGGAATTTTCCTTATGTACCAAATAAACACAGGCCTATTTTCGTTTTGAAAAACCTATAGGGCTTTGCCCCATAGGACTTCCAAGTTCCCATGAAATTCTTATGGACATTAATTTTTGTTTGAGCTGATGAAAATTCAAACAGCTGATCTTGATTCGAACTAGTTCCACGGGCTAACCACAGAATGCAGCACACATAACTGCTTAGTTTTCTACTCTGAATTTTTTTCTCCGTTGCGAAGCACAGGATTACCAGCTAGTAAATATATATAATAGGCTGAACAGACCGACATGCCAACATATCACTGGAGATTTCAGTCAGTCTTACAAATCAGATAAAGAACTGTATAAAGCCATTAAACATGTAAAAGTCAAGATTAATAGGGCCAGGTTAAAGTAAAGTTAAAATAGGCCTTAACCATCAAATGTTACATTTAGAGGTGTGCGGATATCCGAAAAGCCAGTTCGGTTTTGGATCGGATCGGGTATCGGTTTCGGTACGTATCAATGCATCAATACGATATTTGTGTAGATTCGTGATGTATTGTATCGCGATACTCAGCGGATCGTACATCATTCTAGCAAACAAAGAATGAATACGGTCTACAAAGAGAAATGCGCGATAGCGAACATTTTTATGTAAACATTCGCAAATTTATACAACATTTCAACTTGATGTCGATTCAAGATTCACGGGATAGATGCAGGCACCGAGACAACAGTAGTGGATTACTGACAAATAAGTCGATAATTTACTGTCGGTAGTCAGTATCCGATAGTATCAACATCTCACGATTCAATGAGCAAGCTCCCACAGAGTAAGTTGTAATTCCAAAGTTGCATTATGCAAACAGAACTGTTAGTGTATGACATTTAAAACTGCTGCTACTGATATTTGTTTCCAATTCAATACCTTTAAAATACTGAGTAAAATATTGCTGACTTGCGCAAAACAAATTAGGCTACATAGCTTTCTCTACGGGGAAGATTCCTGGTATGATCAATGAGCTTAATCCATTTAGAGCTCTTATAGTCCAAGAAAAGACTTCACTTCTTTTACTCGTTGTGTATTACGATTACGACGACGCGAAGCAGCGACGACCGACGACGGATTCGAGAAATTCAATTCTTAGTTATCTATCATTTATTTACACAGGTTTCATCGTTATTATTTGATTTTGTTAAATTAATTTATTTAAAATGGAACCGAAAAAGAATAGCATTATATGGAAATTCTTTAAAAAGAACGAAGCCGATAGTGAAGTTGCAAGCTTTTTTAAGGTTATATTGTATGTTTACATTCCGGTGACAAACCAAACAAAGTTTCTATTTTTTTATAAAACCCAAAAATTCAAACTAGTTAGTAAATTTATAAAACAAAGGAAATTCTTTGGTCATGGATGTTTTTGGTTAACTCGTACAGAGAAGGCCTACTGAGTCGTTGTTTCATTGCCTAAGTCGTACTAGGCCTAATAGTATGTTGTAATGTTTGCTACTTTTAAACATCAGTGATTCCGGTCTTGTAATAAATAACCAGGCTGTCATCATATTAAAACGTTTCCTTGTTTTGTCTCTTGTCTGATCATATGTAAATGTTTGTTTTTTTTACTACATCCAGATAGACGAAGGAGTTATATCATAATGACAAGGATGATAGTTATGGGGACATTAAATGATTGAAGTTGAGTAGCCTAATCTAGGCCTACTTTTATTAAATTATATAACTTTAACAAAATTATTATTTTTTAACTTGTAATTTTTTGTTACCACTAAAGCCAAGTAAGTTTTTTTATTTGACCTTTATTACCAAGTTTTACAATCACAGTTTGGAAGTTGTAATATTGCCAAAAACATGATTAAATTTAGTTTATTCATAAACATTTGATTCTTTTATCATCCAGTCTCCAAAATAAATAATATAATGTTATTTGTTTACAACCAGTTAAATTATTTATATTAGCCTATACCAGTTTATTTGTTATAAGACTATTTAAATTAGAGTAAGAACTAGTGATGGTCAAAACCAGAAATTTCGAATCTCGAAACCGAAACCGAAACTTACAAAATCGAATCTCGAATCTCGAAACTCAAATCGTGAAACCCTATTTACTTGCCTGGGTATGGTTATGAAAAATAAATCCAGAAAAATTAATTAAAACTAATTATATATTTTGGTTAGAGTTGTTCTTTCAGAAATAAAAAATCAATAATCCAAAAAAGGTGAAGGTAGACGACCGATGACAGTAGGCTTTTGACCTTTGCATTATTGATCGAAACACGGGCATGATTTCTGTTAAAAAAAAACAACAATAAAGACACAAAAAATCTCAGCAGTTTTGAGTTTTGATTCTCGAAACTCACCGATCGAATCTCGAAACCGAAACTTTTCCAAAGTTTTGGTGGTTTTGAGATTCAAGTTTTGGTTTTGACACATCACTAGTAAGAACAATAGCTATTCAAATAAAACATCATAGACAGTGGTTTTTATTCACTGATTTTAATAACAAATGTAATGTTGCCAAATTATAAAAGTTTAGTTCATGCTAATCCAGTGAACATATTTCTTGTATTTTTCACTGTAGAGAAGATAGTATTCTTGAGTATGTACAGAGATTGGTATATTGCTCCTCCAATTAGACATGCTGTTTTCTAGTGAGGTCACATACATGTGTAGTCTTCAATTACTCAGAAAGATACAGTGTAAAATAATAACCACTTGTTATGTACCTATTGAATAAAATTACCTAGCTGAAATATTGTATGTTCATATCTCGCAAGGGAAATGAAAATGTTAAGTTCCGACTTGAAAATATGAAAATTCTTAGAGATCGATGTATCGTGGTTCATTGCTTCATGGTTGGGAAATGAGGACGCATATAGAATCGTTTAAAACAATTTTCGGGGAAGCCACTCCCATTCGTCCCCAACTCCAAAATAAAGGCACTTTATTGGAAAAGGGATAAGGTTAGGTAGTTTTTTTTATAGATGTAAATAACTTATTTAAGGAATAATTTGACACACATTACAATGCGGTAATTTAAATAGAGTTTTATATGTGGGTGTGTGAGGCACTGGGTCCGGTAGGTTCCTGGTCAGATGAGTAACAGCATTCATTTATTGGGTGGGGTGAAATTGGTTTGTAGAGGGGAAAAATAAGACACTAACTGTTTTAACTCTGCTACCTCCTCTTATTGAAGGACTGATGAGTATCGAATGAACTCATTTTGTACATTCACACAAAAACAGTTAGCTGTGCCCTATCTTTGAACCCCTAGAAAAATGTTCAAGCCTTGTGCTTTTTCCCACAAACCTAATCTTTTCTTATTTTACAATTCAACTATTTTTCATTCATTTGAGGAAGCCTACATTCTTGATAGGTTCATTTGGTTTTGCTATGCTCCCAGTAATCGTACATTGACTTTCTGAATGGGCAATCGCACAGGCAAAGCTGTGAACACCATAGTATCCTGAATGGAGTAGACATCAAGCTGTGCTTTTTTAACTGTCTGTTCCTCATTTCAACGTGTTCTGTGCAGAGACGAGCCTTGTGTGGGAGGAGCCAGCTGACGTACCGTCGCTGGAAGCTCTGTACCACAATTTTGCATCTCCTCCCGTCACGTCGTTCATGAACGTGAGCGTCAGTCGTGCAGCTGATCCTCTAGGCAGTTCTGCGGTCCCAGTGGTCACCGACTCTTCTAAGCAGACTAGTCAGTATATAGTACAGTCAACTACCAATTATCCGGGAGCGGGTTAATCGGGTTCAGTTTAACCAGGGTCACGAAAGGTTTATTATTATTATTTTTATTTATCCCCTTCTAAACATAAATATAGCAATAATAAAAATTTAGTTTGCTAAATTATCTCCAGAATGGTATTTAATTTACTTTGTTTATCAGAATAAATACTATACAAACAATTTAGTAAACACAACATAATCTGAGAATCTGTAATCTCGCTAATGAGCCGTGGGCGCATGTTGGGGAGCTATGACCTTGACACTGCTCTAGACTCTGCACCTGGCTAGGTAGAGCGACGGACGGTCGGACGTGGTCATCTAAAAATAGAAACATCACCCTTCCCGCTGTTCACCCTCAGCGACGGACGGACGGACGGTCGGACACGAACGTCTAAAAATAGAAACATCTCAAAACAATCACCCTTCCCGCCATTGTTCATCCTCATGGGGTTTTTCCCCCAGTGCGGAATTAATTAGCATACTGTTCGGTGTAGTTTAGAGAGTTTGGCGCTTAAAGATTTTTAACCTATTAAATATCATTCGGCGTTTTGAATAGTATTTACTGCTATCAACCATTGCTAGTATTAACGATTATTATCTTGATTGTTTGTAGATGTTATCACAATTTAAATATTTTTTTAAGTATTTAATATGCATAAATATATCTTAAATTACATTAAAACACAATATTGTAGTATACAAATATTGATAAACCTTTATTATATTCGTAATATTCAATTTATTGAATCCCTTTGTTTTAACCATGGTTTTGGGTTATCCGTGACCCTTCAACCGGTCATTACCCTGGATAATTGGGAGTTGACTGTATATAGATTCATAAGTGTAACTGTTACATAGTTATGTATTTAGTTAAACTATGTTGTTCTCAATGTAAAAAGCTGCTAACTAAGTTCCATTTCACACTGTGATGATTTGAGGTTTGACCTGAAAGGTCATTATCAAACCCCGATGTCAAACTTTCAGAAACGTGGACCTTCACTCTTGACCTTCAGAACCTGAAAGGATTTGAAATGTATACACCTCCCAACCTTATGGTTGAGTTAAAAATTATGTAAGTTGAAAATATACTTAGTTTTGTTCTCTAAAGACTCGTGAGGTATTCAGGAGGGTTGAACAGTAATATATTACAAAGGCTACTAATTTGTATTATAACTTTCCAGACGACAGAAGATAACATGATAGTGTTAGGTTTAAGAGTTTATATTTTGTATGTTTTCAAATTCTCCTTTTTAGGGTGGTTACTCTACTTACTTTTTAATTTCCTAAACAGATTAATCATAAAATATGTGTTAACACTTTCTCTGTGTTGATGTGTTTAAACATAAAAATTTCATATGTTTCAATGTTGAGCAATGTTCCGATTCGAGGACACCCGCAGCGAATGTGTTAAGATAGTGGCATTGGTATTAGGAGTGGTTTATATGATGTACAGCATGGGAAATCAAAGGTTTCAGTGGCCTTTGTCTATTTGGAAGAAAGGAAATAAAGATAAAAAAGATTGGATTTTGAATTAGGACTCAGATCTTAAGTAAAAGGTCAAAGGACTATCAACAACTGTAACTGTAGTATAAATATTAAAATAAATTTACTCAATCTCAGAGTTTTGAAACGTTGTATGCAATATAAATTTTAGAGTTTTTAGGTTGTCCATGAAATTTCAGAACCTAAAACTCTTGCCCTTGATCTAATCCGATAATATTCCAGGTTTATTCTTAATTTATGTATTTTATTTATAATGAGAGACATACACAGATGTTGTGAGTGGTGGGGTGGAAGTCCGAGCCGTAGGCTGGTCGCTGGCAGAGCAGGCCTGTTCTCTGAGGCTGCCACAGGAGCGCATCACGGCTCTACAGCGGGTGGCTCTGGCAGCGCAAGTCACCACGGCACGGACTGTAGTGATGGGTGTCCTGTCACTGCTGGCTGCCAGGTAATGTGAATCTTGAAGATGTGTTTGTAACAAATAATATTGCTAGAGTTTCATAAAATGATATTCGAAAGTAAGGAAATGATAGCAATTTTCCAGAAACTTAAAAATATCCTTCAAGTATCGTTCCTACTTTATCAGTTGTTTATATTGTTGTCGTAATACTTGTGTCTCAATTAAATTTGTGTACATTATAGCAGTTTTAAGTTGCAGAAGCATTGGAATTTCTGTTGGAATAGAATAATAGTACAAAAAACCTGCATACTCACCGAATTTCAAATGGTACTTCACTACCTCATGAAGCCACTTACAAACTTTCATCAAAGCATACTCATAAACAATCGAGATATGACTTTTTATTTATTCTCCTTAAGAAAAACTTACGACTGAGTATGCAGATGTTCTGCATCAAGTACCACAAAAATCTGATTTCCACTGAATCGGATCACCATTAGGTAAAGTAACATACCAAGTTTTACCAGTTTATGTTCATAAACAAGCAAGATATCACAAGTTTCATATTCTCCATAAGAATAACATTATAGCTGCTGAGTATGCAGGTTCGCTGCCATGGGGACCACACAAATTTTTTTTTATGGAAATATTAGTAAACCCAAACCATATGAAGCCACATACCAAGTTTCATTAATTTATGTTCATTAATAAGCAAAATATACAATTTTACTTATTCTCCATAAGATTAACATTGGACAACGTACTAGGTTTAGCACTTTATCTCGGTAACCAATTGACGTAGAGCAATGATCAAAATACCAAATTGTTTGTTTTTTTAGCTGAATTTAATTGTGTAAACCAAAATTTGGGATTAAAAGGAATTATTGTAAAAAGTTCAAAAACCCCATTTTTGGAGTACATTTTGTGTAAGAAAGAAAGTAGGGGGTCAAAGCTAATTACTTATATAGATTTTTCAAGTTTTAATGTAGATGATTAGGGATATGTCGGTTCTTAAAGTCGGTTGTCGGTTTTACCGGTTAAAAAAAATAACTAAAACGAGAACCAATGGTCAAATGTAGGTTTAGGTTTTTCACTGTCAGTAAGTGCTCTTATTGGAAATAAGCATTATAATGTTGTACGAATATTGAATGACAAGCTAAACAATGTTTAACAAAATAACTAGTTGAAATAAGACTCCTCCCGACAGCTAATCACTTCCATTCCAGTCTCAAAATAACTCTCAACTGAAAATATAATTGACAGGAGTATTTATGGATGTACGAGAATGAAGAAAACAGTAGGGATGTGCGAGTACTCGAAATTTCGAGTTCGAGCCGAGTTCGGCTCTGAAACTCGAGGTTTTACTGAAACTCGGAAGGTTTCGAGCGAGTTTACTCCCGCCGGATTTTAGTGTTTTATTAATAAATAAGTTGTGGCTTATAAATTTGTGTTAGCCTACTCTTTACACCAAAATGGAGGATTTACCAGGACCTTCAGACTGAGTTGTATGAACACTGCCTGTATAGTCCAATTTTAGGTTAATCTAACCTTGTAATTTGTTAAAGTAAAATATCAAAAACAAATCTGTAATGAAATATAATAGATAAGCATAAGAAGTTTGTGCTTGTTTTTTGTTCCATAATAATTGAAATTGAGTCAATCCATTAATTTTAGGCTCAACTATTGTCCTTTGGCATTGAGCTGTTTTTTAAAGACAAGTGATTTGTTTTGGCCTTGTTTAAGTTTGATTTGCCAGGTACTTTCAAACACAGTATCTTCATGTTTTTACTAACTGATTGTTCGTATTAAGACTATTAGTGTTAAAATTAATGCTAAGATATGTTAGTAAATATATGTTGTGTGGTAAGTAAGTAAGTTAATGTTTGACCATGTAATAGGCCTTTTAAATATTAAAATAAAGTGTATTTTAACTTATAGGCCTAAATGTAATTTTATTTTCTCCATTCGTAGAAAGATGTAGCTTAGGCCTAAACATAATGTACAAAACATAGGATAAATAAAAAAGAGGAAATAAAATAAAAAACTGAGATTATTTAAATTTTTAATGAAACTGTTAATTAATACCATATAGGTTATAACAACCTTAATACTAGGGGTGTGCGAATAGTGATTTCTGGCTCCAGCCAATACGAGCCGAGCTTTTTTTCAAAGTTCTTGAGCTTCGAGCTTTCTCGAGCCAAGCTTTTTTGATGGTAATTTTCTCTAGGAATGTGCAATATACCAGTAGTGATTTTCTGACTCGAGCCATGCCAGGTAGAATTTTTTCAAAGTTCTCGAGCTTTGGGCATATTTGATTAGGCCTATATATATTCTTTATTTATATTATGTTTAAAAGAATAAACATTTTATCCATTATGGTAATTAAAATAATTTATAACTTTCAATATTTGTCATCTTTCATTCACTTCTTCTAGATTCATTATTCCTACTTTAAATAAATAAAGGCCTAGTGGGAAAATAACGAAATAAGTACGGTAGGCTTCTAAAAAGGAAGATTTATTGAGACCACTTGTTGATAGTAACGAACAATTTGTCTTACAATATAAAGTAGGTAGCCTACATAGATAACAAATAACGTAAAGAAAGAGAACTAAAAATGTTTAACTAGACTGATGAGCCCACAGGTTAACTAATGCTGATATTACTGTATTTATTAATAGCCATAATACTAATAATTGACTATGTGTCAATATGTACACTCCATGTAACTAAAGACTTAGGCCCTAGCCTTGGCAATTGCCAAAACCCAGTAGCCTATCTCTCAATCAACTGTTTGTAAATAGTAAATTTCAGGTTATTCTTTTATAAATATAAGATAGTTAAACCATTCTTTATAACTTGTTGTACTCACAGGAATAAGTTAATAATCGTAGGCCTAGCTTATGTTCTATCTAACCTATTACCTAACAGACTTAATCTATTATATCTGCTTCTGAAACAGAAGGATTCAGAAGCAGAAGGTGGAAGAGGATTGTCAATGCACTCTTCTTCCATCACAACTTAACAATTTGATAGCATACAATTACAAAAGGATCTGATTACTACTTCTACTGATGTTTATTCATAAATTAAAACAATCCCGCGGAGTTAACAATATTATTTTAATTGCATAGCTGTAGGGTAGCATAATAAAACACTGCGCCATGTTGATTGCGTCTTGCTCTTGGTTAGGGCCTTCGGCGTACATAGAATATAATCAACCTTTAAAATAATATGACCACCGGTATTATAAACATGCGTAACCATTCAGAATTTTTATAAAATCCTCAGACTTTGTGAACCTCGCAATTCGTCAATTTTTTAACTATCCAATTTTTGGAGAGTACTAATTTGTCTGCACATTATAACGTCGTCATGTTTATTAGGTGTTTGTCACCCAAGATGAGTGGAGTAAGGGTGAACCCTTGTCCCTAGCTGTTGGTCACGTTAAATCATTATTACATCATAATAACCATCTTGACTCAACGTCTTAAGGCATTTCCCAAAGTGGGTATGCGAACAGTGTTTCTATACATAACTTCAGACTCCAGGGAATATAATTATTGTGTAATGTACGAAGTTGTAAGTTGTAGAAAAGACTGTACCGATGCAACAATTAGACAAAGTGTTTTAATGGATTTTAGTTTTCCCTGTGGTACTTTTTCTGGAGCAGTACGGTTGTTGTATTAATTATTATTAACCGTGAAATATTGCACAACTCAACTAGGCAACAGCAACACTGCACTGCGAACTGTCAGTGTTACCACTTTTAGGGTAATTACCCTATTTTAGGGTAATTTTACTGGTCTTACGGCAATTTTAGTGAAAAATCTAGAGCCCCTTATAATTTAAATTTCGATGTTTTGGCAATGTAAAATGTTTTTTCCAGGAATTAAAACATTTACATTAAGTGCTGGGTAAATTAAAAGTACTATAAAAGAGATATAACTAGCATGTACATTGTATATCCTATTGAGTATTAGACTACAGATGCATGTAATCACAAAGGACACAAAGTTTAATTTTCAAACAGATAAAATTTAGGCACATTATGTTATGTGTCCAAAATTGGGCACATCATATAATATAGAATACCCTAAACAGTAAAAATATATCGGGTTAATTTGGTTAAATATAGGTTTGTTAGATTTACAGCGCTGTTGTAGAAAATATGTTTACTGAAGATTGTCTCGATTTTGACACATATTTGTATGAAGGAGCTAAATTGTATTTTATGCCTGTGAAATCCCCATAGTGAGCCCATATGGGTGAGCCAGGTGAGCGCACATACAAACATTACAACAAGGCATAACATGTGTAAATTTGAATGATGTGGTGTTGTATTGCAATTAAATCTATTGATCTAATCAATTAGTAATAAGATGACAAACATTATTATTTAGAAAAAATAACATTAACAAATTTGTACAACTGAAAAAGTTTATAAAAAACAATAAAGTACTAAGTACTCCCAGGCTCAACAACTGTTAATAATTTTTATCAGCAAGTTTCTATTATCAGCAATACCAGCACATTAAGTATAGCGCTGAATAAACATATTACAACAGATTATTTATTTGAATTTGTTAGTACATATTTCGTTTTATGTGTGATATAGTACCAAAGACAAGTAATAAATGCTATGTTATCTTACTTTGTATGCCTTAATCATGTTTTAAAACCAATCTCGAGTGTATTTTGAGCTTTTATAGAAGAAAATTAACTCTTACGGTAATTTTAGGGTAATTTACAAAAAGTTTAGGGTAATTTCACCACATGTTTAGGGTAAAATTTCATCTACTTGGTGGCAACACTGGATGTGATTGAGCGTAGAGAAAGTAGCTCCATTGCGTTGGTTAATCACTGATCAGGTCAGCAGTTTAAAATATTACAGTACTTTAATGTTTGGTTAATTATTTTACAAAGGACCGAAAGCATTATATTTGCATTATATTATATAAGGGACTGCAGAATTGTATTTGTTATGGAATGGAGCTCTACCGACGCAAACTACGAGAACTCTAATACTGATTCTGGAAAGTTGTTTTTAAATTGACTTTTGTAGACAACTATTTTCACTGGTCGGCGTTTTAAATATTCGGCTTGAACTTCGAACCATTTTGCAAATCTCGATCCGAGCCGAATACTGCAATATTCGGCTCGAAAAAGCTCAAAGTTCAAATACTCGCACACCCCTACTTAATACCAAAAGATAAAAGTATTTGACCTTCATGGCAAAATGTCATGCAATAACTTTGGTATGATTTATTTTCAGACAAATGTACTTATCTTTTTCCAATGAAGCAGGAATCCATTTATTTTACTTACTATTGTTATTTTTAGGGCATAGTGACTAGAAAAGTATATTTTAATAACAACATTTATAAATGGAACCCTATACACTGTTTTAATCGAATTCAACTCGACCTATGTGTTTTTTTATTCGTATACTCGACTCGAACTCGAGATTTGAATCTTTTGCCATTTACTCGACTCGAACTCGACTCGACTCGACTCGACTTAAAAAACCTGTACTCGCACATCTCTAGAAAAACAGATAAGTAAACAAAGGTAATAGTGGCCCGAACCGCTGAGCGACCCTATACATTTTTTATCCCATTCTTAATGGCTAGTCTATTGTTCGGTTTCCGGCCCGAGGGTCCCGGTAATTTATTCAAGAGATAATAGTTCCTAGTCCAAAATGCTAAAACCGAAACTAATTGTCGTACAAAGACAAATGACGGCTCATTTTTTCGTCTGATTATCACAAATGAAATAAAATGTCAATCAAAGTTGTGTGACTTTCCGTTCAAGAGATATGGATAATACAATCACTGTTTATCAGTTTTATTATTTTCCCGAATATTCAAACTTTTCTATTTTGATTTCTTCTTTCCCGTCATTTTATTTATTTCTATTCAAATTCTCCACTTTCCCAAATTTTTCAACTGCTACTAGATATCTTAAAATTTATTGTTATTCAATTTAAACAAAAAACAATCTAAAGTTACCGTATATTTAAAATCGATGATCAACAATCAATAATTTTTTTTACAAATTTTCCTTTCTAGTTTATATACAAAATTTAAAATCCCAAATTTAACATTAGAAATGAATTTTTATCAGTCATGAATAGTAAACATCCAAGTGATTGTTTTATAACACAACAAACCAATTTCAAAAAATATCATGGGAGATTTATGTAACTTAAAGCACAACAATTATATGAAAAATAAACATGCAATTCAACTTATGTTTTTATTTTATTATTTACTTTTTTTGAAAGTTTATTTTATTTTATTAATGACAAATAATCAACAACCGATTGTTTCTAATTTATTAAATAAAAATCATTTACTGACTAACTTATTGTCTTTAAATAATTTATTACTTTGTTATTTGTTATTATAGTAATCGATGGAATCGGAATTGAGAATCGATTTGTAAGAATCGGAACCGGAATCAGAATTTTAAAAAATTGGAATCGACTTATCCCAAGTTTTAAGCCTAGGTGATTAATTAATTTTGTAATGACCCATAATATTTAATAGGGGTGTGCGAGTATTCGAACTTCGAGCTTTTTCAAGCTGAATATTGCAGTATTCGGATCGGCTCGAGATTTCCAAAAAGGTTCAAGTTTCAAGTACAAACTTGATACATGCATGATGATTAATAAGACCTATTTTGGTATGGAGAATCCAATTTATACTTTATACCATTTCAAAGTGGCGGCCATGTTTCGTTTTCAAAGCTTAATATTTTAAAAACTGTAATATTTATGAAAAAACTGTAAGAATCAAAAAAGTTGTGTCATTGTGTCCTAAAAATAATAATATGAAGATTTTTAACTATACGATTTTAAATATCTGAGAAATTGTAATTTTTAAAAGTTACAGTAAAACGTGATGTTTTAGTCCATAAATAGCAAAAAAGCAGGTTTTAACTTGTACAAATTAGAATTTTACAGTTCCTTAAAATCATATAGTTAAAATCATCATATTATTTTTAGGACAAAATGGTACAACTTTTATGATTCTTACAGTTTTTTCATAAATATTACGGTTTTTAAGACATCAAGTTTTGAAAACAAAACATGGCCGCCATTTTTAAATGGTACAAAGAAGAAATTTGATACTCCATCCCAAAATAGATCTTATTAGTCAAGTTTGAACTTGATATTTAGGTTCGTAAGATATGTTAAATCATGTAAAAATCACACACAGATAGATAGACGTAAAACGATAGTTTTTAGGACATATGTTCATATAAACTTTGTTTCTTATTTTGATGGGTACAATCACGTCCTGAATTTTTGGAACACCTTTTACGAACACCCTGTATATATATATATATATATATATATATATATATATATATATATATATATTATTAGATTGAAAACAAAACTTCCATAGTACTCTTTTTTTAAATTTTTATTTCACAACTCGTTTTGGCTATAATGCCATTTTCAAAGTGTATAAAAAATATAACCTTAAAATAAAATAATAAAATACATATATATGAATTTGAACGAATGGTGTGTTTGGCATCTGGGGGCCTCAACACTAAAGGTTATCATGGTCCCGTGCCTAGGTCTTACCATGCCGACTACGGTAATAGCTTCTTCCCAATAGGGGAAATTCGCTAATTCCCTATAGTGGAAATTCGCTAAAATAGTGAGTGTAGTTGAAAAACCTAGATTGTTAGGAAAATAAATCTTTAGACGTGATATAACATTATTGCTTGCAACTGTCATTTTAAATCTTGTGGGTTGCGCTATACTCGCTTGAAAATATTTTGTAAGGTTTCTTTTATACATACGTTATACATTACTTGCTAAAATCTCAACTTTTATTGCAGACTGACCTGACCTCATACTCATCCAACTCTGTGTTTAGTGGGTCAACTTGCTGCCTCTCGTCTGGGCTGGCCGGCATCGGACTGTCTGACGTGCGTAAGATCATCCACCTGATGGGCCTAGTGGGCAGCGGTCGTGTGGACGCCATTAGTGCCAACTCTCCCCCCACGCAGGCTCTATCGTGTTTGACAGCCTGCCTCACTGCCATCGCACACAACGACCCCACTGCCTCTCGCCGAGTCCTGCTCATGTGTGCTCAGGTTTGCCATTAATGATTTCAGCATTTTGTTTTCCAACGCTCCCATTATGTAGACTAAAGACATTGACTCCAACAGTAAAGGTGATTGACCCTTTTTTGTGAATTTGCAGTATTTCACTTTAATAGTATGTTTCATTAATATTGCCGAATGTGATCTTTTCCAACCCGAAGCCGAGCGCATCAAGTCAATCAAGTACCGAAATAACACTTTAGGTACGAGTTAGAACAATACTTTTAACCACACTGAAAATAATAATAATAATGAAACATCTTTTTCAAACATTTTATCAGGTTTGCTGAGTAATATTTCTAACACAATGACAACAATAGTGTTTTCATCACACTGCACCGAAAGTAGCTGATTTCGAATGCATTCAGGAACAGGTGATTTTGAATGTACACATTGCATTTTCATTAGCACTGCTACTAACACTACTGGTGTCAGAATTCATAACTAACAACAGTACAGGAACAATGTTCAGCTGTTTTACCAGCACTAGAGTGGGAAAGTATCACTTTCGGTATTCACAGCTGATACCGAAAATTGCTACATTTGGTACAGTGTCATGGAAAATAATATACAACGTACATCAGTATAAGAAATTAAATAGTTCATAAATTCACAAGGTAAAAGTTTCTCCACAGGACCTGCTGAAGGTCGCAGCCACAGGTATACCAGAGGGAGGAGCTCCATCGAGCTTCTCTGTCACCCAAGCTCTGGTCGCCCTTCTTGCCTCCAATGGTGGCTTCTCCCTCACTAGTGCACAAAATGGTGAGTTCGATATCCTGTTAACAATACAAATTCAAATCCCACCCAGGAATCCTCTTAACAGAATAGTTTTAATTGTTAATTAATTAACTAGAACTTTAACATTGGTTGGTATGTTAATTTTAACTAGGGGTGTGCGAGTACTCAAAACTTTGAGTTTTCAGCCGAGTATTTTAATACTCAAAGTTTTGAAAAATACTCAAAAGTTCGAGCGAGTATTTCCTTCCGATTTCCAGACGGTCGCTAACAATTGCGACCGGCCAAAACGCATTGTTACGGCCGAAAAAGGCGATCGCATCACGTAAAATCAGCCGAAAATGACAATCAGACCGCGTAATTTTGGCCGTAAATGATGACGGAAAACATCGGCCGAAAATTATGACTGGATCATGTATTAAACGCCGAAAATGACAACGGTATATATAATATCAGCAAAAGTGGTGACCGGGCCACTTAATATCGGCCTTAATTAACGATTTTGTCATATAATATTGATTATAAACGATGTCTGGACCAAACGGCCGGTCGGAAACGAATGTCAAACCGTGTTTTGTTTGTCAATACCTATTCCAATTTGATTTTACTAGCCTAAACTTTGTATTGCTACTTATGTATTGGTTAGAAACCATGATTAGATTATCAAATCTAGAATGGTATCCAAATCCCATTATACTATTTTAAACTACCAACTGATGGCAAATACTCGCTCGAAAATACTCGAAACTCGAAAATAATTGGCATTACTCAACTCGACTCGACTCTATTAAAAAAATCACTACTCGCACACTCCTAATTTTAACGAATGCATTAAAATAGTTCTTACCATTTAACAGGGATGTGCAAGTAGCTGTGTTATCAAGTTGAGTTTCCCCAATTTTTACTTTCTGCCTCCATACATAGAATATAAAGAAAGAATTGTTGTGAAACTTTGTTTTTACTAATAAGTGATGAAAAATGTCCGCGAAAATTCCTTGAATAACATAAACTCGCTATCACCAACAATGAATTTTAAACAAAGAAAATAATTGTTATCTTCAAAATTGTTGAATTTGAATTTTTTAAGGAAAGATCTGTTTTAATGCTCCCTGAACCCAAGAAAGTGGTTTTCGACATGTCTGTCTGCCTGGATGTATAGAGATCTAGAGACCAAACCACTGGCCCAATTTAAATTAAAGTGGTAAGTTGGTACTATTCCATAGTATTTCTGAATGCTTTTATATATGTGAGGTTTTGATTTTTAATGGTCACTAATGCACCAAGGGGTCTACCACCAGTTGCAGCCCAACACTTCAGGCCGCATCTATCTTCACCTTCTGCCTGTTCTTTGTACACAAGCTATATATTTACAGGAGCAGAGGAGAAGGTGATGACCCCCACCAGTCCCCTGGACCGAGGGCTCTGCCCCCTGTTGTTGCCCAACGCCTTGGCCGCCTGTATCCTTACCTGCCGTCTCTCTCATGTACACAAGGAGTGGGCCGCTCAGCAGCTGGTTGGTTAAATTTTATCATGGGATTATGTAGTTTATGTTGGTGCTTAAGTCTGAAACCTGTTAATGCAAGAAAAGTGCATTAATGCTTTTCACCAACTTTTTGCGTTATGAACGTGTTTATAAAACCCTATAAACACCTCTCCCACTTAACGTGTCTATTGTTCCTAAGTAAAAGAACACATAACATCTCAGAAAGGGTCAGAAGGCTCTCAGTGTTGTTTTTTTATCTACTTAATATTTTATTGAAATGAAAATTGCAACGTTGATCCACTTATTCATTTTGAACTAACTCCAATCAATATTTCATTTCTAACCCTGGGATAGTCTTTTGGAAATTATTGCTTAGTGTAACTTTTTACTTGTGTATTGTTATTCCTTTTAGCTGTTCATGTTTGAGAAAATGTTAGAAGTTAAAATATTTTAAACGTTTATACTTTTAGAAAAGTTCAAGACAAATCTTAAAAATTATTTAAAAAGTCAGAGGAATTATCAAGAATGCAGACAGCTCTATATTTTCTTTAATACATTTTGGCATAGTGTTATGAACTGAACAATATATTTGTTTATAAATTCACAAATGACTTTTGTTCAGCAAATTTGTATCAATAATATTTGTCCAGAAAAAATACTCTCAATTACTAAATATGTCAGGCAAAATCTATGGAATTTAATGAGTTAGTTTTGTTAGACACTCTGTTTACCTACACTTACAGGTTGACCTGTTATAGATGTACAAATAGTGCCAGCTTGGATGAAGCGTAAAGTTGAGTCTTTGTTGCTAGCTGTAAAATAATGTAATTTATAACAATAAAGATGTTCCTGTTCTTATTCTATTCTACTCCTCCTTGGGTCTGACCTAGTACCGTCTGCGCAATCACTAGAGGTGTCGAGTGACTCGCACGGGTGCAAAATATGTCCGATCCTATGATCTAGGATAGGGGAAACCCAGGCTCTCTAGAGTAATTTAAATTAAGAAATTATTAAAAGTACAAAATTTTTAAAACACTTATAAGTTTTGTGTTTCCATAACTAAAAAAATGTAATAAAAAAATTATGCATGACAACTAGGAGAATTTAGGGGACTGTAAATTTTCTGCACCCCTGGTGCCCTGACTGTTATCGACCAGAGCCTTGGAGGGGAGCATAGTAAGAGGTTGTCCAACTCGCTGTACTGCTCTCGGCACTTCATCCTAGTCTGCACTATCTGCACAACTGTAACCTTGTGTTTGTCGGCAGGTCAAGTGTATATACTCGAGTGAGCGCAAAGTGGACGGTTGCGCAGTGACGGATCTGACTGGGGCTCTGCCACTGACCAACGTTACTGTGCTGGAGGCCCATGAGAACAGAGTCACTTCTACGGCCTGGCACCCTGACCGCGGTCTGCTCGCTTCTTGGTGGGTTTTAAATACTAGAATTTAGGATTGCCTAAGCACTTGGAACAGGAGTTCAAAAGAGTTGTTTGGTTTCCATTCTTAATGATACACCTAATTTGCTTAAATCATAAGAATCTTCCACAAATTTTAAAGCATCTCCAACGTGGGGTATTCATTAAGCTTTTTCCTAGGATTGCCCTAGAAGGTGGGTTGCCTCATCTCACAAATTAGGCATGTTGGGCTCTTTCACCTTAAAGTTTAAATTGTTTGTAAAAGTTGATTGTTTTTTATTTCCTAACCCTTGTTACTGAATAAAACTGTTCAAATAATTGTTGACCAGTTGGCTAAAAAAGTAATGGTGTTATCATCTCGTTAAATAATTTCCCTTTAAGTTCGGAAGAAACTACCGGTTAGTTTAAAATGTAGCAAAACTGCCCCAGTACCCCTGTAATACAAACTATTGATTTGTTCTATTGGATACAGTTGGACCCTTTGTGTTCAAATTGCTTTTAGAGTCCTACAGAACACACCTAACTTCTTCAGTATTTTTACTTTTGAAAGTTACTAATCTTAATTGAGGGTATCAATTTATTCTTACCGTTAAAAATTTATACACACTTAGATTTAGTGTTCCTAGATGCATTCCCGTTTATGTATTCCAGTGGGTACGACAGCACAGTGAGGGTGTGGTGTCCCGCCGGCGGGTCCCTGGAACAGACACTGGTGTTCCGCAAGTCAGAACACGTTTACGGGCGGCAACTCAACGGCGAACTTATCAGTCATCTGGGCTGGTCTCCCTCCGGACGGTTCATCAGTGCCACCATGGAGAACACCATCAACATATGGCATCTGCCTGGTACGAACAACTTTTACGAGATGTAATAACATTTGTCTTATAACTCTTTCATAATTCCACTTACACTGAATTTAAGAAGAACTTTCGTATGGTAACTGAACTCTTCTGATGTTCCAAGATGGCTCTGGAGCTGGTCAGTTCCAGTTCCAAGGGGAACATTGGGTAAAATAAAAAGTTTTGGTAAGTCCATTTTGCCTATTCAACATGCCTCTTTGACCTAAGTACTGTTTTGTTTCTCCAGGGGCATGGTTTTTTTTAAATCAGCCTGGATGCACTGTTAAGTCTGTATCCTTATAGCAACTATGGATCTTCCTTTCCTGTTTGGTCCAGTCTGTGGGGTGGGAAAATGCCTGGAAGGCAGGACCTTTGTTCTTTGTCAGACTCTTGAATTCCATCAGCTAGAGGGTGACTGGAAGGACCCTTTAAGAGAATGTCCTTGTCACATTAAGGACCTTTACCTTGGGCCTGAAAGAGGTTATTTGAGCTAAGGGTCGGAATGATCTAGGGTTGCTCAGCTTGAATCCCAGGTTATGGATAGCTTCATGAGTGACTATGATTCCCTTTTGGGATGACTTGCTATCTGTCACCTTTCCTGCCTCTGCATATCCGTTTTTTCCAGTGGCTGTACATGATTATAAAAAATACAAATTTGTCTAGCTGGTTTATGCTAAACTCCAAATCCATGAAACCTAACATGTAAACTCCTATGATAATGTCTTCACTGGTGTCATCCCCCTTCAAACTGCACTCACTGACCCTGATGGTCACAGAAGCATGCTTTTGCCACATCGGCATCTTCAACTGAAATGTTGATTAGTCAGGGTGAAGATGCCGATGTGGCGAAACCATGCTTCTGTGACCATCAGTGTCAGAGGTTGTAGTTCGATGGAAGATGACGCCGGCGAAGTCATCGAGGGTACTGCAGGGCCGTACACTGTACACATCAATGGATCCTATGATAATGCTGTTACCTGTAATACAAGGTAGAAATCATTCTGATGATAATTTTCTACTCACTTTTCTAGAAACTGTGTGATTATGCTCTGTTGAATGTGACCACAGAGGGCGCCCGGGTCGGGGAGGATTTCCTGATAGATGCCCAGCCGGAGTGGATCACCGCGCTGTGCTGGCCGCAGGTGTCGAGTGCTGGGGGTGTGCAGGAGGCTCTGTTGGTGGGGAGAGTCAACGGCTCCGTCGCCATGGTCACGGTGGAGCCGGGCAAGTGGCACACGGACGAACTGGTCAACTGCTCTCTGTCTTTCTGTGAGTGTTCGCCCATTTACTCTTTACCAGTAAATTATTGGTTACAGTAGGCCAGTAACCAATAAAGAGTGGCGCTTAACCCAATGGCGTAGACATACGAGCTGGACTCGTTCCTTACTTTTAATTTTTTAAACCTATGAATTGGAATAGAAATTTGTGTTTTTAAATGGATTAATGGTTTATTTTCATTAAAATACTGTTTTCATTTAGTTTTTAGAGTCACATTGGCACACACACAGTAGACATAAGTAAAAAGTAGCAAAATCAGTGTTGACCATGTGCAACTCACAAAGAATTAACC
The DNA here is from genome assembly GCA_963675035.1 of Allygus modestus. Taxonomy (NCBI): domain Eukaryota; kingdom Metazoa; phylum Arthropoda; class Insecta; order Hemiptera; family Cicadellidae; genus Allygus; species Allygus modestus. Next base: position 71,221,723 of record OY776115.1, read on the forward strand.
AATCCCATCAACTTCCAAGCAAGCCTGCCACTGTTTTTTTTTACTTGGGCCCTCCCACCAACGTTGCCACAGACCGGTTAACTCATTGAGAGTTGCTCGACTGGTCAGTTTTTGTCGTGTGCGGGAATCGAACCCACGAACATCGTATCCACACCTGGCCAAGGTGTTTCCACAACGTAGCTAACTCAGGTAACACGACCAAAGGCCTGGCGGCGATATTAAGGTTTTTCAGTCAGTCCGCGCCCCTAGCGGATAGAACTGTAGTCGCCCGCGGTCATTAGTTACATATTTTGCTACTCGAGTGCAGCACCAATTAAATCTCTTTATAGGCTATTGCGAATAGAATAAAATTACTACCTTAGTAGGTTAACCGTTCTCGCTTCACCAACCCATCGGATTAATAGCCCTCTTTCCAGAAAATGACTAACGTCTGCTGCCGTAGCCGACGTCCCGATACTCTACCACAAAAATCGTTTAGGTCACAACAAGTCAATCATATGTTTCCGTAGTTAATCAAAAATGGCATCTTTGTACTTATTTTTTAACTGTTAAATATGTTTTATAATTTTTAGTGCTTCATATGACAATACCCAGGCGTTATTTGTTTTAACCGTCCTTTTAGTTATCCTTTAATTCGTAACAGGATATTCTATACTACGGTTTTCAAGACATTTTGTAATAGCTTAAATATAAGCTTCAAAATAAAAATAAGCACACATTGCAAATGTTGTGTTCAGTTTTTCATTCGTTTGGTTATTTTAAACCAGTTTTCTTTTCTATGACCCACCCTTAATGTTTTGTAATTTAGCTAACATATGCAGAAAATTGGAAGAAATTTAATTCAAATGAATATAATTTTTTAATATTTCATACTAGCTGATGTTCTGTTCTCCGCTCAGGAATCTAGCAGACATAGAGCCATAGGTTTTAAAAATTGATTTGCATTATAATCAGCTGACTAACTAAGTAAAATATAACTCCATAAGATTATCATTTGAACTTTGAAAACTTATGGTAGGGGTGGGCGAGTAGTGGTTTTTTGACTCGAGTCAAGTCGAGTCGAGTAGTTTGAGATAAAAAAGACTCATTTTTAAAACGTTTTTCATTATATCAAACATCAAAGTACCGGTGGACGTTGATCGTGATTCGTTGCGTTTCGATTCAGTGTAAAAAAAGTATCGCACCGAAACCCGATAAACTATCGGTTAATCATGATTGTGATACCCAGATACCCCAAAAGTATGGTACACAAAGTGTCGCCGGTAGTTTCAGATCCCGTTAGCGAAGTGCGGAAGAATACTTAACTCGTATTTTGCTTTATTCAAAATGTTGAGTACTGTCATTTTACAGTCGTTAATATTAGTGTGTTTTTATGATAATCAAATTCATCTTAATTGAAATAATGTATACCCCTAAGAATATTTTTACCACGTAAAAACGGAACTACTTTTATTTTTATTGATACCAATACATGTTTCGGTATCATTGCATTATTGCTATTATTGGTCTATTACTGTGTTTCTGCGTAAGTTGTGCTACTCTTTGTTTGGAAACGAGATGGATGACTCAGACCTACATTATTACGAGAATTAATTGCACAATGCTTCAACATAAAACACGGTCCCCACCCAACCGTGAAAACCGTGAAACCTTGAACAAGCCGTGAATTTCGTATACCGTGAAAAAACCTGGAATAAGCCGTGAATTTCAATATCAAGCCTTACAAATATATAAAACTTTAAAAACAATAAAAAAAATCTTATCAGAAAATATCACATTTATTTTCAGATAGGGAAATGTATACAACAGAATTATTTAGTACGTTGTTAATACGGTAAATACCGCGTCATCTGCCTACTTGCAGATTGCAGCTGTGCGGATGATTTAGGACTGGTTCTGGTTTCCACGGTGCAAAGGAACTCGGGTCGACTCGGGCGACAGTTGTTAAGTTGCTGGTGTTTTTTTTTTTCACTGTCAACTGACTGCTGACTGGCACTTGTGTAAGACTGTTTATAAGTCTTCTTTACTGTATGTCAGTTGCCTATTGTTTTATATTAGTCGGTGTAAACAAGAGACAGTAGACAGCTACTGTAACTATACAACTGTCGCGTCAGTAACTCGCCCATTCCGTTTACACGATGCGTAGTCAGCGTTGCCAATTCGAGGGAAATTACCCTTGTCGGTGATAATTTTGAACTTTGAGGGTAAAAAGGGGTAATTTTACTAAAGCCTTTAAAAATATACAAATTTATATTATAATCTGTTATATACTTCTTATTACATTCATTGTTGTTTATTTATGACTAAATTTGATTAAATAAATACTACATTTCTCTACTTTATCGACCCTTGCGATTTGCGAACTCCATAACAGAAATGAAGCTTGAGTAAGGATTACATGTAGCGTGAACGACTCATGTTAAAAAATGTGGAAGAGCCACGAGTGCTAGGACGACGAGAAGTCCGCTAAGTTGCAGTAATGTCTGCAAGTTTTAACGTCAACCAGACAATAAATAATGAAAATAGAAAATGGGTATTATTGTCACCTTTCTCCGCCTATCTAATCCTAGCAGTTGATAGACTGAAAGATAGACAGGGTTAGCTGTTTTATAATTGGTTTTTATGGCTTTAAACAAAATTTCATCAGCTGTTAGTTATTTATATACTGTGATTTGTTAAGCAGTAAAATAAATTCTGAGAAAAATCTATTATATCTCGCATGAAAAAATTGAGAAAACAAATCTGGCTAGCGTGTACAACTTCTATTTTCATTCTTTATTCTAAACTTTAACATTAATTATACATCAGTGACATCTACAGGCGGCTCCCTCAAACCTACCAAATTTCAAGCACATTTCCTTTTTTTCATTAGCACTCTTTATTCAATTACAGGAGTTTAGATTTTGAGGGTATTTGAGGGTAATTTTGACGAGGATCGAGGGTAATTTGGGAAAAAGTGATTAGCAACACTGAGCAAAGTAGAAATCACCAGCAACCGATAAACCAATGACATGACTTACGACGACAATAAAACAATAAGAAACTCTAAAATAGTACTTATTTTTTAAAAGGTTCACTTGAGATGTATGGTATGGTTTTATGGTTCTGTTACATCGTAATTGGAATGTGGGAAAGTTTTAACAAGTATTTGACCTCTGCGCCGCGTCTGCGTTGTTGTTTTGCGACCGGTATAGGTTATGTTTTTTAATATTTCGACCGTGAAATTGACAATTTTTAGACCTTGAAAACAGTGAAAAACCCGTGAATTTGATTTTTAAGTTTGAGTGGGGTCCTGTAAAATATAATTTTCAGTAAATTATTCAGAGGAATAGGGATGTAATAAAACCACAAACATTGCAACATTTTTTCATTTATTTAATCACATTTGTCAGATATTAAAGTAAATCGGCACTGTTGAACATTATGTAACTACTTGACTTAATAGTTTCGAGTATTTTTACTACTCGACTCAGCCTTCGAGTAGTCTTTAGTACTCGAACAAATACTCAAAACTCGAGTACTTGCCCACCCCTAGCTTATGGGGCGAAGCTCTAAAGGTGGAGGTTTTTCAAAACCCTAAAAGGCACATCTAGAGAGTAAGAGCTTTCAACTGATACCAAATATGTACATAAATAATAGTTTTATGGGTCGAAAATGGCTGAAAAATCAAGAATTATTTTAATAATATAGATTAATGTTGACTTTTGTTAGTTAAAGTGATTATATTACATCTAGTACGTGTTTGTAACAGCGTCTGTGAGTCATCTGGCGTGGCAGGACGAAGAGAAGCACTTTGCCGTAGGGTTCACGGATGGAACTCTCAAGATCTCACATAAGAACCAACATGTTCAGACTGCCACCATCACTGCTCATGCGGTAGTTACCTTAACAATTTAACGCATATTTATTTAGTAAATGTATATTTCAGGCTCTTCATATTTCACCTTAAAATAGTTTTAATATAAATATGTTCTATTAGATTTGTTAATTATTTTGTATTTATTTATCATTCAAGGACTTTTAGTCAATTATTTTTTTAAGAGGTTTTTAATTAACCCTTTGCAATCGGAATGAATATTTGCTGCTAGTCCTCAACGGTCGCGCGGAAGTTGGAGTTTTTTCCACTGCAGTTGTCCTTTGCGATCGGACGGCCAGCGGTGCTGGCCAACATGAAATCTAACGAACGCTCGGGCGTCCAGCAGGACTGGCCGACAACAATGTTTTCGTTTGTAATATTCCAAACTGTGGTATGATGCCTGTAGAGTGCTGCAACCTAGTGAGGAATCGTTAAACTAAACGATCAGCAGGCTTGCAACATTATATCGTAAGAATTGTGGTGGAAACAACTAAAATAAACACCTGTTCTTCTGGCACAAGTGCTGTCATAATCATCATTGGTTTGGTTCAGTTTTATGTGATTTTAACTGTGTTTTGGTGATTTTCTTGAGAGATTTGTGTTTATTTGTAGTTTTAATTAAGTTTTAAGTTTTAATGTACATGATTATAAGAACACTTGTACGTTTACGTATAAGCCCACACTTATATCATAATTAGGCCTACAATAAAATGGTTTTATCCCGTATAAACATTTATTAGTAAGAATGGGGTTATGTTTTTTTTCCCCCCGTATATTTAACTAAGTAATAATGGACGATCGTTAAAGATCAGACGAATCGAGAGACGTTTTATTAAAATTTAAATCCCCTATGCTAACATTGAAGGTTTCCAGTGAAAATAATTCCGAGCTGTGGGGAGCGAGCCGCCATGATAAATGCCGAGGTGACGCGGAGTGGGACTTGGCCAGTGCAGCTGGCCGTCCGACCGTCGGAACCAAGTTAGTACGGAAAGAATTCCGACTGGCTGCCGACTGCGTTGTGACCACTCCTGCTGGTCTTCCGATCGCAAAGGGTTAAGATTAGTCAGGGTTCCCACAGACCTGGAAAGTCAGAGGAAATTCATATGAAGTCATGAACAGTTTGAGGGGTTCGAACCGTGTTCCCTTTAAAGTGTTTTAAATATACCCAAAACAACAATTTGGGTACAACTTTAGCCTAGAGACATCTTACTATGTTTATCATGTTTAGTTGCAAAGCTTAAAATAACAGTTAAAATCTCCCGAAGGAAAACATATGGAGGAAATAGGATGATTACTAAGAAAAAATTATTAATTTTTATATAAAATGATAAAGTTATTATTTTATAAAATACCAACAGACTTAACACTTTGCAGAGTGGGATATGCTGTATGTCGTGGGACCCGTATAACGAGCTGCTAGCCACGTGCGCCACCGGAGACAGCCACTGCTACATCTGGACCCAGACGCCGGACTCGGGGTGGAAGTGTGTCCACACCCTGGCCCACAGCTACCATCCAGTGTCCGTGGCGTGGTCACCCTTTGTTGGTAAGTAGTAGTTACAGTTGGTACCAACTGGGATGAAGCTTGGGGTTAGGGTGAGTCCCACTACACTTACGCTACGGATCTAGTCGAATACTTTACGGACAGTGATTAGATACTACTAGTAACTGGCTTGGGCCAGACCTGGGGAGAGGAAGTGTAGTGAGATGTAATCTGGGACTCGCCTTCTGTGATTCATCCTAATTGGCTCCATCTGTACCAATAGTCTAAAGGCGAGAAACTAGGAAAGGGTAGAATAGTTGGGTAAGTTGTAGAAAAAGTTAAACAAATTATCAGTAGTAAAAACAGTCTAATATTTTATTAAACTCAGCCGACAGGATATACTGACATATATCCGTTTCTCATTTGTTCTGAGAGTTTTGAAAAAACACTCCTCAATAAAAGGTGCAAAAGCTCACAGGAAAGGTAAATCTTAGAAGTCACAGTGGAATATAAACTTATATAAAGTTAGCAACATTTGTATAGATTGACTGTTGGTATTGAATGAATTGCAGGGTAATAAGGGGACCTGAAGTAAATGCTCTTGGCTCAAGTTTTACGGGCAGATAATAAGACCAAATTTATAGTGTCTACTTTGATATACTACAGTATGGTCTTGTGATAAGTTACTTGAAAGAAACTATGCTCTCTATTATATTTAGTCCCTAAATATAATTTTGTGAGCAAAAATTCCAAAAGCAAAACTGTGATTTTTCTACTCCTCAATGATACCAATGCCATTCATAAATACTTTATTCAGTGACCAAAAAGAGCACTAAATTAAATTTTACTTTTTAGTCAATTTTTGTAGATGGTTTTAAGTTGTGTATGTTTTGCAGGGCACAACCAACAGAGAGTTCTGTGTGTGGGGACAGTCTACGGAGGGATCAGTGTGTGGACGTTGCCTCAGCCGAGAGTGCTGCACACCATGCAAGGTCACATGTACAGTCCGGTTACCTCTCTCAGCATTGACAAGGACGGCATGCTGCTAGCATCAGGTATAGTAGACAAGACCAGCAGAGAGGGTTGTGTGGGGACTGTCTATGGAGGGATCAGTGTATGGACGTTGCCTCAGCCGAGAGTGCTGCACACCATGCAAGGTCACATGTACAGCCCGGTCACCTCTCTCAGCATTGACAAGGATGGGATGCTGCTAGCATCAGGTATAGTAGACAAGATTAGCAGAGAGGGTTGTGTGGGGACAGTCTACGGAGGGATCAGTGAGTGGACGTTGCCTCAGCCGAGAGTGCTGCACACCATGCAAGGTCATGTCTACAGTCCGGTCACCTCTCTCAGCATTGACAAGGACGGCATGCTGCTAGCATCAGGTATAGTAGACAAGACCAGCAGAGAGGGTTGTGTGGGGACAGTCTACGGAGGGATCAGTGAGTGGACGTTGCCTCAGCCGAGAGTGCTGCACACCATGCAAGGTCACGTCTACAGTCCGGTCACCTCTCTCAGCATTGACAAGGACGGCATGCTGCTAGCATCAGTTATAGTAGACAAGACTAGCAGAGAGGGTTGTGTGGGGACAGTCTACGGAGGATCAGTGTGTGGACGTTGCCTCAGCCGAGAGTGCTGCACACCATGCAAGGTCACATGTACAGCCCGGTCACCTCTCTCAGCATTGACAAGGATGGGATGCTGCTAGCATCAGGTATAGTAGACAATACCAGCAGAGAGGGTTGTGTGGGGACAGTCTACGGAGGGATCAGTGAGTGGACGTTGCCTCAGCCGAGAGTGCTGCACACCATGCAAGGTCACGTCTACAGTCCGGTCACCTCTCTCAGCATTGACAAGGACGGCATGCTGCTAGCATCAGGTATAGTAGACAAGACCAGCAGAGAGGGTTGTGTGGGGACAGTCTACGGAGGGATCAGTGTGTGGACGTTGCCTCAGCCGAGAGTGCTGCACACCATGCAAGGTCACATGTACAGCCCGGTCACCTCTCTCAGTATTGACAAGGATAGGATGCTGCTAGCATCAGGCATAGTAGACAAGACCAGCAGAGAGGGTTGTGTGGGGACTGTCTATTGAGGGATCAGTGTGTGGACGTTGCCTCAGCCGAGATTGCTGCACACCATGCAAGGTCACGTCTACAGTCCGGTCACCTCTCTCAGCATTGACAAGGATGGGATGCTGCTAGCATCAGGTATAGTAGATAAGACCAGCAGAGAGGGTTGTGTGGGGACTGTCTATGGAGGGATCAGTGTATAGACGTTGCCTCAGCCGAGAGTGCTGCACACCATGCAAGGTCAAGTCTAAAATCTGGTCACCTCTCTCAGCATTGACGAGGACGGCATGCTACTAGCTTAGGTATAGTCGGTGGTTATGCCTGTTGGTTATAACAGAGAGGGTTGTGTGTGGGGACTGTGTGCAGATCAGCAGGTTAACTAGTGTTTTTTCTCTTAAGAATGAATTTCTTTTTTTAGCTGATCTTTCAGGGGATTCTTGGACTAGACAATACTTTCGGAGTTCAAGTGAAACATACAAATCATCCTAGAACACAATCAAATATATTTTGATCATACTATTAGAACATTGAGGTCCATTATGTCAGAACTATCCTTTTATCGACAAATATTTCAACAGTACAAAGTTTGTTGATTGTTTACAGTTGTAATTATTTTTCATAGTTGCAGGAAAATTTCTTTAAGGTTCTAGTTATGGGTCATTGACTTTGATTTATAAATGTATCAATCATATCTAAGCTTATTGTGAGAGTATGTAGTAGCTGATTGTTACTTATTTTTAAAAAGTGAATTGTTTGAATTGAGGTTTACCCTCAGAATTAAAACAACATTTTTTATTCAGGGTGCCTCAAAGGCATGAGTGGGCTGGTGAACATCTGGAGCCTCCAAGACGCGAGCTTGTTGCAAACACAGACTGGTCCTGGAGGCGTTCAGAGTTTCTGTTGGGTCTCGGACATTGGGCTGGCCGTTTGCTTTATACGCTCCAAGGTAATGGAAATCACCTTTTTGTATGTTAGTTACTTGGTACTTGATGTATTCCCACTGAATCAATTCATAGAATGGTTGTCATAATTTGAAAGACATTAAGGTTTTTCATTGTTTTTCCTTTTCTGGTTTATGACAATCTCGGGTCACCTCCTTACCTTCTTTTATTAAACATTCTTGTTACTTTTTACATGTTCGAACAGAAACAAAAACTGACATGTTGAACATTATAGCTGCAACTCCAAGTATGTAAATAATATGGTATTATTATATGTTGAAGCCCTTTAACGCTGGATTTTTTTAAGGCTTGCAAACTAAAATAGTGAAACCCTGTTTAATTTAATGAAATTAAAATACAGTAAATAAAGATCTTGCCCACTAGTATTTGTAAAATCAAAGTTTGTCCTTTTTTCTGAAATCGTCAAGCATCCAAAATCTCCATAACTGTAGGGCTACCGAGTTAAAACTTGGATTTTTGGTCCTAGGTTCCCGCTAATAAATGGTTTTACAAAATTCCCTCAGTGTTTTGCCATATCGGCTTTCAAAGTTTCAATCTTAATCTTATAGGCATAAAATGTGTATTGGATCAGATCAGATAGTTACTTAAACATACTGTATATTAATTGTATAAACAGCTGTTGGAGTGCTTATTTAAAGTGTTGAGTGCAGATGTTGTGCAGATATTTACAAGAAGGAAGGTTATACTCTAAAATCAGAGATGGGTAATTTTCCGTCCTTTTCTTTTGATGCTTGTAAATAGGGGTGTGCGAGTAGTGATTTTTTTAATCGAGTCGAGTCGAGTCAAGTAGTGTCAATTATTTTCGAGTTTCGAGTATTTTCGAGCAAGTATTTGCCATCAGTTGGTAGTTTCAAATAGTGTAATGGGGGTTGGATACCACTCCATATTTGATCATCTAAACATGGTTTCTAACTAATACCTGAATAGCAATACAAAGTTTTGGCCAGTAGAATCAAACTGGATTACGTATTGACAAACAAAACACGGTTTAACATTCGTTACCCCCTTATTAAATGCGATCCGGTTGTCATTTGACCATTATCACCTGGTTCAGGTTCAGACATCAATATATATATATACGATATATATATATATATATATATATATATATATATATATATATATATATCTGTGAATGCGATAACTTAAGTAAAGAACGTCCGATTTCGATGAAATTTGGCTCAAATGTCACATTCATGACTTTAAGTTCGAAAAACAGAAAAATGGACGATGAGAAGGGGGGTTTATGGGGGTTTAAAATTGTCCAAAAATCAGTTTTTTGCATTTGTCACCCTAAAATTTTTAAAAAACTTAATTTTTGTTTTGACCATTTTATAGAGCTTAAAAAAAACAAATAATATGGTATTTTGAATTATTAACCTAGGACATGTGGTTGCGGAGAAAATCCAACAAACCTACTCATAAAATCTCCCATGTTAATCTTATGGGAAAAAGGTTTTGGCTTTTGCTCAGTTAATTATAATGTAAGCTTCACATTTGCTTTTACCAATCATTTCAGCTCCACAAAACAATCATTTTGGTGTTTAAATTGTGATTCTACACCCAACCGTTGCAGAGATATTCAAAGTGCTAAACACAGTACGTTGTCCAATGTTATCCTTATGGAGAATAAAACAAATTTGATATCTCGATTATTTATGAATGTATATTGATGAAACTTGGTATGTGGCTTCACGTAGTACTGATATATTGATATTTGCACAGCAAATTGATTTTTTGTTGATTATCCCCGTAGCAGCAAACCTGCGTACTCAGCCCCCATGTTATTCTTAAGGAGAATAAGTAAAATGTAATGACTCCCTTAATTATTAACTTAAATTAATAAAACTTGGTATGTGGCTTCACCTTGTTGAGTTATATTGATATTTGCATAAAAACCCATTTTTGTTGTTCCTTGTTGCAGCAAACCTGCTTACTCAGCCTCCATGTTATTATTATGGAGAATAATTAAAATGTTATACAGCGCTTATTTATGATTGAATATTGATGAAACTTAGTATGAGGCTTCGCCTAGTTAAATTCTATTTATATTTGCATAAAAACAATTGTTTGTTTTCCTTGTTTCAGCAAACCTACGTACTCATCACCAATGGTATTCTAATGGAGAATAATTAAAATTGTATATATCGTTTATATGTGAATATATTTTTATGAAACTTGTTATGCGGCTATATGTGGTATTAAGACATATATTATGCATTGGAAATTCGCTGAGTATGCAGGTTTGCTGCGACGGGGGTATTACGTTATGCGATTGCCTTTTGCGGCCGTTACTATGTGACTTGGCCGGTCGCAATCGTTAGCGATCGTCTGGAAATCGGCGAGAAATACTAGCTTGAACTTTCAAGTATTTTTCAAAGCTTTGAGTCGAGTTCGAGTATTAAAATACTCAGCCGAAAACTCTAATTTTCGAGTACTCGCACACCCCTCCTTGTAAATCGGATCGTGAATTTAAAAAATTTTAGTTCATTGTTTGGTATTAAAATGGTCAGATTAAGGTTATTCAAGGTTGGGTTAGGGATAGTTAAGTGAGAATTATATTGGATTTGGTTGGATGAAGTATGGTATAGTTCAAGTTACGTCAGTTTTATTGACTTACTCCACCATTGTGTGCTCACAGGACATCAACATAATCAACTACACGCTGGGTACATGCGGCAAGGACCGAGTGTTGGCAGCGTGTCGCAACTCTCTGCTGGCACGAGGCGTGACGGGGCTGCAGTCTGCGCCGTGCCTGCGCTCGCTGCTGAGCGTGCTGCCCTCTGTGGTGCTCGACCTGTACCGAGCCGAGCGGCCCGGTGTGGTGAGTGGAGAGCGACTCATGTACAGCGACCACATCAAGTGTTTAGTGTCCCTCATGCTGGCGCTGCAACTTGATACGGTGCTGTGTTACAAGCAGGCGCCGCCTAACTCCGTGGATGCAACTGCACTAGGTGGGTTGTCTTTTGTGGTGCTTGGGTTAAACTGACAAGAAATGTATCACAAATCATTTGAATTATAACTTACTCTCACCCAAGAACTTCATGTAAAGATCTTTTTTGAAAAACTTAAGGATGCACACACTTATAGGTTTATATATCTCTGAATTATTAAATTACATACATTCTATTAAAAGTGACTCTCCCTGACACCTTAAGATTTAACCTTAAATACAATGCTAAAAGTAGAAACCTGTTCAGATTCCTAAATCATCATTTAACTCTTTTTGACAAAATTCCTTTGTATGCTGGGTTGAGGCTGTACAATGGACTTCCTAACGGTTTTACAAGTTTAAGTAATAGTCAGTTTAAAGAGCGGTCAGACAAGACCTTCTACCCTTTACAAGTATTTTACAGTGGCCCTTTAATCACATTTTTTTAAGGATTTTACGCTTAATTTTTTGTTTTGTTTATTAATAAGTTTATTTTATAATGTATTACTGACGATGCAACTATTCTGTATGTTCTCACATGTAAGGAATGTTTTGCGCAAATAAAATATGTCTATGTCTAGTGATATGTTGCAAGCGCTTTGTGTTGTGATAGTTCATAAGAGAGCAAGCGTCTAATCTTTAGGTTTTATGAAATATATAAAATCATCAATTATAAACTTTGTTTTAATATGAGGACTTTAAGACACAATCTGTTCAATAATCCACAAGTTAACTGGGTAAAGACAGTTATAGTTTGGTCCCAGTTCATATTATTTTTAGCAAAGTCCTGAATTACGGACTATAAACAGAAAACTACTAAATTGCTTGATATTTGCTGAAAAATCTAATTATCCTTCTCTTATATACTAAAAAAGTCATATTTTATGATTTGAAAACAGTTGATTGATTTAGACATGATGCCTAAAGGCCGGTATACACGTGGCAGTTTTTTACTCTCAGTTTGGGACTCTCAGACGCTACTCTCAGAAGTGTTTTTGCACTGTGGCTGATTTGTTTTGATGCACCAGCTGACTCATACACACGACAAGAGTCAACTTGCAAGGCGACTCTCAGAGAGCTCTTGTCACTCTCGGACACTGCGGAGAGCTGACTCTCGGTGCCGTTTACACAACGCATTTTACTAGCACAAACTCTCATGTGTATACCGGCCTTAAGGTAAAAAAAACCTACTTTTTAAACGCTATCTTAAAAAAATTTTAAAAACTCGACTAATCACCTTTTACTTATAGAATGCTAAGTTATTTTATGCTTCCACAATCAAAATATCGATCAATGTTTTGAATTAGCCTATTGCTTGGGGGCTGGTTAAAACATCTTTACAATTCTTGAAGAAAATAGTTCAGATTTTGAATGTGTATCATTAATACCTAAATGTATATTAAAGTAAATTTGTGTATAGACATTTTTAACAATTTAACATTGCCTGTATTTGTTTATTTATTTGTATGCTATAGTACAGGTTTTTGCATCCAATTACATCACAGTAATTTTTTAGATTACAAACAGCTATTATAATAATTTGTTTTAGTGGATACTTCAAACTAAAATATAAAAAAAACTAGGGGTTTGCAAAATTAATTTGGTATGGACTTCATTTCCAGTTGATAAAACACAGTCTGTTTGCCATCTAGAATACCACATGGTCCGGTCATTAATTGCAGCTTATGTTACATATGTTAAATGGTCCAGTTGCCAATTTTGGCCAATATTATGTAGTTAAATCGTCATTTAGGCTGATATCTTGCGATTCAATTATAATTTATGACCGCTGTTACACAAGCCATTTTGATTCATCCCCAATTTATGCGGTTCAGTCGTCCATTCGGCCAGTATAACACATTCGGTTGTTGTGTTAAGTAGTCACTGAACTGTTGGAATGTGATAGAACCCGACTGGATATGGTTGCACATGCTGAGTGTTGCGGCGCAGACTGCCAAGGCTCTCGTCACTCGGACTGCATTGCTGCCTCAGTTCCTCGACAAGAAGCGTGAAGACATCGCTCCGCGTACGTTTCACTAACTTTGTTACTGTATTATAGAATATAAATATTACTTTAAAAAGATGTAATAAAATAGCATGGTTAATTTTGAACAGATTTAGAGAATACTTTTTTTCAGGCATTGATAATTTCTTAACACTCAAAGTACTAAGTACAAGCTGAGATTCAATTTTAGATCAGAATCGCTCTTAACTGACTTGTTGAGGCTGATGAAACTATATTAAATAAAAGGTAACCAGCAATTTTTTTGCTACCGTAGGATATTAGATGGAGAAAACTGGTTCTCCATGAAAAAAAGAAGCTGATCAACATTATCAATTATATCTAAAGGGACATTGAAATCATCAGCTATCTAAAAGGTATCATTCAACTATCTGAGAACTAATTAATTTTTGCTAAACTAAATTTTGTCAGTGTTGCTAGATCAGGAGGTTTATTTTTGTGTTGCTAGACCCTGCTTATTGATTATTTTGTCTGCAGAAGAGGAGGAAGATTGGCAGCTGGCGACAGACAACGAGGCGTGGAGCTACAAGACGGATGTGCAACTGATGTCATGGGCCACTCAGTGCCCGCAGGACTGGCAGGTCGGGGGCAAGTGTGAAGCCTACCTGTGGGGCAGCGGGCGCCACGGACAGTTGGGCGAGAGTGGTACGCATAGCTGTGTTACGTTAGATTAACTTGATCTCCGGCTCTGTCAGCTCAAAAAGCGTTATTCAAATTCAGTTAAAGTTTTTTTCCTAGCTGGTTTTTGCCAGTCTCGAGGTCAATGTTGGGTTGGAGGGAAGGTCGTGTTTGCCCAATAATCCTGGTCCTGTTGGCCATCTGGGTTAAAGAGCGAATCCACTTGGGGTTGCCTAACCACGTGTCAGAGTGGACAAGGTTGAGGAGTGATTGTCTCTCCCTTTTGGTGTGACTTGCTGCCCCTGCACTATGTTTCCCATCACTGCGGATGGCTGTTCAATATTCCAAAAGGAGATTTGCTTGGGCTAGCATACCTACTAGGGTCACTAGGAAACTACCTGCTAGGAGACTTTGATTGATTCTATGTGAAGTTTTGTGGTAGGTTATTATAAAAGTTAACAATTTCATGATACATATTTTACTGTTATCAGCATTGTGCCTGCCATGGACCTTTTCCTAAAAATGAGACACAAGCTACAGTCTTTAAAAATGATTATTTCCAAAGGTTATTCAAAAATGTCATATTACAAACAAGGTTGTTGAGAAAACTTGTGATTCTGCACAGGTCACAGCTCACAGGTGCCCACTCTGACAGAGTCGTTCTCCAGTGCGCAGCAGATAGTGTGCGGCCAGAACTGCACGTTCGTGGTGCAGGCTAACGGCACCGTGCTCAGCTGTGGCGAGGGAAGTTACGGGCGGCTGGGGCAGGGTCACTCCGACGATCTTCACTCACTCTCAGTCATCTCGGCTCTGCAAGGTACTGTAGATTCTTTCATAAAACTAGTTTACTAGTTTAGTTTTCCATGCATAATGAAACAGAGTGTACTTAAACAAAGCATACATTATTTTAAATTATAATAATTGCTAATTATTTGTGGTCCAGTGTTGTTGAATTCTGGCAGACACTACAGAATAAGGTTTATGTTTCCAATCTTAAACTATTTTTAGCTTTTTTTAGCTTTTTTATAAGAAAAGTACTTATTGGATACTATCAGCA
This sequence comes from Allygus modestus, assembly GCA_963675035.1. Taxonomy (NCBI): domain Eukaryota; kingdom Metazoa; phylum Arthropoda; class Insecta; order Hemiptera; family Cicadellidae; genus Allygus; species Allygus modestus. The sequence goes on from OY776115.1 coordinate 71,236,725, forward strand.
TGTAGTGTCGTACACTCAAGAATCTTCAAATATATAAGATGTTTTAAGGTTAAACCATAAACTACTTTTCAAGGGGGGACTTTTCTTGATAGCTGACAGATACCAATTTTCTGTCAGAAAATTTTAGCAAAACTATGAAAGTTAGCTATTGAAAAGACTGTATATAACTTAGATAGTTTTTTGTGTGTTTAACAGTTTTCTTGTTAGTTTTTTTTTTAAGTTAGCAAAAGAAAAACTTGAGCTTGTATGAAGTCTACTGCCATAAGAAGCCTTGAAATTAGAATAGAAATTTTCATGCCAAAGGTTGGGCAACAGGCTGATTCAAATAAATAAACATACTTAGTATGTTTATCAACAAAGTTTTCTCACACAACTTGTCGGTGGTAGGTTTTGTGATAGTGGAGGTGGCAACATCGTGCGGCAGTGACGGACACAGCCTGGCATTGGCGGAGAGTGGGGAAGTGTTCTCTTGGGGAGACGGAGACTACGGGAAGTTGGGCCACGGTAACAGCGATCGTCAGCGGCGGCCACGCCAGATAGAGGCACTGCAGGGGGAGGACGTTGTACAGGTAACAGTGCTACTGCTAGCTGGTAACAAACTGCTCGTTGAATCAAAGCACTAGCACCTACTCCCACACTTCTAGTCACGGCTGGGTGGAGAAGTCAGGTCATAAGTATAATTTGATTATTTTGATTGGGGTGACAGATATAGCTAAATGGCCAATCATGATATTTGTGACTTTTCATTTCTTATAGGAATCTTTTCTTCAAATTGTGGGGGCGGGAACACCCCCTCCCCTCTTGCCCTCTCGAATTACATCTTTGTCTGAGTTGATAGGTAAAGGGAATCAAACATGAAGTATAAACATAAACATCCCACAATTTAAATAATAATTTAATACTTTTACAACCTGGAGTTTTATTTGACATGCTGGTTTTATGTTTACTTTTAATAGCAATAATCATCTAGCTTTCACACCATTACACAGCTCTCTATCTCTGACATAAGTGTGAGTGTTATAACAATAAGGTGAATGATTCACTAACAGGAGTGTTCCTATCAGCGAAAATAATGTAATCCGTAACGGAGACAGCAAATATCACTCGGTATCCTTCTGTGTTATTTGTGTTAAAAATCATAATTACAAATAAAAATTGCAGTTAGGGAGATAAAAGTAAATCTGTCCTATAGACAAATCGGTTTCCTGAAACAATTATATGATCCACAATCCACATTGAACAATTATATGAAGGGGATGTGTTGTGATTCACAGGTGGCGTGTGGGTTCAAGCACAGCGCCGTGGTGACCAGTGACGGTAAACTGTTCACGTTCGGCAATGGTGACTACGGTCGGCTCGGCCACGGAAGCACCTGCAACAAGAAACTTCCCGAGAGAGTGACGGCTCTGGCGGGGGTTGAGGTTGGGCAGGTGGGTGATTTAAGATCAGCTGATACAGTTACAGCTGATCATAAGTAAATTGAGGATTACACTAATTGGAGTAACCAAGCTGACCAGGTTCAGAATCTCATAAGAAATAGTAGTTATCAAATCAAATTTTTAACAAGTGACTATTTAAGTCTGTGCCTATACTATATTGTGCCGAGTACTACCTATACTGCCTTCCCTTTTGAATACCATTTTGAGCTAGTTCATCAGTTGTTGTAAATGTTATTTTCATTATTTTATTTATAAAATAAACTCCATACCCCTATGACTTAAATATTTATCTCTATTAAAATTAATAATGTTATTCAATATTTCCTTGAAGGACAAGTATATATATCCAAAGAAACATAGCTCACACTATGATTATAGGTTTAATAGTGACAGCATACAAAAATACTAGAATACCCTCTCAGATTTTAAGAAAATATCACTAAATTACGTTTACAGGTGGCTTGTGGCTTGAATCACACAGTGTGTGTGGCAGCCAATGGCAGCGCAGTGTGGGCGTTTGGTGACGGAGATTACGGCAAGTTGGGATTAGGTCACACCACTACCAAAGGCACCCCTCAGGTAACATAAAGACTGAGTCCTAACAGTGATTTTACATGAACATTATACTCAGAAATTTAGATCTTGAGGGTAGAGTACAACACTTAAAACCTAAGGGTATTTGTTAGCCATATGTCTGTCAAGTTGTAAATGGCTATAAATAAAACACAGTCGTAAACTAAACACAAGCCTACATAACTATTTTTTTAATACTTTCTCTGTGTTAAACATGTTTAATCATGAAAATCTTATATGTTTCAATGTTGAGCCTTTACCAGATTCCGGGACACCCTGATGGAGTGTGTTGATTACATTCTGTTACATTTTGTTACATTTTTGTATTATTACTACAAAAGCTGTTTTGGCTAATTGTACGGGATCCAGTTTGTATAGTAGCTGACAATATAAAATCTAGTAGTTGATATTACAGCCCAGTTGATTTTTTTCCAGATAGTTTGAGTGCCAGTAAAAGATTCTACTAAAATAAACTTGCTGGTTTCGCTGTAATTTCAAGGTCCAGTAAGCTAAAATATGGCCCTTGACGGCTCTCTGACTGGTCTATACTAGTACAGACGTCGACATGGGTACAATAAAAGAAGCTGTCACAGTATTAGTAAGTCTTTTGGCTATCCAGTGTGGCCAACTTCCCTTCCTTGGTCCTCCTTGTCTCTTCTAGGGGCTTGAATCCCACTTGAGCCTGGATACCCAGTCTAGTACAAGTCCTTGGAGGGCCCTTACCTGACAGTCTCCGGTCTGCCAGGCTGGGTGACGAACCGTCCTGGGGCCACCCGACCCTTGAGAGGTTGGAGGCTCTGTGCGATGGCGGTCCCTCTCTGGTGGACTTAGGTTGCGTTAGAGGGTGAATCGTCCTGGGGCTCTGTCACCCACAAAGCCTGGGAGCTAGGTAAGGTTCTCTCTCCCTTTCTGGAGCGAGGCAGACTGACCTCGTCCTACCACCTTTTCCGTCCTTCTTTTCTCTCTTTCCGGTGGCTTCATAATATTCCAAAGGGAGTCATGCCTATCTGGCTATGCCGGGGCCCATCCCCCCAAAAACAAACAAACAAGCTAAAATATGCAATTATACTTAGTTTTACCCTTTTTACATTGTTTAACTGTAGGTTTTGGCTGGCATTTCGCAGTTAAGCAGTTTGTCATCGTTAGTGGTCATCTGCAATTCACCTGGACAAAAATGTATCTATTCCACCAACCTTTTTTTACTGCGAGTCAAATCAGAAAAAACTCAGCATACAGTAAACTTAAATTGTACTTGCACATCCCTAAACCAAATCCTAGAACCCAACTCATTTCTCCCCACTAACCTAACTTCAGCAGCACACGGTTTATTGTTATGGACTTGCCAAGGTCTGAATCATCCAACTGTGTTTTCTTGTTCCTAGTGAAGCATATACTTAGTAAGTTTTAAAACAGCTTTGTTCGATTGAAAACAAGACAAACTCGCTGTTATATTTAACTAGGGGTGTGCAATGCATCAAAAAGCATCCAAATTTTGATTTTATGCTGTAGTAATCGAAACAGCGATGCATCGAAAGTGTTCGATACCTTCCTATACTCCCGCGCTACAAAAGGCACGGAGAGTGTTTAGGTTGGCGGCAAAAAATATTATCTTGGAGATAAGGAAGGAAGAGGGAAGGGAGGGTAGGAGTGGTGTCCGGTTGAAAGCAATAAATCAGTCGGCTGACCAACATTATTTCTTTGAGTCATTATCTTACAACCACGTTTTTCCCCATTATGAATTTATAATAAACGGTTGTTTATAATAAACAGTGAGTTATTTGAATAACGTTATACCTTCACAAAACCATTCCTAGGATGGGTAAATAGTATTTTGTCAAAAATGTGGTAGTTTTACTGGCATGATACGATAGTGGTATTTTACAATCTGACAAAACTGTCTACATCGTCACTTGTTATTTAACTTTGGCGCTCTTTTGTATCTGAAACTGAAAATCCGTCCGTCCTTTGAAACTGAAGTAAATACAATTAAGTTTGAGTTATGCGTTTTTATTACAAAAGTTTTTGAAATAATGGATCGATATAGGATGGAAGACGAATTAATTGATCAAATCAGAAAATTATAACTATACTTTGGCCAAGATGGTGCATCATCCATATTGGTCAAAAATTGGTGTATAGGCTGAGTTTTAATCATTGAAACATGTCGTATTATATCGAATCAAATTGCATCGATTCAAATCAAAATTCTTTGAATCGCATCGTTGCATCAAATGGAAATAAAATCGCTGCATCGCACACCCCTACATTTAACTAATCATAACTAAACTTTACAGAGAGTGGAGGCGCTGTGTGGAGAGTCGGTGAAGCGAGTCTACTGTGGCACTCAGTTCACAGTGTTCCTGACCAATGACGGACGAGTTTTCACCTGCGGCATCGACCGTCTGATTGGTCAGCCCGAGTCCCGTGCAAGGGGTCACCTCAAACCTCAACAGGTTTGTGTAAAGATTGCTGAAGATCAAGGGAATACAAGGGCCAAGGAGTTTTAATATAAAAAAACCAAATGATTTTAACGACTCGGGTATTGCGATTCAGTGTCTCGATATGATACGGCAATACTTACAGTATATGATATCGAATATTTGTGTTCGATAAGCAGTAAACGCTGTCTTGACCATGGCATAAGAGTGGAAGTCTTACCTTAAACCAAAGCGAGATGACGTCTAAGACCAGTTTACAAATAACTGAAATAACTCCTAAAGTATTTTTAAGGTTTTTAAAACTGGAAACTGCCTTGAATATTAGTCTTTGAATAATTTCATATTGGTGCATCAGGATATTATCGATGCATCGAGAATAAATCCATGCATTTCTATGTAGAATACTACTTCATCGAATCAAATCAAAATGTTGATGCTTTTTTATGTATCATACACTCTAAAGGGCAGACAGTTAGTGATACAGTGTCTATGTTATTGTACAATTAGCTAAAGAGCTTTGTGATCATATCTTGAGTATCCCTTCATATCGTGTGGCAGGTGATGGCTCTGAGCGGAGTGTTCGTGGAGGCAGTGGCGGTGGGGGCAGAGCACGTGCTGGCGCTCACGTCCGCGGGGGATGTGTCGGGGTGGGGCAACAACTCGGACAACCAGCTGGGCCTCGGACACACCCCCATCATCCGACACCCCCAGCTCATCCCCACGCTGTCTGGGAAAGGGATCAAACAGGTAGGCTGTCAGTGTTGTCACTAGAGATGGGTCGATTGCAGGATTTCTCGATTCCTATTAAAATTTGGGGTTTGGTTCTCGATACTGGGTTCGATAGTTATTCTGGGGCAGATTTATATAATGAGAAAAAACAGCGTATTAAAATTAAAAATGTATTTACATTTTAAAGTATAGGCTAGCTGGGAATGGATACAGGCCCTCATAATAATAATAATAACTAGTCGACCCATGCGGAATTCCGCACTGCGAGCCAAATCTTGTCAGCTGATCAGATGTTCTTTTTTTACATTTACGCTCCTGTCAAAATAAACTATTCCCTTTATTTATCTTTTATATTATTCAAATTTCAGCGAAGCAGTACATTTTTATGCCGTGGGTCTATTTTTTGTCATTAGCCGACATGATAAGCTTTAAAATGAGGGGTAAATCATGGAATTTGATAAAGGAATAAGGAAGATCTCGCGGACTGACAGAAAAACAGGCTAGAGAAATAATATGTAAGATAATAAATTTGTTATTGTCCAGAAAACATGAATACAAGGAGTGCATGGGCATTGTCACCTTATTCATTGTAAAATATAAATTCATGATCTTATATTTAAAATAAGTAAAATCATGCCACAAAATAACTTTAAATCAAATTGTAAACTATAAGGAGTTTTTTGTACTAGGAATGTTTTCAATCTGTTTTTTAATTCTTTACCATTCAACAACTTTAAATCACTCGGCAACATATTGTAAAATAAATTTCCTTTTATGAAGGGACTGTTTCTTGTAACATTTATTTTACTTTAAATTCTATGAATAAAATCTTTTTTATGGGTATTATAGTTGTGAATTTCACTATTTCAAACTACTACTAGCTTATTCAAACAAAATTGATGGGAAAACATGACAAAATTATTAGTTCCTGTGAAAGAAAATTAATGTTAACAAAGTATTGAAAACAGATTGCAAATAGCAAAATGTAGTTTCTTTGTTTTCTTTAGAACAAAATTGCCACACATCACTTTTCTTTATTTTAGTCAATATAGCACAAAGCATTTAATTTAAAAACTTGTTATAAAAACTCGGCAAAAGTAATATACAACTCCACACTCGATAAAAACAGTGCTGCCAACGTCCAAATGTTGTTGAAAGAGGCTTCAATAATGAGTACTGTAATTTCAATTACTACAGTGAGGATGTGATGTATCCCCATTATAGTATAGTATTGGGAAATAATGCTATGAAAAATCCATAATAATCCATAATAGACAGGAGTTTTACTATTATGTCTAACTCTAAACACCTGGAAAATCCCCACACAGTTTGTTACCAATGTTTTATTGCACAGATCTCCACCGGTCGCACTCACAGTGCTGCGTGGACTGCGCCCCCACTGCCCCGCCGTCGCCCGGGGATGTCCACCTCTATCCAGCTGGGATGCCCCCCCGCCATCCCCCCACAGTTCGGTCACCTGCAGGGCACTCCTGTCCCGTCCCTGCGCGCTAGACTGCGCCTCCTACACTACTTCTCGGACACTCTGTATAGTTGCTGGCGGCTACTGCCGCTCTGTTCACAGGTTGGTAGTTTTTTAACACAAATTTAACACTGATCAACTGAAATAATTATTTAGTAATAAGTAATGTGATAGGGAACAACTGCAAGACATTAGTTAAAATTGTAAGGACTTTTTTACCTCTAATTGAAAAATAGTTTAGTTTTTAAAAATAATTTCAAAATTCTTGTTTTAACTCATTTTGTAATTAAAGTCATCAAACGTTCTTGTCAAAACAACTGGAAAACCTAGAAAAGTAAAATAACTTGACATAGTGGACCCCGTGAATAATTTTACTTTCCAATACTTTGAAACATAAAATAATGTACCTAATTTTTCCCTGTTCAGTCCCTTTAGAACTGTCATGTGAACATAGGTTTATCTTCAGCCAACAGTTCTGAATTCCAGTAGATGAAATTGTTAGATTAACTTAACCTAACTATGTGAAATTTATCGACCTTGAAAATGGCCTTAGGAGCCGAAACATGTTGGTTGAAAAATGAAACTTATAAAAAAGGTATTCAGTTTTTATTTTATTCATCTTAAATATCCTACACATGTTGTAGAAAATTTGTTCCACCAAAAGGGTCATTACAGGAACGCCATTCTTGCTTTATTACCGATTTTTTTTGTTTAAACTACACAAACACCGATATTTATGAAATACACTTAACCCTCGGACTGCCCATGCTAAACCCTTCGGTGCCCCTGTCTTTTTTGGATTTTGCAAGGTTTTTTTTAAAAAAAATCACAATAAATCAACCAGTTATCCAATATGTATCATATGCATACTTGTTTTGATCAGTAAAGAAAGGAGAATTCAATAATGAAAAGATATATATATATATTTGTTTGACTTAGTTTGAGAAAAATAGGAAAAGCTACAACAAATTATTTTTCCTCGGAACAATTTTCAAAAGTAGGCATATGCCGTTCTCACAATACTTTCATTTAGAAAGAATCCAAGATAGGCAAAATGTTTCAAATTTATTTCCTTACGTGGAAATGTATTACAATATTAGTTTGTTATAATAGTTTGTAATAATACCGAGCGTAAACAACACGAACATAACAGTTACACTGAACTCTGCGAAGAAATATTTCATCATTCTTCACATAAAAACAACACAGTAAAAGTAGACCAAGCGATATTGAACCTTATAGTATGAGATAGTGCATTTCATAAGGTTCAGAATGGTATAAGAAACATGAAAATAGATCCAGCTGTTGTCTAGATATTAGTCTGGATTCTTTCTGCCTTATTCATGCAGGAAAGCCAACTGCGAATCTCCAAATATTGACTAACTTTATTGATTTACATTGAAAAATGTATATCACTGCTACCAACTTATATTTCGTATGAAAATAAAGATAATTTAATTTCTGATCCAGTGGTACCACCCACTTTGGAATCAAACAAAATTCCCCTACCTATGATTTTGAAAAAAACGAGTGTTTTTTTCTCTCAAGTGATCTAGACGACTCACAGAGCTCCCGCGCAAATTTTATTCAAACTTATACACGTAATTACTTTGATCCTTCGCTCTTATAAGGTAATTTTATGTGTGCAAATGAATCAGTGGAATGTTATCTTTCTAATGATACCAGAATCATTGTGTTTAAAGTTTGTTTTCAATGTTTTATAGGTGAAAAAATAAAATGTTACCTTTCCTGCATGAATTGTGCAGGAAGGCAAGGGGCGGCCAACATTACCTGCACGTTTCGTGCGGGAAGGCAGTGCTAGGGTTAAACATGAACTGTAGTGCCAGCGGGTACTAGACGCTTACTCAAATTTCCTGTAGCTTAAGTGGAATAATCTACTAGAATTTATAACTATTGCTTGATGGTGTGTAAACCTATTGATAATTAGTATTAAACGTCAGGTTTATTAAACTATCATTACATCATTATGATGTTTGCAGCACTGTGACTGGGCCAATGTAGAGCCGTACAGTTGGCTAGCCTGTGCCCAGCTGAGGCCGCTGCTGGCGCCGAGAGTGTATACACTACCGCTGGTGCGCTCCCTAGGCCGGACGATGGTACAGGGCCGCAACTACGGTCCGCAAGTCACTGTCAGACGGCTCACCAAACAGAAGGCCACCAAACCCATCTTCACGCAGGTTGCCAGACAAGTAGTCAAGATGCGCCCGGCCGATTTGAGGCTCCCGTCGAGGGCTTGGAAGGTATCCGTTGTGGTTGTACTGGCATAGTTTTTTTTTTAGTCTTTTTAAGCGTTATTCATATTCTAAACCCATGTTCATTTTTTTGTAAGGGAAACTATTTCCAAGAAAATTCCATTAAGGTAAGTAAACATGATTAAGTAACCCATGTCACACAGGGCCAACACAAGAGGGGAGCCACTTTGCTCTAGGCCCCCAACCACCTCGTGGCAGCCCTGACGTTTCGCAACACTTCAAAATATATTTATGCTTATACTGTACTTACATACAAGATGGTAAATTACATAAAGGATGGTACTAGGCCATGTACCATCCTTTGTGTTTGTGTGTTCACCATTTTGTATATAAGTAGAGTATAAGTGTTGTGTAATACATTTTGTAGTGTTGTGAGATGTAGTTTTTTAAATCCTGTTTAGTTGTAAAAACACCTATCATACTACTAAAAAATGGTTTAATCCTGAGTAACTATTTAAAGGATAACCAATTTAATCCCATTTGTAGTGTTGTGATTAGGGATGTGTCCATTCATAAAGTCGGTTGTTGGTTTTACCGTTTTTTTACAACAAAAACTAATCCGAAAACCGATGGTCGAAATGTCGGTTTCGGTTTATCACTGTAGTAAGTGCTGGTATTGGAAATAAGTAAAGATATGCGAGTACAGGTTTTTTATGTCGAGACAAGTAAATGGCAAATGATTTGAATCTCAAGTTCGAGTCGAGTATACACATAAAAAAAAAACACATAGGTCAAGTTGGATTGAATCAAAACAGTGTATAGGGTTCCATTTATAAAGTTTATTATTAAAATATACTTTTCTAGTCACTATGACCTGAAAATAACAATAGTAAGTAAGATAAATGGATTTCTGCTTCATTGGAAAAAGGTAAGTACATTTATCTGAAAATAAATCATACTAAAGTTAATGCATCACATTTTGCCATGAAGAAGATAAAATACTATTAATCTTTTCGTAATAAGGTTGTTACAGCCTATATGGTATTAATTAACAGTTTCATTAAAAAATAATCTCAGTTTTAGCGAATTTCCCCTATAGGGAAGAAGCTATTACCGTAGTCGGCATGGTAAGACCTAAGCCCGGGACCATGATAACTTTTCGTTTTTAGGTCCCCAGACCCCAAAAACACCATTCGTTCGAAACTGTATATATATATATATATATATATATATATATATATATATATATATGTGTGTGTGTCCGTGAGCACGATAACTCTCGTAAAAATGATCCGATTTTGATGAAATTTGGTATAAACGTGTAAAGCAACATTTATAAGTTTAAGTTGGAAAACCAGCCAGATCGCTCCATCCGAAGGGGTATTTTGGGGGGGTTTTGTACCCCAAAAATGGGTTTTTTGAAATTTTTACATGTAATTTTTGAAAAAATCAAATTTTAGTTTTTATCATTGGATTCAGCTTAAAAAAACCCACAATTTGGTATTTTCATCATTTCTCTACGTCAATTGGTTACCGAGATATTAAAAGTGCTAAACACAGTACGTTGTCTAATGTTATTCTTATGGAGGAAAATAACAATTTTATATCTCGCTTATTTATGAACGTATACTGACAAAACTTGGTATATGGCTTCATCTGGTTGTGGTATATTGATATTTGCTCAAAAAAATTACTTTTTGCCAAAGGCACCCGTAGCAGCAAACCCATGTTATTCTTATGGATAATAATTAAATGCTATGTCTCCCTTAATTAGGAACATAAATTAATAAAATTTGGTATATGACTTCACCTAGTTGAGTTTTATTGATATTAGCATAAAAACCAATTTTTTGTATTCCTTGTTGCAGCAAACCTGCGTTCTCAGCCCCAATGTTATTCTTATGGAGAATAATTAAAATTGTGTATATAGCTTATTTGTGAATATATTTTTATGAAACTTGGTAAGTGGCTTTTTCTATTATTAAGACATTTATATATCTATTGGAAATTCGCTGAGTATGCAGGTTTGCTGCTACGGGGGTATTTTATTTCATTTCCTCCTTTTAGCGAATTTCCCCTATAGGGAAGAAGCTATTACCGTAGTCGGCATGGTAAGACCTAGGCCCGGGACCATGATAACTTTTAGTTTTGAGGTCCCCAGACCCCAAAAACACCATTCGTTCGAAACTGTATATATATATATATATATATATATATGTGTGTGTCCGTGAGCACGATAACTCTCGTAAAAATTATCTGATTTTGATGAAATTTGGTATAAACGTGTAAAGCAACATTTATGACTTTAAGTTCGAAAACCAGCCAGATCGCTCTATCCGAAGGGGTATTTTGGGGGGGTTTTGTACCCCAAAAATGGGTTTTTCGAATTTTTTACATATAAGTTTGGAAATAGTCAAATTTTTGTTTTTCCCTTTGGATTCAGCTTAAAAAAACACACAATTTGGTATTTTGATCATTTCTCTACGCCTATTGGGTACCGAGATATTGAAAGTGCTAAACACAGTACACGTACGTTGTCTAATGTTATTCTTATGGAGGAAAATAAAAATTTTATATCTCGCTTATTTGTGAACGTATACTGACGAAACTTGGTATACGGCTTCATCTGGTTGTGGACCATTGATATTTGCTCAAAAAAACTATTTTTTACCAAAGGCTCCCGTAGCAGCAAACCTGCGTACTCAGCCCCATGTTATTCTTATGGAGAATAAGTAACGTGTTATCTCCCTTTATTATGAAAATAAATTAATGAAATTTGGTATGTGGCTTTACCTAAATGAGTTATATTGATATTTGTATAAAACCCCATTTTTTATGTTCCTTGCTTCAGCAAACCTGCATACTCAGCCGCCATGTTATTCTTATGGAGAATAATTAAAATGTCATAAATCGTTTATTTATGAATGTATATTGATGAAACTTGATATATGACTTTATGTGGTATTAAGATACATAATATATATGCATTGGAAATTCGCTGAGTACGCAGGTTTGCTGTTACGGGGGTATTTATTCATCCTATGTTTTGTATATTATGTTTAGGCCTAAGCTACATCTTTCTACGAGTGGAGAAAATAAAATTACATTTAGGCCTATAAGTTAAAATAAACTTTATTTTAATATATATATATATATGTCCGTGAGCACAATAACTCTCATAAAAATAGTCCGATTTTGACGAAATTTGGTATAAACATGTAAAGCAGCATTTATGACTTTAGTTCGAAAACCAGATGGATCGACCTATCCGAAGGGTATTTTGGGGGTTTTTTGAGTTTTTAAAATCTAATTTTTGAAAAAGCCGAATTTTAGTTTGTTTTCATTGGAATCAGCGTAAAAAGACGCACAATTTGGTGTTTTAGCGAATTTTTAGCGAATTTCCCCTATGGGGAAGAAGCTATTACCGTAGGTCTCATGGTAAGACTTAAGCCCGAGACCATGACAACTTTTTGTTTTGAGGTCCCCAGATGCCAAAAACACTATTCGTTCAAATTTATATATATGTATATATATATATACATATATCCATATATATATACAGGGTGTCACAAAAAAGTGTGATGGGCTATACAGGACCTAATTCTACATGCAAAAATAAGTCAAAAATGAAGAATAACATTTTTTGGATTTCGGCTTGGTTTAGCCGTAATCCGCCATTTTGTTTTTTTGAGAAAATATTTATTATTTCAAAAACCCGATGAGATATTTTTACGAAACTTGGCAAAAGTGTTTACACTAAAGTAAGTAACATTTGTAAAAAAAATATTTTTTTACCTTTCCAAATTTCAAAATGGCGGCCATTTGAATTTTTTTATTGCAAATTTCATGAAAACCGGTACCTAAATCAAAATTTTTAAGGACACAAATTTTTTTGTATTTATTATACCAAATCCAACAAAACAAAAATGAATAAAATCGGTTCATAAATAAAGAAGCTGTGTTTATTTTAGTAATTTAGACTGAAATTATTAATGTAATTAAGTAATTTCAGTCTAAATTACTAAAATAAACACAGCTTCATTATTTATGAACCGATTTTATTCATTTTTGTTTTGTTGGATTTGTTATAATAAATACAAAAATTTTGTGTCTTTAAAAATTTTGATTTAGGTACCGGTTTTCATGAAATTTGGCATACAAAAATTCAAATGGCCGCCATTTTGAAATTTGGAAAGGTAAACAAATATTTTTTTTTTACAAATGTTACTTACTTTAGTGTAAACACTTTGGCCAAGTTTCGTAAAAATATCTCATTGGGTTTTTGAAATAATAAATATTTTCCCAAAAGAACAAAATGGCGGATTACGGCTAAACTAAGCCGAAATCCAAAAAATGTTATTCTTCATTTTTGACTTATTTTTGCATGTAGAATTAGGTCATGTATAGCCCATCACACTTTTTTGTGACACCCTGTATATATATGTGTCCGTTACCGCGATAACTTGAGTAAAAAACGTTCGATTTCGATGACATTTGGCTCAAATGTGTAAAGTGACATTCATGACTTTAAGTTCGAAAACCAGAAATATCGGACCACGGAAAGGGGGGTTTATGGGGGTTTTAAATTTTCCAAAAATAAGTTTTTTGCTTTTTTCACCCTAAAATGTTTAAACACCCCCGTAGCAGCAAACCTGCATACTCAGCGAATTTCCAATGCATATATATGTATCTTAATACCAAATAAAGCCAAATACCAAGTTTCATCAATATACATTCATAAATAAACGATTTATGACATTTTAATTATTCTCCATAAGAATAACATGGCAGCTGAGTATGCAGGTTTGCTGAAGCAAGGAACACAAAAAATGGGGTTTTATACAAATATCAATATAACTCATGTAGGTAAAGCCACATACCAAATTTCATTAATTTATTTTCATAATGAAGGCAGATAACACGTTACTTATTCTCCATAAGAATAACATGGGGCTGAGTACGCAGGTTTGCTGCTACGGGAGCCTTGGGTAAAAAATAGTTTTTTTGAGCAAATATCAATGGTCCACAACCAGATGAAGCCGTATACCAAGTTTCGTCAGTATACGTTCATAAATAAGCGAGATATAAAATTTTTATTTTCCTCCATAAGAATAACATAAGACAACGTACTGTGTTTAGCACTTTCAATATCTCGGTAACCAATTGACGTAGAGAAATTATCAAAATACCAAATTGTGTGTTTTTTAAAGCTGAATCCAATGGGAAAAAATAAAATTTGACTATTTCCAAAATTATATGTAAAAAATTCGAAAAACCCATTTTTGGGGTACAAAACCCCCCAAAAATACCCCTTCGGATAGAGCGATCTGGCTGGTTTTCGAACTTAAAGTCATAAATGTTGCTTTAGGTCTTACCATGCCGACTACGGTAATAGCTTCTTCCCTATAGGGGAAATTCGCTAAAAACTTAATTTTGGTTTTGACCATGTTTTAGAGCTTAAAAAAACAAATAATATGGTATTTTGAATTATTAACCTAGGTTAAGTGGTTGCGGAGAAAATCCAAAAAATCCTGCTCATAAAATCTCCCATGTTAATCTTATGAGAAAAAGGTTTTGCTTTTCCTCAGTTCATTTCAATGTAAACTTCACATTTGCTTTTACCAATCAGTTTAGCTCTACAAAACAATCATTTTGGTGTTTAAATTGTGATTCTACGTCCAACCGTTGCCGTGATATTCAAAGTGCTAAACACAGTATGTTGTCCAATGTTATCCTTATGGAGAATATTTAAAATTTGATATCTCGATTATTTATGAACGTATATTGATGAAACTTGGTAGGTGGCTTCACCTAGTACTGGTATATATATATTTCCACAAAAAATTGATTTTTTGTTGATTATCCTCTTAGCAGCAAACCTGCATTCTCATCCCTAATGTTATTCTTATGGAGAATACGGAAAGCTTTATATCTCCCTTAATTATGAACATAAATCATTAAAACTTGGTATATAGCTTCACCTGGTTGAGTTATATTGATAATTGCAAAAAACCTGCATTTTTATCTTCCTCGTTGCAGCAAACCTGCGTTCTCAGCCCTAATGTTATTCTTATAGAGAATAAATAAAATGCTATATATCACTTATTTATTTAAGTATTTTTATGAAACTTGGTAAGTGGCTTTATGTGGTAGTAAGAAATATATTCATTCATAGGAAATACTTGTCCAATGTTATTCTTATGGAGAATAAGACAAATTATATATCTCGCTTATTTATCAACTTATCCTGATGAAACTTGGTAAATTGCTTCATATCGTTGTGGTCTATTGATGTTTGCACTAAAAAACATTTTTTGGCCGATATTTCCTGTGGCAGCAAACCTGTGTACTCAGCTCCCATGTTATTATTATTGAGAATAAGTAACATGTTATCTCCCTTAATTATGAACATAAAGTAATAAAATTTGGTATGTGGCTTTACCTTCTTGAGTTATATTGATATTTGTATAAAACCCCATTTTTTGTGTTACTTGCTTCAGCAACCCTGCATACTCAGCCGCCATGTTATTCTTATGGAGAATAATTAAAATGTCATAAATCGTTTATTTGTAAATGTATATTGATGAAACTTGGTATGTGGCTTTGAGTGGTATTAAGATTCATATATATGCATTGTAAATTCGCTGAGTACGCAAGTTTGCTGCTATGGGGGTATTTTATATCTAAGGGCAAGTAGTTAAAAAACTTTGCGACAATGTATGTAGTTTTTTTTTTTTTATTCCAAGTTACGTTTTTCCCATGCCTAGTATTATATTGATGGCTGTAGCCTAATACAATTTCATCAGACATGTTTTCTTTTAGATATAATATACAATCATAAATATACAAACTGAAGACTATTAACATTTCTAGTTCACAACATTTATATTTTACATGTCCTTTATAATGGTCTCATGGTAAGACTTAAGCCCGAGACCATGATAACTTTTCATTTTGAGGTCCCCAGATGCCAAAAACAAATTTTTAAATATGTATATGTATATGTGTGTCCGTAAGCACGATAACTCTCTTAAAAAAGGTCCGATTTTAATTAAATATGGTACAATTGTGTAAAGTACCATTTATTTGAACGAGTTAGAAAACCAAGCGAATCACACCATCCTAAGGGGGTTTTGTAACCCAAAAATTTTTGTTTTGGGGGTTTCGACATGGAATTTTTATTTTAATCAACTTTTAGTTTACACCATTGAATTCAGCATAAAAAAGCAAACAGTTTAGTATTTTGATCATTGCTCTGCGTCAATTGGTTACTGAGATATTGAAAGTGCTAAAAGCAGTACGTTGTCTAATGTTATTCTTGTGGAGGAAAAGAAAAATTTTATATCTCGCTTATTTATGAACATAAACTTACGAAACCAGTATATGGCTTCATCTGGTTGTGGTTTATTGTTGTTTGCACAAAAAAGTTGTTCGCCTATGGTTCCAGTTAGGTACTTAGTCCCCATGTTATTCTTATGGGAAATAATTAAAATTTTATATATATCGCTTATTTATGAATGTATATGGATGAAACTTGGTATGTGACTTCACTCAGAGGATTTCTATTGATATTTGCATAAAAACCATTATTTTGTGTTCCTTGTTGCAGCAAACTTGCGTACTCATTTCCAATATTATTCTTATATAGAATAATTAATATTTTGAATATCGCTTGTTTGTGAATATATTTTTTATGAATCCTGTTAAGTGGCTTAATGTTTTATGTTCATTGGAAATTCGCTGAGTATGTAGGTTTGCTGCGACGGGGGTATTTTGAAGTTTTAATATCCTCTCTAGATTATAGTGTGTTGTGGCTCCATAAACACAGATATTATAAGCTATGCGGGAATGAATCAGCCCAAAGTAAATTATTCTTAAAGTAGCCATGTCAGGTAATTTGGACAATCTTCTGAGTAGAAAAATTCCTGAATTGATTTTACTAATAATTTTGTTTATATCCCAACTAAAATTAAAATCTATTATTAAACCTAAAAATGTTTTATTGACTTCAGCTATATTTTAATTAGTTCATGTCAATTGCAATGGTACATTTTTTTTTCTCTTTGCGTTAAAGCTAATATAATTGGTCTTATGAAAATTTAGTTTCAGATTGAGAGAACTACAAAGCTTTAAAATATTGTTCAGCTCCATTTCTGCTATATTTTGAATTTCTTGATCACTTGCACCTGATATTTTAAAATTTTAATCGTCAGCATACAGCACTGCTCTATTGGAATTTTGTTTTCTATTGCATTATTCATGCCATTTATATAACAAATGAAGAATACTGGGCCCAGAATTGACCCTTGAGGTACACCACACTTAATAAATTCTGTTTTTGAATTGATTCTTGTTTGATTTGTATTTGTTAAATGAGAAATTTTGACAAATTGCTCTCTATTGGTTAAGTATGATTTGAACCAATCTAAAGATTTCCCTTTAATACCACCATATTTATTAAGAATCTTAAACAATGAGCTATGGCAAAACACCATCAAAAGCCTTATGCAAGTCCATAAATATGGCAATGCATTTGTCACCATTATCTATTGAATCAATGACTGATTCAATAAATTGTACTGTTGCTGTTTTGGTTGATTTTCCTACTCGAAACCCGTGTTGATTATCATCTTGCAAATTGTTCACTTCCAGAAAAGTCATTAACCTTGTACAAACTGCCTTTTCATCAATTTTAGAGATGGTGGGTAAAATTGATATTGGTCTATAATTTGACAGATCTTTTGGGCAACTTTTTTTGTGAATTGGTATTACTTTTGCAACTTTTAATTTTTGAGGAAAAATACCTGATATAAAAGATTAATTAATTAGATGAACCAATATTTTACTAATACTCTTATCTACAAATTTTATAACCTTAATTGGGATCTCATCATAACCACTAGAATTTTTATTTTTCTATTTCTGAATAATAGTCAAAATTTATTTTTCATCGACTGGTGAGAATTTAAGATTTAGTTCAATGTTACTACTAAGTTACTTTGAACTCCAGAATGTAATTGATCAGTAGATCTATTGCCTGCTACACTGGTAAAGTACCTATCAACCCACTGGTAAAGTACCAGTTACGTGCACAGGATTTGTTGTGGCAGGATAGATATTTTTTTGCACTACACTTAACAGTACTACCAGTTTCTTGATTAATTACTTGCCAAATATCTTTACTTTAATTTTTTGTGTTTATAACTTTGTTTATATAATTCCTATTTTTTTGCTTTGCAATTTTACCAAGAGTCTTATTCTATGTTATCCTGGAAGTTGAGAACAAATTAACTATTTCTTTCCTTCATTCTCTAAGTGTATCACTAATCCAAACATTTTGTTTTCTTTGTATTCTGGTTTTAATTTTAGGAAAAGACAAATTAAAGTAATGCATGAACATATTAAAGAAGAAAATCATATTTAAGCTCTACTGGAGAATAGTAAACTTCATTCCAATTTTCTAGACACAACATATTATTAAACACATTCATATTCTCTTCAGTAAATTTCCTTTTATAAGTTGTTATTTTGTTCCCAACATAACTTTTATCTATGCAAGTTAATTTTAATAACTGTGCATCGTGGTCATATAAACAACAGTCTGCTAGTTACAGTGACTCATCATTTGTATCGTATCATCTCTATCGCGATTAGGGGTGTGCGATGCATCGAAATTTTGATTTGATTCGATGCTGTAGTAATCGAAATAGCGATGCATGGAAAGTGTTCGATGCCTTTCTATACTTCCGCCGCTACCCGCATTACAAAGGCTGCAAAGGGCGCGTGTGTTGGTTGGCACGTGGAGTGTCTGGGTCGGTAGCAAAAAATCTTACCTTGGAGATGAAAGGAAGAGTAGCGGGAGGGGAGGCGTGGGGTCCGGTTGAAAGCAATAAATCAGTCGGCTGACCAACATTATTTCTTTGAACCACGTTTTTCCCCATTAAACTGTGAGTTATTTGAATAACGTTATACCTTCACAAAGTTATTCCTAGGATGGGTAAAATACTGTTTTGTCAAAAATACGGTGGTTTTACTGGCATGGTACGATAGTGGTATTTTACAATCAGGCAAAACTGTCTACATCGTCACTCGTTATTTAACTTTGGCGCTCGTTTGTCCATACTTTGAAAATTAAGTAAATACAATTAAGTTTTGGTTTTGCATTTTCATTGCAAAGTTTTTGAAATAATGGATCAAAATAGGATGGAAGAAGAATTAATTGATCAAATCATAAAATTATTACTAGACTTTGGCCAAGATGGTAGATCATCCATGTTGGTCTTAAAAATTGGTGTACGGGCTGAGTTTTAATCATTGAAACATGTCGCATTGCATCAAATCTAATTGCATCGATTCGAATCAAAATTCTTTGAATCGCATCGTTGCATCGAATCAAAATATAATCGCGATATTTCAATATGTTATGTATCGAACACGCACATCACAACATACAACTCTTAAGTTACATTAATTAATTTACTGCCCGGAACAAGAGCGTCTCGTTAGCTCTTGTGGTGTGAATACAAACTACCACCAATACAAGAACGGCAAGAAGCACGAGATTCGACCTCCACCCGCCAGGATCACTATTGTTTTAACTCCAGACACCAGAATCGTCAGCGTCTTCGGGCGACAACTCACGTACAACCTTCGCGAGTGTATTTGGTTCAGATTGTGCATATCGCATCACTCAACTAGCAGATGACAACGCGAAGTCTAAGAGGGTGTACAGGATTACTGTCAATTTTACTGTGTATTTAATAAAGCCGGACATTTTTATTATGAAAGTTTGTTATTATCGTCGAGAATGCCAGAAGAATTAGTCGACTGTCTACCATTCAGCCCAATTGACATTTCTGATAACCCCCGACCCCTGAGGTAGTCCTACTGTTTCTGTAAATAAAAATCCTACTGTATTTATGATTATATATCCTTTCTGTAAGAAAAGATTTTAGGGTTTCAAAAGTCTGCAAAAATAAAATATCAGGAAAACCAGGTAGACTTATTTTGTTTTTAAGGTTAGGCCTACAGTAAGCTAAACTTAAACCTTAACATCTTAACAATAAGTTAAAGATTACTTAGACTACGGTACTGCCCTAGGCTAACTTTGTTATTATTTGGCTAAAAATAGTTTTAAGCCTAGTTGATTAATTAGTTTTGTAATGGCCCATAATATTTAATTTAAATTACTTTGATTTGTGTTTGATTACTTATGAATTTTTAACCAACTCTCCTGTGTAGTATTTCTGCAGCAGTATTTATGTAAACCAGAGAAACAAAGTATGAAATAGATATTTATAGTTATATAATCAATTAAAGTTTGGTAA
This sequence comes from Allygus modestus, assembly GCA_963675035.1. Classification (NCBI taxonomy): domain Eukaryota; kingdom Metazoa; phylum Arthropoda; class Insecta; order Hemiptera; family Cicadellidae; genus Allygus; species Allygus modestus. Next base: position 71,256,924 of record OY776115.1, read on the forward strand.
AAATCGTTATTTGTTAGTTGATGATCCTGTGATGTAAGATAGACAGAGTTTCAGAATCAAGGTAAATTCTTAAATTTAAAGTATGGATGAGACAGTTATGGTAAGTTCTTAAAAATAACCGAAACCGACAACCGTTTTCTGTAAAGAACAGAACTGAAACCGAACCGATAAAAAATGCAACCGACCCATCCTTAGTTGTGATTATATAGTGTTGTGTTAATGGGATTTTTTAGTTTTACAATTCTTACCTCTGATAAAAAATAATAAACTAAAAAAACTAAGTTTTAACTTTATGCCAGTCGCAGAAAATATTTTTTCCTAATTGTTTAGAGTGAGCCGGATTTGTTTCTAGGGACTGTAAAATATATCTTGCGTGTATAACAACTTATAAGAATGCACTAAAAGCATCCAAATTGCATGTTACTTTTTATTTTAGAAAGGAAAAACTCAGAAAGTCAAAAATCTTACTTATGACAAATTCTCATGCAATGTGTGTAATTTTAACGTTTTCAAGTACTTTGTTACTGTCCAATTTAATGGTAAATAGCATGCCTTTACATCTATAGTTTAGTTCTCCCTTTTGTCAGTTTGTGTATTTTTCCATTCTATTCCCGAATGAAGCCTCTATAAACAAGGTCAAGGTTTATTGCTGCGTTTCTTGTTGCAGGTGAAGCTAGTAGGGGAGGGGGCTGACGACGCGGGAGGGGTGTTTGACGACACGATGACAGAGATGTGTGACGAGCTGGTGTGCGGGACAGTCCCATTGCTGATACCCACCCCGAACGCTGTCAACGACACGGGCTACAACCGGGACAAATACCTGCTCAACCCCTCGCTCACCCAGCCAAACCACCTCGTGTGGTTCAAGTTCCTTGGTGAGTTGTAGGCAGCCCTCTGTTTTTCAAGTTTTATGAATGGTGGGTAGAAACCCTTTAGTGAGAGATGGGGTTTCCCACGGCAGATATCGACAGAAGTCAATTTGTTTGTTTATTTTCAATCCAAAATGGAAACAAACATCTCAGTTCAGCTGACGGGCAAGTTTTATTTATTTTTTTTAATTGCCTAGACCGTCTTAGAAGTATATTTTTTATGAAGTGGTATGTTATTATAGATGGGTATTTTTCATTTATATTTAACCCTAGCAGTGGCCTAATGTTGAAGTGGGAAATGGCCAAGCAGATTTGGTGATTTTGTAGACTTTTTTTGAAAATTCGTATAAATTCAACGGTAGAAGTAAACCTAGCCAACCTCATATTCATTTTGATCGGAAAGAAAAGGAAATACTAAAATAAAAAAGATCTAGGAAAATATTTTTTCAGTAAAGTAAAAAAAATAAAAAAATAGATTTTTTTAGATATTTTTAAAAAACCTCGGTAAAATTTTTTCTACAGATTTTTTATAGAAAATTCATCATAAGTCATGTAATATATGTATTTACTAATAATTATATATACATATTTGTAAAGCTAATGAAGTAAGGAATCCAAAAAGTCATAAAGTTGATGGTAAAATATTTGTATCACTTATAAATAAATGGAAATAAAAGAATGTTTTGCTATTTTTGCGTATTTGGAAAAAAATATTTCACAGTATTTAGTATATAACTTTTTTGCCAAATGTTTTACCCCCAAATCAATATAAACATGTTTTGGTATATTCAATTCCCTCCGTAGAAATATATAACATGTTATACACAGAATACATAGAAATATACATATAAATATATAACTCACCACTAGGCCTACCAGATAAACAATCCAATTAGCCTATAGCCTATGACACAACAGGAATGTCGTTCACCTCAATATCACTGCCTATCGTCCTCACCCTCTAAATCGTCATCAGTGTCACTAATACTTACTTCAAGAGCACACCGAATGTCACTACAATCCATTTTTGCGTAAATTCGGCTAAATAAATAACTAAAACACTCTTACACAACTGACAGCGGTCAAACAATAACATAGCGCGCCATTTTGGACTGGGACTGGACATTGCATATTTCAGATGTCATGTCATATTGTCAACAAAAACAAAACACATCGAGACAGACATAGGAATAAAGCCTGAAATCTGCTGTTTACAGTGATACCAAATACAATACAGTTTGGAGCGAGCAAAACAAACTGACTGAGACTTTGTAAACAGCTGCGCAGTTGCCAATTAGACAAAAATGTGACGTAATGAAACAATTCCTTGGTGATGAAGCCATAGGCAACAGTGCTGCCAACGGCAAAACTAAATTACTCTACATTTCTTCCTCTTCAAAATAACATATTATTTGACTAGTAACTATAACATACACTGCATATAAACGCGATTTTCTGATTCGACCAATTTGGTCGGATAGGCCATTATACAAGAAGACCAAAGACACCTGTTTTCAGAAAATCATATAACCTGTCCAATCAATATTTCATTCTAAAAATCAATACCAAAATAAAGTGCTACTCTTTAGCTGTGCATTGGTTCCAACCGCATCTTCCTGCGAGAAAAATTACCCGAGCTGGGTAATTTCAAAAATATCGTGTTTTGCCATTGTCAGAGCGTCGGCTGCAGCAATTGTGTTGTGCCAAAAATTCATTCGATTTCTAATCGTCGTAACATTGTTATACAGCTGCTACATGGTTCATTTATGTAATAAAATTAAAGTTCATAATGTGATATTTCCAATGATATATATATGTTGATCACTTTTGAGTTTATTATTATTGGCTTATTAACGTTACAACATTTTCAGTCAAATCCGACCAATTTGGTCGGTGGCCACAACAGGCGACATAAAAATCTGACCAAATTGGTCGGATGGCCACTGCTAGGGTTAATTCCAGTGAATTCGGCCACATGTAATCTGGCCAAGGGTCTGGACCTGAGGTGTCTGGACAAGAGGGAGTCTACTGTGCTTTTAATTACATTATTTGTGACCTTAACGACAAATCTATATATGTCTGTAATGTATAATAGTAATAATTTATACATACAATTTATATATACATATGTATAATCTGTATAGTATACATACAGATGACAACACACAAACAAATAATGACCATTTGTTCACTAACCCTGTGTCAAATTAACTTAATTCCTCTAAATTTCCTCACTCATGTCGGTACAGGTATTCTGTTTGGCGTGGCAGTCCGCACCAAGAAGCCACTGGCCCTGAACCTGTCCCCGCTGGTATGGAAGCTGTTGGTGCAGGAGCCTGTGTCTCGTGCAGACCTGGAGGAGAACGACACTCTGTATGCGCAGAGCCTGCGCGGGATACGCGACATCCACCTGGCCGAGGTCACCGAGGCTAACTTCCACGAGGTAAGATTTCAAACTGGCCAGGTGGTTGATGTTACCACTGTGAAATGTGACCAGGTTGAAAACCTCCTCTTTGTACCACTTTAGGGTATTGGCCACATCTCACTGATAAATTGTAATTTGTAACAAACTGCAAAGATCTCTGTGTGAAGGCAATGTAATTTATTGAATATATTAGCCTGTTTAAAGTCCATATCCTGGTCACATCATTAAGTAAAGGCTAAAATCCTGCATGGATGAGATTTCCGAAACACTTCTGAACTGGGTGAATTCTTCCCATGGGCGGAGTCTTCCCAAACCGTAGAAAATGTCCCAGGACTACCTTAAGACTGGTTTGTATGTCAGTTTTGAGGCTGACATTGGGTACAGCAAATGAGGTTGTCATTACATATGGTAAGTCTTTTGGCTGTCCATTATGACTAACTTCCCTTTCACCGTTGGTCCCTCCATTTGCAGCGGCTAGGGACAGAGTCTCCGGGTTTGGTCCCTCCTGCCAACCTGAGAATGAATGGTCCCTGGCTGTTGTACATGGATACCCTGTCAGTTGAGTTGACCTGTTGGGAGGGCAAAATGAGGGTCCCCTGTTGAGAGCCTCATCCCAGCTGTCACAGGGGCACGGGAATTGGCCCTCTGAGAGGTCGATTTGGCTGCCGTCCCTTCCCACCCTTTCCTTTCCTGCTATATCCTATCTTTCCGGTAACCTTCGCAATATTCCCGCTTGTGGAAGAGGTGACTAGCAGCAAAGCTGGGGTTTCCTAATCCGCCAATAACAACAACAACAACCATAGTAAATTTACAGTAATTAGGTAAATTAACTTTTAACATGGAAAATGACATTGCTCAAAATTACTCTCCAATTTAACTCTAGCCATCCGCAGCCGATATTTTAAAGCAAGTCACTTGTGTATTACTGACTATATAGGGTGTCACAAAAATGTGAAGCGTGCTATGTAGAACCGGATTCTACATACAAAAACTAGTCGAAAATGTATAGTAACATTTTTTTAGATTTCGGCTTAGTTTAGCCGTAATCCGCCATTTTTTTTTATTACTAATTGAAAAACCCTTGGCGATATTTTTATGAAACTTGGTATAAACTTTTATGTTTGTTGTTATTAAAATGTTCCAAAAATATTGTTTACCAAAATTGTAAAATTTCAAAATGGTTCATTTAAACTTTTAAAAGTCAAATTCCATGCTGGAAAACTAGCAGCTAAAACATAATGTTACAAGACATCAAATTTAGAGCACTTGTAATTAGCTGATAAAATCCACTAGGGAATTTATACCAAGTTTCATAAAAAACATCTAAGGGTTTTTGAATTATTTTCATTAAAATACAAAATGGCGGATTACGGCTAAACTAAGCCGAAATTGAAAAAAATGTTACTATACATTTTTGACGTGTTTGTGTATGTAGAATCCGGTTCTGCATAGCACGCTATGTATGCATTTTTGTGACACCCTGTATATAGAGCGAAACAATTTTCTTTGTCTAAAGCATTTTTGCTTCCAGACAGTCAGTCAAATTGGCATTAACTGAATTTCTAAGTCAGTGCACCAATGCACATACTTAACAATAGAATGTATGTAGAATCCGGTTCTGCATAGTACGCTATGCATTTTTGTGACACCCTGTATATAGAGCGAAACAATTTTCTTTGTCTAAAGCATTTTTGCTTACAGACAGTCAGTCAAATTGGCATTAACTGAATTTCTAAGTCAGTGCACCAATGCACATACTTAACAATTGAAGTCTTCAGATCACATGACCAAAATCAAATAAAGGGTGGATATATCAAATGGTAAACATAAAACACATAAAAAAGTCAAAGAGATTATTGGTGGTAAGAAATAATAGTAGTAGTGGTTATTGTGATAAATATTGAGTATAAACAATGTTTGTATGTGCAGTTTATCCCGGTGGAGTGTTTCGAGGGGGCCAGCTGGACGGGGCAGGTGGTGCCCATAGTGCCGGGGGGCCGCAGCATCCCCCTCTCGTTCCACTCCCGCCAGCAGTATGTGCAGCAAGCCATCAACTTCCGCCTGCACGAGATGGATCAGCAGGTATGTTTGGCAAGACAAGTCACATGTGGTTTGATCGTATTTTATCTTTACACACAAATGCAAGGGCCACAGCATTTCAATTAGATTGTAGGAAAAAAGCTCTTTAGAAAAAAGTAACAATATGTTTTATTCTTTGATAACACTTCAGTATATATTTGTAAAACTAACTTGAATATCACTATGGCACTTTGTCAAGACTTTCACTTTAAACTTTACGTTCAGATTGAAAAAATTGTTTCAGATCTTTTCCATTCTGTCGAGTCATAAGAACTTATCTGTGGTCGTGAGACTATTTAGTCAATAAATATAGCTTTCTATAACTTGGTTACATAGTTTCCAAGAAGAAACTTAAGTATGAAATATGACAGCCTTAAGGAATTTCTTTATCCAATTAGTCGAGAAAACCATTGACTTGACTTACTTTGAGATGCAGAACCTTCCAAGTGTTAACATTTTCAAAGTATCCCAGCCTTGCCAAGTGCATCATACCATGTACATTGTTAGCAAACAAATACATAAGTCACAGATTTCTTCCACATCTCTGGTAACGATAGTTTGGTTTTTAGGTGGCAGCTGTACGGGAAGGCATGTCGTGGATCGTACCAGTTCCGTTGTTATCACTTGTCACTGCATCTTACCTTGAACAACTCGTCTGTGGTGTAGCTCACATCTCAATCTCCCAGCTCAAGAAAATTGCCAGGTCAGTAGCAGGAATGTTAGTACCTTTATCTACTGTTTATATATTATAGAATTTATCCATCATGTCCTCCTCCTCCGGTGTAGCAATGCTTCCGGTCGACTTGCTAACAGCAGCATGCAAAATTATATATGTAGCTGCAGGAGTTGGAAAGGAGACTAGACACTGTGGAACTATTTACAGTAAAAAATACAAATCAAAATAATGAAGATGATTCGGTAACATTTCCCTGGGAGCAAGACATTTACTCAAGTCGATAAACAGCCGAATCTCAATGCACAAGACTACTTCCTGTGTGTGATCACTTAAAATATTTTAAATTTAATTAAGTTTATTTGACATTAACCTATTACCATGGCTAAAAATTTTGAAAATAACAAATAATTTTGTATTATCTCGATTAAAAAATACTTTTGTATTTACTATCCAGCCCGTGAGTCTAAAAATGTATTGAATTATTTTCTTCTTATTGATTTTCCCAAATTTTCAAAATGTATTAAACTTTAACCTTTCTTTTCCCAAGATTCCTCCCACCACTTCTATCTCCCCTTCCCCTCTTGGAGACCTTGTGTCAACTCATTCATTGGCCATGAGAGGAGCATGAGGAAAAACTGTTACAAAAAGTTTATTCGATAAATAAGCTCAAAGGAACTAACTTTCTTCACTTGCACTCAACCTTAAGTCACACAATGCTTTGAAACAACCCATGTTTATAGCATTTTCCACAAAGGAAACCATTTATATTGCCATTGAATAACCTAGTTTGATTTGATCTTTTACAAACTTTATGATCGTAGGTATCGGGACCTGGACGAGAACAACCCGCTGGTCCAGTGGCTGTGGTCGGTGCTGGAGAGCTTCTCGGATGCGGAGAGAGTTCTGTTCATGAGGTTCGTGTCGGGCAGATCTCGGCTTCCGGCCAACCTTGCCGACCTCTCGCAGCGCTTCCAGGTAGTGATTGTGCGGAATTAATGTAAAATCGAATTACAGTGGCTTCAAAAAAATACATTCAGCATAAAAACTTGATAAAGTTGGTATGTGTGATACATATTTTATTCTGGATTCCCATCCGATGCTTAGGTTATGGTTATGGTTAGGTTAATGTGGGTTATGCTTAGGGCCCAGAATCTCATATTACAGTACAGTTGTTATAAAATATATCTTTTTTTGTGAATTTCACTTCTCTAAATTTCAGTTTTGCACCACATGTGGTTAAAGATTTACCTAACATGGCACCTGTCTATTGAAGGCAGACGCAAATCTATACAAATAATTTGTAGTTTTGGTTTGAATTACTATCAAAAGTTAGTGCAGTACTGAGACTAAATACTAGGGGAGCAGTAGGAAACCAAGTGTAATTTAAAATATTACAATACTTTTAGCTGATATTTAATCAGCTACATTTCATGTTCATTGTGTTATAGAACATGAGTAGCGATGGTTTTGATCCTGTCTAAATTATGGCCACTGATGTGTGTGATGTTGTCGCAGCGGCCGATCTCGGGAGGTTAAAAAATCAAATGCCGGTTGGGAGTCAAATTATTATTTATTAATTCTGATTATTCACTCAATTAACTTTACAACAACGGACAGATCAAGTAATATATCGCCTACCTAACATCATTTCACAGTAAGTATAACCGCAGCTAATTACAAATGATTTTATATCAAATTTGGAAAAAGAATGAATTTAGAATTATTTTAATGAGGAGTGACAAGACGTGTGACTCCATTCCCGGTGTTCAGCGCGCAACTCTGGTGCTGATGCGTTCGCTGCGGCTGAGGTGACGAGCCTCAGCCAATCAAAGCGCACGGCCTGATCGAGGCTAGCGCTGACGCCTGCATCTTTACACCAGGGTGAGGCTACGGTGTCTCTTTCCAGTTATAAAACTTTGTTCTCGTTTTATTATGCAAATATTTGAATCCGATTTCTGGGATGTTTAGAGGGGTTTTAAATGGTGGCCTTCCTAATTAATGTACTGGTTTATTAATCAGTATGCTTTGAATAAATGATCCTTCCTTTCCCAAATATGGTATTCCTAATATTTTAATAAAATGTCCTCAGATTACAGCTACTGATGTAAAATGTGGGGGTGGGACGTCACAATGTCTCCAAAAACATATTTGGGGAGATTAAATCCAGATTATTTGAGAGTTTGACTGGGTATTTCTTATAGTGTAAATTTGTAGTATAAAGTTGTTTTTTATTCCAAGCAGTTTAAATTTGTTTTGTAGGTTTATCTGAAAACATACTTAGATCATTGTTATGTAGAGCCTTGCCTTCTCCCTGCATTCATCACTAATGCTTTCATAAAACCTCCTCCCTAACAGACATAGAGTAATTTGTGAGTTCCTTAGTAACTTGTAAACTTACAACACCCACAGTAACCATTTTACAAGTATAAAATTGCTCATGACACTTTATTTCAGATAATGAAGGTGGAGCGGGCCATGGATGGGTTACCGACAGCGCAGACGTGCTTCTTCCAACTGCGGCTTCCCCCGTACACAAGCCCGGAGACACTAGCCGAGCGTCTCCGCTACGCCATCAACAACTGCCGCAGCATAGACATGGACAACTACATGCTGACTCGCAACGCCGACGCGGGGTCAGACGATGACTGAACCACCGATTAACTGACTGTCTTTTGATAGCTTTTTGGGAAGATTTTTACCATCTTCACACCAGTTGTAAATGTGTGATTGTAATTTATTTTGTTATTGATTTTTATAAAATGTGAAAATTTATTGCTTGTTTTCTTTAAGCAAATAAAAAAATTTAGCATGCTCAGGTTTTTTTTAGTCCTTGGCGTATTTCAAAGAGGTTTAAAATGGACGTACATTTTTTGAATGAAGCTTTATTAGGATACGTAACCTTGTTTACTTGGCAAGGTTTAAGTAATGAATTTCAAACAAAAGACCAGGAATCCTTAAATCTAAAGCTTCTCAAATTAACCTGTTTATTAACTCTTTATTCGTTGACACCTATATTTTCTCCGTGAATATATAATAAAGAATATTGTCTGTATCCAGTTGAACAATTGATTAATTGCTGTCGAAAACACTGACTCAATATTAGTTGCATATTTTAAGGCAAATGTGAAATATTGTATAATGAGTGAGATGCCATGTATAGCCTTGTTACTGATAGACACCAGCAGATTCGTTTTCGGGACCATTAATTCATAGCCCAATGACCAAAGGCATATGGGTCATTCACAACCTTCACAATGAACCATCGTGGCCCAATGAACCTTCACAACATTTTCAGATTTTGTTCAGGACCGATCTGGAGAACCTTAAATCATGAAGCGAACATGCTAACCACTGTGCAACCCTACCGATTTCAAACAAAGAACCAGATTAAATTCCTAACACGTTCGCTGCGGGACATGCCCGGGGTCGTGTTCCCACCACGCAGCAACTGTTCCGATAGGCGCGGTCACATTTTGAATTCTCGGCTAATGAATGCCAAAAACACTGTACGGTGCTGTACTGCGTTACAACACAACAGGACATAGTTCTACAAAACGCCAACAGGTCGCAGCACAATCCAGATAGCAGTAGGCAACGAGGGTTGCCATCTAGAGGGACTAAGTGGGACGAAAACGAATGCGGGGAAGTCCCGTGACGCCTGCACGGGCACGAAATTACTACCAACCTACACCAAAATAAAGCTAACATTAACAAAAAAAAAACATGCGTAAAAAATATTGTCCTCCGGCCGAGTCTGAGCTCACACTGAGTCATTGTTATGTGGACTTGGTGGGAAGCGGGCATCCCACGTGCATGCGCCACGGAACCGCGACAGGACACCAGCGTCCCATGCGCAATCAAAGTGTTAATATTTAAAAATAGTTTATTATAAAATTAAAAAGACCTAGGGATACGGTAGTTATTAAAACAACCATTTATTAGAAAAAAGATAGCTTTAATTTGAGACAAATCTAAAATACATCACAATCATGGACGGAATGAGTATTCTTTACTTATATATTAGAGATCAAGATATAACGAGCTTAAAACTAGGAAACACTTAAGCACCCAAGTTTTTAAGATAAATACTTTTTTATAGTTAAATGGTTTCCTTTGTTTCTGTCAGTTAAAAAATAATATAAGAACTTCCTACTTTTAACCTATTTACTTCTTTGCAACATCATCAATATTTTATATCTTAACCTAATTAGTTGAGATCAAATTTAGGATTTTCATTAAACTCAAATATTTTAAAATATGTTTTTACAAACACATTACAACCTATTAATATTGCATCATGATGATAACTAAGGACTGATATATATATTTAACTTAATACACAAATGAGTCTTAAAATAATTCAGCAACTTTTAAGAATGTGGATTTCTTAAAACCAAATCACTAAAACTTTGATAAGCTTACAGTGTAAACTGTTGCTACACCAAATACCTAATACATAGGTATTACAAAGGCACATTACCATCACAATTTGGACAGCACAAATTTGCACATTTAACACTGAAACTTTAAGTAATTTAACACTTTTGCAGTTTTTTTATACATTTTATTACTTTGCTTAATTGTATGGCAGGTACTAAAGGGGAAATAGAACTAAACATCCTATTTCTCAAATGTCCAAGCTTCCAAATATGTAAAATTACTTGAAAATCAATCAATTGCATAAGTTGCTGGTAAGTTAACTGATTAATTATATTGCTTTCGATATAAATAAAAACTATTGATTTAAAACATAATAATCACAATCATTGTTTTATTCAGCATCCAATTTTTGTAAATCCAAAAGTAGTCTTTTTGAGGAATAAAATATTATAATGCAGAGTTTAAAACACACATGAAAACGTTTAACAAACTTTACAGAAATTGAAATCTCAGATAACCTGTGTTATTCAGAGGTCAAATTGCAAGCTGAGACATTTCAGTTGCGAGTATTGATATTACAGATGCACATACAGGACTGCCCTAGGTTTCTCAAGCCCCCGGCACTGACGAGTCCTTAAAACTCTATTGACTTAAAATAAGAGACCATTTCTATTGTCTTGGATCCAAGAACTCAAGCTTACCACCACAGTGTGGTAGCATGATGCTAGTTTCATAATTTTGATAGCAGAGTAGATATATTGGAGCACTTTTGTTAATTTATTTACTCTTTACACAAGGTCTGTTCATACATGTGTTGTAAAACCACACAGCTAACAATATAACATTCAACATAACAACTTTATTGTAGCTATATTAATATCATTAGCACAGCAAGCCACTTTTTAAGAATAAATCATATAGGGGTCTGCGGTACCAACAATTTCAGATCGGTACGGTAAAATATTTTGTACCTCGATTCTCGGTACAAATTCAGCACGGTACAATGTACCGTTATATATACTAATTTGTACTAAATATTAATTTGTATTTATCATATAAACAAATTAACTTATTGAGTAATGCTTAAGGTCATATACAGTTTTTATTATTAATTTGATTAAAAGAAAAAATAACTATACTATGGATTCAAATATTTTTTAAACCTGCATCTTCGGAGTATTGTATTTTAACATTTTTATTAATATTATTAAAAAAAATTCTTGAAATATTCATGATAAATTAATTCAAAAATTACTTTAAAATCAATCAATTGCATAAGTTGCTTAACTGATTAATTATATTGCTTTGGATATAAATCAAAACTATTGATTTAAAACATATAAACAGCAAAAACAAAAGTTTTATAAATACCATACTTGGCGCATTGAGAGAATATTGTATCAATAATACAAGGTAAAATAAAAATTATTTCAAAACTATGTATGATGTGAAACAAAAAAAATATAAATCAGACCTTTAAATACTGAAGATTAAAATCAAAATACAATAAAATTACTTAATTAGGCCACTAAATTCAAAATTGAAGTCCATAACAAATATTAGAGTACATTTATTTAAATGTAAGTACCATGTAAAACTGGAAGAAAAAGAAAGAAAATAAAAGTACAGTGATAGGCTGTTAATTTGGCTATCTCACCTTTAAAATAATTAACTATTAACCTCATCACAAAATAAATTTAGTTTGTTGTTATAATTAGTTTTCAACCATTTGTTAGACCTTTTTATATAATTTAAAATTAATTTCAATAGTATACTTCAATAACATTAATAATAATACATAAATAAAAGCAGTTTAGTTTGAAATCATAATGGAGAAAGAACGTGATTAAAAGATAGTATTCCTTTTCTCACTCAAGGATTGATGTTGGACAAACAACTGATTTATAGCTAATTACCAGACCTCTCCCCCCTCACCCCTTATGCTTTCCTACTCTAAACCTTTCTTGTTTTCAAGGACAGATTTTTTTCCGACCCTACCCAGCCCCTCCCCGGTCCCCTTGCCCACCTTTCCTATAGCCATTCTCATTCATCTATAAAAAACACCTGTCAACGCCTCTTTTCGTAGAGTTTTTGGGCTTGTTTTCCTTAAAAGAAATGACTAGTTATTAACAGGAGTCTGTCTTATTTCAACCACTTATTTTGTTAAACATTGTTTAGCTTATCGCTGTTTATTGTTTGAAACAGTAAACTGTACTGTACCGAATTTGTACCGGGGTTATGTTCAGTACCGAACCGATGACAGTAATTAGTTTGGTAATTGGTTTGGTTTGGTAATTAGTTTGGTACCGGTACCGATTTTTTCGGTGCACTGCAGACCCCTAAAATCATATTACATAACACATATTGCAAAGCTTTTTTGTTGAAGAACTAACCATTTTGTTAATAATAAGTCCACTGTAATTTGTATCCTTTATAACAAAGTACACTCTTGCGTTTTTTATAAAAAATGTATTGTTGTCCGTGTTTAAAAAGAGGTTGGTGGACTTATCTTCTAATCACAATTTTGCAACAACTATAGTGCAAACAAACCATGCAACTATTTCAAATAACCATACAACATGACAGTCGCTCACTTGTCGACGTAACATAAAAGTCATGAAAAATAAAATTCCTTTGTTTATTTATGAGTCCTTAGACTAATTTATGAGTTTATAGGCTCTTCATAATTGATCTTTTAGGATGCTCTGAAATCAGCAGCAGGATTTAAAAAAAATTTTACTAAAGGCTTAAGTCCTCTTGAGATCTGTACCCCTCAAAGTGTTAATGATTCACCGCCTGTGGACAGCCCTGTATAAAGATCCTACGGTACTGGGGGCCTATTTTTGAAACGGGTTAGTAGTGAGTCAGTCAACTCACCTACCAGCTGATTTTAGCATTGTTTAAATTCACCACATGAGATATAAATTGACAATTATTTAAATGTCAAATCAAAAAACCAAATGGAAAATTGACCAATATACAAATTTAAAAACCTTCTGTTGCTTTAGCTCAATCAATTGGTATATTTTTAAACATTTACTTACTTTTTCAGAATTGTAATAATAAATCATACGTTATTCAACTGTATTTACACATTTTGTTTTAGAAAGTAAACATAACCTAGTTAGGAAGTTTACTATTGATTCCTTCTAACATGAAGAAGAAGAAGGTTATTTTTGGTCAACTCACCCATTTTCAGTCATTTAGAAATGGTTGAGTTGGCGACTGATTCAGTAAAAATATTTATCTATAGCAAATCTATCAATGTTAAATATTAGTTAGCTGTTCATTGAAAATGCTAATATAAATTCTGTGTCGTTGGATGTAATTAACCGAACGGTTACCTAAATAATATCTGTACTTTTATCTGTTCATCTGAAAATAAAAAAAATAGTGGTTTGAGTGACTCACTCATCTACTCACCCCTCACCCAATTCAAAAATAGGCTCCCTGATCCCTTAGCGTTCTTTAACTGGTCATTGTCCAGAGCCTCTCTCTGTGGCAACCTGCTCGGCCCTCTTCACCACCAAGAGTCAACACATCTAAACGAAGGTCCAATATCGTAGCTGTCTAGAGGTGAGTCGAGCTAGAGGAGTGACAGAGAGGGCAGACGTCGCGCTGGTCCATCTCGTGGTAGAGGGCACTGTGGTGACAGCTGGGGCACGACCAAGCCTCTCCCAGGTTGCTGATTGGTCGCCCCGACGCGACACACGCTGGATAGCGAACACCACAGCTCGGACACACACCAGACCTGAGCAAAGATGAAGTGTCGGTGAAAACTGCAAGGCTAACATAAACTATAGATGACAGATCATAAAAAAATGTTTTAAAATTACTCCAAATTTGTTTTGAAAAAAACAGACAAACTTTGATGTTATATGGAAAAATTCTTTTACTTTTACTTTTTTCAAGCAGCATGAAATCATCAGGGTTCACCGTATAGTCCAAACCACTAACATACATAGTTTCCACCCCACAACAGTTTTATTGCCATAGCCTACTTACGGGATGTAATTAAACCTACTTATGGGATGTAATAACCTACTTATCACCCCACTACAAACATTAGAGGTCTTCAAAGGCAGTGTCAAAAACACTTAAGGTGAATAGTTAATTTAGTTTAAAATGTTAAAAGTCTAATTTTCAAGATCTAAGCAGACTAATCAATAATCATCATTATGTAATAATAGTTAGATGAATTTGTCTCAATATCAGAGGCTAACAATTAGCATTGTTACCATTCTTATGTGCATTTGCTTTCTTATATCTAAGTAAATATAAGTGTAAATATATATATATATAATATACTAGTGTTGTGAGACGTAGTTCATTTTATCCTGTTTAATCGTAACAACATGTATTAAAATGTAACTCAAGAATTATTTTAGAAAAATTATTATAAATATTAAAAAACTTGTTTTTTTTACTAGACATAAGATGTCTATAACATTATACTAAATTGTAAAATCTAGGTTTATCAATTAATAGGGGTGTGCGAGTACTCTAAACTTTGAGTTTTCGGCCAAGTATTTTAATCCTCGAATTCGACTCGAAGTTTAGAAAACTACTCGAAAGTTTGAGCGAGTATTTCCCGCCGATTTCCGGATTATCGCTAACGATTGCGACCGGCCAAAACGCGTAGTAACAGCCGCAAAAGGCAATTGCATCACGTAAAGTCAGACGAAAATGACGACCGCGAACGATTGCGACCGGCCAAAACGCGTAGTAAAACGGCCGCAAAAGGCGATCGCATCGCGTAAAATCAGCTGAAAATGACGATCGGACCGCGTAATTTCGGCCGTAACTAACGATTAATATTATTAGCGAGCGATGTCTGGACCAGGTGAAATTGGCCAAATGACAACTGGGCCCTGTTTCATCGGCCAGAAACTAATGACAAATGAAACTAATGTAAAACCGTGTTTTGTTTGTCAATACATAATCCAGTTTGATTGTACTGGCCAAAACTTTGTATTGATACTCATGTATTAGTTAGAAACCATGTTTAGATGATCAAATCTATGGTGGTATCCTAATTGGCACTACTCGACTCGATTGAAAAAGTCACTACTCGCACACCCCTATAAATTAATAAATGAGAATATTTACCAGAGAGGAACAGTGGTGTTGCATGATGCACACATGTTGTTGCTGGGGTGAGAGTCCTTAGTCACATACTTGGTGAAGATTTCCAAAGCCAACTCCGCATACTCCTCACGCTTACTCTCCAACACCTACAACCAGAAATTGAATTGAATTTTAGTGTTTGAATGCAGCATGCTATGCAAGTCTAACGTAACGTAATAATATAGTGGAAACAATTTTTAACACAGACGTATTCCTGTTTGCCAGGGTAACAAAATTAAAAATACAATGAACTCACAGACTCCAGACTCTCAAGCTTCATGAAGGCACGGGAGCAAGTTCCAAATGCTTTACATGCGGCACTCGCGCATGCCAGGAGACAAAAGACGTCCTCTGTGCTTAAGATATCTTCGTAGTTCTTTAAGTGCAGAGCTGTCAGCATTGCCGCCTCTGCATTGCCTGTAATTACAAAAGTATTACAAGATTGAAAATCAAGAAACACATTTCCAATATAAGTTTTAAATTGACGCATTTCATAAGTTCCACAATTTTGTTTTCAAATTTCCTCAATAGAAAAGCAGTTATTACCGTAGTCTGCATGGTACGACCTAGTTCCAGGACCATGATAACTTTTTGTTACCATGTTCCCAGAAGCCAAAAAGAACATCAGTTCAAATTTATATTTGTTTGTTAATATACATGTCTGAGCATGGGAACTTAATGTAACATATTAATAAATGGCATTTTGGGTAAAGTTTTATTTTTAACCCATTGCAACCAAAATATGCATAGTTTGCTTCATAGTTTTGTGTTTACTACAAACTGTTTTAGTTCTTGAGAACACTGATAAATTAAGTTTGGAAGCTCTAAGTAAGCCTTGCGATTCCATCAAATTGTGTCCTATTGTTCTATTAAACTACAAAATAATTATGTACAACTATTTAGTCAAATGATTGTTGAAAAAGACAACTGCTGATGTCAGACAAACCATGACACTGAGAAATATATATTTTTCCTTTCATTTCAAAACCAGGAAGAAGGGTCCGATTTCCGATTTCCAAGAACAATCAAGCAATACAGAAACAGCTTTCCCTAACCAGTGTCTACCCTCCCTATAAATGGTTTTAATCTATGATAACACCATTACTGTAATTGCATTCACTTTGTTGAGAAATTGTTCTATGTTATGTTATCAATATCAATTTAATCCAAATCCATCAGGAAATAATCATTACTTTCATTTTGTAAATATAAACAACAAAAATGATTATTTATTTTAGCTGAATTTATTGGAAATATAGAAATAAGGTTTTTGAGTAAATTGATGGTTAATTTACACATTACCCGAGTACAGCTGGCGATGAGCCAACATGAGAAAGTGATACGCCTCCGCCCCTCTCCAAGCAGAGTCCAAGATCCTCATGTCTGCACTGGCGTCCGAGTCACCAAACAACGCTGAGCTCTTTCCTCCTGCGCACAATATTAACCATGTTGTTTGTGCCAAAAAGCTAGTTAGACCAAAATTATAGCTGAAGTTGAAATACCTATAATCAGTTTCTGAAAATTAAATTTAATGAGGATATGATCATTAGTGTAACTGCATTTTCTTTATCAACAATATTACAAACTTCATCGGCAAAGACACAAACCTTAATGCAAATGATTTAATATAAAAAATATATAAATTTCTATAGACATTTGCATGTAGATAATTATGTTACAACTTGTGAACATGAATGCATGGTAATGCTAATACACACAAATAAAAGTTGTAATAATAGTCAGTTTTACTCTAGGAAAAAAAAGCCAAATATTTTATATAGATTAAACTAGAATTTTGCAACTTTGTTCCTTAGGGAGAGTGCTAAGCAGCGAGCACATAATAGAATAGAGAAGACAAGTGCTTATACCCCGTGCATTAAAGTGTGGCAAGATCCGCCATGTTGGTCTGGCTTACAGCCTGAAATCTACGATCCGCGAGCTCAATGCGCGGTAAAACTTCGCGACCGATACACGGCCATTATCAACAGTAATAGTTGAAGAATATTGTTGAAATGTGCTTGCTTATAGTATAGAGTCTGAGGATAACGATGGTGATAATTTAAAGTTAATAATAATGTTATTAAATGGTATATAAATAATTTAAAACACACTTGTAGCCCTGTTTTTCAAAACCAGACATGAAAAAGTTGTTCTTTGGGGAAGTTTTTTATTTTTTGGTCAGAGTCATTTTGTCAGCGGGAAAGTTGTAGATAAATAAACAAATTTCATTTGTTATTCCAACTTTTTCTTTCTAAAGTGTTTGGTTTCCTCAGAAATCGAGGTATAAGAAAGCGGTAGAGATGTGCGAGTACAGGTTTTTTAAGCGAGTTCGAGTCGAGTAAATGGCAAAAGATTCGAATCTCGAGTTCGAGTCGAGTATACAAATAAAAAAACACATAGGTCGAGTTAAATTGGATCAAAACAGTGTGTAGGGTTCCATTTATAAATGTTGTTATAAAATATACATAATATTTATTTTATATATAATTAAAGTCAAATAAATGGATTCCTGCTTCATTGGAAAAAGATAAGTACATTTATCTGAAAATAAATCATACCAAAGTTATTGCCTAACATTTTGCCATGAAGGTCAAATACTTTTAATATTTTGGTATTAAGTTTTTTATAACCTATATGGTAGATCTATTAATTAACAGTTTCATTAAAAAATTATTTAAGTTTTTTATTGTATTTCCTATTTTTTATTTATCCTACGTTTTATTGTATATTATGTTTAGGCCTAAGCTACATCTTTCTACGAATGGAGGAAATAAAATTACATTTAGGCCTAAAAGCTAAAATAAACTATGTTAATATTTAAAAGGCCTATTACATGGTAAAGCATTAACTCACCACAAAAAATATTTTTACTAACATATCTTAGCATTAATTTTAACACTAATAGTCCTAATAAGAACAATCAGTTAATAAAAACATACTATGTTTGAAAGTGCCCGGCAAATCAATTGATAAAATTGAAGCCATGTCTTAAATAGAGTTTCAAAATATTAAGAATGATTTAAAAAAAAAATCATTAATGAAACTTAAACAAAGCCTAAATAAATCACTTGTCTTTAAAATCAGCTCAATGCCAAAGGACAATAGTTGAGCCTAAAATTAATGGATGGAATTTTGTTTAGTCTCTTTTGACTCAATTTCAATTACTATGGAACGAAAAACAAGCACAAACTTCTTATACTTACCTATTAGATTTCATTACAGATTTGTTTTTGATATTTTATTTTTTTTTACAAAGTTAGGTTAACCTAAAAGTGGACTATGACTATACAGGCAGTGTTCATACAACTCAATCTGAAGAAGGTCCTGGTAAATCTTCCTTTTTGGTGTAAAGAGTAGGCTAACACAAATTTATAAGCCACAACTTACTTATTTATTAATAAAACACTAAAATTCACATCACAACTAACTCTTAACACTTCAAATGCGTTGACACTCAATTTGAATTTACAGACGCGCGGCCGCGGACGACCCGTGGTAGCGCGGGTAAACGGCGGGAGTAAACTCGCTCGAAATCTTCGAGTTTCAGTAAAACCTCGAGTTTCAGAGCCGAACTCGGCTCAAACTCGAAATTTCAAGTACTCGCACATCTCTAGAAAGCAGCAAAACTGTCTTTCGCGCAGCCCGCTGCCGCGCCGCGCCCGACCATAGGCAGTGCAGTGTGTTTGTTTTCCGGCTACGTTGTTATTTTTCTTTTTATTTGTAATTTTATTTTAGCTAGGATTAGTAATGATATTGTATTCATTTAAGGACTAGTAAATTAAAAATAATTTGGGTAATAACTAGTTTTATCTACTTATTTATATGTTTCATTGAGAAAAGGTGGGATACACAGCTAACTCACCTGAAGAAACTGGTTCAGATGAGCACAGCAACAAAGAAAGTATTTTGACACACATGTTACATAATATTTCGTCTCCATTTGAGACTTCTTCAGATGTAGAGACCCTCTCTCTCTACATCTGAAGAAGTCTCAAATGGAGACGAAATATTATGTAACATGTGTGTAAAAATACTTTCTTTGTTGCTGTGCTCATCTGAACCAGTTTCTTCAGGTGAGTTAGCTGTGTCTCCCACCTTTTCTCAATGAAACTCCCAAGCCAAGTGCTTTTCCTTTGCAAACCTTATTTATATGTTTGTAATATATTCTAAGTTTTGCTCACTATAGCTGATTATGGGTATTAAATAACTTAGACCAAATAGTTTAAAGACATTAATAATCAATGTTGATTTACCCAAAGAAACTACAGTATTATTCAGTTGTTGTCTCACCTTATATGTACGCAGACCTTCATTAATAATATTACTGTAATGATGGATCATTATACAGAAAAGTACTTATGAGCTATTATTTTGATCATTAACCCTCCAAGTGTTATGTGTCGCTATAGCGACACAAAACACATCCGCTGGGGTGTTTACTGTCGCTGCGTCGACAGTCAAACAGCGTTTACGGAATAGGCTCTGGGGCGCATTGAATCTTAATGAACCGAATCGAAATTGGTATCGCCGTTTATGGCAGATTCTAAGCTTTCTCCCGATGTCTGTCTGCAGACGCTTTTTACATTCGCGCCAATCGTACTTCAGCAGACAGCTGAAGTATGAAGGTTTGTTGTGCGTCGTTAACCTAACTTCGGGAATGGTGTTGTTTTGCGATGATTTCGTTGTTTTTATTTGTAAAAATGGAGTATTGACATAAGTGGGGCTTTAGAAGAAAAGTTGAGTGATGATGAATGGTTGGTTGATGTTCCTGGAGAAATAGGCGGCAGTGATATCGAGGTAAGTTATCCTTCCGACTGTAAAGTTGCCAAGGCCATTTTGCTCACTTGCTATAGCACGCAACAACAGATTATTATCTAAAACTTTTTATTTGCTGCTTTACCTGATTATTTGTTTATACATTTAGTATCCTTATAAAATTTAAAACAAATTGGCTATTTTGAAAATTGTATATTCTAGATACGTTTATAATTTGATGGAGCGCAAACTTAAAATTTTTTTTATTTATTTTAGCATCACATAATGTTTCTATTATAATTTGTTTGAGATGTTATATACATAATATTGAAGCCCATGATTTTCTGAACAGGAAAACTATACAATAATGCAGTTTGGAGTGTTTTTGAGTCTTTTACATTTATTTGAATACAACACTGCAAAATCACCATTAAAGACACTTTGAGGGTTAAACAAAAATTATTATCGTCCTACTCATTATCAGAAAAATTTAAAATGTTGGGGAATAAATCCATACCATACCTACAGATTGACCAAGTACATGGCTTTACATTTTACTGAGAATATTGTTTTCACTTAGACTATTATAGTTAGATACTTCTAAAACATCTTTCGCAAAGTCGGCACACTTTTAGAAGGTTGTACAAGACCTTAATTTACAAATGGAAAAGTAATGATTTTAAAATGTAAACGATAGTACGAATGTGTATTTTATTATATTATTTATTCCAAGTGTCTTCTAGTCCATAAATAAAAATACTGTTTATTATATATAAGATAACTGGTGCTTTAATTTTTGTTTTTTGTGGCCAACACAAAAAGAATCATTAATAGATGTAGAGCGACTAGATTTCATAGAGCAATTATAGGAATATTCAATACAATTTATGACTAAGCAAGCATACATTTTAACTACTTAATATTAATATTAAATTAAAACAATGTGCTCTTGTGAAATGTAATCCCATCGGGTGATTGATACCCCGTTTTAAATAGGCGTCCGGTTATTGCAATCAATTTACCATCTCGTGAAATTTGACATCTCAGGTAAACAACAAAAGCCGTATCCCCCCTTACTGCGACTAATTGAAATAGTGTGTAGCGGTGTGTGGTAGACACTCAGACTAGGGCGGCGCCGCCATCTTGGACTGTCTCATCCGTCCGCCAGGCTGGCCGCACTCTCTCCTCCGAGTAGCTTCTCTATTCTATTATATGCTCGCTGGTGCTAAGACTGTATATATAACAGTGATTGGTTATACACATTTATGGGGATAATATATTGTTTCAATCTAGTCAGTGAGCAGTTAAATATGACAAGAGTAAGTTGTCTTTATTTTTAAGAAACTTCCTTTGCTTTTAACATTGAAAACCCTTGGACATCATTACACACATACCTATTTCAAACAAAAAATGACTTAATAATGTAGATTTGTTTATGTTTATAATGTTTTTAAAGGATGGATAAAAGTTAAAAATATTCCCACCACCAACAAAATTAGCAATTTTGAATTGTTATTGTTACCAAATTGAAGGTATTTGAAACATGGTAGTTTATGGTTTACCAATTTTTAAGTTTGGGAGATAGACAGCAGCAGACACTGATCTAGGTAAAAGTAGCAGCAATAAGAGCGCTATACTGTTCTCTGAATTCCGAAGGAAAAACACAAAGTGTTAACATGGAACAGCTAATAGTGTTACATTTATACATCTCCAGAATAAAATAAATTATAATCACAAGCATTTTACGAAATCACTGAATGATCAGTTTTACCAACAGATCCTACGACAGTTTGTCTGTTGGAGTTGAACTCCTCCACCAGCAGTGCAGCCAACACGAAAAGCTTCTTCATCCTCAGCGGCTTAGCTCGCTTTTGTCCCTCCTCTTCTGCCACCTGATAAAACAAAGGAGTGAAGCTTGCACGTTGTTACTGTTTTGTTTGTTTGTAAAAACTCATTCTTTGAAAATAATTAAATGACTTGACAGCAGAAACTAAATAAACATATCCCTAGTATTTGCTGTTCTGAACACATTGTACCTAGGTCAATGGTCAATGGTAAAAAACAGAGGCCTTTCAAATATTATTTGTTGTTAGCTTTAGTGGAGCCATTAGAGCCTATAGAAAATTATCATCGCATCTGAAATTAAATTTTTTTTATGGGTGGATTAGCTTAAGATAGGTTCTGAAATACCACTACATCAAACCGTGCCTTACTCTTGGAAGACTACAGTAAAGTAAGTGATTGACCAGCTATCGGACGCTTGAGGACTAAATATGGGACAAATGACGACAAGCGCAAACAACCAACACCCTGATTCTTTGAAGATAATGTTATTTTGGTAATCTGAGAAGCTACTTCTAATTTACAGTCATTTATTCTGGATTCTCCCTGACATTTAATATATAGGTTCCCTGATATTAACTTGTTTGTAGGTTTTCCCACATCCCAATTAAGAAAATAGTTTAAAATGTCAACACTGGTTCCACGTTTTTGGATCTGGAACCTTAAAATAGAGTTTAATTACAGATTCTGTAACATTGTGAAAGTTACTAATAATAACGCTTTTGGCAGTTTCATTCTTACTTATATTTTATTTTTACCTAGACGTTTCGATGCCACTTTGGACATCTTCATCGGTAGGAAGGTTATGTAAACAAAACAAAAATTAAAATATAAGTAAGAATGAAACTGCCAAAAGCGTTATTATTAGTAATTATAACAATGGCTTACTTAAGTTTAAGAATTGAAATTGTGAAAGTTATTTTCGCTTACCAGTGATGGCAAATCTCAGTACTAAATTTTTTAACAGAATAAACTTAATATGACAAACAGTAAATAAAATCACACCGTCCCACCTGGTACATGAGTTTGGCCGCGTCCAGGTACCGGCCGGCCTTCCTGTACAGCTGCACCACCTCCAGTGACGTCCCCTGGTCCATCAGCGAGCTGGCGTACTTGTCCAGCAGGCGGCCAATGTCAGCCAGCATGTTGTGTCGCTCCGCCAGCGCCACGGCTTGGTCCCACTGGTTCAGCGTCACACTAGCCTCCACCGCCTGCTGCACCGAGCCACTCTGTTTGCACGAGTTGAACAGTTTCATCAAACGGGAGTACACGAGATGGATGTAAATGGGATGCATTACCAACAGTGAGATGTATCAGTCGCTGGAAACTAATAATTGAAATTAAGAGGGGGCTCCAGTTACGATAGACGTTTAAAGACAGTTCCTGTCTGTTTCTCCCATAAGATCTAAGTTAAAACTTAAGTCCTCTCCTAACTCAACGGATTAGTAAAAATCAAAGATTTGTGAGTTGTGACTAAATATTAAAGAAAATTTCTATGACACATAGAAAGTCAAAGAAAGTGAAAGTGTTAGACAGTTTTTTCTGGACAAAAGAATAAGTTGCACATCAGTGGTAACTTTTAAAAAATTATTGAAGAAGTGGTTGTCGACAATCAACTTTGAAGAAATAGAACTATTGTATTTATCGAGTTGTTGATGTCTTGACAAGTTTTGGATATCTGAATTTATGATTATGTTTTAATGTTTCAGCGAATAGATTTTTTTGTCTGAAATGTTTTTGATGGGTGTGTAATCTCTGTGTTCAAGTGTTAGTTTATAAGAGTTTTTATTTCAAACAGAGTATTTTTATTTGTGTGTAAGTGATGTAACTTTCATGTGTTTTGTACAAAATAAATAATTTTATAATTATTATTATAATATCAATACTTTACTCACTAAAACTGCTCACTAAAACTGCATCTTTAAAATTAGCCATAAATCAATGATGTAGGATATTCCGTTGAGGGACGGTACCTAAACATTAATATTGGCCTTGGGGGAAAAACAAGTAGAAAGAGAACAAAATTATTGGGACATAGTGCTTTGCTTGAGCAAAATGTAAACATTTTAAATGGTTTTGCAATTACTTTACTTTCAATAGATTATTTTTAGAATTTTTTTGTTTGATGTTATTTTGTAAATTTTAGCTTTTTATTTTTTTTTTACTTTTAAATCTACTATTTATCATCTGAAACATAACTGTTGAAACTTTTGATTACCTTGACATAAGTGGAAACAGCCTCCTGACACATGCCCATGGTGACGAATATCTCCGCAATTCGAGGCAAAAGCGGGTATTTCTCAGGCAGGTCAGATACCGTTTTCTCTAGTGCAGCGTAATCTTCCAGCTGTTGGTAGCACTGAATCAGCCTCTCAGTGTTAGCAGCTTTTTGATAGTATTCTTTGGCGTTTTCCCTGAAAGCAAGAATAGTAAAATTGTGTACAACTGGCCAAAATAAGTGGGAAATCTCGCAACTTAGCCCTCTCTGTTCTAGTTTTTGGTCTAACAAACACCCCCATTGTGGTGCACTCAACCAGTTAAGCTACCCTCAGTGCCCTAAGATTCGTCAATTTGTTCTGTCTTCCCAAAGCAGTCAATTAACCACTGCACTCTAATTGTGTATTTTGTCACGACAACTGTCTTGGTCATATTTATTCAGCTTTCCTTATTAATTCTGTTCTGATGTCAAGTCAAAAACTCATTATTCAAGTGAGTACATGCTTGGAACATAATGGAGTCATATTTGATGCACCATTCATTTTGTCCTAGCTGGGTCCAAAATCTGACAAGTTAATGAAGCCCTTCCCCAATGAAAGATGGGTTTCACGGTCAAATGGCAAACATTAGGTAGAAAAACATTTACTGAATAATAAAAAAAATTATTGGTTCTGCAAACCAAGTAGAATTTCTGACTAAATCCTGTATCAGACAGCGCCAACAGCGCCAATTTACCAGCAGCGAGTAAACTAGCACCGTGTGAACCATGTATTAGCAGCTAGTAAACTAGTACAGCTAGTAAATACTCACTTGCTAGTGGGTTTAGACATGTTTAATATTACTAGCGCAAATTAGGGGCGCGTTTCACGTGATCAACTAGCGGTGGTATACTAGACAACTGAGCTAGTTGCGAGTTGGTTATCAGGAAGAGTAGAAGACTTGTGATGGCATCTGATAAAATAAAGTGGAATTCTAACGTTATTATACATTTTTAGATATTTATATAACTTATGTTTGTGGAATGTAGCAAGCGAAGATTACATGAAAAGTGACCTAAAATAGGTTGCTTTTCTCTTTGTCACTTGGAAACATAGTTTGTACAATCCCATCCACAGAATTTGTCGCTAAACATCTCTCTGTTCATTCCTTCAGTGGACATAATAAAAATCTCTTTCACAACAGTACTTATGAGTACCAGCAGTCAATTAACCAGCAACATCTGGCACGTCTAATAGCAGCTTGCATTAGCGGCTAGTAAATTAGCGCTGTCTGATACAGCCTTAAGTAGAGCAAAGAAGAAATCTTAATGAGGAGGGCAGTTAATTAGTAGAAGAACCAATTATATTAATTTGTTATAAACTAATTAAAAACACCAACATCATCCAACCAGCCATACCACTGGTTGCGGTCGGCGAAGTAGTCTCCGATGTTGTTCCACGCAGCCTGCACCTGCGCGGTGGTGTGGACCGACGTCCCAGGGGTGGCCGTGTTGACGAGCTGCATCATCTGGAACCAGTCGCCGAGCCGCTCTCGCAACGCCACCGCCAGATCCCGCCGGTCCGCCTCCAGGTACAGCTTCTCAGCCTCGTCAAACTCCGAGAAGTACGCGGCTACCTGTACAAACCATACTGGTCTAATCCACACTTTTTTACATTTATTTCTAAAAAAATTGACTAACACATTCCCAGAGGTATCACTTAGTATATTTTATTCCTAACTTTATCATTTCAATCATTACACTGTTTAAAGTGCGTGATTCTTGTTACATTTCATTTTGTAATTTAGTATTAGTGCATGTTGTTAGTATTGTGTTACCGCACTGCAGTACATGTTGGATGTTAGATTTGAGGGATTTGAAGGTCCCAGCATTAGCTAGCTAGGAACATCTCGCTTTGGAATCTTTTACAGCCACTGGAAGGAAGGGATCTAGAAGAACAGGGAAAATAGGACAAGGACTGATCCATCCCAAAAGGAAGAGAGAATCACTCTTTAATCTGATTACTTTTTACACTGTGCAGTAACAAAGCATGGTAAATTAATCATTCTTCCCCACTACCTTCTAACCATAAGACTAAGTAGTCTTTAAAATCATCTTTTCAGTTTGAGTAGCAGCTTGCTATTGACAACAGCAATGACTTTAGATTACTTCCTGCTTCTTATCCCACAGAAAGATTTTATAATTTTATCTAACCAAGTTGTAATAAAAGCCCAATTTAACTTGTAAACAGCTTAAAACTATTTGAAATAGAATTTAAAAAAAAATAGCTTCTATATCACAGGACTAAAAACAAATAGTGATAACCATAGACAACCAAAAATATAAATCCTACCATAAATAAGACGCTATTTCGAATGTTTGAATGAATCCTCTCTACAGCCAATCTCTGGCGATGGTCTTTATTATATCTTCTGGTATTCTTAGACAGATACTAAACGAAAGTGGCACCTCATACCTGAGCTCGCTTGAGGTGGTCACTGGTGACATTGGCTATCCGCTTGACCAGCTGTATGCCGGCGTAGTCGCTACATCGCACAAATGCTGCCTCGGCCGTGGTCAGGTCTAATTTCCGGACAGCCGCCTCCGCCAGAAGCCTCCTACAAAATTAATAAAGAGTAGCATTTCCACTTTGACTCAGTCTGAATTTAGTTTGTTGGTGGTTTGGCTGTTCATTGTAATGAGATTCCCTCTATTTTTGTATGTTCACGAAAATCCATGGTCCTGGGCTGAACATGGATTCCCAGTCACTCAGTCTAGGGGAAAATGGAAGGGCACATCCTCCGCTGAGAGTTACAACACACCTCTTTAGAATGAAAATGTGAAGTGAACTCCAAAGGACTGAATCTTTTCATCCTTGCAAGTTACATATCTTAAAAACAGGGTGTCTAGTGATATTTGATCTCAAAATTCCAGACTTTTTATGACTTTTTCCATATTTTTCCAGACTTTTGCAAGACAGTACAAATATACTACAAACGTCATAAGAGTAAAAATAACATGTTTTTACCACTTTTTGGATTTTTACTTTCTCCCCCTTATACATAGTATAAGGAGAAAGTATTGTTTTCGTCAAAATTTTTGAATTTTAGTTGTTAGTGGAAATATTTGTTTTGGTGCTCCCTGAACCCAAAAAAGTGATTTTTACGTGATGTCTGTGTGTCTGTCTGTATGGATGTGTACAGAGCTAAATCCCTAACCAATGGTTCGATTTTTATGAAATATGGTATGTAGGTACAGTACTTAACAACTGTCGGGCGAGTTACTTCGCCCCGTTCCGTGGAAACCAGAGGCCACAGTGCAAGCGGTGCAGACGACGAAATTCGGCCGTGTTCGAAGTAAATTGCAACGTAAACTTAAAAGTTTTAACACGTGAAATATTAACCTAAGTGTGTATTGCTCACGCTCACCGTTTAACAAAATTTGAAGCTTTGTTGGAATGTAAAGGGAAATAAGAATAGATCATAGTTAAGTTGTTAACCTGTACCGCCAATAATTTTCAGGCATTATTCAATATTTACGGACAAATCCTGGTTTTAAAGTCACTTCCCTCGTCAATATAATCTTTAACCTACAGGTTTCAATGCTTCACTATGCATCAATGCGCGAAACTGCGCAAGTACTACGACGACGCGACGTGTGTGTGTGAGAATCAGAATCAGAGTAGGGACGTTCCGATACGATACTACTGGCTACTGGCTTGGACCCGATATTTGGTATCGCTCCGAATCAAAACCAAAGTATTGATACCCGTTACCGTAAGAGGAACGTGGGAGATAGCTTGGAGTCGATTCTCTCTATCATAAGTTACAAGAACTATATTTGAAGTTATTATTTGTGTTTATTTTGCTAAAAAGTATATTAAACAAAAACTAAATCTATGTTTTAACAACGTAAAAATGTACTATTTTTCCGATACCGATACTCAACTTTTCTTTCGATACCATGATAATATCGGTTAACTAGTGATGTGTCAAAACCAAAACTCGAATCTCAAAACCACCAAAACTTTGGAAAAGTTTCGGTTTCGAGATTCGATCGGCGAGTTTCGAGAATCAAAACTCAAAACTGCCGAGATTTTTTGTGTCATTGTTTTTTTAACAGAAATCACGCCCAAGTGTTGATTAATAATGTGAAGGTCAAAAGCCTACTGTCATCGGTCGTCTACCTTCACCTTTTGTGGATTATTGATTTTTTATTTGTGAAAGAACAACTCTAACCAAAGTTTATAATAAGCTACAAATAATTGGTTCACTAGTAGTTCTGAAACTAATATTTTTCTAGGATACTTCGAGAATGGCAGTAAGTTAACTGGTTTATTTGGAGTAACTGGATTTATTTTTCATAACCATAACCAGGCAAGTAAATAGGATTTTGGAATTTGACTTTCGAGTTTCGAGATTCGATTTTTTAAGTTTTGGTTTTGGTTTCGAGATTTGAAATTTCTGGTTTTGACCATCACTACGGTTAACCGATGCCCAGAGTTCCGAAAACAAAGTTTCGATACCTACTCGGATCGGAAGTATCGGAACTTGTCTATCAAAATCCAGAGTCCTTTAGCCGAGCGATGGTGGACGAACGACGACGCGGGCGTGTGTGTAGAGGTACTTCAAGGTCACAGCTCTCCACCCCTCCCCCTCGTGACTCATCTTCCTTTTCGCGTTGCCATAGTAACGGCATGTACTTGACTGGCTTTCTTAATTTCTCCGAAAAACTATGGGCCAAACACTTGCTTGGGTTATTCCACAACGTACATCTTGTTGCAATTGCCAATGATTATAAATACTAGTACCTTGATATCACTGTTTATAAGTTTTATCCATTTTCCCGACTTAATAACAATTTTATATATTAATTCCCGACTTTCCCGACATTTTATTAATTTCTATACAAATTCCCGACTTCCCCGACTTTCCCGACCACTAGACACCCTGTAAAAAGCATTAAAAACAATCCCATTTTAAAGGCAGTCCCATCAGATGTTCAGGTTTTTCTCTGAACATGGATTCCCAGTCACTCAGTCTAGAGGAAAATGGAAGGGCACATGCACATCCTCCGCTGAGAGTTACAACACACCTCTTTAGAATGAAAGGTGAAGTGAACTCCAAAGGACTGAATCTTTCCATCCTTGCAAGTTACATATCTTAAAAAGCATTAAAAACAATCCCATTTTAAAGGCAGTCCCATCAGATGTTCAGGTTTTTCTACTACAAAACTCCAACACTCTAAAGTTGTACCTACCACAGGCGGGGCCCTCAACGGCTCTCTGACTGATCTATACTAGTACAGAGATCTATACTATACAGACATTGGATACAGCAAAATGAAGCTGCCACAGTATTGGTAAGTCTTTTGGCTATCCAGTGTGACCAACTTCAGTTCCTTGGTTCCTCCTTGTCTCTTCTGGGGGCTTGACTCCCAGTTGAGCCTGGATACCCAGTGTAGTCTAAGTCCTTGGAGGGGTTAGTGGATTGTCCTTGCAGCCTGGAACAGGTGCCTGGGAGGAAGGGCCCTTACCCGACGGTCCCTGGTCTGTCGGGCTGGGGGACGAACCGTGCTGGGGGCACCCGACCCCTGAGAGGTTGGAGGCTCTGCGATGGCGGTCCCTGTCTGGTGGACTTAGGGGGGACGTCGGTTAGAGGGCGAATAGTCCTGGGGTTATGGTTATGTCACCCACAGAGCCCATGAGCTAGGTTCTCTCTCCCTTTCTGGAGCGAGGCAGACTGACCCCATCCTAACACCTTTCCCATCCCTCTTTTACCTCTTTCCAGTGGCTGCACAATATCCCAAGGGAGACGTGCCTAGCCGGCTATGAGGGGGCCTCCTAATCCCCCCAAAAACAAACAAACAAACAACAAACCACAGGCGGGGGTGAGGGTTCTCCTCGATGAAGGAGATGGCCTCCGGGATCCCGACTTTGTCCAGCAGCTGACGAGTGTCTCGCAGGCTCTTCACCTCCAGGTCCAGTAGGTGTTGCTCCCTGGTGGGCCGACCCTTGCACTGCATGATCTCGTCCAGCAACACGGCTCTGATCTCCAGGTCCTGTCACATACCAGTCAACAAATCTGGCATTTAAATTTGCTTTCTATTTTCTATATTTTTTAAAAACATCCAACGCAGTCCATTACCATTGCACATACATCAAAGATGGTAATTTTCAATTGGGAAGGCCCAAATCCTGCAAATATTAATTCTTACGGTAGGCAGATTTCATGAAAATACTGCTTACTGTAAAATGCAATCCAAAGTTGTAGTCTCTGTGGTAGTTTTGAAAATGTCTCCATATAACAGTACAGGTTGCAGTACACTAAATTAATAAAAAAGTTCATTTAACAAAAGAATGTAAACTAGGGGTGTGCGAATACTCAAACTCGACTCGAAGTTTTGAAAAATACTTAAAACTCGGTCGAAAATGACGATTGGACTGCACAATTTCAGCCGCAAATGACGGCGGAAAACATAATATCGGCCAAAAATTATGACTGGATCACGTAATAAAGGTCGAAAATGACGAGGGTATACATAGTTACGGCAAAAGTGGCAACCGGGCCACTTAATATCGGCCGTAACTAACGATTTTGTCATCTAATATTGATTATAAGCCAAGTCTGGACCAGGTGATGTTGGCCAAATGACAACCGGACTGTGTTTTATCAGCTGGAAACGAATGTGAAACCGCATTATGTTTGTCAATACGTAATCCAGTTTGATTGTACTTGCCAAAACTTGTATTATTACTCACGTATTAGTAAGAAACCCTGTTAAGATTATCAAATCTGGAGTGGTATCCAAATCCCACAACACTATTTAAAACGACCAACTGATGGCAAATACTCGCTCGAAAATACTCGTAACTCGAAAATAATTGGTACTACTCGACTCGATTAAAAAAATCATTACTCGCACACCCCTAATATAAACACAAACAATGTAAAAAAATCATATTTTAAATTTTAAGCACTATCCACTACTTTCAAGTGAGGTGACCGAACCACCGAATCCTTATCACTTCAGTCAAGACTGAAATAAAACAATCACAGTACGAGGCTACAATTTTGGATTAACTTTGATAATAATCGGTGTAACCAAAAACGAGAAAGAAGAGCAGGCCTATTAAATGAAATAGTTTTAGAAACTTTAACTAAGAGAGGGTAGTTTTAGAAACTTTAACTAAGAGAGGGTAAGTCATGTCAAAATAAACGCAAGTATGCCAAGGCACTGTTTATGTTGATTCTCTGTATAGTACTTTGAGCGATGTACCAGAATCTCTAATGAGTTTAGTGATGGTAAGTTTATGTAGCTTAAGAAGTCTAATAAGATCACTGATTACAGAAAACTATCTTAACCTAGCCATAACATTGCAGCTACGATTGCCATATTACTTCAATATTCATGAGAGGATTGCAGGTTTCTCCCGGTCTAATCTTGTGCGACACCCTCTATAACTCAAAGTCAACAGTAAAACAAGGTTTCCTCAGTTATTTTGACCCACTGAATAAATAAAACAGTAAAAATAACACATCCTCACATTACAGTCCTCAAATCATTGACAGGACAAAAATCTCTTTGTAACTACGCTATTTCACCTGGAAGGAACAGATGTATCCGACGCTAGGTATAGGCTCCTCAGGATCCACACCTCTCAACACGTACATCCTAGTCTTCTCCATGATAGCCAACAGCTGGGGGTTGTCCGAGGCCCAGACCATGGCCCACACGTCCTTGCGCTCTAGAACGCCAGCGGGGGCCGAGCTCGGCTCTAGTTCTAGCAGTGTCAGCACTCCAGTCGCATCTATCACTGACGCCACCCTACAATGAGGAGAGGGTAATTTATAAGGCTCACAAGATAAAACCAAATTTACTTCCCACTCAAAATGTGATACAGTATTGAGAGTATGAAACTAAAAGCCAGTGCTGATGAGATACTGATAGCAGTGTCCAATTAAAGAAGAGGCGGAAGAGAAACAATAAATGCCATTGTTCACCTTGTACAATGTAAGTTACCTTGTAAGTTAGGATGTCGACTCTTAGCCAGTTTTAGTTTTAATATTGACTGTGAACAAGATCAGACATAATTTTAAGACCTCAATGACAATATAAAATAACAGATTGCTATTTTTTAATATGTTTCAAACTAACTCCATTTCAGCACTAATGATAAAGCCCTTGATTTTTGCAACAATTGAATGTTAAATACATAGAATCTACTAATTCCTACTGACGGTGAGTCATATTTGTTAGATTAAACATTACATATTCTACAATGTACATCTATATCACAAAAATTATGTTTTACAAACTCATCACTTTTTAACTTGGACAAAGCCCTCAATGTTTTCTTTTACAGTACAAGAATTTTCTTTGGATTTTTAGTTCATTCATATAAAAACTTATGCATTGTGGGATTATTCATGAGCTTGATAAATTATCTTTAGTGTTGACAAATTAAAAAGAACAGGATATATTTTCAAAGCATATATTCCGAAATAACGATTTTACCTCATAATGATTTTAAGGCAGTAAGGCTTCTAGGTATTTTTATAGATAATAGATTAAGTTGGAATGCTCATTTAAACTATATTTTAACTCAGTTGTCAAGAGTAGTATTTTTACTTTATAAATTAATATCATGTGTAAGTGTTGAATTACTGTTATCGACATACTATGCATTTTTTCACTGTCATATTCTTTATGGCATTAGGTTGTGGGGTAACTCCTCAGCAGCTCTGAAAGTTTTTATCACTCATAAAAAAAAGCTATTATAATTTTAATAAATGCTAAGCAGACTGAAAGCTGTGCGTAATTGTTTAAGCATTTAAAGGTTATGACTGTTCCTAGTCTTTATATTTATTAAAATTTGGTTATGTTAAGGAAAACCTAGGTTTATACAAGACGCTCTGATGTTCACTTTTATAATACTAGACATTGCAACGGTATTAATTTACCAACTTTCAGATTGAGTAAATCAGTAAATAGCAACTTATATATTATGCAATTTAGAATTTTTAATGTTCTACCTACACTGCTAAAAATGTAACTTTGAATAAATTTAAGAAAGTTGTTGGTAAAAAAAATAGATGATTTTTTAATTCAAGCACTGACAAAATGAAATTTTAAAATTGTATCCTAGATTTAAGCTGCATTTAAACAGGCTGACCTGATTGTGATATAGGCTAGTAGATTTTATTGTTTTATCTTATGTTGAATTTAGGGATGAGTCGATACCAAAATTCATCGATTCTCGATACCGATACCGATACCAGAAAAATCGATTCTCGATACTGATACCATCGATACCTACAGTGTTTTAGTACCTATAGTTGTTAAAACTATTGTTAAAAACTGTTAAAAATGAATGTTACCATTTACAATTATTTAGTAGTATTTTGTAGTTAATTATCAAACAAATTGTTTAATGCAATTTTTTACATAATTTAATGTTAATTTCACTAGTATACTATATTAATATAGACAGATTTATTATAAATTCATAATGGGGAAAAACTTGGTTATCTTGCCGCCGACCCAAACACTCCCCGTGCCTTTTGGAGCGAGGGTAAGCGGCGGGAGCATCGCTTACCGTGCACTTCGTAGCGCGGGTAAACGGCGGGGGTATCGATGGTATCGGTATCGACATTGAACGAATGAATCTCGATACCGATACCAATGTCTAAGAATCGGTGGTATCAACAATCAGTATCGAGAATCGACTCATCCCTAGTTGAATTGTTTGATAGTATTGTTGTGATTGATGAAGCCTATTATAATGTATGTTGCTTAATGGCTAATAAAGAATTTGAATTTGAAATTTACTTTTTGGTAACCTGTTCAATATGTAAATCCCAGACAAATTGATCGCCTACGATAAGACCAAGACATTTTGTTTTGCAAACTTGTTATAATTCAGAACCACAACAATGACCAGTATATTCTCATTTATCTACGTCCGCTGCACTTTACAGTACAGTAGACGCTCTTTTATCCGGCATGTTCGGGACCAAGCCCATGCCGGTAAATCGCTTTTTCCGGATAATAGAACTTTTTAGTTATTAATGGGAATACAGTAATCTGAGAGTCTGTCATCTCGCTACAGTAATGAGCTGTGGTCGCGTGCGTTGGTTGACCTTGGCACTGCTCCGGAACACCTGCATTTGTGGACGGATAGACAGACAGACGGGCGGACAGACAGCCGGGCGGAAGTTGGCGTCTAAAAATAGGTTGAATACAGTAGTGTACTGAGCAAAGTTTACGAACATCACTGAACGTTACTGCTTGAGACGTAAACAAACAACCGGTGACTAAGAAAAAGGCGGGAACAGTCCAGCGCAGTT
Source organism: Allygus modestus (assembly GCA_963675035.1). Taxonomy (NCBI): domain Eukaryota; kingdom Metazoa; phylum Arthropoda; class Insecta; order Hemiptera; family Cicadellidae; genus Allygus; species Allygus modestus. Next base: position 71,291,620 of record OY776115.1, read on the forward strand.
GCAGTACGAAACGGAAACGACCGAAAATACCTGGAAAAACCCGGGTCGCCTGGTGCCGGTTAATAGAATGTGCCGGTTCATAGAATGCCGGATAAAAGAGCGTCTACTGTAAATGTATTTATGGTAGGGAAGAGTCGATTCCATTGTCGATTCTTGATTCCACCGATTCTCAGACTTAGAATCAGAATCGAGAATCGATGGCCCAAAGTCGATTCCGATTCTATCGATTCCAGGCCTTTGATACTCCCGCCGTTTACCCATATTTTCGCCACTAACCATAGAAAATTCGAATCGGGTAGTTGAAATTGCATAGCTACTCCCGCCGCGCCGTTTACCCAAATTTACACCACTAACTAATGTTTTATCAAATATATGACAGAAATAAAGAAAAATAAGCCTAAAATCTATTTTTAGCTCATATGAAAGGAGACAAAGACAGGTGTGTTATTTGTGGATACCTGTGAGGTAAGATAAGTAAGAGGGGGGCACAGGGAGTATTTGAGTCAGGGGGAAAAAATATTACCTTGGAGATAAGGAAGGAAGACAGGACAGGAGGGGAGGGGTGGGGTCCGGTTGAAAGCAATAAATCAGTCGGATGGCCAACATTATTTCTTTGAATCATCATCTTACAACCACATTTTTCCCCATGAATTACTGGAATGAATTTATACTAAACAGTTTTTTACTTTCTATATTACTACAGTATACTAGTGAAATTAACATTAAATTATGTATAAATTGCATTAAAAATTAGTTTGATAATTAACTACAAAAAGCTGCTAAATAACATTACAGTATATTTAAAAACGTTGATCTACATTAGTTGAAAATTAATTATTAAAAAAAATTAAATTTTGTATAAAATTTATAACCCCATTAACATTACAAATGTATTATTATCAGTCAAGAATAGTTAACATCCAAAGTTGTTATTATAACCCAAGAAAACCAATTTCAAAAAATTTCATGGGAGATTTATGTGTAACTTAAAGCAAAACTTATATGAAAAATAAACATGCAATTCAACTTAGTTTTTTTTCAAAACTATTTATTTTTGTAAGTTTATTTTATTTTATTAATGAAAATAATCACCAACTGATTGTCTAAAATAAAAATCAATTACTAACTAACTTATTGTCTTTAATCATTTTTAAAACATTACTTTGCTATTTCACCTATTATTAGGAATCGATGGAATCGGAATTGAGAATCGGAACCGGAATCAGAATTGAACAAAATTGGAATCGACTAGGGGTGTGCGAGTATTCGAACTTCGAGCTTTTTCGAGCCGAACTCGAGATTTGCAAAAAAGTTCGAAGGTCGAGCCGAATATTTAAAACACAGACTCGTGAAAAGAGTCATCTACAAAAGTAAATTTAAAGCAATAACTTTCCCAAAATCAATGTTAGAATTCTCATAGTTTGCGTGGGTAGAGCTCCATAACAAATATAATTCAGCAATGCTAATGCTTTCGTCCTTCATTTAAAAAATTAAAGTACTGTAATATAACATTTTAAACTGATCATACCTACGAAATGGAGCTACTTTCTTTACGCTGTCTACGCTCAATCACATCAAGTGGCCACACATCAAGTGTGACCTATCACACTATTCTGTTTGCAGTGTGCACTAGTGCAGTGTTTCCTTTGCTCAGTTGAGTTGTGCAATATTTCACGGTTAATGATAATTAATACAACAATTGTACTGCTCCAGAAAAAGTACCACAGCAAAAAACTAAAATCCATAAAAACACTTTTTCTAACTGTTGCATCAGTACAGTCTTTTATACAACTTACAAATTCGTTCATTACACAAAATTATATTCCCTGGAGTCTGGCAACACTGTTGGCGTACCCACTTTGCGAACTGCCTTAAGACGTTGAGTGAAGATGGTTATAATGTAATAATGATTTAGCGTGACCAACAGCTAGGGTCAAGGTTGTAGGTGATGAATGCCTAATATCATGACGGCGTTTTAATGTGCAGCGGAAATAGTACTCTCCAAAAATTGGATTATTAAAATATCAACTAATTACGAGGTTCACAAAATCTAAGGATTTTATTCAAATTCAGAATGGTTATGTAACACATGTTTATAATACCGGTGGTCACATTATTTAAAAGGTTGATTATATTCTATGTACGCTGAAGGCCCTAACCAAGAGCAAGACGTAATCAAAATGGCGCAGTGTTTTGTTACACTACAGCTATGCGATTAAAATCATATTGTTATATTGTTAACTACACGGGATTGTTTGAATTTGTAAATAAACGAGAGTAGAAATCATATCATTTTGTAATTGTATGCTATCAAATTGTTAAAGCAATGATGGAAGAAGAATGCATTGACGATCCCCTTCCACCTTCTGCTTCTGAAACCTTCTGTTTTAGAAGCAAATGTAATAGGTTAGGTCTATTAGGTGAGCCTAATAGGTTAGGTCTATTAGGTGAGCCTAATAGGTTAGAGAGGCCTACGATTGTTGAATAACTTATTTCCCTGAGTACAATAAAATATAAAGACTGGTTTAACTAACTTATATTTATAAAAGGATAACCTAAAATTTACTATTTACAAACACTGAGTGAGAGATAGCTACTGGGTTTTGGCAGTTCCCAAGGCTAGGGCCTAAGTCTTTGGTTACATGGAAAGTACATATTGACATATAGTCAATTATTATTATTATGTCTATTAATAAATACGGTTAGTAACTGCATTGGTTAACCTGTGGGCTTATCAGTCAAGTTGAAAATTTGTAGAATCTTCCTTTACGTTTTTTTTCTATGTAGGATACATAGTTTATGTTGAAATAAAAATTTTTTGTTACTATCAACAAGTGGTCTCAATATATTTTCCGTTTTAGTAGCCTACTTATTTTGTTCTTTTCCCACTGTAGGCCTTTATTTATTGAACGTAGGAATAATAAATCAAAAAGAAGTGAATGAAAGATGACAAATATGAAAGTTATAAATTATTTTACATTACAATAATGAATGAAACGCTTGTTATTTTAAACATAATATAAATAAAGAAAATACATATAGGCCTAATCCAAAATGCTCAAAGCTCGAGAACTTTGAAAAAATTCTGCCCGGCTTGGCTCGAGTCAGAAAATCACTACCGGTATATTGCACACCCCTAGAGAAAATTTCATCAAAAAGCTCGGCTCGGCTCGGCTCGAGCCATAAATTACTATTCGCACACCCCTAGAATCGACTCATCCCAAGTTTATGGTATTAAATAATCTATCCTCAGTTACATACGAGGAGTCGCAATTGATGGCGAGAGTGTGCGGCCTGCAAGGCTGGTTGTATCTCTGCACCAGCGCTACCTGAGGGAGGCTGTAGCGCTGGATTGTGCCCGATTCTCGACCAATCAGCAACACCTTCTCACTCACTGTCATGCAGCAAATGGGGTCTGCTGACGCCTGTGGATGCAACAAGAACACGTCTTGTTATTGGGTTAGAGCTTTACATTTGATAACCTGGTAATTTACAGAGATGACTTGTTGGCCACCTAAGGTTTGTTGGCCACCTTGTTGGACATCTCGCTAGCCTAACGGTTAGCGTCTTGAACTTCGGTTTAAGGGGTTATGGGTTCAAGTCCCGGAGTGTCCACAAAAATTTGAGGGGTTTGGACCACTTTCCCTAAAAGCGTTTGTGTGATCTCAGAACAAAAATGGCGTTGGCATTGAAATAAAAAAAAGGGAAACTGTAACCCCATTACAGTTAATGGGCTGTAATGGACTGTGGTAAGGGGGATTACCCTTACCACAGTCCATTCTTACATTGGATGAAAACAAATACTTTTGGTTGTATTTTTTTTTTCAATGTGTTATTACAGCCGATCTCTTTATTCATTCCTTCATTTACTGTTTCTTAGCACAATGAAGTGGGTAAATTTCCCTGCAGTCCCCTCACTGACCTAATTCGTTTCCTTAAAATCAGTTATACATGCGTTTTAAAACTAGAATAAAGAATTTCTCATTTTGTTACAATAAAATGACAATTGCCCTAACAAAATACTAGGGGTCTGCGGTGCACAGAAAAAAACGGTACCGATGCGGTACAAAACTAATTACCGTCATCGGTTCGGTACAGACCGTAACCCCGGTACAGATTCGGTATGGTACAGTTTACTGCTTCAAACAATAAATAGAGATAAGCTAAACAATGTTTAACAATATAAGTGGTTGAAATAAGACCGACTCCTATTTATAAATAGTCATTTCCTTTAAGGAAAACAAGCCCCAAAACTCATATGAAAAGAGATGGAAAAAATATGTCCTTGAAGACAAGAAAGGTTTAGACTAGGAAAGGTTGAGTGCTGAGAGGGGAATCAGCTGCTAAAAATCGTTTAATGTTGTTTGTCCAACATCATGCCTTGAGTGAGAAAAGGAATACTATCTTTTAAATCACGTTCTTGCTCCATTATGATTTCAAATTAAACTGCTTTTATTTATGTATTATAATTATTGTTATTGAAGTATACTAGTAAAATTAATTTTATATTATATAATAAAAGGTTTCAAAAATGGTTGAAAACAAATTAAAAAGTAACCACTAACTTGACAAATTTCAAATGGTAGAATAAATTTGTTATTTTTATATTGTGCTGTAAAATTTTTACATGCAGATATCTGTTATATGTTAGATTAACTTGTGTAGTTTTGGAAAATTCAACTAAATATGATTATTAACAACAACCTAAATTTAGTTTTTGATGAGGTAAGCAGCTAATTATTTTAAATGTGATATAGCCAAATTAACATTATATCACTGTACTACTTTTATTATTTTATTTATTTATTTTCCAGTTTTACATGGTACTTATGTTTAAATAAAAATGTACTGTAATATTTCTTATGAACTTCAACTTTGAATTTAGTAGCCTAATTAAGTAATTTTAGAGTTATTTTGATTTTAATCTTCAGTATTTAAAGGTCTAATTTTCTAATTTCATTTAATTTAACAACATACATAGTTTTATATAAGTTATCTGATTTTACTTTGTATTAATGATACAATAATCTCCCAATGCAACAAGAATAGTATTTATAAAACTTTCGTTTTTGTTGTTTGTATGATTTAAATAAATCGTTTTTATTTACAGGGTGTCACAAAAATGCTTAGCGTGCTATGCAGAACCGTATTCTAGATACAAAAATAAGTCGAAAAAGTGAAGTAACACTTTTTCGATTTCAGCTTAGTTTAGCCGTAATCCGCCATTTTGTATTTTTTTGAAAATAATTGATAATTTAAAAACCCTTGAAGATATTTTGATGAAACTTGGTATAAACTTTAAGTTTGTAGATATTAGAATTTTACAAAAATATTTGTTATCAAACTTATCAAATTTCAAAATGGCGCCCATTTAAAAATTTCAAAGTCAAATTCTATCAAAACCAGCTACAAAACCAAAGTTTTACAAGACATCAAATTTAAAGCCCTTTCTAATCCCAATTTAATGAGACTTTGATTGTAAAAATCGGTTCAAAATAAAAAAGTGTTGGTAATTTTTAATAATCAATTTAAAAATGGCGGCCATTTAAAAATTTCAAAGTCAAATTCCATCAAAACCAGGTACAAAACCAAAATTTTACAAGACATCAAATTTAAAGCCCTTTCTAATCCCAATCCAATGACACTCTGATTGTAAAAATCGATTAATAAATAAAAAGGTTTTGGTAATTTAAAATTACGTTAAATGTGATAGTAAATAAATAAAAAAAAATGGTTACTAGATAATGGAATGATAATAATTAAAATTATTCAAACTAAAATTAAAAGTATTCTTCGAATGTTTAAAATATTTCTTATAAAACTGTAGAAATAACAGTGATTTTTAAAGGGCTAAAATATTTTTATTTCATGATTATTAAATCCACCTTACCTGTAAACAGCTGGTATAAATGTAATCAGCTGTTTAACAAATTCATTGTTGTTGACGTATTTTTTTCATTCTTGTGCAAGATATGTAAACAGGGGTTCACTTTTTTGGCTGTTATTTTGTCATTTAAGTAATCAATTAAATATGCCAGCGCAATTTTCAAACGTGGAACTGTCTGATATTCACTTAATGTATGGCCTTGCAAACTGTAATCGTGTGTTAGCGCGCCGTTTGTATTCGGATCGCTTTCCAAACCGCCAACTCCCGAGTGAAATGACGTTTGTAAATGTGAATGATCGCCTTAAACAACATGGCAGCTTTCACATTCCTTCTGGTGCTCGGGGCAGACCCCGAACTACAAGAACAATTGATGTAGAAGAGAGAGTGTTAAGAGCTGTGGAAGAAGATCCTACCACAAGCACGAGAAGAATAGCGTCTGCTGTGAGGATTGACCATTCATCGGTTTGGAGGGTTTTGAAAGGTCAGCTACTTTATCCCTATCATGTTCAATGAGTTCAGGCTCTTTCAGAGCGTGACTGTCCCAATAGGCAACGTTTTTGTGAACAAATAAGAAGTAAATGTGCTAGAAATCCCGAGTTTTTTGTCAGCTGTTCTTTTTACTGACGAAGCAGGATTTAACAGAAATGGAATCATGAATTTCCACAATACTCACCACTGGGCAGATGAGAACCCCCATGAAATAAAACAATGCAGGTTCCAAAATACATTTTCGTTAAATGTTTGGATAGGAATTATTGGGGACAGTTTGATTGGTCCAGTGTTTCTACCGCCAAGGCTGAATGGAGTAAACTACTTACATTTTCTACAAAATAACTTTTTGGAAATCATGGAACATGTGCCCCTAAACATCCGGCGTCGCATGTGGTTTATGCACGATGGTGCACCTCCTCACTTTAGTAATGATGTAAAAGCTTACTTAAATCAACAGTTCATGAACAAGTGGATGGGTCGTGGTGGCCCGATTGCGTGGCCAGCGAGGTCGCCGGATTCAAACCCAATTGACTTTTTTGTTTGGGGCCATTTGAAGTCTATTGTGTACTCGACACCTGTTGACAGCATTGAACAGCTAAGAGATCGGATTGAAGATGGGTGCCGAAGGATTAGAGAGATGCCAGGGATATTCGAACGGGTAAGGCAGTCGATGAGCCGACGACTGGGGCAGTGCGTGGTTGTCAATGGAGGTCACATCGAGCACCTCCTTTAACGGAAAAAGTTCAAACGCTAGACGTTCTTGTAGTAGAAAGAAAACAGAGAGTATTTTTTTATGTTTTATTATTTTTCAAATCTATAATATTATAAAGAAGAGGTGGTTTCTGTCTGTCTGTCTGTCTGTCTGTCTGTCTGTCTGTCTGTCTGATATTCCGGGTGAACGCAAAAACTACTTAACCGACTGGGCTGAAACTTTACACAAAGGTAGATCTTGAACCCATGCAACACATAGGCCTATTCATTTCCTTAAAATCCCCTCGGGCTACGCCCCGTGAACGTTCTAAGTTTCAATGTTTACATTTCATAAGAAAGTAAACATTCAGAAACTGTAATCCGAACAGCTGAGGGCACTTACATTTGACAGCTTAAAGAGCAGAAGCAAGAACAACAGCTGTTTCAAGCTAACTATAATGAAATTTGCATTGACTATAGAACAGGTAAGGAAAACCCCTGTGCGAAGAACGTGTACATCAAGTATATATATATTTATTTCAATATACCGTATAATTAATCTATATAAATAAAATTAGAGTTTTGTCTGTACATTGCTTGGAATTATGAAATTTTTGCATATTTTCACGTTTTACACCCTAGGGAAACCAAAACAAATCTTATCTCAATTTATGTCTGCCTGTCTGCCGGTAACGCTCAAGGACGGGTTTTTGTTTGCTTTTCAGTTTCACTGGAAAACGGGTGCAGTGACATTAATGAAACTTAGTTTCTTTGTTCTATATATGCGTGAGAAGGTTTTAGGGCACTATAAACTGGCATACGCCTTTTTAAAAAATAATGGCGGCCGCTCAAAAACGTGATTTTGTGTGGTTTTGGTCATGTTTTCTTCGCTTTTCACAGGAAAACGGGTGCACCGATTTTTATGCAACTTTTTTCTATGTTCTATATGTGCGTTAGAAGGTTTTAGGCTAATTGGATTGTTTTAAATTACCTTAGGACACTGCCCCATAGGGTTTTTAAGATCCTATGCTATTCTTATGGACAAAGCATTTATTTATATTGAACCAGATGATAGCATAGTTATTCTATAAATAGGTTTTTTAGTTCTTTTTAAAACGTTGAGTGAAGATTGTTAATAAATAACATAAGTGGATATATGATCTAAATCTATATTTGTCAGACTCATGCACTCACTGACACAGTGATCACTTTATCTAAGAAACGACAATATATACTGAAGATAAAATTTTTGATGGTGGTTCCCCTTATGCTGCAGATTCACAATAAGAATACGTTTAGAAAGTCCTATAGGGTTCTTCGCTAATTTACTTTTATGGCAATTGTATGAGTATTAGTACTTTCTGGACCTTTGCAAGTTATATTTCGGTAGGAACATAACTAATTCATCAGAAAAAATCGCAGCCTATTCCTGTTACGAAAATGTTTATGTGCTTCGCCCCCCGGAATTTCAAAATACAATATTTTAACAATCTTGCACATACTCTTGGACTGATGGATCTGAAATTTGGTAGGAATGTAGCTGATAGGTCAGTGCAGACCTACTCCAGACACAAATATACTCAAGGACTCTGGCCCAATGGCCTTTAATATAAGCGCGTTAGTCATAACACTCAAACTACTCAACCAGTGGAGCTGAAATTTGATGCCTTAAATGAAATAAGAAACAACATCATGGGGAGTCACGGTGTTGTTCTCTGGAGATCTCACACAGACCCTTTGTCGTAAGTGAGACATGAGTGGACGAGTCTACGCTTCTCTAAAAATATATTTTATGTAGCCGACCACTGAGCGTCTGAACTTAACAGTAAATATGAAAATGTATTTTTGAGAAGATTAAGGGGTTGATCAGTTTTCTTATGTGCTTTTAAAAGTTGAGATTGGGACATTGAAAAACAAATTAAGGTCTCAGAAACATCTATTCTTCACTCGGCACTATCGATGAATCACAGGATTTATTGATTAACAGTTTGTTACACCGAGGTTCATAAACAGTTTAATCTGGAAAGTGCCTGGCTCTGTGATTGTGCCATCCTCACGTCCACCAATGAACAAGCAACGGAGATCAACACAAATGTAGGTCTATTCCAAAGGGAGGAACGAACATATACAATATTTAATACCGTTCATTTAACCATGACCACTGTTAGAACAGTTCGCATATATTGATTTACATTTATTTAAATAAAATCAAGTAGTCATATGTTTTTAAAACATATGATTTTTCAAAGTTTAAATAGTTTATTTAAAATTATATTGAAAACAGGACCTAGCAAGAATGGTGATTTTAAAAGTGGTTTGTCAATATTTTTAAAGTTTAATGTTTCGTTACATTACTATTAATTTATTGGAATGTAAAGATTAATGCATCAAAGTATTTAAAATGTTAAATTAAACAGGGTTAATATTTTGTTGTACTTGAGTTCTTTTATTTCTAAAATCGAATCCAAAGTGTTACGTGTACCGATTTGGAGTAGCAAAAACCACACCGTTCACTACCCGACAGAGTTCCTCGACTTGGCAGCAGTACCCGAACTATCTGCCATAGTATATTTCGTTAACTTTAATTTAATTCTACTTTAAAAGTGTAAAATGTAATTTTAATATTGTAAAATTATGACGGTTGTTAATATTTTTTGATGTCATTTATATACTAAGTGTGTTAAAGTTTACTATTATTTGGAGAGATAAATATTAAGTTGATGTCATGTCAGACGCCACGGAGAGCGGCAAGATGTGTTTGTGCATAGAAGGACTGGACTCAGTTGTTAACACGTTCGCTGCTATTTACCCATGATACAGGTCAAAACATCTCGGGACACACAGTCCAGGCTGTTCCTGACATTCAGGACAGTACCACACGGTGTACTTCGTGACGCCATTCCTGCTGCACACTCTGCATAGTTTTTGTTTGCTTTTTGTCCTGTGGGTGGCCTCTCCGATATCTTGACGGGCACGTGAGGAACACTTTGACGCTTCAGGGGCCTCTCCGGCTCTGGTAAGTCCGGGAGTAGTTTGTCCACAACCGATAGGCGGAAGTCATACAATGACATCTTATTTTTGCCTGCTGCGGTTATTACCTCATTGTACAGGTAGTGGGAGTTGGAAAGAAGCATTTGAATGACGTGTATAAAGATTTTTTTATACCATCTCAAAGTCTTCCTTTCGCAAGGGTAGTACGCCATCATCATATCGCTGCGATCTACTCCTTTCATAAAGTGGTTGTATTGGACGACTGGCAGCGGCTTTTCCCTCAACTGGTTATTCCTATTTCTGGACATAACCATCTCATTTGTAAACTCAGTTGAGATGTATGAAACTACACGCTTGTCTTTCCATTTCCCGCACATCACACTTTCCGCGTACCGGGCAACAGTCTCTCCTTTTTTCAAGGTAGCAGACTTGACATCTTTCGATATATATTTCCTGTCCAACCGTAAAGTTCCTGTACAATAGGTGTCTCTACGGAGCAGTGCTGAGGCCAGCGAGAAGCTATTGTAATAATTATCCATGAATAAGCTGTGGCCGACATTCAACTTTCCCTGCATCAGTTTCAAAACTACGTTGGCGGCATGGCCTTTACCGCCATAGTCATCGAGGACACCACAGTACATGAAAAATCGAAGGATAAGTCCGTGCGGATCACAAAGGCTATATAGCTTTATCCCATACTTGTGCCTTTTCCCCTTGATGTACTGGCGGAAGTGAAGCCGGCCACGCCACAACACCATCCCCTCATCGATGCAAAGTTTTTTTTGCGGGTAATAGATGGAGTCCATTTTGTTATTAAAAAAATCGAGTAAAAACTGAACTTTGCTGGCACGGTTGTTTGGATTAGGTCTTATTTCAAAGTTCAGGCAACGCAAGATGATTAGAAATCGGTCTCGGGTCATGAACTTGGCAAATACCGAATGAAACAGTTTTCCATTTTTCCAGTAATCTTGGATTCGGGGCAATTTATGAACTCCCATATGCAATACAAGTCCAAGAAAAACTTTCAACTCGTCAACGGTTAGATTTTTCCATTTGCAAATTCTAGAGCCAGGGGTAGTTGAGGGTCCAAAGAATAATTGAAATGCATATTGGTTTGTGGCGGCCACGATTCCCTCCAAAAACACAATATCTACCAGTAAAAAGAAAAAACTGATTGGAGATATCTCCTGAGGTAAAGGAACTAAGAACTTTTCCTCTTTAGTGAAGGGGATGTCTCGCATACCTATAGTTTGCGGGTTCTACTGCGGGGGGTTGGCATCATAGTCCGGGTCACCGACCTCTGAGTCATCGGTCTCATAGTCAACGTCGTCCAAATTGGGGTCAGGGTCATCAGGATTTAGGGCGGGAGCCGGGTCGTCAACATCCTCTTCCGGTTCGGGGCGTTCCGGCGGCAAACTTCGCCGATCGCGACAAGAACTTGGTCCCGGGGGAATATCCATCGTTATTACACAACCAATGAACACTAAAAAGTATCACTGTGTCACTACGAATGATAAACTAAAACGACACACGAAAAAACTAACCAAAATAACATAAAAGGAAACAGTAAACAAACCAACCACCTGTTACGAAAGCCAGCTGCGAACTGGGTCATCTGCAAGATGGCGTCGTGAAAATACAACGCTCGCTAGCTGCGCTCTGGTGGCGATAGCTGGAAACGACTATTGCAGAAAAGTCGAAAAATATCTTCCCCAGAAGCGACAGAAACAGGAAGCGCATCGCCCCTCTGCGGGCCCCACACTGGTCCCATTTGTCAACAATGACACAGCGTTGTATTTGTACAACGCTAGCTCCTGGCGCCGGGTAGGCACGTTGTAAAAATACAACGCCCGCAGCGAACGTGTTAATGTAAAGTTTATTTTGTTTGTTTTTTTTCAACGTTGTCACAATAACTGGTTGATGTGACAACGTAATTCCAAGAAAATTAATGTGTTTGAGTGTTGTAAGTTTGGGTGGAATAAATCATTATTTCATTTCATTTTTAGTTAATCTGCCATTTATGTACAACCCGTACGAAGGACGGGTACATCAGCTAGTGTTAACTATTTGTCTTGTTCTTATTTTTCTTGATTTGTATGTTGTTTTTACTTTTTAAATTGTTGTCAAATTGTAAATAGTTAAATCATTAAAATAGCCAATAGACCCTACGTTTTTGTTAATCAGATTTGAACAGTTAAGGTGTCTTTATATTTGTATTAAACAGTATTTAAAATTGAATATTGGACATTTTTTTAGCTAGTTTCCATGGAAATTGATTTTAACATTTTTAAATTGCCGCATTATAAAATTGATTATTAAAAATTACCAAAACTTTTTTATTTTTTAACCGATTTTTACAATCAAAGTGTAATTAAATTGGGAATAGAAAGGGCTTTCAATTTTATGTCTTGTAAAATTTTGGTTTTGTACCTGGTTTTGATGGAATTTGACTTTGAAATTTTTAAATGGCCGCCATTTTTAAATTGATTATTAAAAATTACCAAAACTTTTTTATTTTTTAACCGATTTTTACAATCAAAGTCTCATTAAATTGGCATTAGAAAGGGCTTTAAATGTGATGTCTTGTAAAACTTTGGTTTTGTAGCTGGTTTTGATAGAATTTGACTTTGAAATTTTTAAATTGCCGCCATTTTGAAATTTGATAAGTTTGATAACATTTTTGTAAAATTTTAATATCAACAAACTTAAAGGTTATACCCAGTTTCATCAAAATATCTTCAAGAGTTTTTAAATTATTGATTATTTTCAAAAAAATACAAAATGGCGGATTACGGCTAAACTAAGCCGAAATCGAAAAAGTGTTACTTCACTTTTTCGACTTTTTTTGTATGTAGAATACGGTTCTGCATAGCACGCTAAGCATTTTTGTGACACCTGTATATTGAAAGCAATATAATTAGTCGGTTAAGCAACTTATGCAATTGATTGATTTTCAAATAATTTTTTAATTTATTTATCATGAATATTTCAAGAACTAGTATTAATAATAATAACAATGTTAAAATTTAATATTCCAAAGATGGTTTTTAAAAATCTTTTTATCCATAGTATAGTTATTTATTCTTTTAATCAAATTAATAATAACAATTGTATATGGGAGACCCACCGGTTGATCGACATGTTAGTTCAGGGGCAGTTGGTAGGGTTTTAAAAAATAAATATTAATAATTAAATAAAGTACTGAAACACACTGAACGACATGTTAGTTTCTCACAGGGACAGTTGGTAGGGTTTTAGAAAATAAGTATAAATAATTAAATCAAGTCCTGAAACCCACTGATCGACATCTTAGTTGCTCGCATGGACAGTTAGTAGGGTTTCAAATAAATAAATGTAATAACAGATGGGCTACTTGCTCGATGTACCATTTGCTCGTACCCCCTACTCCTTGTCTCAAAGAGAGGGGGGAGGTGGATATATAGGCGCGGATTTACAGGAACAGTCCACTTCCGTTCATAGCTTTAGGCGCGCCCAAGTAGCGGAGTAACGTAGCGTGGAGCTGATCGTCACTGAGCAGAGATACCAACACTTACAACCAAAATTTCCCGTATGATATCAATTTACCCGTTAATGTGACTGTATTTATATGACAAAAAATAGAAATAGGAACGAAATGGTGTAAATTATGTTATACCCATCATATGTTATGATTATATCAAATATGATCTATATGTATGTATATATCTTATACATACGTTAAGGAGTAATTTGATAGAAAATGGCTCCGTTATTTATGAATATATAATAACGATTGATGTTTTCCCTGATTCCTAGCCACGGCCGGAGTTAGTCATAGGCTACATAGGTAGTTGCTTAGGGGCCCGATCCACAAAGTGGCCCGTACTACACATAAATCATAAAAACCTAAAACCATACCTATTCCAAAAAATGTAGTTAACCTTGGCGGTGGACATCAAGGGGCCGCACCACATGGTGTCTACATACCCTAAATCTGGTTCTGAACGTAGCTGGGCATAAAAGGGTTTCGTCAGTTACGTTCTGAAGGGTACTGCCTTCCCCCCCACCCGGTTCAATATCAATCTGTCTATGCTATACTCTAATATGAATAAGGTTATAGCTTGCTTGTAAATTTGAGTTTTTTAAACTGCTCCAGTGATGTCCTAAAGTGTAGGAAATATCAAACTTCTAGGATAAAAATAAATTCCAGGCAGGTGTCATTCTCTTGATAAACTCAGTAATGTAATAAAAGTAATAATAAAACTAAAATATGTAAATTTACTTTATGTATTTTAAAATCAAAACTAAAGAATCATAACAGTCAGTCTTAACTCTGAGGTTTAATCAATCAGTGTATTGTAAAAACTATTGAATGAAGAATAAATATAAAGCGGTACGAAATGAATAAAAGGGATATTGAGCTATAATAACAACTGGAGTTACTTCAAACATGCATAAAAAAGACAAATATAAGCTAAGAAAATGTGCTCGCCATTAGGAGGACGTGGTGTAACATTAGGGGCCTACTCCATTCATAAAAACAAACTGCTGTCTGACAAGGAACGAGCAAAGCTCGGTCTCCCAGTGACCTAGACAAATATGGTAGTATTTTTATTATAATTGTATCTGTTAATACTATATTATTTTTATAGGTTACATGCAAGGAATATACCTAAAATATGTTAATCTGTCAGAAAGCCGCTTTTTATAGTTTCAAGCAATTTGGAGTTATTTGTTTGTGTTATTCATGTGAAAACTGGAAATGATTTTAAACATTATGAGCCTGTATGACTTTTATTGTGATGGGCTAGCTTTAGTCCTCACCAAAAAATTAACATAAAACAGCTGTAAGTTCCTGGAATTGTAAAATACAACTTTCCTTTGCCATTTGGAGGTACGAGAATCTTCTGGGTGATTTCACTTCATCGCGAGGGCTTCCACAAGACAATTAGGGGACTGGTTAAAATGTTCTGTGGGGTCCCAGAGAGTGGTATTTAAATATATTGGTCAATTTTCGGAATTTATTTAAAATTGGGGGCCCCTGTTGATCCCCCTCAAGGCGGCCCTGTTCATCGCTTGACTGATTGTGCTGAAAATCTATAGTACGTTTTGTAATGTACCTCTTTCAAATATGACCTAATATGCTTTTTGGAAATCCTCTTAGATTTCACCCCGACCCCACTAGTCTTAAAAACTATCATGTTTGCTATCACGCAGAAAAAAAGACCAACCCGTTAGGGAATTGACTCAATAGCCTTAACATTCTTTTTAAGTAATTCTAAAATAAACCTAAAACATCGTGAGAAGATCATAGATACAGAAACACTATATTTTAATATCATAATAATTTAATATAGTATATGCCCTCTCATTTTGCCAGAATCTGTTTATGCTATGACCCTATTGGGTATAATAATTCCCACGCCAAAATCGTCTTATTGATAGACTGTCAATTTTATTAATAAATTGTATCTGTTAATAAAACATGATCATCATCATCATCTTAATAAGTGCAAACAATGAGTTAAAATTTTGTATAATGATAGATTATACCATTAAAAAAGTGTAATTCGACCAAGTATCCTATAGACAATATATTATTACGCTAGGGCGTTTTCTTCACAGTCATAACTCGATCACGGCTGGACGGATTTTAACAGTTGATTTGTCAAATTAAAGTTAGATTTGCATAGATTTGCCAATACCTCTCAGAATCTAAAGAAAGGGCATCACTTAAATACAGTAATTAAAGGGTGAATTTTCAGAACAGTGGCGCTATCCGACGGCGGAAGTGTAAACTACGTGTTGATTTTCCAATCAACTTTAGTACATAATCAGTATTATTCTCATTATTCTCAGATTTATAATCCTGTTTAGCATCAGATATTTTGTTAGTTTGTTTACAACTGAAGTAACCTTTCGTTGGGTACAAACTTGCTCGGAATTGAACAACGGAAAACTAGTTTATTTTAATGTAGAGTTGAAATGGCTTCACACTTCCGCTACAAGCCTCCGCCTCGCCCCTCTTCTTTGGAAGGCAGAGTGGGGGGCGCGAGCAACAGGTACATCTAGCAAGTAGCCAATCTGTTTTTACATTTATTTATTTGAAACCCTACCAACTGTCCGTGCGAGCAACTAAGATGTCGATCAGTGGGTTTCAGGACTTGATTTAATTATTTATACTTATTTTCTAAAACCCTACCAACTGTCCCTGTGAACAACTAACATGTTGCTCAGTGCGTTTCAGTACTTTATTTAATTATTAATATTTATTTTTTAAAACCCTACCAACTGTCCCTGCGACCAAATAACTTGTCGATCAACAGGTAGGCAGCCTTGTATATGACCTTAATTATTACTCAATAATTTGTTTATGATACATACAAATTAATAACTAAATTAGCATATATTCATTCTACCGTACTGAATTTGTACCGAGAACCGAGGTAGAAAATCTTTTACCATACAGAATTGTACCGATCTGAAATTTTTGGTACCGCAGACCCCTACAAAATACCGTACTAGAAGTAGGATGAATGCAATTATAAAAATTCTAAACAATCAACATTGTATTTTGAAGAGAAATATTTAAAATTAACAATTAAGAATGCAGCTAGAAACCTCAGTATTTCTGACGCATTTTAAGTATTGATTTTAATTTGTAATATTATTTATATGATCTGATTTATATTTAATTACAGAGTTTGTGTTTTTGTTGTTGCTTTTTGTAATGGGGAGAAATTAAATTAGGGTTTCTGAACTAGTCTTTAAATATCAAATTGCTTTTGTAAGTACTGCCATATGTATTTTGTATTAATAGTTAAAGAATTGTCGACTTTGCAATGCTCCTGATGTACTCAGAAGACTCTGCAACAAAGATCATTTTTATTTTAAACACATTAAAAGCCCTTTGAGAAGTGTTTAACCATGGTACTTAAGAAACTGAGTTTTGTATTTTTCATTATTATACATGCTTAGCAATGTATCCATCAAGAGCATATTTTCATTGTTCTACAGTTCACATGAAAAACTAAGTTTGCAGTGAATTACATAAAAAGTAAAGAAAGCATACATACCTGGGTACTGATTGTGGGCTGAAACAAAAGCAAAGTAATTAAAAATATAATTAAAATTAACAACAATTATAAAATGTTTTAACAATTGATGCTTTTACAGATTTATACCAGGAATTTTTCCAATTTAACACGTTCACTGCGTTAATCTTGTTAATACATGATAATTGTACTTATTTCCTTGAAAGGCAAACACCGGAATTCCGGCGCACCGCACTGAATGAGTTAAACTTGATTTTCTTCTCAAGACCTTTAATTTAAGTACACGTGGTTCATAGTGCACAACCTATAACCTTCTCAGAAGGTCCTAGTATAATTAAGCTTTATATGTAGGTAAATAAAACAGATACAAATGTTGCCATTTATAAAACACCCCCATCTTACGGAAGGAATAGAATCCACCTCCAAAACACCAAAACTTAAAATTCACATATTTATTGAAATGTGATTTTAAATGTGGTAATTTTATTTGTTCAACTGTCAATTCTTTTAAAATCAATGAATCTTATGCGCTAGTCTAGTTTAATACTGGAAATAAACACGTTAAATTCCATCTGAAACCTAGGCATAAAACTTTCAATCCTGAAAAATATAACTAGAAAATTGTTGTGACATCTTATAGGAAAAAGTATGATTTCTGAATATTCAAACAAGAACTAGCAAATTTACTTACTTGGAAAGTATGGTCGAGATCCTGTATAACCTCTGCCACGCCAGATGGTGTGTCATCGATGTGGTACAAGCGCTCCTTGCGGTGACGAGACCCTGGCACATCAACAGAATACTAATAAACAACATTATTGAAACAAAAGAGAAACAACACGACAGTTATTTGACCTGTAAAAATGAATCAAGCTCTATAAATTTACTAAATCAGTGTTAAGGCTGATTTTCTTGTTTTAATATAATGGGTCTTTCACCACTCGCCACAGGGTGCAGCCAGTGATTTGGGTATTTTGGTAATTTTGGTATAAATTTTGGAAAAGGTGTTCTCTCAAGACCCCCTACATGTTGCATGTCAAAAGAAAGGCTATTAAATATAGAAGAAAAAAATATGACTCCCAAGGCTCTAGCTCAATTTGGAGAAAAGAAATTAGAATTTTAGTAAACGTACATCGAGTTATTTTGGGCTATTTTTGGAAACTTTTCAAAAACGGGTTGACATAAAAAATTTAAACTTGACATTTTTCTTGGGCTAAATGAATTTCACCACAATGCCAGATTTCATCAAAATCTGAGATGGTCAAGTAACATTTTTGTATTTAAGTGTGTTGATTTGATACATACAGAATGACCCTGTTTTGTTGGCCAGTGGAGTGTAGCAGCACTTTGAACAGTCTATAATTTGTAGGGGTGGGCGAGAAGTGCTTTTTTTAAATCAAGTCGAGTAATTCTTTAAAAAGAAAAAACTCATTTTATTTTTTTATGGAAAACAATGTTTTTTATATATTAAACTTTAGTTATAAACATAAAATATTATTGAATTATTAATGTTATTATTTATTTTATTTTAATCTTTATTCTATCATGAATGAATAATGATTTAAATGAACAATAATAAATATATACTGTTTTCAACAAAACAAACAAAATACAAGTATTACAAATATATATCCATACAAAGATTTTGGGTTAGTTTATCAAAAACAAGAACATTTGAACAAGAAAGTGATATTTCGCCCCCGACCCAAACACTCCCTGTGCTCCCTCTCTTACTTATCTTAACTCACAGGTATCCAAAAATAACCCACCTGTTGTCTCCTTTCATATGAGCTAAAAATAGATTTTAAGCTTATTTTTCTTTATTTCGTCACTTATTTTGTTAAACATTTGTTAGCAGCGTAATCGTAGGTAAATGGCGGGAGTATATATAATTTTCAACAATTCAGGATAAACGGCGGGAGTAGTAAACCACTCGACTCGATAGTTTCGAGTATTTTTACCTCGACTCGGCCTTCGAGTAGTTTTTAGTACTCGAACAAATACTCGAAACCCGAGTACTCGCCCACCCCTAATAATTTGCCACATGCAACTTTGCAGTAGTATTCAAAATAGCGATGCGTCAATTTAATCTCAATGCATCGATTATTTTCTGATGCTAAAAGGACGAAACAATGAAATCATTCAAAAACTAATGTTCAAACTATTTTCCGTTTTGAAAAACCTAAAAAAAATCTTTAAGAGTTATTTGTAAACTGTTTGTGAAAGACATCTGATCAGGACCACATGTGTTAAAGGGATGTTGTTACTGCAATAAATTAAAATTAAAATCATTAATTAACAACACAATTTACTGTAATCTTAAAATCCAATTCAATCAATCTGGACGTAGGCAATTAATTTATTTTTAAAAGACCAGAAACATTAATTTAAAATATGTTTCATTAACGTAACATACTGTTTTTTTATTTAATTAAAGGCCGGGTCACATTAGGCTGGTTACCAGCTGCTAGTAAACAAACAGGAAAAAAGCCGCTAGTCTGACCACATGAACTGTTGCGAGTTCTAGCAAAACAGAGAGGTTCGAGTGGTCACACTAAGCTGGTTGCTAGTAGTGGCAAATTAATAATTATCAGGTGTTTTAGCTTATGTATATCATCAACATTTAAACAGTGCTGTAAACAAATGATAGTTAAGACCTTATCCGCCAGATTTTAATACATTTGGACTTTACCAATTTTCTGGATAAGCCAACAAATGTTATTTTTCACCTTCACTCTTAGAAATTACTTGTACATGTGTACATGTAAATTTATTTAATTATCGTTGTATGATATTAGAATAAGATTCATAGCACGTTGAATAATAGGCATGACTAACATTTTTAAACAGACAGACAAATGCTTCGCCAATAACTCAATTACCCATAGTTAAAATGGTTATTTAGTAGAAAATTTTGTTATTGAAGTTTGCATGTTAAAATTTATTTAGGCTCAAAACCATGATTGTTGTCTAGAGGTAGCATTTTAGTTTTCACATATACACATCTACTTCCAGAAACAGGGATAAGCGGGATTTAATACCAATCTGAGCCTTACATGCCAGGCGAAACAGCAAAACCATCACATACTTACTAGTTCATTTTCCTCACCACAAAATGGCAGCGGCACGCAATTTTGTTGCCCGGCCTTAAGTAATTATCTGGTAAAGTAATCAAAACAAACATTTAAACCCAAAACAGGTTTGAGTTACTAATAACCTGCCTGAATTGCTAAAAAGCCTGAGCCACTGGAACGACCTATCACACAAAACTCCGAACCCGGACATGTTAAAGACCCTCTTGATCATCACAACTGGTCGTGAACATGTTACCTGCGTTGCCTAGAGTGGAGTGGCTCTTGGGCGTGATGTAGTGCCACAGCAGGAAGTTGTCGCGCGAGGCGGCAAACACGTGACTCGAGTTGATGGCCACAAACAGCGGCTCCAGGTCCATGTATTTGGCTGAAATGTCAGTTTCAAAGTAAAGTGTTGGCATAAGTATAAAAAATTATTTACGGAAAATTCATGATATACATTTTGTGAGGAATTCAATTGTCTATTAAAAAAGTACATAAACTATTAACAAATTTCTTCTTACATGAATTGTGTAAAACGCACAAAAAATTTGTAAGTGCTGTTCTTTGTAAAAATAAAATATAAACAAATAGACCAAACATTTGTAAACTGTTTTATACATCTGAAGGTAATAAAATATACATTGATGTTGAGAAATTTGTAAATATAACTTATTATTTACATTTTAATTTATAATAATGAACTTGGACTGTCTGAGAGATGTCTAATGTCTTGATATTCTGCGTGTTGTAAAATCTCTGCATACCAATTTCCGCGTTAGCTTTATAAGCTCATGGACTTTAAAGTCAAATATCATTTTTTTAAATAAAGTGTTTGTATATTGTCTATTCAAATAGCAAATAATTAACATTAAGTACAGGATAAACAAAATATTATCAGTCCTCTTGTGATTTATATTTTTAAATTTATGATTTTCGAAAAAGGTTTTTGTATTCAACAAATACAAAAAAAACATAAATATTTTGAATTAACATATAATAATATGTTTTATTGTAATATGTTCTTATTTATATTCTAAAAAATTATAGTTTATAAAAAAATGTATAACTTCTGAAGAAGGACCATGCACACATTTTGAGATTGCTCAGGAAATGTGTACAGGACATTAGTATTCAACTGATAAGAACTGGTAGTTCAAAAGAGAAATATCCGACTACTTTTAAGGAATCAACAATTTTTCTATCTTGAGTTTTTGATTTATCAAATGTGGAATTTTTATGTTTTAGGTCCTCTGTTTTGTGATTTTCTATGTTAATGCAAGTTTGGTTGTGAGGATAAAACCATATATCTATACAAGTTTATTTATCATTATTCTGCAAGTATTTACCGACAATAATATACATATTTCTATACATTTATGTATGATTTTATTATTTATCATAAGGTATAAAAACACCATGAATAAAAAGTAGCAATCTTGAAAGTAGCAAAGAAACAAGTGCGGTGATCACCCACCGCCACCCCTTGGTAACTGTCTCTATATCTACACAGGCTTTTTACATTTTCACAACAGGCAGCTGGGTTTTTTCTAAGTTGTATAATTGTTTAACTCACAATCAACAGGTGTAGCGATGGCGTTACACAGCATGAGGCCGTACTGGGCACTGGCATCCTCTGCTCTGATGGCGAGCACACAGTGGTCCTTGCAGGCTGCCACTCCCAGCAGGGCCTTCACAGTTTTCCCGTAGCACTGTGAAATCGTTACACTTACACACCAGCACACACTAATGTGGCACACGGTAAGATGACTATATGGCCAGCTAGTAAACGAGAGGAGTGGCGGGAAAGTTACCGCCCCTACTGTTTATATTCTGTTGTTTGACTAAACCACCCAAGAAACTGCACTGAAACGCAAGAGCATATAACGATCAGCTGTAAACTTATCAGCTGCAAAATCTTACAACAAAAAATAGGTCAAATTACTTCGCCCACTGACGAAGGTAAGGATGGATTGTGGTGGGAGAAAATTTAGTCCCACCACTTTGTTTACTAGCTGGTCATCAAATCATCCCAGTACAGTACAGTCAACTTCCGATTATCCGGGGTAATGGCCAGTTGGAGGGTCACGGATAACACAAAAACCACGGTTAAAACAAAGGGCTTAAATAAATTAAATTAAATATTACAAATATAATAAAGGTTTATTCCAATTTTTCAATCAAAATACTGGGTTTTAATGTAATTCAAGACATTGTTGTGTAAATTTGATACTTCCGAAAACTTGAAAATGTGATCAAATCTACAAAAACTCAAGATAATAATGAAAAAAAAAATAAAAAAGCGATGGCATTGCACTAGCGATGGCTGATAGGTTTTAAGTTAAACTCGTTTGCATTTCCGAACACCAATACACGGGGTCACAAAACTACAGATACCGATCTTTATTGTATAAAGATTTGACAAATGTGTACAATATATAAGAAATATGTATATGGTATAAGAAAGGGGGAAAAATGTGTAGATGATCACATTTTCGCTGGCATTATGGTATTCGTATTAGGTCCTTTGATTGGAGTTGGTGAAAATTGTCATCGATGTAATAGACGGAGTTAATTAACTCCGCACTGAGGTGCGAACAACACAGGAAGGGTGATTGTTTCGATTGGTTTCTATTTTTAGACGTCAACTTCCGTCCGTTCATCGCTCCGCTCAGCCCCGGCGCCCATGCAGGTGGCTAGAGCTAGAGCAGTGTCAAGGTCATCGCTCCCTAGTTCGCGACCACGGCTCATTAGTGAGATAACAGACTCTCAGATTACGTTGTATTTACTAAATTGTTTGTATGGTATTTATTCTGACAAATAAAGTAAATTTTATGATTCTGGAGATTTTGTAACCAAACAAATTGTTGGTATTGCTCTATTTATGTTTAGACAGGATAAATATAATATAATAAAATTAAAACCTTCATGACCCCGGTTAAACTGCAACCCGATTAACCTGCTCCCGGATAATCGGGAGTTGACTGTACAGTAGAGCAAATAGAGGTTCTTGCAAGCACCCCTCCCATCTGTAATAAGTTTGGTTTGGATTGTTAAAATGTTTTCCAGTAATGTTAGTGTAGGACCTTACATACAAGTTTGTAAGGCCTACATTTGTAAAATGTTATATCAGTGAATGTTATGTTATATTTTTAAATCTTATATGTTAAAATATTATATGTTATGTGAATAAATAAATACATCATTGTAATACACACGGGTGTTAAAAAAAACCTTTCAGGACTTGGGATATGATTCCTCATACAAAAAGAAAGAAAGAAGTTCATATGAAGGTATGTCCTGAAATGCTTTGTTTTCCATCTATCTGTCTGTATGTGTTTTCTACTTAATACCGGTATATCTTAGGAACTTCTGAAGATATCAACTTCAAACTTGGTACATGTTTTACATCTAATAAGACCCATATTGGTATGGAATATCAAGTTTCTACTTTTTACTATTTAAAAATGGCGACCATTTTTGTTTTCAAAGCTAAATATCTTAAAAACCATAATATTTAGGAAAAAACTTTAAGTATCATAAAGGTTGTGCCATTTTGTCTTGAAAACATTGATATTAAGATATTAACTGTAGCACTTAAAATAACTGAAATATTATGATTTTTATTAGTTAAAAAATGATTGTTTAGTCCGGATATGGCAAAATAGAATGTTTTAACTTTAAAAAAAAAAAACTCAGTTATTTATAATTCTACAGATAATATCTTTATATCATTATTTTTAGAACAACATGACGCAACTCTTATGTATCTTAAGTTTTTCCTAAATATTACGGTTTTTAAGATATTTAGCTTTGAAAAGCAAAAATGGCCGCCATTTTGAAATGGTACAAAATATAAACATGATACTAATCTTTAGGAATCAAATATATTTCTATCTTGAGTTTCTTGTTTATTCACATGTGGAACTTCTGTGTTTTAGATCCTCTTGGGCTTGTTGATCTTCTATGTTAATTTTCTAGAAGCTTATTTCAGCAGCATAATTCAGTAAAGTCACAAACTTTGGCGAATGTTACGACTATTTCTGAGATCAAAACCAAGAGGACCAGAACTAAGATTGAAATATTGGATTAAATTTGAATAATTTTCAATAAATAATAAATTATTTCTTTCCATAAATAAATACATAAGTGCACAAGCCTTGATAAACACAAGTATTATATGTTTTTACAGGATGATGAAACCAAGAACCAAAACCGACCAGCATCACAATATATTGCACAATATTTAGGTCAGCACTTAATGCTGGGTCTTGATAAAATCTGAAGTGTTTAACCTGAATTCATTAATCTTAGTGTGGAGCAAAGGTAGCAGTGAGTGAGGACAGAGAATACACTAAAGGGCTACTGAAAATTATTTATCCAGTCTCACTAATTAAATTAAGCTTCCAAGCAGTCTGCAAACAGCTTGGCTATTAGAGTCAACAAAGTGCCACAGTACCTCGTTATTATTGGTGTTCCAGAACGTGAGGTGGACACCAGGCCGGTCTTGGCGGTTGTACGAGTAGACGACAGTGTTAGAGAAGTAGCACCACTTGTAGCTCGGTCGGATGTTAGCGAAGTAGATGAAGGAGTCGACCGCGAGCGCCACACGCAGCGACGAGCCTTCCCACACGCAACACGCCACCTCCCGCCCTGGGATCTTCAGAGTGCGGAGGTGCTGCACCGGAAACGTACGTTATGAACCAATCGTGGAGTAATGTAAATATATGTGATGATAATATCATTCATATAGTTTGCTCTCTTTGGGTAATGTGAGATATGGCCTAAACTGCCAGCCAGTTTAAAAGTAATATTTTTGGTAAAGTGGGTTATACAAAACTGTCATCATCTGACGCCACCCAAAAATGCTCTGAGACACATACATAACATATCGTTTAAGTAATTTGATTTAAACGTTTGGATACAGGTTGATTTCATATTTCTTTATAACTAAATGTCTTAAATCGAGAATGGCCTAAACCTCCAGCCAACCCACAAAACAAGGGAGTAAAAAAAAACAATAATAAACTTTCCTACTGCCTTCTTTCCTCTATTATGTGAGGGCTTTTTACTCCTCGGGTGGGTGTAAGCTATATTTATTTTATCATAGTACAACTAAATTATCTTGCCGATGTCCTGTATGAAAAAATACTTCGCGTGAAGGGGAGGAAAAGGTAGAACAATACCTCTGGCCACAAAAGCAGTGCATAATATACCCATATTCCATAACAATATTCTGAAATATATTTAAATTTATAATTTATACAAAACTCCCAGATCCTCAGATGGTTCCAGCATTTAAAACTTTGATTTTCCCAGAATTCCCAATCTGTCGATACCCTGAATAAAGTAGATACAGTCTGCATCCATTCTTATTTACAGACTTCAACTAGTTAATTTATTTAACAAATTGACAAACTTTTGGGGAAAACTTTTAACTGTAAAGAACTAGGTAATACAAAAATATTTGTTCAAAGACGGTTTTCTATTCAAATATGACAAACATTATTTTACCTCACCAAACGGAGTGAAGAACTGGACAATGTTACACGATTTTGTTTCTCCAGCTAAGACCATTGAGCCAGCGACTGCAAGGACACTTCCGTTGTGGTTCCAAGAGCAACCAACAGCAGAGATACCAGTGTCCAGAATCACTGGGTCTGTAAGAATATGAACTGTAGCAAGTATTTGGAAAACGGAACTAATACCCCCATTACAGAAAACCTGCATACTCAGCAAATTTTGAATGCATAATATATATGCATTATACATATGTACCTCACTACCACAGGAAGCCACTAACCAAGTTTCATCAAGATAAGTCCATAAGCAAAATTATTGGAAGGATCAAAAATGAACCCAGCTGCCATTTGTTATTATGCTATTAATTAATGATGCTTTCTAAGAACATGTCAACCTTAGATAGTACCTAAAAAGACCAGAGTTTGACCGTTCTCTATCAAAACTTCGTTAAAAAACGTCACTGGTGTAGATACACACACACAAAAATTAAATAACATCAAAATAAAATAATAATCAAGATGTTAAATTGAATTCATCCTCCATAACATAAGGGATTTTTATGAAATATCAATAGACCACACAATGAAATGAAGCCAGATACCACGTTGTGTTAGTATAATGTTCATAAATAAGAGAGATATAAAATTGTACTTCTTTAATTAGCCAGAATAGACAATGTAATATTCCATTGGCAACAATATTAATTCTCCATAAGAATAACATAGGACAAAGTAGGGTACTATATTTATCATTTTCAGTAGGTCACTAACCAATTGACATAAAACAATAATTTAAGATAATATTTTTTGTTATAAGAATCCAACAGCGCAAACTAATAATAGATATTTTATTCCAAGTCAAAATATCCAAAAACTCCATGTTTGGTGGGCAACATATCTGAAAAATTCTTCTTCAGATGTGGCGATATATCTGGTTTTCAAACTCAATCAAACAAATCTCAATCAATTAAGCGTCTACTAACTTTGGTCAAGAGCAGACCTTATTAACGACAGTTATCGGTTCAACCGACGTATAAATATATTATTTCTCGAGGGTATTTTTTGTCGGTATTAGGGTCTGAAAATCAGCAGAAACTTGTAATGCTATTCTTGCCCTCCTCGACACTCACTGTCATCATTCTCGGAGCGCATGATCTGCAGGTGACCCGACTGGTAGCAGATGGCGAAACACGGACAGTCGTCGTCGACGTAGCCGTTGCGTCCATCGTACCACGCGAGGCCGACCACTGTGGCTGACTTGACCCACACCTTCCCCGACCCCGCTCCGCCCAGACACTGGATGTTCACCTTCATCTGGGGCACGGGCAAACACACCGTGTTATAGAGTAGCCGAGTGATTCAACAATAATTTATACTTTTGAATATTTTGTAAGGAGGTCAATTACTTGTGAGGGTTTCTTTAAAAGTACATAATTTTCTACAAGCTTTAGTAGAATTTCAAGGTTTGTTCAAGTGTGATTCAAATTTTCATGGATGGTGAGAGGGAGGAAAGAGGGTGAGATTCTCTTCTATCCACCCCTACATATTACTAATTGATAGTGCAAATTTGTGTATCTTATTTTGATGAGTTACTAATACTACAATCATTGAAACAAAAAATGGGTTATACTCAGTAACCATTTTATTATATAAATAGTTTGTTGTTATTGTTTGTGTGTGAACGTGGGTATTGTATTCAAACTAGAGATACAAAGTAAATATTCTCAGTCAGACTAGTTTCAATACTTTCGATTATTTTTGGGACGAAACTGTGATGATCAGCCAATACGATTACAAAACCGCTTTCTATTTTATTCTTTCAGTTATGTTTGGGAGTTTAGATCACTAAAAATGGCAGGAAACACTAGCCATATTAGGCAGACAGGCCCTTTCGAATCCCAGGAAACAAATTTGATGGGCAGTATCCTATTTGAGTAACACTACACTGCATTATTATTAAGCGTTTATCATCTTGCATGTCACAAAATGAGGAATCAGATGTTTGACTGAAGACTTACTCCAAAATTTCCCTGATTGTCATAGGCGTGGACCTCTCCATCTCGTAAGCTGAAGAGAAGCAATTTCCCGTCTGGGGACCACTGGACACCAGTGAGAGTCGATCCTTTCAGCTCCTTCCCCCAGATGCGGTTGCCGTCGACAGAACCTACGATCACAGCTCCTGTAACATGACAACAGTATAACAGTAGGCTGTACCAGCAATAACAAAAAACAAAAACAAAAAAATCAAAAGCCTCAGCAAGTTCTTGGCTGATTCATCAAGTTTTCAACTTGATCACAGTTCTACTGGGTTTTTACCATGGAGGGAGGAGTGTCCTTACCTCCTGAAACGTTGTGTAGTTAAATTCTAGAAGCGATAGGTAAAGTCCAAATCTAAATACATAAAACAAAGTCGGGTTAGTAAGTTAGTTACCCCAAACAGCTGTTAAAAGGATTATATATAAACATACTTGAAAGAAATACACATATGTTCGTTATGGAAATAACAAATCTACTTGAATGGCAACTCAAAACTCTTTTTTTCGATGCCGAAGTTAGCTCCTTATAAAAATAGGCGAGTGAGTGTAGCGATGAGCTCACCTTCAAAATGATCGAGCATTTGACATAGGGCAAATTCAATGACAATTGGACAGAACAACGTCTGTCGGGCCAGCTAGTAAATCAATATAAAAGGATTTTTACTATTTGAAAATTCAATTCATATTTTACTATTTTGATGATCTGTAAAGGGTAATAACAATGAAGTATCAGAGTAAATTGATCATGGGCAAATATAGTTTTGCATTAAATTTTAATACAGTAAGTAACAAGTAAATTTGATGAATCCTTAATTATTCCTGATATAAATGCAGGTTTGATTTAATTTGTTGCAAATATGTATTAGATGTAAGAAAATACACTTGACACTATTCAATGTATACTCTGTGTACTGCCTATGAATAAAGAATTTTGAATTGAATTGAATTGAATTGAATTGAATTGAATTGAATTGAAATGCTGGTTTCAGATTCTTCCCAATCAAAATGTGGATCTTTTGACGTCAAAAAATTTGTAACTACTTCCCTTTACGATGTCTTAAGTTTCATTGAAACTCTGTTCTGAATACTCTCGGTTCTCATAATATCCTACATTTTATAGTCTCAAAAGTAAGTTTTTTTATGAATTGAGAAAAAACTTGTGTTTATATAAAATAGTTTACAATACAGTAAAGTCCAGTTTAGTCGGATTATTTTCAGTGTCCTGATCTGGACAGCTGAAAATCCGGATAAACCGGCAAAATAAAAATGGTACTTCCCTAGTAACGATCAACCAATGAGCAACTACATTCAACAACACATAATACTCTTAACAGGATATTCAAATAACTTTTGCAGGCGTTACTTTGTCTAATACCGCCTTATGTAAATAAATAAGGACAATATCTACCAAAATGTGCGAACATTTGAAAAGGAATTAGTACGAAAGAATGTGGCTGGGATTTTAATGAAAATGGATACACAATAGCAAAAAATACAAACTTGTATTGAAATCTTTGGTTATATTACGAACACAATAAGCTTATGAACATATTCAAATAGAAATGTACCTCACGGCATGCAGGTAATTTCTATGACACTACAATATACAGTGTCATAACAATGCCAAGGTTATCGAAGATTTTACAGGCACTATACTGGTACAAACAACTTTTTTGGCTACTTTATTGCGCTTTTTTAATAATGTTTTTTATATCTCAACCAACTAATCTGCTTAACCCGGAATCCGAATGATCTGAGTCTGAGCTTTAACAAAAACAATACTTTAATTAATGATACCAAATTTTGACTTTTATGTCCTCTCTATCACTTAAGCTCAATAAAAATACAGTCAACTCCCGATTATCTGGGGTAATGACCGGTTGGAGGGTCACGGATAACCCACAACCACGGTTAAAACAAAGGGATTCAATAAATTGAATATTACGAATATAATAAAGGTTTATCAACATTGTTATATTACAATATTGTGTTTTTATGTTATTTAAGATATATTTATATAGATTAAATATTTTGAAAATCTTTAAATTGTGATAATATCTACAAACAATCAAGATAATAATGGTTAATACTAGCAATGGTTGATAGCAGTAAATACTATCCAAAACGCCGAATGATATTTAATAGGTTAAAAATCTCTAAACACCGAACTCTCTAAACTACACCGAACAGTACTGTATGCTGATTAATTCCGCACTGGGGGAAAAACCCAATGAGGGTAAATAACAGCGGGAAGGATGATTGTTTTGAGATGTTTCTAATTTTAGACGTCCGCGTCCGACCGTCCGTCTGTCTGTCCGTCTGTCGCTGAGGGTGAACAGCGGCGGGAAGGGTGATTGTTTTGAGATGTTTCTATATTTAGACGTCCACGTCCGTCCGTCCGTCGCTGAGGGTGAATAGCAGCGGGAAGGGTGATTGTTTTGAGATGTTTTTATTTTTAGACGTCCGCGTCCGACCGTCCGTCTATCTGTCCGTCCGTCTCTGAAGGTGAACAGCGGCGGGAAGGGTGATTGTTTTGAGATGTTTCTATTTTTAGACGTCTGCGTCCGACCGTCCATGCAGTGTCAAGGTCATCGCTCCCCATCACGCACCCACGGCTCATTAGCGAAATGACAGACTCTCAGATTAAGTTGTGGTTACTAAATTGTTTGTATAGTATTTATTCTGATAAAAAAAGTAAATTAAATAAGATTCTGGAGATAATTTAGGAAAATAAATTTTTATTATTGCTCTGTTTATGTTTAGAAGGGGATAAATAAACATGATAAAAACAAACCTTTCGTGACCCCGGTTAAACCGCAACCTGATTAACCCGCTCCCGAATAATCGGGAGTTGACTGTATAACAATTTAGTAAAAGTTACACAGAATATCCTAGGTTACATACAATGTATCTAATGTAGGTGAAGAGTACACAAAATTTGGTTAAACATGTAGAAATTCAATGAATTTTATCAAAAGTAATTTTAAAGATTAAATATGCTATAGGTTATTTGTTGAGGTCAAAACGTTTTGATGCCAAACACCATTCGTTTAAATTTGTATACACTTGTATCCGTGTGCACGATCACTTTCAAAAAAGGTCCATTCTTAAAAAGTATTTGTAATCATTGCTTAACAATATGTATATCTGTACATCTTATATCTTTACATATTAACAATATGTATATCATATATATATATATATATATATATATATATATATATATATATATATGGACAACTTATAGGAAACAAACACCAAGCAGAAAAACAGAACCAACAATGGTTTTTCATTTGGTGGAAATTGGACACCTATAGGTTACAACTAAGATTTCCATTAATTTTAGTTTGAAACTGCCAAAAATGCTAAGTTTTAATTAATCATAAATTTACGGTGATTATTACATAACAAAATAAATTTAATGTTTCCACAAATTTTAACAATGACAACTTGATATTGATTTTAGCGAATTTCCCCTATAGGGAAGAAGCTATTACCGTAGTCGACATGGTAAGACCTAGGCCCGGGGCCATGATAACTTTTCGTTTTGAGGTCCCCAGACCCCAAAAACACCTTTCGTTTAAAACTGTATATATATATATATATATATATATATATATATGTATCTATATATGTATATGTGTGTCCATGGGTGGGATAACTCTCGTAAAAAAGGTCCGATTTTGATGAAATTTGGTACAAACGTGTAAAGCAGCATTTATGACTTTAAGTTCGAAAACCAGACAGATCGAACTATCCGAAGGGGGGGTTCTTTTTGGGGGGGTTTTGTACCCCAAAAATGGGTTTTTAGAGATTTTTACACATAATTTTTGAAAAAGTGAAATTTTATTTTTTACCATTGGAATCAGCTTAAAAAGACACACAATTTGGTGTTTTAATCATTGCTCTACGTCAATTGGTTACTGAGATATTGAAATTGCTAAACACAGTACGTTGTCCAATGCTATTCTTATGGAGGATAAGAAAAATTGTATATATCGCTTATTTATCAACTTATCCTGACGAAACTTGGTATATTGCTTCATTTCATTGTGGTCTATTGATATTTGCACAAAAACCCATTTTTTATCCCATAGTTCCCGTAGCAGCAAATCTGCATACTCAGCCCCATGTTATTCTTATGGAGAATAAGTAACGTGTTATCTCCTTTAATTATGAACATAAATTAATAGAACTTGGTACGTGGCTTTACCTAGTTGAGTTATATTGATATTTGTATAAAAACCCATTTTTAGTATTCCTTATTTCAGCAAACCTGCATACTCAGCCGCCATGTTATTCTTATGGAGAATAATTAAAATGTCATAAATCGTTTATTTATGAATGTATATTGATGAAACTTGGTATGTGGCTTTATGTGGTATTAAGATAATATTATATGCATTGGAAATTCGCTGAGTATGCAGGTTTGCTGCTACGGGGGTATTTAAACTATCTTGAATACTGATGGCAGGGCAAGATATTAGTGTTTAATTTTTTAAAAAATCACCAATTTGTTTTGTAAGTTTGGGCATCTTGCTAACCTAAACCGGGGGAAGTTATCTAATTTACTCAAAGTAGACATAGACCTGATCTTGATCAAAATATTATTTAGGGCTCACTCCGCTGGCCTTTATTATATTAATGTTAACTATCACAACCAACTACAGAACAGATGATCCTGAAATTCCACTCAAACCACGTCCTTCTCCCGTTCCGAAAGTTCTATGGGGCTCCACCCCAATGGAATTTATACATAGTTATTTTATGTAACAAATGTATAATTCTGTAATGTATGGAGATAATATTTTGTAGGAAGATAGGTACATGAGAATATAACCTACACACCCATACTGGAAATCTTATGGGGCTCCGCCCTACTGGCATTCAACATGTGCATGCTTAAAAATTGTCAGAGTTAAGTTTATGGGGTGGTTATTTAATTTTAGTTTCCATTATAACAATATTTTTATCAGCGGGAAAATAAAATAAAATCAATGGAAATAACATAACGTCACGTGAACAAAGTCGCACCGGGTACCAGCTAGTGCCATATATATATATATATATATACTTCCTTGAAAATCAACTATAATGTGCTATTAAGTTTGATTAAAAATTAAAAGGTACAATATGTTTAAGTTTAAAAATGTTTCATATTATTAAAAAGTAAAATGTGATTTTTTTTATAATTCAGCCTTAAGAATATATTATTATTACTATTCAACATGAAGTTTCATGTGTGCACTCTGGAATAAACATTATAAACTAACTCTATGATTAATGCTAACATTCATAATCAAAATTATGTACATAATATTGCGTTACCTTTCGAGTAGTGAACAGTGTTCTTGCTAATAAACTTTGTTTACTCTATTCAGCTTACAATCATACAATTCAAAACAATTCATTCTCAATGTTAATCTATTGGAAAAAATACAAACTTTAAGGGTAGTTAGGGTCATTCCCTAGGGTCTGACCTTTATGAAATTTGGGCACAGACAATTTCAGAACAAAATCTATCCAACGGCACCAAAAATGTCAAAATCCGCTGACAACTGTAGGAGGAGTTCCAGTCACAAAAAACCCTAGTGTATTGAATAACTAATAGATACAAACAATTGAGTAAACACAACATAATCTGAGAGTCTGTCATCTCGCTAATGAGCCATGGGCGCGTGATGGGGAGCGATGACCTTGACACTGCTCTAGCCACTGCACCTGGCTGGGCAGAGCGACGGACGGACGGTTGGACGCAGACGTCTAAAAATAGATATAACTCAAAACAATCACCCTTCCCGCCGCTGTTCACCCTCATGGGGTTTTTCCCCAGTGCGGAATTAATTAGCATACTGTTCGGTGTTTAGAGATCTTTAACCTATTAAATATCATTCGGCGTTTTGGATAGTATTTACTGCTATCAGCCATTGTTAGTAATAACTATTATTATCTTGTTTGTCAATTTTATCACAATTTCAAGATTTTCAAATGTATTTAATTTACATAAATATATCTTAAATGACATTAAAACACAGCATTGTAGTATAAAAATGTTAATAAAAACCTTTATTATATTCATACTGTTCAATTTATTGAATCCCTTTGTTTTAAGCGTGGTTTTGGGTTATCCGTGACCCTCCAACCGGTCATTACCCCGGATAATCGGGAGTTGACTGTATTGGTAATCTGTATTTAGAGCAATGAAGGAAGTGACATCTAGGTCATTGGCTGTTTCATCACTCAGCAGTAAAGTTGTATCGTCTGCGTACATCAGAGTTGAGGAGAAGTTACCCAGGTGGTCTGGCAGGTAATCGGTGAATAATATGAACAAGGCCAGTCCTCAGAACCTTGTGGTACTCCCCGGTTGACTGGAAGTTTGTTTAGCAATGCTGACAAAGATTGTATTTAGTTGTTCTGCGACGTCCTTAGGGTTGTTTATTATTGCTCCATTTATGTTTTTTTTAGACAGAATGGTGGACAAATTCTTTAAGAGTTCAACACCTGCCAACCTTTTTTGCTCCAATCACAAATTTATTATGATCTTTCACTCATTCTTAATGCATGTAGAATAATAAAGAAAGCCTGACCTGATCATAGGCATTCTTTCACAGAACTAGCACAGTCTAATATAACTAATAGGGTATACAGTCGTGAAACTCATATGTGAGTAAAAGTGTTGCCCGGAACTCACACGGTTGGCGGGGCTACCGTGTAAATGTATAAACACTAGTGATTCTGGAGGTAGGCGGCGCAAACAGGCCTGATTGTGGGCCACCAATTTGGATCTAGGTGAGTTTCTGGGCGGCGAATACTAGACTGTGCCATCTTCTGTCACTGTACAAGAAGACATGGCACTGGTTGTAGTTGTGCCGCCAATGCTGTTAGCGTTTGTTAGGCACACCACTTCCAGGTGTCAACTTAGACAACTGAGTTTCTAGACTGTAGAGAAGTTATTAAACAAAGTATTTAATATATGATTTTAAATGTAGTAGATATCATAACAATGCAACTGACAGTGTTAGTGTGTACTACTGCATCCCATTTAGAAAGGACATTAAATTTTAAACAAAACAAAATAAACCCTACCATTCCCAAATCATGTCATAATTAAAACAAAATATATTTATTGTCACCTCCAATTTATTTGAATATTAGAAACCAATATCACTGACACTTAAAATTTCAATCGAACATTACCATCTTCATAGACGATGCAGATTTTCTGTCCATCGGAATTCCAAGCCATCCCTTTGACAACAGATTTGTTACGATTATTGATCATCTCTTCATACCATGAACCCTGAAAAATAAAACAAACATGAAAATCGATAAATAAATCTCCTACAAAAATAAATTGAAGTTGCAAAATAAACCTATAAATTCATACATTATTTAATTCATAATATTGTCAAAAAATAATAGATCTAGACTAACTAATATTACGATTTTCCATGTTATAGTTAGTTAATTTGATAATCAAAGTTTACAATAAAAACCTATTAACTTACTAAGACCTTACTAGGTGTCAATAGATTGATACATTTTCACCCACTAGTGACATTATAGAGGCAACTCTACTCACTAATAGTCAGTTTCTGATGGCTCCTATTGCGGTTTATCACTTGTAAATCACTTGTAAACAACCCACCTTATAAAGCACCCAGACAAATGATAAGGCCCTTCTGGTCACTGGTATTCAGTTCCTGATGGCTCCTATTGAAAGTAATTACTTGCAAACAACCCACCTTCTAAAGCACCCAGACAATTATAAGGCCACTCTGGTTTCTGTTAGTCAGTTTCTGATGGCTCCTATTGCAGATTATCACTTGTAAACCATCCACTTTATAAATAATCCAGACAATGATAAGGCCACTCTGGTCACTGTTAGTCAGTTTTTGATGGCTCCTATTGCAGGTTACCACTAGTAAACCACCCACCTTACAAAGCACCCAGACAATGATAAATCCACCTTGGTCACTGGTAGTCAGTTCCCAATGGCTCCTATTGCAAATTACCACTGAAAAAACCCACCTTAAAAAACACCCAGACAATGATAAGGCCACTCTGGTCACTGTTAGTCAGTTTTTGATGGCTCCTATTGCAGGTTATCACTAGTAAACCACCCACCTTATAAAGCACCCAGACAATGATAAATCCACCCTGGTCACTGGTAGTCAGTTCCTGATGGCTCCTATTGCAAATTACCACTTGTAAACCACCCACCTTATAAAGCACCCAGACAATGATAATAAGGCCACTCTGGTCACTGATAGTCAGTTTGTGATGGCTTTTATTGCAGGTTATCACTTGTACAACACCCACCTTATAAAGCACCCAGACAATGATAAGGCCCCTCTAGTCACTGGTATTCAGTTTCTGATGGCTCCTATTGAAAGTAATCACTTGCAAACAACCCACCTTCTAAAGCCCCCAGACAATGATAAGGCCACTCTGGTTACTGTTAGTCAGTTTATGATGGCTCCTGTTGCAGGTTATCACTTGTAACAACCCACCTTATAAAGCACCCAGACAATGATAAAGCCCCTCTGGTCATTGGCAGTCAGTTTCTGATGGCTCCTATTGCAGGTTATCACTTGTAAACAACCCACCTTATAAAGCATCCGGACAATGATAAGGCCACTCTGGTCACTGGTAGTCAGTTTCTGATGACTCCTATTGCAGGTTATCACTTGTAAACAACCCACCTTATAAAGCATCCGGACAATGATAAAGCCACTCTGGTCACTGGTAGTCAGTTTCTGGTGGCTCCTATTGCAGGTTATCACTTGCAAACAACCCCCCTTATAAAGCATCTAGACAATGATAAGGTCACTCTGGTCACTGGTAATCCGTTTCTGATGGCTCCTATTGCAGATAATCATAGATAATCACTTGCAAACCACCCACCTTATAAAGCATCCACACAATGATTAGGCCACTCTGGTCACTGGTTGTAAGTTTCTGGTGGCTCTCATTCCATGTAATCACTTGGACTTTGCCTGAGTGTCCTTCAAGGGTCTGGTTCATGGAAAGGTTAGCTGGAGCTGCCAGGCCTTTTACTTTTCCGTCTTTGCCTGGAAAGAATAACAGATATCTTACTCAGGGATTCACGTTTACTATAGCAATAAACCCCTAGCAACAGTTGCGACAGCTGACAAAAGAACATAGACTAACTAACCAGGGAGCCCTACTGCATTATAATTGTAGGCTCTTTTGTGGGTGTCCCCTTGTATAAACAGTGATAGTAGAACCTATTTTTTAGTTGTATGCAAGTACCTACTACAAAATTTAACTCAAAGTTTTAAAAAGCTCAATTAAAATAAAGCAAGGAGTTTCTGCTGATTCACAGTAGGTTTCTAATAATAACAATCTGTGTTAGATTTGATTTGGCCTCTTAATTACCTAATATCGGATGTAAATTATGTGCAAAACTAGTAAAATCGGTAGATAATTACAATTTAATTACATTACAGGCAATAATCCATAATAGAGGTCCAACTGCGTAAAAATTGGCTGTATACCATGATCAAATCACTTCATATCAGCCTAAAATTATTACTTAGCTGTGTAATATCAGTTGTAAATTATAATGTTGAAATACCGGATGAAATTATGACTGGACCACACGTGATTTTAGCAGGATGGCAAAGTGACACAAACTTCTCTAAAGTTGGGAACCTATGGTTACAGTAGAGAGTAGAATCTCACAAACTCAACTCGATAACTCGACGCTTTGGGAAACTCAACACCACCGTTTTAGGTATCTAACGCACCAGCACTCGACCTCACACGGTTCCGTTATTTATTTCAATCTTTGAAAATTTGGCATTTTTCAGTCTGTAACGTGGTTTTAAATTCCCCAATGTAAGGTTTATGGTTTTTGTATGTTTCGCAATAGTACCTAATATACAGTACTGCAATGTGTTTAAATGTGATCTAATATACAATTTAAACGTATAGCTTGGGCTTTTTTCTCCCTGCAAATGTAACTCCGGGAAACTCAACATTCATTGGACTTGACAGTGTCAAAGTCAACATTGTGTCGAGCTTATGAGACTCTACTGTATTTATGGTTTGCAAATAATTAATAAGCTTAAAAAATTAGCTATGCCAAATCTTACAATATGTTGTAAAAGATCCCCTAAAGCTGGGTTTTTCTATGCGCGGAACTTTTCGGCAGCGGAGAGTGGAACGCGGAGAGCGGAGAACGCTGGCTCTCCTCATCATGTAATCAAATAGTGCTGTTTTTCTGGACAGCAGAAGAGTCCGCTCTCCGCTGCGGAATAGTGTTGAGCTTATACTGGTGTCCTATGACTTTGTATTGTTACAGAATGAGCTTGGGTAAATTCAGGGTGCCAGATGACGAGAAACTTGTTGAATGAATACAAGGCCTTCCAATTGTCTGGTGTACGATAGGTATAATAACCAACAGATAATTAAATCATTGTAAAAATAAACATACTTTTAAAATACGACATAACATTTGCTATGGACAGTACATAATAATGAACTATAGTTTTAGCTTAATAGGCAGTTTTATTGTGTTTTAAAAGTAAATCTTTTTTCTATTCTTTTACAAATTATTGCTATACGACAATTGGTTGAGAGGATATTGAAAATACTAAACACAGTATGTTGTATGTTGAAATAGACCTATAATTAAGAGCATATTATTATTTTATTTTACTGCCCTTGGGGTGTTATTCCCTCAACAGTCACAACCAAAATGAGCTAGGTTATTCCGCAATCGGTTGCCAAAAAAGTCCGCATCTAAATAGAATTCTGGTCTAAATAGAATTCCGCTGGGTTGAAACTACGAGCAGAGAATATCCGAGTTCTGCGCTATGCTACCGAAAAGTTCCGTACCTAGGAAAAACAGTCAAAATTTGCCGCCCCTTACAAATTGCAGCTCTAGGCTGCAGCCTAATCAGCCTATTTGGAAATCTGGCCTGACCTTGTATATGGAACCTACAGTTGTTTATGAAATTTGAAATAACCATTTTTTAATGTAGATAATGAAACTATAATACCTACACACTGAAAAAATTGTAGTTCTTCAGCACATGAGCGGAGTATGTAAATAAGGGTTTGAGGGATACTCAATGCTTTCAGGACCTGGCTCAATGTCAGAGCAATGAAGGAACACTCAAGTAAAATCAGGACCAAAATCATGGAGGTCACAGCCATGTCATCAGTAGATGAAGTTTTCACAAGTATAAACTAGACTAATTTAACTAGGTAGCTTTAAAATTTAGACCCATTTATTACCTGGGTCTAATTTTAGAACTTTGAGTAGACCGTCATCACCGCCAACCCCGATCCATCCCTGTTCACTACTCCAGGCCAAACAGTTGATTTTTGTGTTGTTTGGTATGGCAATCTGAAAATACGGTATGTGTTCATTAAAAATATATATAGGTCACACAACTTGTGCGTAGAATAACTAGACTATATATAAAAGGTGACCAGACGTCCTGTTTTCGGTGGAACAGTCCTGCTTTAGAGAGGTATGTCCCGGCGTCCCCACGATCCCTGTTAAAGCTAAATGTCCCGTTTTAGTAGTTTGACATGAAAATAAATACTCATTGATTTTATAAATCCAAAATGTTGGTATGACAAATATGAAACTTCCGTTGACAGCGTTTAATTATTCAAACACTTTGAAACAAAACAAAACCAGCGTGTTTTAACCCTTTTACTAAGCTATTAATTGAACTAAAACCGCCTTGTATTCTATACCTGGTACCAATGCACCAGTGGGGAGAGTTTTCACTCTCATGAAACATTTCTGGACTCAGAACAAGTCATAGTTAAAGGTAGAATCAATTAAGTGCATGTTGTTGATAAAAAGTACCGTGAATTTATGCTGGGTTTGGTTTTATAATAAGATATTCAAGTAAATAAAAAGTTAATGAAAGTTATTCACTCCTCTGACAAGTATCAGTAACTTTGTATGGTATTTTCTTTTGTTAGTTAAGTTGAATATAACATAGTGATTGAACACACAGTTGTAATATTTTATTTAGCTGGCTAACTTATAGAAAAAGTAACTGTCTACTTCATTAACTTGTGTACTTGTGTGTATACTTTACTATCTGTTACCCGGCAGACGTTGTCATGCCTTTGACATGACATGAGTATTACCTTTGACATGAGTATTACCAACTAAAACCAATATCACCAAGATCACCAGTTCAAGTAACATGTCATTAGATTTTATGTAAACAACAATATCTTTCCATAATGTTTATATGGGAACCCTTTTGGGCCTCTTGGGAGAAACCCAATTAAGTTATGACGAAATGGATGGCTTAAAAACCCTCTCTGTGGAATTTTACATTACCAAGTTTCAAGGCAAACAGTCCAACGGTGTCCCAATCCATAAACTTCAAATATATATACAAACAAACAAACCAACATCCTTTTTTATAAATATAGATGCGTAATACATTTTTACTGTATCGTATATGGTTTTTTGAATATGATTACAAAACCTGTTATTATAATACCAAGTAATATTTGGACAAAACTCACAATTTCATAAATTATTTTCTAAAATCTCCAGGGGAGGGCCGCCAGAAACCCCCCATTTTTCTAGGGTTATTCAATACTGCCCATTCTCCCTCACCTCCCAAATTTCAAGTTAATTAAACCATGTCCCGTTTTAGGTTTCTACACATATTGTCACCTTAACTTATATATTGGTAATAAATTTGTTTTTGCTATGATTTGTTTCTAAACATTATCCTTTCATAATTTTCTAGGCTTCCTAAACATCTAAACACTTGTTCACAGAACAGCTTAAATTTGAGTTTCTACAATATTTTCTATGTACCGTACAAACCTTTCCTCATTATTCATATGTATTCGATGGTAATAGTTTAACCGCTATCACACTAGAATATCTAAAATAATATATAGGCTAGTATGACTAGGCTACTGCTTGATATTTGTCTTCTGTTAAACTATTTTAACAAATTACAGTTTAACAGAAGAAATATACTAAGCAGTTACTGACCACAATACAGTTATCAAATCTAGGAATGCCCAAAAACAGGTGTTGCGCAATTGGCATGAGGCCAAAATCTTGTAACTTCACCCCGCTTAGAGGTTTGTCATAGTATCTGAAACTGGAACAAGGCATATTTAGTTCTAAAGCTACGTAAAAGAAAACAGTTCCAACGTTCAAAGTAAAAAACGAGTTTGTACGCAGCACGCTGATGTAAGGGGACGCATTAAAACCTTAAATGCGAAATTTCTGCATTAAAACCTTTTAACAAAATATTAAATAAAGGGTTTAAACCAACACTGGTGACATTTTTTTGAAAACTGAAAACTGCCAAATTTGGCTGTTCTGGTGCTCCTGTTTATATTTAAATTCACTACTAGGATAGCAATTCTGTACATTATAAGGTTAGGAGGAGGTATATAGTCAGGATAACAAGTTGGATTGGGGGTGATAAAACTACATCAAGATATGAAAAACAGCCATTTCAGTGTAAAATCCCCATAAGACAACGTACCGTACTGTGTTTAGACAATTAACAATTTCTTTAATTACTCGGTAAATACTTGTGCTATAATAATGAGGGAGGGCTTAACATTTTTGGCTTTATACGTTCAATGATTTAGTATGCAATAATTTTACATTTGGGGCTTTTCTGACCCTTTTTGAGCCTAAAAACTCAAAATTATAAAACTTAAAATCCCCAAAAAAGGGGGTTAGAGTTGTCCGATTGTTTTGCCCAACGAACTTGTCCAATTGTTTACAGAAGGGAAGGTTCCTACCAAATTTCAAGTAAATCGGTCACGTTAGGAACTTTTATGGTGGTCACGGGCTTAAGTTTCACTGTGCGGGTCATGCTAATAGTTCACTTTTCCATAGGAAATTCACTAATAACTCAGCTAGCTACAGCTGTTGTTAGCGTTGCAACAATTTGTTCCAAACAGCTGCAGCAGATTGTTCCGAAGACAGCTGTAGGCCCTAGCTAGAACTGGTTTTGGCAGCACTTCCGCAGGCTCTGTGGAAATAGAACAAATAGTGTTTTTGGAACAAATCGAAAAGTTATCATGGTCTCGCGCTCAAGTGTTGCCATGACACCTGCGGTAAAAGCTTCTTCACTATATAGGGGAAATTCGCTAGAAACAAAAATTAAAAACATCGTTCTCAAGTACTAAACTAAATATAAATTATCAAAAGAAGCACTTCAACTTCAGTATTACAAATCTATTCCGTTTTACAAAACCCGTTTTGTAAAATAATGTAATTTCACCAATTTCAAAGTATTGTTCACTTTGAAGCTGATCTAACTTTGAAGTTGTTAAGCTGATTGCCAAAGGATTAAATGCAAATTATTTCTGGAAAATAAGAAGTTCTTAATTATTTTTTCAAAGCAATAGCCTACATTCCAGTCTTTAAACAGAATAGGCCAAAATAAATAAGACCTACCTTTTTACTCAGGTAAATGAACATGTTGAATTATTACTGTAACCTGTTTTTAATCCCGTAACTGTTTGGTTTATGTAATATAACAAAAAAAACTGTGCAAAATACTGATTACGTTAATTTTTCATTTGAATGTTAAACTGACAAATTGTTTTTTTCCATCATTCACTGTAGTGTTTACAGTTTTGTATTTTGTATACAAATACAGTTATCGGCATCACTACGACAACCAGTAGAACCGACATCCGACGACAACTGCAAAGAAAAACAAAACTAGGCGCCACCAGGTGGTGTTGCCAAACAGCCAGTGTAGCCACAGACACAAACGAAAAGACTCAGTATTACAGAGTCTATACCATAGACACTAACTACAATTAAAATTAAATTTCGGGATGCATGCAATCAAATCACATTGAACACGGCATCAACAAAGTTAGCTCAGGCATATCATTCATCCGCTCCCTAGAAAAATATCTAACTGTGATGTTATTCTTTCTGCTTACTACTGCTTTATTTTCCATCACCTTGTTTACGATTTACATTGGCTTTACCCATATGGGGTTGTGAGAACAAGATAACAATCAAAGATTACACATGTAGCATGTGTAATCTTTGGAACAATCTTTCTATATCGCCTGCAAAAGAAGGCAATCACAGTAGTTATTTTCTCCGTAGATATTCTTCAAACATGCAACCCAGTTTTTCAGTCCTCAAATATTGTAACTTTTCCATCTCTCTATATTTACGAAACACTATTGTAAAAAAATAAAGTTAAAAATTCCTCAGAATTATTTTTCAAAATCATCCTTATAGTTTACGTATTTCCAATGTACAAGTTCCGGTTTACAACACACTGCTTTCTTCCGTTACAATCTTATCTCCGTTACAATTCAATAAACTTTCCCAATAAATGTAGCTTAAATCCGGCTCTGAGTACACCTTATATCCTAAACCAGAGCCATAACCAGCAAGCCTAGTATTAAATGGAATACGAATATTACTTAAATATAAAGTTGGTGTTATCTTCTAGCTCGTGTTAAATTTTGAATTATGTATATAACAAAATATCAATAACATTAGTTTTTATTTCACTTAAAACCTTAATTAAGTAGGTAATTCAATTAATCGTTAAAATAAGGAAGTCCGGTGGGGGATAGCTGTAATTGTCCCGTTTTAAAACATTTCCCCTGTTATTTCCTATGTTGGTGAACCTGGCGGTAATTTTCTTACAAACTTCCTGTGAAGGTGATCAAAGAGCGGGGTTAACTTCCCGTCTGGCATTTGATAT
Source organism: Allygus modestus (assembly GCA_963675035.1). NCBI lineage: Eukaryota > Metazoa > Arthropoda > Insecta > Hemiptera > Cicadellidae > Allygus > Allygus modestus. The sequence goes on from OY776115.1 coordinate 71,335,077, forward strand.
ACACTGTACTAATTTGTATTATTGTGTTTGGTCCAAAAATTAAATTAAATGTTATTCGCGTAGGTCTTATATGAAATAAAATAATGTCTTAAGTTTTACTCATGTCTGGAATATAAGATACAATTAATTTTTATGAAAATTCTCGCAATGACGGAGTTAACGTTGATGTGCAACTATCAACATTGTAAGGTTCTGTTAACTGATTTTGCCTGTGTAACAAAATGTTTCCATATATTTTGCAAAAATCATACGATTCAAGGTGAAAATGCTTACAGAAGATGTCATACTTGCAGTACCGTTTTAGAAGGCGATGAAGATTGCATACTGCAAACAAATCTAAATCCAACAGAAGATCTCAAATCGGTCTGTCTTTATCTTTGATACCATTGACAAATTCACGTTTAATTAATTTTCAGTGTAATGCCAGTATTACACTGTAAAATATTTGATAAAAGATAGGTTTCATATTTTATAAAATATTTGAAGAATGATTCTTTTATAAATTTATATAAATAATATATAATATGTATATATATAATATAATATATAAATATGTTTTGCTTGAACTACACTGCGTAAACTATGTCAAAGATATAACTTTTCAAGATCTTGTTTTGGTTTGGTTAAATATTAAATATAAATAATTGTATGATAAACTATAGATTAATTATGATTTTAAATTCATATTAAACATTAACTATAAATTATATAATTTATATTTGTGCAGTCTTCGTGTTTTGCGTTATAAGTATAGCATTTCATGACATTCTGACTTGGAAATCAACAATTTTGTAGTTTCAATAGTCCAACTGTACTTGTGGTCATTTTTTCATCTACAGTCAACCTCAAATTGAGTACTCCTTCAACTGGTCCAAAGGTGGTTGATTCAATATTTTTATTATTGTTTATATTTGTGCCATGGAAAGTACAATACATCAGAAGTCAAGAAAGACTGTTAGTTTAGTTTTTGAATTTTTATTTTTCGATGGCGACCATTTTGTTTGTGACCGAACGCCTATTTTCACCTAATTCACCTAATTTAGAGCTCTGCGTCATTTCAAATATCTTCTCTTGTAAGTTATTCTTCCTAGAACATTCAAATAAAGATCAATCTCTTCAAAAATATTTGAACTTTAAAAAGATCCTTACAAGTATGCACTTAAAACTAAGTACAAGGGCACCCTTTTAAAGTTCAAAGTGGTAAGTTGACAAAAATGGATTTTCAGAAAATAGTTTATAACTTATAAGAAGGCAAACCTATGTGCTTGTTATTTTTTTTATTTGACAGGTTTAGGTGGGTGCTTCAAATTCACAAAGTTTCAAACTGTGGACTTGCACTGTTCTTTTGATACAAATGTTTAAAATCCTTAAATTTTCAAATTTTTTTAAAGTTTAAAAGCTAAAGCATGCTTTGTTGGGCATGAAAATAAAAATTTGAAATTTGGCTCAGATTTAGGACGACTTAGTAAGAGGTAAAGACTCTATTGACCTGTAAAAATTTGATTTTGTGGACTCTACAAAATATAACACATTGAAAAGTTCCAAAATAGCCTAAGTATTAAACCCTCAGCGTATATATATTTTTCAGTTTGTTTTACCCTATAACATTTCAATTAATGTAGTATAGGTTACTATAGCTCTGTACACATATACTTACCTTTATTTTTATGATTGGTTAGCATTCAGAAGCTGTGAATTCTCATCACACAATATTTGCATAATGTTTGTATTTGCGCCCGGTTGCTGTGATTATTTATAGTGGTGTGAGCTTCCTCAATATATTACTTAACGGGACCCATTCTTCATCTCTCTTGTTCAATTTAAATGAAGATCCTGGTCCAGATGGCTCTTAAAATGAACAAAACCATTTCATAGAGTTATGTTCATTTACTCTATATGAAATACTATGTAGGATACCGATTTTATTTTTCCTATCCACCACTGTTTGTCGTAAGTACAGGCAATGATATCTCCTTCCTCCAAGATGAATAAGATTTTCTTTGATGTTAACTTATCATGTCTGCAAATTTAAAGCATTTTGAAGTTGTATAACATTGTACTTTGTTGTCTGCCACAGACACAAATCAGTGAAAGGATGGGGTCCCAGTAATTTTTAGACATTCTTTGAATTGAACTTGCAGTTCTGTTTCATTTTTAGTTATTTCTTAGTACCCTTTATGTTTTTAAATGAGGCAGACTGTATTTGTAGTCAAAATTAATCTTAGCTCGATCTATCATAAGCTTAACGTTTTGATGGTACGAACCTACATAGACACTATGAGTTCCTGAAGACCCTCTGCTATAATGCACCATTTAGGTCACAGCTCACAAAATTTTGAGCGACCAATTTTGATATCTGGGTAAGTTTCTTTGTATTTAACAAACAACTCATTCAAATTGTATAAAAGAAGTAGTTTTTGCTTGTGCTCTGATTTTCCAACAATACGTATAGCCACAATCTTGTTTAGCTGGGCAAATCCAACTATTTTCCTTGAACAAATAGAATTCAGTCTAATTTTTTTAAATGTGTCTGAAGACAGTACTTTACCACTATTTATTTTAGCTAAATCAAGCATAATACCTTGTTTATTACTTATTTTGGAACTTTTCAATGTGTTATATTTTTGTAATTGGTAGAGTCCACAAAATCAAATTTTTACAGGTCAATTATTCTCTTACTAAGTACTAAATCTGAGCCCAACAAAGATATTGAGCTTTAAACTTTACAAATGTTGAAAATTTAATGATTTTAAAGATTTGTATTTAAATAACCATGCAAGTCCACAGCTTGAAACTTTTTGAATTTGAAGCACCCACCTATACTTATCAAATAAAAAAATAACAAGCACAAAGTCATTTGCCTTCTTATAAGTTAAGTTATAAACTATTTTCTGAAAACTTATTTTCTTTTAAACTATTTTCTTAACAAGAGCTTTATGGATCAAAAATATTTGCAGAGTTAAAACAGTTAAATAATTTGGCAGTTATTTGTTATTGTTCTTTTTGTTTGAAAATCGTCGCTAATGAATTAAAGATTAAACATGCCTAGGAGAAAGTAAATGTTTAATGTATTCCAGAGTACCAGAATCTTTGGAAATGATTTGTAGGCTCTTATTTGGGTTATACCATACAGATCGAAATGTTTAAAGACTAATTTACCATATATATATAAATATATATATATATATATTGTAACTTGAATCAAACTGCACGAGGACAGTGATATAGCCTAGCTAGAATTTTTAATGCTCAACAAAATTTTTGAAGTTAATGCGCATGAACGTTAATTAGGCCTTATTTATTTATTGACTTATTTCTTTATATTTTAAAACTTTAGTTTTAGTACAACTATGATAAATAGACTAAGTAAGCCTAAGTTTGGTTAAGATTTTAATGATAAAAAATACTATTTCAAATATTTTTCTACTTTTATAATATTGGCATGAACGATACTAGGCCCTGTTCTATTAATTTATTTCTATGTTTGACAATTTGAGTTTAGCCAAATTAAGATTTCTTTTTGTAAATTCTTGAATTTTTGGGCATGACATGTTACTATTTTGTAGTGTAGGTTATACAGCCCATTGTTGACCGAAGCCTGTGTCTGTAGAAATATATTGTAACATAATGTGACATGATCTATTTCCTGCATTAGGACAAATGATTCAAATAAACTATCTATCTGATTATAAAAAGAGAAACAGCAAAACAACATCTTCGTTCATTCTACTTTATTTAAGATTATAGTATCTGAACCACAAAAGGGGTTCTCAGTTTGGTGTTCTTTCCGTATCATTTTAAAAATTTAAAAATCTATTTTATACATTCCATCCATTTTTCCATGCAACAAATTACAACTGATAACGATGATACAGGTGGATACAAGTTGGCTGGTATCAATTTATTTACCAGATGTCCACAAGCTTTTTGGGATATACACTGTTCTCAAAGAAATATTATAAGTTACCTCTATCATGTAAACCATTTTTGTACTGGGGTAATAGTTCCCAAATATAGATACAATTTTTAAAATAATAGGACAGATGGAAACTAAATAATCAGATCTAGATAAGAAGATAATTATTCTAAATACAACGTAAACACAGTTAATATCTGTTGTTTACAAACATACTCATTTTGACGTTTGAGAAGTGTGCAGTAGCGGGCAGAACGGGGTTGAGGATAAGTACCTGTAACAATCAGCGCTAATTCCTGTTCTGAACTTGAGGGGCGGAACTAAAAAGATTAACATGGGGTGTCTCTGTACTTATAGAGTTATGTATGACCTACATTGATTATTATTTACAGCCTGTTAATCAATGCATGTGTAAAAAACACAGTACTGAAGTAAGAACAGCTGTTTCAACCTAACTTCAGGAATTATATCACAATTTAGTACTGTACAGCTCTGTTCACGGTGGTTGGCATCTGGTTTGTGCATGCACAATAATGCCTTTCCCCCTCCACGTGTCTTAGTGCAGTCAGCCTACCAATTTACATCTTTCTGTCAAAATGTATGTTTTGACTATTATGGAGACCATTTACATTTTTGCTGTTCGTCGAGTCACCCGGGACTCGAGAGAGCGAGATGCGACGAAGCGGCAAGTTATTTAACAATGTAGGCTAAATAATCAGCTGGAATAACACAAGCAGAATACACCCATCTACACTCTTGTGATCGTCTTCACTCACCTAGACTCGGCATTAATGTTAAACAAATTGCATTAATCCAAATGACCAATCGTAGTTATTATATCGTCAATATTTATCATGAACAAGTATAACGGCTTCATATTATTTCGTACATCTGGTTTAAACTGTAAACAAAGCAGGGTGCATGTAAACATATAGATGTCATTACAATCCATGGAAACTTTTAGCTGATTGTACGCAACCATTCGAGGGGTATAATGGCAGGAGGCGGGAGGTATTCACTATCTCTCTCGCACTACCTCCCCTACATGCCAAGCTGGGTAATCCCAAAACGAAAATATTTTATTAAATTCAAGCTCTGGATTTACTTGTTTTTGTCATCAACTACAATTGAAAACTTACTTATGTTGTGTCTGGTATATCTGTTACAGTTTATGCTGACTGGTTATTCATTTAAGGTCATTTCTGAAATAATAGCAAGAGCCATCCATTTCTGGGATTATCAAACTAACACAAAAATAATGGAATATAAAGTAAGAGTTGAAAACTTGAAGGAACAATTAGCTGACAAAGATTGTGTCATAGAGAGATTAACTTTAAATATCAAACATTACATAAAAAAACAGCGGGAAAAGGTTTACTGTAAGTGTAGCTGAGTTTTATTTATATTTTAATAGGACAATTTTAGCTCAATTTAGTGTTTTTTTTGTTTCTAGCAAATTTCCCCTATAGGGAAGAAGCTATTACCGTAGTTGGCATGGTAAGACCTATCCCGGGACCATGATAACTGTTTGTTTTGAGGCTTCCATATGCCAAAAACACCATTCATTCAAATTCATATTTATGTATACATATGTCCGTAATAGGCACGATAACTTTTGTAAAAATGGTCTAATTTTGATGAAATTTGGTGTAAACGTGTAAGGCAGTATCTATTTTCATGAGTTCGAGAACCAGACATGTCGCTCTATTTTAAGGGGATTATGGGGGGGTTGTACCCCAAATTTTTTTTGAATTTGTTACATATAATTATTTTAAACCCAAATATTAGTTTACACCATTAGATTCAGCTTAAAAAACAAACAATTTGTTATTTTGAACATTGCTCTACGTCAATTGGTTACAGAGATATTTAAAGTGCTAAACACAGTACGTTGTTCACTGTTAATCTTATGGAGGATAAGTACAATTTTACATCTCACTTATTAATGAACATATATTAATGAAACTTGGTATGTGGCTTTATATATTGTTGGGGTTCCCTATGCAAAAATGATTATTGAGTATTATTAATACATTAATGATACTTTATAATATTCAGTAATATGGTCTATGATATCTGTGAGAAGTAATAGTACTGTACTATCGGCTATAATAACAAATTTAGTATTATTTAGAATTGTATAATACCAGTCAACTGTATTATACAATATTATTAAATTAAATATGTATCATTGAAGGTATATATATTTTTTTTTTTTTTTTTTTTTTTTTTTTTTTTTTTTTTTTTTTTTTTTTTACGTAGGAGGAACGCTTTATGCGCGAACCCAAAGGAACAGTGTGGGACTCCCTCTTACGAGGTATACCCACTAAACCTCCTACGGAGCCGCGGGGGAAAAACCAGGCCGGAACCCTTATCGGACAACTTCGGCACTGGCCCGCGTGTCTTGCGCCCAGACGGGTCACGTCACCGTTTCGGGAAACTTAGAGGTCACCTAAGCATCCCTCGTCTCGCTTTCCCCGAAGAACGGATTGCACGAAGAGCGCAACCGCTCTCCAGGAGTCTTCATTTCGAAGCATCGTCCCCACCACGACGTCCGGGGACAGATCGCCGTCAGCAGAGACGAGCCTCCTCCTGTCTTCAGCGAAACGACTGCACCGGAAGAAAGTATGATGAGCATCATCCACCTCCTCCGGGCAGTAACTACACTGAGTTGACCTCACCTTCCCCATGCGGAAAAGGTATTCCCTGAAGTACCCGTGGCCCGTCAGGAATTGACACAAGAAAAAGTCAATTTCCCCAAATTCACGGCTCAACCACGGGCTTATGTCTCTGATGAGACGAAACGTCCATCGCCCTTCCAGTCCACCGTTCCAACGCTCTTGCCAAACTCGCAGAGTTTCGAGTCTGGCTTCCACAGCAGCTTGGTCTCTTCCGAGATCAGGAGCACGGCGAAAGATGTTCTGCCTCTCAGCGGCGAGCAGATCAAGGGGAAACACTCCAGCCACAACCATTACAGCCAGTCCAGACACAGTGCGATACGCACAGGCAACCCTAAGAGCCGCCCTGCGCTGAACGGAGAGAATTCTCTTGCTGTGTTTTTTGACTCTCATGGCACCCGCCCACACTTCTGCGCCGTACAGGAGAGTAGCGTTGACGGTGGACATGAGAAGTCGCCTCTTGCTGGACCTCGGGCCTCCGACATTCCCCATCAATCTGCTGAGCGACAGAACAACCCTCGTCGCCTTGTTGCAAACCGCCTGGATGTGCTCCCACCATGTGAGGCGGCGGTCAAGCACCACTCCCAGATACTTCGCCGCAGTCTTCGTCTGGACCTCCACGTCACCAACAGTCATAGGGATTACTGTTTGGATCCTCCGTCGCGTGAGCATGACGATCTCGGTCTTGGCGACCGCCAGCTCAAGTCCATGACCGCTCATCCATCTGTTGACCCGAAACATCACCTGGTTGAGGCGAAGCTGGGCCAACTCCGGATTCCGAGCCGTGATGACTGCGGCTACATCATCTGCGTAGCCCACGAGATAGGCTTGTGGTGGCATCTCGAGGCGAAGCACTCCGTCATATGCCACGTTCCAAAGGTCAGGGCCAAGGATCGACCCTTGCGCCGCGCCGGCGGTGACCACTTTGGAACGGACCCCTGCTTCTGTGCTATATAGCAGCCTGCGCTCCTTCAGGTAGTCCTGTACCACGACCAAGAGATAGTCGGGTACCCTGAAGTCCCGCTGCAACGCCTCGAGCATGTCCACCCAACGGGCCGAGTTAAAAGCGTTTTTAACGTCCAGGGTGACCAGCAGCACGATCGGCCTGGCCTGATGGCAGACCGTGTCAGCCCGCTGGACGGCGCCCAGGACTTCAGCCACGGCATTCAAGGTTGAGTGGCCCTTCCGAAAGCCGTGCTGCCGGGGGGACAAGTCCCCAGCGGCTTCGACGGCCGACCTCAACCTGGGTTTCAGCAACCTCTCAAAAAGTTTACCCGCCGTGTCCAACATACAGAGTGGTCTGTATGCCGACGGGGACTCCGGGTCACCTTTGCCTTTGCTGATGAGCGCCAGTCTAGCTGTCTTCCAGCGTGACGGAAACACACCCGCCGCCAAACACGCGTTGAACATGCGCAGCAGCAGATGTGGGTGACTTCCCGCCACAACCTTCAGAGCCTCAACCGGAATGCCATCAGGGCCTGGAGCTCTGTTGTTGTGCATGGCAGACGACGCTGCCACGAGCTCCTGTTCCGTGAACAAAGGAACATCAGGCACCGGCCCCGTTACTCTTTCCTCTCGCCTCACAGGGTGACTTGGGAAGAGAGCATCGACGATGGCCGTGATCGTGCCTGCAGGCATAGACGCACTGCTGGCCCCCATTCCCCCGAGCTTTCTCGTGACGAGCTTGTACCCTTTTCCCCATGGATCGGAGTCCACGTCCCGGCACAGCTCCTTCCAGCAGCGAGCCTTGCTCAGGCGAATTGCACTGGCAAGAGCTTTTTTCGCAGTCTTGTGCTCTGCCGACCTGGCCAAAGCCTCCGGTCGGTTTCGAGTTCTCTGCGCTCTTCTGCGAAGCATCAGTGCCGTTCTCCTGAGCTCCGCGATTTCGTCCGTCCACCAGTACACGTGGCGACGCCCCCGAACAGGTTTTTTCCGAGGCATCGACGAGTCGCATGCACGCTCGATCAACTTCATTGTGGAACCCACGAGAGCTTCGACCCGATCTCGATCAGCGGAGTCAAAGCGCTCCGTCAAACCGGCCTCGGGGCTACGACTGAGCCGCTCGACGAATTTTCCCCTGTCCAGTTTGGCCTGATTCCAGCCAATTGGGTTTCGGGTACTGCATCGACGAGACAACTCGTTTTCTTCCAGATTGAAGGAGATGAATTCGTGGTCACTGGCCGTGTACACGTCCATAACCCCCCACTCCGCTACCAGAGGAAACAACCCTGCCGATACCAGCGTGACATCTGGTATGGAGTCACCAAAACCAGGTCTGCGGTATGTCGGCGTGTCCCCTCTGTTCGCCACTTCCAGGTCGAGCCTCGAGGCCATCTCCAAGATTCGTCTCCCCCGGGCGTTAGTGACTGGCATGCCCCACTCAACGGCACGCGCGTTGAAGTCCCCAGCCACTATTACGCCCCCCGAGACACCCTGAAGACTGTCTTCCAGCGCCTCCAGCCTCTCCCGGTACTCCTCGGCGGAATAGTTGGGAGAGAGGTAGACACTGTATACATTGACTCGCCGAAGTCTCACCCAGACGTAACCGTCACCGGATCCGTGACCCAACACCTGTATCCCCCGACTGTCCGAAATCCAGAGAGCCGCGGTGCCAAGCCGGTCATAAAACCAAGATGGACTGGTTTTGATCCGGTAGGGCTCGCTGACGATCACGATCTGGGCTTTGACCTCACAAGCAAGCTGCTCAAGAATGGCGTCAGCTGCTCGACTCCGCTGCAGGTTTGCCTGGACGAAACGGATCATTTCGTGGCAGATCGAGCCCTCTTAGCGTCTAGGGCTTTCCTGAAAGCCCTGCATGCCCCTGAGCCCGGAATGTGGTCCGCGGACGCTCCAGGTGTACCGGTGCAGAGAACGCAAGAAGCGGCCGCTGTGCAAGCAGCGGCCTTATGTTCGCCGCTACCGCACTTCCAACAATTGTTGCCGCGGTCGGGACCGGAGCAACTCCGACGCGTGTGGCCGTACCCGAGGCACCGAAAACAGCGTTCTACCTCAAGGCGCTGCCGAACTCGGCAGACGACCCAGCCAATCTTGATCTTCCCAGACCGAAGAAAGAGAAGACCGTCTTTCTCTTCCATCTCAACGACAGCCTTTCTCTGCTCCCGCTTGTTTGGCGAGAACAGGGTGACCTTAGGCACACCGGAGATTGTCGGAAGGTCTCTTGTGATAGCCGCAATGACATCGGCCTCCGAAGCCAGGGCGTCTAGATCCAAGATCTCTACCCTCAGCTTCGGGATGATGGAGTGGACCTCGCCCTTGTCCCCTATAGCTCTCTGAAGTGCTTCCTGGAGTTTCCCCCGGTCGTCACACTTCGAGAGCTCAAGGAGAACCCCCCCGGCCTCCGTCTTCCGGATCTGCCGAACCACAGTTCCGGAGTCCTCTGGCGTCACCTCGCTCTTCAACAATCCGAGGATCTCTGAGTAGGTCTTGCCGGTGGACGGATTGATCAGGACCACCTGGTTCCTGGTCTTCCTAGGCCGAGTCTTCTTTGGCTTCTCCTTCTTTTGGCTGGGTGCTTGGGAAGGCACGTTTTCCGCCTCTTCCCGCTTCTTCTGGGCTTTCGCCTCCGCCCGAAGCTTCCTCCTCTGTTTCTTGGAGAGGACCTGATTAAAACCCTCCCTGTCTGCAGACGCAGTGGTGGCTTCTTCTCCGTTCCTCTCCACGTGGACGGTCCTGTTCTTGACGTCCGGTCTCTTCTCCGTTTGCTGTTCCGCAGGAGGGCTAGTCGCCGATCTCTTGGCACCCCCACCAGGCGCCCCAGACTCCGAAGATGGAAGTGGAGCTTGCCCCTGCTTCCCCTCCAGAAGCCTGAGCCGCCTTAGCGATGCCTTCCAGAGACCGAGCATCGAGTCGAAGACATCAAGGGATGCATCCAGGGTCACTATCCCGTTCTTGATGCCCATCGACACGGTCTTCTGCTTCGCGACCGCGGCGGACATGTCGAGGAGAGTGTCCCGCATCCTCTGCAGTTCCTCCTCCACCTTTTCCTGAGCAATAGCCACGTTCCTTTCATCCGGCGAAACTACCGGAGACGGAGCTCGAACCGTTCTTGGCTTCGGGGTATTCCTCGAGCTGGCTGAATCCGTGGAAGCCAGCGCGACCACAGGAGAAGAGGCCGGTGGTGGGGACCTCGCTACCAATCTACCAATCACAGTACGTTGTTCACTGTTAATCTTATGGAGGATAAGTACAATTTTACATCTCACTTATTAATGAACATATATTAATGAAACTTGGTATGTGGCTTTATATATTGTTGGGGTTCCCTATGCAAAAATGATTATTGAGTATTATTAATACATTAATGATACTTTATAATATTCAGTAATATGGTCTATGATATCTGTGAGAAGTAATAGTACTGTACTATCGGCTATAATAACAAATTTAGTATTATTTAGAATTGTATAATACCAGTCAACTGTATTATACAATATTATTAAATTAAATATGTATCATTGAAGGTATATATTATTGAGTATTATAAACATGAAAGTACTATAGGAAACTGTTATAATACCAGTAAACTAAATCATACAGTATTATTGAGTGAAATGCGTATTATTGTACTATTATTACATGATAGTTGGTATTATTAAAGAGTTTTATTAAGTGCAGTATGCAGCATCATTAAAGCTATAATACTAAATTATAGTTTGAATTATACAGGGTGTTATTTAGTGTAGTTCGCATCATTAAACCTTTGTTTAAATCATGTAATTAGGAATTAGTAATGAAATAGCTCTACAGATAGTTAATTAGTTTGTATATGATAATTAATAGGAGGAAGAGAGTCATTTTTAATAAACAATTATTTATGTAGAGGGTTACTCTCAAACTTATAAGTCAATGACAATGAAATACAGTGTGCTTCACAAGTGAAAACCAGGGCCTGGTTAACACCTTTAGGCTGACTAGGCTGCAGCTTAGGGCGCCAGTCAACCAAGAAACTCGATGTTTTTAAATAATCTTAGAAGTGCGGTGATCAATTGGCTATAGAGGGAATTTTATTTCCGCGTGCTCTTAGTTTGATAGAAAAGTTAGTTTAGTTGTTCCTTAGCTCATGATTACCGAAATTTCGGGAATTTTTCAGGCAGGATTTATTTTACCTCGGGATTATTTTGAGACGGAATTATATCCTCAAAACGGTCATAATCTGTGGTGCAGTCTTCTTTTAATATTGTCAATATTGTTGGACCAAGGTTGGTTAATTATTTTATAAATTGTATTAACATTATATTATATTAGTATTATTAGCTTAATAACAAGATTTAAAAGGGTACACTGTTATAATTATTTAGTGTTAATTATCTTAATTATATTATTATTATAATTATATTAAATATATATTAATTTTCTCCCAGTTTATCATATTACATGGTAAGAATAGATACATAAAACAAATGAACCAAATAAATTTATTCCAACTTTTATTACTTTTATTTCAGTGAGGTGCACGAGCAGATTCGATTAGAAAAATAAAACTTAAGTATTGTCCGAGTCGTGTAGGTGTAGACTATTGGTAATTTGTATATCCCACTCCATCCTAGTAATCCCATGATTCGGAACGGTCGCGGGGGTTAGGTTCGAAACCTCACCTGGTCATTACATTTTTGCAACTAAAATCCTTTTTTAAAATTTATATTATTGGTTTATTAAGCAATTTAATTTAAAAAAATCATACTCTTTAAAACTAAAATAACCATTTAAATAAACAAATTATAGTTCATTATTATATATTTTATATTTTGTATCATTAAGTATTTAAATAGAGCTGGTAATTTTAGATTTGGAAATATTATTTTCAACAAGCTTTTCATGAATACACAAGAGCTCCGAGCCCTCCCACGGCGCCTTTGATATCTGCACAAGACTATCCCTCAAAGCCTGATGAGGTATCGGGAAACGGAACTGGCCATGCAGTTAGTTCACAAGAGTAGCCCATATTAATATGCGGTCCCTGAATACTGGGTTTGATAAACTAAGCTCAGTAATCAAAGATTTTGATTTTGATATTTTAGGAGTGTCTGAAACATGGTTGAACCCTTTATTTTCTGATGATTGTTACAATGTCAATGGCTATTCATTGTGGAGAAAAGACAGAGCTGAGGGTGGTGGTGGGGTTGCGCTTTACGCAAAGAATGGGCGTAAGTTCAAACTGAGTGTTTTAGAACAAATGGATAGCCGTTTTGAATATATTTGTGGGACGGTCCGTTTAGAAACACTCTGTTTTTCGTTTGCATTGTTTATCAACCTCCTGCTTGAGCTCTCTCTTCCATTATTCCTATTTATTGACAAGAAGATGGAGGTTGATGATTGAAGATGGAGGTTGATCTTACTTGGTGATTTGAACATAAATCTCCTTGATAATGGCAGATCTGATACTAGATTTATTAATGGCATGCTGGATGAAATGAATCTTGTTCAAATTTTAAAAGAACCTACTCGGGTAACAGAAACACCTTCTTCTTTGATTGATTATATAGTAATAAGCAACAAACTTAATTATCGTTCAGCAGGTGTTGTTGACACCTCACAGATATTGGACAGAAGAGGGGTTAAGATTACTGATCACAGGCTTATATATTGTGAGATTCGTTTACCCAAAAACAAACCTCTTGCAAAGTTCATCAGCTATCAATCCTTTAAAGATTTTAATATGGACCGCTTTGTGGATTTGGTTTCAAGCGTAGACTGGAATAGCCTACAAACGTTGAATAATGTAGATAAAATCGCTGAAACATTGGCATTACAGATTACGGAGATTTATAATGTGTGTGTGCTCCACTTGTCCCGAAACGAGTTACTAAGAAAAAGGCTCCGTGGAGGAAAGGAAATAAAATATCTGTCAAAACAAAAACAAAAGATAAAAAATAGATTTTTTGCAAACAAATAACTCAGATGATCGAATGCCATATTTTAAAGTTTGCAATTCATTGAATGGCGCAATAAGAAGAGTTAAGAAATCTTATTTCAAAGACACCATCAATTGCAAAGATTCTAAATCTTTTTGGAAGGTCTTGCGGGCCAGAGGCATTATAAAAAGTGACGGCAAACCTAAGTGCTCTTATTCACTTGACGATCTCAATACATATTTTGTCAGTATGGGCTCTGTCCAAAGTATATCTCAGCATGGACTGGATTATTATCAAAATAACTCCTGTGACAAGGTAGAAACAGAATTCAAATTCAAACCTGTGAGTGAGGATAGTATAAAGCACATTATGAACGAGATCAAAACAACTGCAAGTGGTACTGATGGGATATCAATTCAAATGGTTAAGGCTGTGAGCTCTTATTGCTTAGGAGTGATAACGTATTTAGTCAATTTATCTATAACGACTGGCTATTTTCCCACATGTTGGATAAAAGCTTTGGTGTTTCCCTTGCCAAAATCAAAGAACCCTGAATCGTTGACTCATTTCAGACCAATATCTGTGCTTTCAGCAACATCAAAAGTAGTAGAAAAAGTTGTAGCCAGCCAAATTGAGCAATTTATTGAAACTATTCTACCGGACAAGCAATCTGGCCTCAGATGTGGTTTCAGCACAACTTCAGCTTTGCTTAATATTATAGACCAGCTTCAAAGGGCTAGAAATTATAGGCTCAATATAGCGAACTGGTCATGCTAGACTTTGCCCAGGCCTTTGATTCCGTCGATGTGATGTGAAACTACTAATAGCCAAACTAAAATATTACAGGTTTAGCCAAACAGCCCAAAATTGGTTCCACTCTTACCTTAACGATAGATCACACGTAACTAAAGTTTTTAAAGTTTCCTCTAAAGCTCTTCCAAAAAACTGTGGCGTTTCTCAAGGGAGCATTTTGGGTCCGCTCTTGTTCAATCTTTACATTGCTGATATGAATGAAGAATTATCCCACTGCTCACTTTATTCTTATGCCGATGATTCTCAGCTACTCTTCTCATACAAGCCCTCAGATAGTGTACTAGCAGAAGAGATTATAAATTTGGATCTGATGAAAGTTAACTATTGGTCAAAGAGTCATGGGCTGAGGTTAATCGTTGAAAAGTGCTCAGTGCTACATTTCAGCCACCTCCTGAGTCACAATATATCCTGAGTCATAAACCAAGTCTTGAAATTCTTCTTGAGAGTGAGGTATTGAAGGCCAATGAGGCTGTTAAGGTTCTTGGTTTCACAATTGATTGTGAATTAAATTTGTCAAAGCATGTCAAATCAATCATACAAAGAGTTGTGTCATTACAGAGTGTTGAACAGATTCAGACGTATGTTGCCCAAGGATGCGAAGCTACAAATGGTAAGTCCTTGGTAATGCCAACATAAATTACGCTCTGCCCGCTTTTGGTTTCAGCTTGACAAAAGAGTATGCAAATATTTTAAATCGCTTACAGAACAATGCTCTAAGGTTTGTCTATGACCTAAAGAAATTTGATCATATATCACAATTCAGAAGACAAAGGGAAATGTTGCCGGTGCTGAATAATTGCGTTTTGGACACCGTTGCCATTGTGCACAGGATAGTTAGCACGCACAGACCCACTTATCTCAAAGATAAAATAGTAACTCATAAAGAGATACTATAAAGAGAGGTGTATACGACAGGATGGCCTGCTACGGGTCGCCGCCTAGTTGCCACCCCGACAGATCGCCACCTCGGCATTTTGATCATAGGCGACAGATCGCCACCTCGTAAATTTGAAAATGTCTTACTTATAGAAATATCATTGCCGTCTAGTCGCCACCCCGACAAATCGCCACCTTTTTCCTTGGAGGTGGCGCTGTTTGGTATGCTACCGACAGATCGCTACCTCGCACGGCCACGACAAGTCGCCACCCGGACAGATCGCCACCTTCCCTTCTTGGAGGTGGCGATCTGTTGGGTATGCTACCGACAGATCGCTACCTCGTACGGCCACGACAAGTCGCCACCCGGACAGATCGCCACCTTCCCTTCTTGGAGGTGGCGATCTGTTGGGTATGCTACCGACAGATTGCTACCTCGCACGGCCACGACAAGTCGCCACCCGGACAGATCGCCACCTTCCCCTCTCGGAGGTGGCGATCTGTCGGTATTGTACCCAACAGATCGCCACCTCGTACGGCCGCGTCAAGTTGCCACCCTGACAGATCGCCACCTCCTTCATAGAAATAGCGAGTAGACGGGGACTATACACGACTACCCACCACTGTTATCAGTTGAAAAATGTTATGATATATAAGCATTTATTTGAATCCAGTAGCTGCCAAACAAATATTATTACATAATTTCTTTTTGGGGGCTACTTGATAAAAACCTCGAATGAACATAAATTCGCTCACACATAATAACTCAACAAGTGAATTTTGACACTTAGCGTCTTGAGACCTTGTCAACAAAGGTTTCTTCCCTACTTCCCTGCCTTATAACAACTGAAGTCTAATTAGTCTGTAATGACGAAAGACAAAATTATCCTCAAGCATACTATTACAAAATAAACTAATCATAATATAATAACAAAATAAACTACCAACGAGTTTCGTGGCAGTTGTTGCATGCTTTAAACGTATTAATCCAAACAAATATTATGACATGACGAGCGCAGAGATAAAGTACAGTTTGATATACAATTAAAGTAGTATTAAACAAATAATTGTGTCTGTGTTGTGTATGTGTAGTCTGGGATTTTAAATATTTACAATGAATAATATTTTGCGCTATGTGCACAGGCTGGGCATAAGCCGTTCAGCATTTCCCTCATTCACTTCCTCCTAAATATCAAGTGTATGAAAGGTTTACAGGTGTGAAAGGGTTTTTCAATTATAGTTAAAATTATAGCTTTAGGTTGAATTTGAGTGAACTCTCAAAAATTATTGTTAGTTATCTTAGAATATGGATTAAGTAATACAGTTGATGTTGTTTGGGAAAGGAATATTGTTCAATTAAAGCCTAACACAAAAGTACAACATTTAAAAACTATATTTCTTATTGTTTAATAAGTATGTCTGAATATTGTACATACAAATGCAATGTTAGATTACTTTTCACTCGATCAATACTATATTACTAATTTAAAAAAATTAAAAGTGCAATTAAACTGTATTTAAAATTTATAAAATGGAAAAAACGTGAAAAAATGCTTCAAACTCATGAAGAAAATCATGAAAGCAGTAATTTATAAAAGTGTTACTGTATTTATAAATACGACACAGGTATTACAAACAAAATAATCAAGCATTCATTTTTTCTTTACTATACTCGTTGTTAGAAAAGCCACAGGAAACAGAAAACTTATATGTTTTAAGAAAGGACATGCTATTATTTTTAAAGCCAAGGAAGAATACTTGGTGGTTGCAAAAGAAAAGTATTTATAAATAGTTCGAGTAGGAGGTACTTATGAAATAAACTGGTTTTATTCTGGTTTAAACTTGTGATACAGTTACTTGTGGTATATTTTTACCGGTAACCTAAACAAACTTGTATGGTAAAATACATAGTCAAGTTATAAATTTATATTTAAAATAAGTAATTAAAATATAAAATTGTACTTAGATACTGATATAATCCAATTGTAAACTCTCAACATCAAGTTACAATTTACTATAATATATGATGAAATTAAAACATAAATCGGAAAAGTCTTCTATCTCTCACTAGTTTTCATTAATATTTAGTTTAGCTATTTAGTTTTTAACTTCTAACTTAATTGAACGTAATTAAAAACATAATTTTTAAATATAAACGGATAAGTACAGAGAGCAAGAAACATGTTTGGTGGTATTGAGCGAAACGCTCACATATATGACAAAGTGTTTCCACATGTTATAACGTTACCACGGGTTACGTTTCCACGGGCTGTAACGTTATTATTTGACCTTCATAGACGTAACTGTCCAGAACTTTATGAAAGTCAGCAGCGATCTCAGTGTGAAAAATCCGCAAAGCAGTATTTTCAGGGGAAATTAACGCAAAAGCTGTAAATACTACATTTGACTAAATTCACGTATAAGTGGGCTGGGGCAGATAGTGTTGTTATCCACATGTACGACAACAGCGAAGGAGAGAATTTGGGGGAGGGGAAGTGTAACGTTTTTCAGCTGCGTTTTCTATCTGGTTTGCCCGTGAATCAAAATACATGTTCTGACTAAGCCAAGAGCCATAGATCAAAAGGTTCACACGCGCTCAAAAATGTCCGTCCGCGCATCTGTCCTGACACCGCCGCGGTCACCGAGAATAGCACATCATAGAATACTAAATAACTTTTTAATTTGCATGGTGTGTGTTGTAACAGCAAATTATGTAATCAAATTTCTCTTACAACACAACAAATACTGTATTTTATTTATTTTATGCAAGACGTAGGAAATATACATAAAATAGATGAATCTGAAGTAATGAGTAAAGAACAAGTAAGTAAAGGAGTAAGGACATGGTTATAACGAGAGTCGAGACCATCAAACTTTGTACGTGTGTAGATTTGTTTATATTATTCTACTTACACTATTGTGTTACGTCACAATTCCATGTACTTAATTGATTCTACTTCTCATCATGATATGTTTTATTTCCACCATCCGTTTATAGTTTAATTACTTCTTTTGTTACTTTGTTGTTTTTTTTTTTATAAGAAAAATATTTGGCAAAACTTATATCTTTATATTCTAAAAGAATTAGGGATTCCACGAGTGTAAATAACTTGTAGGTTAGTACGTAGATTCTACTACCTTCATGAAATAGGTGGCAATCTGTCGGGGTGGCTACTTGTCGCGGCCGTGTGAGGTGGCGATCTGTCGTTAGCTTACCCGACAGATCGCCAACTCGCACGGCTACGTCAATTCGCCACCCCGTCAGATCGCCACCTCCCTTACAAAGGTGGCGATCTGTCGTGTATGATACACGACAGATCGCCACCTCCAAACTAGTTTGAAAAGGTGGCGGATCTGTCGGGGTGGCGATCTGACGGGGTGGCGACTAGACGCGGTCCCCCTGCTGCATTTGCCTCGTGTCAATCTTGAGTTTGGAAAAAGAGGGTTTTCATATTTTGGGCCTCAGAAGTACAATGAGTTACCTGAAAATGTTAAGAGTTTTAGTTATAAAACATTTAAAAAACAAGGGAAAAAAATTGTACATGTCACTACAAGATTACAAATAAGCTAGATTTTAAGAGTTTTATTTTTATTTTATTACACTATTTATGTAAACATTGACTGTTGTGAAAAACAGTTGTATTGTACTGAAAACCGCTTTAAATAAAAGGACGTTTCTATTCTATTCTATTTTTAAAATTAAAATTATTGTATTATTGAGTATTATAGAATTTGAATAATACTTTTAATGATACTTCCTACAGTAATTTCAAGTATCATTATCAAATTTACGCATTGAGTATTATTGGTACTCAATAATACTCTAAATAATATGTTATAATACTATTTTTGGTTGTATTCAATAATACTCTATAATCATTTTTGCATAGGATTTACTGATATTTGTGTACAAAACCATACTCATTAACCTGCGTACGGTAACCTCAATGGCAAACCAATGTACTCAGCGAATTTCCAATGCATGCATATGTTTCTCACTACCACATAAGACCACTTACCAAGTCTGATAAAAAGTCATAAATAAATAAGTGATCTATAGCATTTTATTTATTCTCCATAAGAATAATATTAGGGCTGAGTACGCAGGTTTGCTGCAAAAGGAAAGAGAAGATATATTTGTGCAATTATCAATATAACTCAACCAGGTGAAGCTACATACTAAGTTTTATTAGTTCATGTTCATAGTTAAGGGAGATATAAAACTTTACTTGTTCTCCATAAGAATAACATTAGGGCTGAGTATGCAGGTTTGCTGCTATGGGGATAATCAACAAAAAATACATTTTTTTTTGGAAATATCAATATACCAGTACTGTTTGAAGCCACATACCAAGTTTCATCAATATACATTCATAAATAAAAGGCAAAGCCCTCACTGACTCACTCATCAAGAATTCTCCACCTTCCCATGTAGGTAGAGAGCTGAAATTTTGTACACTGATTCTTTAGGTCTTAAATAGGACAACTAAGCAGTTTACACGCCGGTATCTCCATAGGGCTCCGCCCCACAGACCTTCAAATTTACCATGTTATTCTTATGGAAGAAAGATTTGTTTTGATGATATCAGATAACTAATTTAAAATATTGTAAACAGCTGTTGCTATTCTTCACAAACAGTAAAACCACGGTAGAACGTTGATTTATAATTATTTTGAACTGGAGTAAGCCAATAATGTTAAAAATGGGCGAGTGTCTTGCAAACTCTACATTACCACCTGTTTCTGTTGTTTATGATCTTTATTTTGTGTGAGGTGTGACAGGTTAAAAGCTAATTTATTGAATTTGTTTATGTTTATGATCTTTATTTTGTGTTGTGGTGTGACAGGTTAAAAGCTAATTTTTGAATTTTATGATATTTTAGTTTGTTTTTTTTTGGTCATGAATACACAATTTTAGTAATATTTTAATTTTTATTGGTTTCTTTTATATATATTTTTTTAATTTTTGATATGGATACAAAATTAACACTATTTGGACAAACAGACTCACAGTAAATTCAAACGGGGCGAAGCCCGCGGGTAACTGCTAGTACATTCATAAATAATCGAGATATCAAATTTTATTTATTCTCCATAAGGATAACATTGGACAACGTACTGTGTTTAGCACTTTGAATATCTCTGCAACGGTTGGATGTAGAATCACAATTTAAACACCAAAATGTTTTTTTTTTTGTGGAGCTGAACTGATAAAAGCAAATGTGAGGTTTACACTAAAATTAACTGAGGAAAAGCCAAAAATCTTTTTCCCATAAGATTAACATCGGAGATTTTATGAGCAGGTTTTTTGGATTTTCTCCGCAACCACTTAACCTAGGTTAACAATTCAAAATACGATATTATTTGTTTTTTTTTTAAGCTCTATAACATGGTCAAAACCAAAATTAAGTGTTTTAAACATTTTAGGGTAAAAAATGCAAAAAACTGATTTTTGGGAAATTTAAAACCCCCATAAACCACCCTTCTGGTTTTCGAACTTGAAGTCATGAATGTCACTTTACACATTTGAGCCAAATGTCATCGAAATCGGAAGTTTTTTACTCAAGTTATCGCATTCACGGACACACACACACACACATATATATATATATATATATATATATATATATATAGATATATTTAAGAAATTAACACCATTTTTTTGCAATATTTCGAGATATTCGAGTTTGAGTTGCTATTCAAGTAGTTTTTTAATTTCCATAGTGAGAGTTGCCATTTAAGTAGTTTTTTATTTCCATAATGAGAGTTGCTATTAAAACAATAACAATATGTTTGTTTTTTTATTTTCATAATGAACATATGTTTATGCCTTTCAAGCATGATTAGATATAATCCTTTTGTTAACAGCTGTTTGGTGTAACTAAATGAACTTTTATCAAATCAATGGGAACTTTAAAGGCCAGTGGGATAGAGCCCATAGGTCGGATTAAAAATTGTCTTAATAAGTGAGATTAACAAACACAACAAAAGAAAAATTATTCAATTTGGTGCACTCATTCTCAAGTTATGGAATCACAAATGAAAACAGGCATTCATTTTTATATATTAAGATTAGCTAGAGGTTGGATATTATTTATAACGATTAATATAATACAAATCGTAGAACCATTGAGTATACACTGTAGAACTCCAGTCATATTAATTAAATAGGATATGGCTTTCATTTGGATATGTGACCATTCAATTAATTATATATTAAACTAAAGAGAACGTCTTTAATTATAGCCTAAATGTAATTAAATAAAAATAAGATAATGCAAGGTACATGAGGATTACGAATACTCCCCAAAGACTACTACCGTAGTGTACAATTCTCCATAGGTCAATTTTCAGCTGAGATGACTGTTCTATGTTATGATCTATTTTAACATGCATTCATCCAAAAATTCTTAGCATATTTGGATATTTAGGATTTTAATAATAAGGCTGACATTTTTTATAAGTTATTTATTTCGTTAAAGGTCTTATATAAGCCTGAAAAAAACTTGTAGCACACTAGGACTTAAACTTGAATGAATCTAAAAGATTTGTATTTTGATTTGTAATATTCGTATAGTTTTCTTTCAGTTCTAGTCCATTCTGTAAATAAATCATATCTTTTCTAAGCATTAAAAAAATCACGATTCCAAAACAAAGAAATTATTAGGACAAAGATATACTATATTGAATACAACATACAATGATTTTAGCTGGGCAGCTGAATAAGCGGATATCTTACATAAAGTGTATGAGATGTCAGATGATGTATGCAAGATGGAGTGAGTTACGACTGGTCTGCCAGCACTTCGTGTTGGTGGGAAACTGTTTTACTTAAACCGTTTGTTGCGTTTATCTTGTATATGTTCTGTAAGGAGGTCAGTTATTCAGCAGCCCTACACTGTAGTAAACTACACAAGTGAAAACATTGTTTGGTTTAATGTATTTCATCCTGAAATATATAACTTTTGAACCTGATCATACAACTGTGATCAATGCTGTCTACTTAGTTAGGGCTCAGATAATATACTGTCAGAATACACAGTCTTTCTGAAATAAAACTAATCAAACTTTTAACATACAGATTTAAAACGTGAAGTTGAAAATTCGACTGCCTCTGTTAAAGATCTGGAGAAACAGTTAGAGGCAAAAAACCACCAACTTTTAAATATGCAGGTAAGAAATAATACACTGAGTTAATTTTTGTCATAATTATTAGCAAATTCCCCTATAGGGAAGGAGCTCTTACTGTGTAGGTGGCATGTCAAGATCTAAGCCATGATAACTTTTTGTTTTTATGTCCTCAGGTGCCGAAAACCACTGTTCGTTCAAATATGTATGTACAGTATGTTAAAAAAAGTAATACGAAAAACTTCTTGGTTAAGAAGAATTTGATCGACTTAGGTTATATTTATATTCATTTATTAACGGAAAAGCCATTTTGTAAGCAGTACAAAATTATAAAGGAATAGTACGATTTAAAAAATATATTTTATATTAATACTTAAATTGTTAAATTACTTTCAATTAAAAAAAATACAAAGTCTCTGGCTTCAGTTTTAAAATTTTCAAGGTGCCATTCGAACAGATCTAAACTTGTAGAAATTTCATTTCCAATCCTATTTAGACGCGGAAGAGTACTAAAATATACAAAATTTGTTTCATAAATATGTTTTATAAAAGGATATGATTTTTTGCAATATTTACAGAAATTGGAATAGTGTTGTTTGTTTTAGCCCACATTTATCTTTATATATAATTCTGTAGGCAAAATTTTTAAGTTAAAATTGTGCGGGAGTTTGGCAAATCGCAGGGTGAAGGGAGACGGCGCAAATCCCAGGGACTCGGTAAAAATAGCAGTATTTCCAAAAAGTTACCATAAAACGAGAAATAACGTAAAACATCTCCTATAAAAAAAGGGTGGGGATTTAAAAACGTTTGCTTTGTCTACATTAAAACATGCGATTAAGTGCCTACTTTGTTTACGAACTGACATGTGTACTTGTATTGTTTTCTTCCTAGCATGTAAAGAGTAAAACAATCAGATTATGCAGAGTATTAAAACAGATTTAGGGGCTTTGGCTCCTTTAAGCCACTAGTTTTTTTTCTAAATTTTAAGGTTGGAAATTTACTCTCCTGCTCACAACATAGTGATGCATTCAAACTCATCTCTTGAACTTTTCAGAACTTAAGCGTCTACTATGTTTTTTATTTACAAAAAAAGGCAATCAAACTCCATTAGCAGCAACAGAAACAGATTTGAATAAAACAGTTAACATTTTAATGATTTAATTTGTCTTCATGTGGTATTTTTAGTCAAGATATGAAGAGCTCCGTCGCAACACCATGGCAACACTGATTACAGAGGAGACAAACCGTATGGATATTGGAGAGTTGGAAGAAATTGTAAGCTCCCAAAAATCGGCTGCTGGCAATAAAAGACCACGTGAGTACAAATCTTTGTTTCTTTAATGAGGCTGAAATTGTACATCTTACTGCATTATCATTTCAATAGTCAACATTTATATATCATGTTTTTGCTGATGTGCTATACTATGTTAATGTACCAACAGCTGTTGAATTTACAATTTAATATTGTTCTGTTCTTCCGTAAGATTTATATTGAAGCTTTGCTGGGCTAGAGCCCTAAATACAAATGAAAATTATAAAGACATTTTGTAGAACACTTACCGCCTCCTCCTCCTCCTCTTCCCCGTTACCACATCAAGCATAAAAGTAGGTTCAGTAGTTCCTTAGATCTGACTCTTATAAAATTCCTGCTTCTAGATTAATACATATAGGGATGGATCACAAATTTATTTTCTTTAATTACTCTTTGCAATTCATGCAATTTCTTAATTTAGTTATACAAATAAAACGTTATTTTGATATTTCATGCATCAGAGAAGTCAAAACCGGTGTTTATAACATATTTCTGTCTGACTGTAACACTTATCCGCCCAGATTTTGTCAGCCTATCACGGGAAAACAGCTGTAAATTTAACCAAACCTTTTCCACATTGTTATGTGTGACTGTGAGAATGATTTAGGATATTTCAAATCATCATATATCATTAGGTCTCTGACCACAATCGGCCACAGCTCCAATATGTTAATTATTTTTATAGGAAATTATTTAGTTCATGAACACCATGGTAATAGTAAGTAAAATATCAATTGTTTAAACAACTGGCTTTTTGACTGCAAGAACCCTTTGCGGAGTCAGGTCACCACCTAGCACATGTATAAAGTTCTAAGAAGTAGAGAACATAATAGTTTTGAAAACAGGTATTTTCAAAAATTCAAAATCACCAACCAAAACAGTTGTTTTCAGGATTTCTGTTCTAAGGACAGTGAGCAGAAGAAATTAGTTAGTGATTGGTAATTTTACATTCAAGACAAAAGTGTAAACTAATAGTATTATAAGTCTCTGTAAGAAATTAAAATCCACAAAAAAAAACTCGGGAAATTGCTAAAATTTGAAAAAAAGTGTGGCAATGGTATTTTTTACAAATATTTGCCTGTTGCTTAAAGCGAATTTGTGCGCTCCTTAAGTGATTGTATGTGGGGCGTTGCTTGAGTGATTTGCTATTCATAGTTTTGTTTTACTATGTTGTAGCAAAATTGCAATACTGAAAAAAATTTGTTTGACAATTTACTGAGGACAATATCAAAATTGTACGATAATTTCATCAATTACAACAATGTTTTAAAGTAAGTACCGATTTTGA
The DNA here is from genome assembly GCA_963675035.1 of Allygus modestus. NCBI lineage: Eukaryota > Metazoa > Arthropoda > Insecta > Hemiptera > Cicadellidae > Allygus > Allygus modestus. Next base: position 71,359,960 of record OY776115.1, read on the forward strand.
ATTCCGCCATTGCCTTGTAGCGCTGCGGTTGGCATTCCTGTATGCTGCGCTATAAACCGGCATCTATTGGTAAGCCTGAGATGAAACTACGGAAAAAATCGACTGGGTTTTATTTATTTGTGAGCATTAAAAATGGCGCTGCCGACTAAGGTCCCCGCCGACTGTGAAGTCGCGCTGCAATTCAGTTAACTGTGTGAAAGAGGCTGAAATTCATCGCTAGATTAGTGAAGTGTATAGCAAAAGAGTGTTCAACCTCTGTGACAAGCTTAAAAATCATCTCCTTTCTCCTGGTACCGCTCAAGAGAAGTCAATGCACTTCTCAAACGCTTGGTTTTGTGCACCTCAGTCAACATTTTTGAAACAAGAGCACAACTTTCAATAATTTAGTTGTTCGGTCACAACATAAAAAAACACTTCCTAACACTAAAGGAAACTCAAAAGATTGTGACAAAATCTAAACTGTCTGTTCTCTCTCACGTTTTGAACAACTTTATGCACCAACCCTTCAGTAATGGCAGAGGGTCACCCACTTCGTTCCTCGTCATGAACATTCATGTGACCATCTTGACATTTTCTTATCCATTTGTGTTCTAGACCTAGAAATTGAATCGCAGCGCGACTTTACAGTCAGCGGCGCCATTTTGAATCTCACAAACAAATTAAAACCCAGTCTATTTTTGCCGTAGCTGCGTCCCAGGATTGCCAATGGATGCAGGTACATAGCGCAGCATGCAGGAATGCCAACCGCAGCGTTAAAAAGGCAGAATAAAAACGGTACTTACTTTAAAAACATGCCTCGTATATTTACAGTATTACTTAATAAAAATTGTTAGAATTGCTGCATCGATATAAAATGATTCAGTTTTGTACAAAAATTAAATGATTAATTTGGCGATACTGCATAATACTGATTCAGTTTTTTGATGTCAGGATAACATAAAAGTAAAAAATGTAAAGTTTAAAGAAATGTGACACACTTTTATGATTCATAGATCTCCTAATATTTACGACCTCTTTATTTAAAGTTCTTCTATTTTTAATTTATTAAGAGTACAATACAATAACATGTTAAGTAATTGTCCAATACAATACCCAGTTTAACATAATTCTTTACTGTTAAACATATTATGATATAATTTTAATTATCTTGCAGCGCCAGCAACACCAGTATTTGAGTTTAATCCAAAAACACAATATACCTCAAAATCATCAGGATCTTCAGGCTCATGCCAAAATTCAGTTTTTCAATTTGGTTCCACATCATTTTAACATCAAGAGGAAAATATGTAAAAGTTTAGAAGTAAGTTCTTCTCCATCCGAACAGGAAATGAGTTCAGTGATGTGTTACAAAATAAGATTTAATCGCTAATGATTTTAATTATTTCTCATAATAAGAAAAGTCATGAGGTGTTTATACATTATTTCTTCCATAATCGCATACTGTATTATTCTGCTTCATTTAGCATTATTAAAATTTAAAAAACTTCTCAAGTTTCATGTTAAAACTAAAATTATTTATTTACCTTTTCATATTTTACAATACAAGTATCTAATATGATTGTATATAATTAAAATAAAACATGTACTAAACTAAAACACTCTTACAACATTCTCCTTTCTAAGTATGATAGCATTTAAACCACTGACGGGGCTGGATTTAGGCATAGGCCCGATACCAGGGTGTCAGGTTTGTTAAAACAAATATTAAAAAAACACAGTTAAACACAACATGTGTAGCAATAAAATCGCCATCAGGAAGTACGTCGTCATTAACAGGGTTTACTCAGCTTTCATGGGCCCCTGGGCAGGCCTGGTGGTGTGGGCCCTTGTTGAATTGAATTGAAAATATCTTTATTCATAAAGTATACAATGGTATACATCAAATGGTGTCATTATACTATCACTAACAGCAGTTTACAATGTCAATAATCTTAAAATAGACATCTAGCTACAATTCAGCAAAAACATATAAAGGATTATCTATCAAATACAGTTTTAATCTCTTTTTAAACACCTCAAGATTATCTATGTCCTTCAATTCCACAGGGAACCTAGATAAAACTTTGCGACCAGCACAAGATGTTTTTTTGTTAAAGAATGCGAGCTTGTGGGGATTAATGGCAATTTTATTTCTATTTCTTGTGAAATATGAATGACTGTCGCCTAGCCTGGGAACCAAATTGTTTTTGCACAGTTGTTTTAAGTGTATAGTTGTATGAAAAACATAAAGACTGTAGACAGTCATTATGCCCAAACTAGAAAAGTACTGACGAACAGAAACACCAACATTCAGATTCAACATAGTACGTATTGCCCGTTTTTGATCCAAGTTCTGTTTTGATGTACCGCCATAAATAGCAACACCTAAAGTGATTGATGATTCTATAAGTGCAAAGTAAATTGTTTTTGAAGTGTTTATTGAACAAAATTTATACATTCTATACAAAGCATATATACCTGAGGTGACTTTATTTACTACATGATCAACATGGAGATTAAATGACAAATTTTTATCTACAATCAGACCTACAAATGTTGTAGAACAAACTTTTTCAAAGCTTGATCATTAATTTTATTACAGGATCCACAGAGGGTTTACTTTTTCCAGCTTTGAACGTAACATAGTTAGTTTTACTTGTATTTAATAATAATTTATGATTATTTAAAAAAATTGTTTATGCCTTTGAATAGCACTATTTTCCAAGTTATTTAATATACTATCACTTATTTTTAAACTGACTTTGATGGACTATTCGGAAATGAAAGTGGAATACCTCTCAAATAACAAAGAAACAACAGTGGGCCAAAGATTTATCCTTGCGGTACACCATGATGAATCTGAGCTAGTGAAGAATGACTGCAAACTATTTGTTTTTTTAATAGTACTTTTTATCTCAACAAACTGTTTTCTATTTACTAAATACGAACTTATCCAATTTAAAGAATTACCACTAAATCAAATCAAATCAAAACGAGTTCGCACGCAGCATGCTGACGTGAGGGAAGTGAATTTCCACAAAAAAAGTTTAAAACTCAAAATATGTGTAAAAACATACATGTATTCCAATTTTTTTTATCTGAAAACATTTATTTTTTGGCTGTTCTGATGCTCCTGGTTTCATTTACCTGCAAAGCTGGGAATAATTTTGCGCAATTTTGCGCATTATAATGTTAGGAGAAGGTCCAGGCAGGCTTGAAAGTAGGCGTGAGTTGCTGGGGATGATAAAAGTACTCTAACAAAGGGATAACAGGCTTTTCTAGTGTAAAACCCCCATAAGACAACGTACTGTGTTTAGTCTAAACACATTTTCTTTAATAACTCGGTAAATATTTATGCTAGAATGACGAGAGAGGCCTTAAAACTTTCGCCTCACTAATTCCAATATTTTTAAATGCATTAATTTTATATCTGGGGCTTCTCTGACCCTTTCTGGGACCAAAAACTCGAAATTTGAAAGATTAATCCCCAAAAAAAGGGTTTAGAGTTTTCCGATTGTTTTGCCCAACGAACTTGTCCAACAGATTACAGAAAAGAACATCCCTACCAAATTTTAAGTTAATCGCACACACATATATATATATATATATATATATATAATTTTGAACGACCCCCCAAAACGTGTTCAGGGGGTCACGTTAGGAACTTCTGTGGTGGTCCTGGGCTTAAGTTTCACCTTGCGGGTCATGCTAATAGTTCACTTTCCAAAGGAAATTCACTAATAATCTTTATTCATTAAGTACATATTCATGCACATTGAATGGCGTCACTAATACTACAAACTGAACTATTATCCTAAAGAAAGGGGAAAGCACTTGTTTTTACATGTATCGAAATATTAAACAAGGAGAAAACAAAATATGTTTTGAGAAAGCAAACTATAACCAAGTCCAGGGGGGTGGAAAAGAATTCCTCAAGGGAATGAATGGCTTTTTCTAACAGGTAATTTTTTAATTTATTTTTAAATTTAGCAATGTTTTCCTCATTTTGAATGTCATTTGGTAAATGCTTTAAATATTTTAGTCCTGTGTAAGTCTTTTTTTTTATAAAATGTTAATTTATGTTGCATTGAAGTAATAAATTTTTTATGTCTGGTATTATATGGGGGGCTTTTAAGGTCAGAGTTTTCTGAATATTTTTTTGCAATGATGAATGTATCTAAGATATATTGTCCATAAACTGTTAAAATCCCTAATTCTTTAAATTTGTCTTTTGCTGTTTCATAATATTTTAATTTAATTATTATTCTCTTGGCCTTTTTTGTAATTTTAGTATGCTATCCATATTTGATTTTGTGGTTGAACCATAAAGGCATAAGCCATACGGTGAATGAGAATGAATATTTGCAAAATATATATTTTTTAATGTTTATTGATTACAAAAGAATGACATTCTACATAGTGAATAGATTCCCAAACTTAATTTTGCCAATACTTTATCTACATGTGCATTCCAGCTTAAATTTTGATCTATGATTAGACCTAGAAACTTTGTGCTATTTTTATTTTCAATTTGTTGTTCATTGTAAAATATAATTGGATCTATTATCTGTTTGTTTTGATGGGTTTTGAATACTATGCAGTTGGTTTTCTTGGCATTAAGTTTTAATTTATTGCGCTCCAAGAAATCTCCAATGTTTTCAAGCTCAACAAAACTCAAGATCTCGACTTCTTGGAGTGTACCGGCCGACACCCCAAGATTCGTATCATCAGCATAAAAACAGAGATTATTTTGAGGTAAGCTTGTTAAAGAATTGCCTGCGTCACTGATGTAGCACAAAAACAGTAGAGGACCCAGGATTGATCCCTGAGAGACAGCGCATTTTATATATTCTTTTTCTGATGAAGACTTTAGATATTGTTTTGGGTTTGCTGGGTTATTTCCAAAAACTGACAACGACCATTAAGATATGATTGAAACCATTTTATAGAATTTTTAGATATCCCTAACATTTGCAGATTATTTATTAATTTATCGTGGTTTACACTGTCAAACGCTTTTGACAGGTCCATGAAAATTCCGGTTGTTAATTCCCCTTTGTCTACCGACTCAATTATAGATTCAATAAAGGATACTGCAGCAGTGATCACAGATTTTTCAGGTCTGAAGCCATGCTGAGAATCGTTTAAAAAATTTAAAGTCCTCTAAATATTTTAACAGTTGATTATTAACAATTTTCTTATAAATTTTTGATATCACCGGGAGAAGAGAAATCGGCCTATAGTTTGACACAGTTTCTAGGTTATCTTTTTTATGAATTGGTATGACTTTTGAAATTTTTAAATGATTAGGGAACAATCCAGAAACAAAAGATGAGTTTATTAAGTGGCTTAAAATTTGACTTAAGTATTTTTTCACATATTTTATAACTTTAACAGGGATTTCATCATAACCTGTTGAATTTTTGTTTTTTAAAGAGCCAATTACTTTTTCCACCTCCCTTGCATCAACAAACTTAAAACTAAAACTTGTTTTAATACAACTCTCACTGTCAGTAGTACTGCTATTTAAATGTTCTGTATTAAATTCACTACAAACATTTACAAAATATTTATTAAATATGTTTGCTATAGTTCTAAGGGTCATCTACATAACAATTGCCCTTTTTTAAATAGATATTTTTATTTTCAATCTTTTTCCCAACTTCAGAGTTTATACTGCCACACAGTTTTTTGTATGTTATCAGATTTTTAATCTTATTTTCAAAGTACCTTGTTTTAGCTTGCACCAATTTTAACTTGTAGTTCCGATTTTTCTGTTTTCGTTCTTGCTTTAGAGTATAATTTTTATTTTCTTGAATTTTTAAACCTAACTGCATCAATTCTTTCTTTTCATTTTTAAACTCATCTGAAATCCAATTTTGTTTGCGTTTTTTATCAGTTAACATGACTTTAGTAAATGATGTATCAAAGTAAAATTTTAAAGTACTGTAAAATTCATCATATTTTTTATCTACAGAAGCCATGTAAACACTCTCCCAAATTTCATTTTCTAACAACTTTTGAAATAGGTCCAGGTTTTCTGAGGAAAACTTACGTTTCATAAGTTTTATTGGTATTTGTCTAATTGTTTACTACTTATTTTTTTATTGTTAATAAGAAGCAATTGTCCATCGTGATCGGAAAGAAAAGTTACTATTCCCTCAACGGTTGTACTATCGTTAAAATCTGTAACTAAATAGTTATTGATCGCCGATTCAGAATCCTCTGTCACTCTTGTTGGGAAGTCCACAAGATATTTCATGTTGTGAGTTTTTATTGTTCTCTTTAAAAGTTTATGATCATTATCATTTTTTAGGACATTAATGTTTATATCACCCCCTATAACTATATTTTTAATTTCTTTTAAATAGTCAACCAATACACTTAACCTATTTAAAAAAATTTCACAATCTGATTTAGGTGACCTGTATACTCCTATGACTAACATTTTAAGCTTATTAACAACATAGCTACAAGCACAATACTCAAATTGTTTTCCCTTAAGTATCATGTCATTCAAATGTTTTGGAACTTCTCCCGCTTCCAGTTTAAACCCTTTTTGCTAAAAATTACAGCTCCACCTCAAGTTGTATTTTCTCTGCAGAAAAAGCTATTTATTTCATAATATTGGATATTCAGTCTGTTAATTTCATTATTTTTCATATCATGTTCTGTCAATATAACAATATGGGGTCTTAATTCATCTAAGGTAATAATTAAAGGCTCAATTCTTGAAGCTAAATGCTGAATGTTTTGATGGAACATTTTTATACAATTTATTTATTTTGCTTTTTTATTACTTTTGTTATTGGCAGTGAGATTAAAATGAAAACGGGAGTTAGGCTGTACAAAGTTGTGTTGTATTGTTTTAGAATTAGTGTTATTTTGTATGACTGAATTCTTAACTGAGTAGTTTGTGGTTTGTTGTAAAGTGTTTTGTGTGGGGGTGGACATTTACTATGGAATTACATGAAATGGCTTCTAAAACTACACTAGATTCTCTATCACTGGATATTCCAGTAAAAAATGGGACAACACTTAATTGATTTTTTGATTAGACACTGAACTCACTGCACTATCCAGAACATTTCCTTCTGAGCTCGCTGTCTCTCTTCTGTTGTTTGGAGTCGACTGTGATGACCCTAGCAGTGGAAAAACAGACATGGACAACTGGCTGAGTTACTGGAGAAAGCTCTCTGATGTTTGATACACATTGGAGAGGCAGCATGGGGAATGGCAGGTTGGCGGCGTCAATAGCAGTGGTGGTGGCAGCAACAATTGGAGTAGGAGTGGCAGACTTGGGAGTAGTGACTTCAGCAGCAGCGGTGGTGTTGGTGGTGGAGATGTTAGAGGTGTCAGCCTGATGCTCCTCAGCCAAAGCTCCACCTCTCTCAAGTTGTAGACGGACGGTAAAATCATTAAGAAGCTGTTTGATCAAATGTTCATGAGACATTCCATTTCTGATCACTCTTCTTGATATTTGAAAATAAGAAGCAATTTCCACCCCCTGTTAAGATGTCCCTGTTTGTTGGAAATCGCAAATGTTGTCAACAAAATGCCCAATTCTGATCCTGTCTCGAACATTTCCGACAGGAGAACAGACTAGGTGCTTGAAGCCCCTCTGCTTGAAGTCATCGGTGAGCTGTTTAAAGGCCAGATTGTATATTCTGCAATATATACCCAGGCTTTCAATTTTGTTCAAAAGAAGTATATGAGACACACTGTCGAACGCTCTGCTCGAACCAAGAAAATTCCTACAGTTTTCTCTCCTTTATCTACAGAGTTTATGACTGAATTAATAAAATCAATACGAGCAGTTATTACGGATCGTTTTGATCTGAAGCCATGTTGTTCCTGATCATGCAAACATTGTGTTTCAAGGTAATTAACTAATTCCTGATCATGCAAACATCGTGTTTCAAGGTAATTAACTAATCGATTGTAGGCTGCTCTTTCAAAAATCTTAGAAAAAGTAGGTAACAATGACAATGGCCTGTAGTTGGAAATATCTTTCGAATCACCTTTTTTGAAAAGAGGAATCACATAAGCTATCTTAAGTTTATTTGGAAAAATACCGCTAATAAAAGATGAATTTACTACGTGAACTAAGGGTTTAATTAGCTGTTTGCTTGCATACTTTATCACTGTCATTGGAATCTCATCAAATCCTGTTTAAAGCTTATTTGGAAATTAACTCAAAATTTCAGTATCTGTAACTGGTCTGAATTTAAAAATTTGATTGCAAAGTTGTTGAACCAAGGCAGAGCATCATTGTCACTTTGACCTGTTGTTAGTAACTGTGGAATGATTGACAGTTCATAATTAGAAAAAATCATTAAAATAACTACTGATCTCTTGAGGTTCAACATAAGTTTCACCACCTACTACAATTTAAATATTGTTACAGGGTTTATTTTTATTTCCAATTTCTGAATTAAGAATACACAAGTTGTTGCTTTCCGGATCCAAGTTGGTGACCTGTTTTTAGACAACAGGTTTTCTCTTTTGATTTTACAGAATTCTTTTGGAGGTTTGGTATTGTGTCCTAAATAAGACACCGCCCGAGCCCCCCTCCCGACGGGCCCGGCCCCCCCCCCTCCCGACGAGCCCGGACTCCGGTGCAGTTGTCCCCCCCCCCCCCGAGTAGGTTACGGCCCTGGTCACTAATCAGTAGGCCTATGTTATCTGCACCAAGAACTTTTACTAGTTTTGAGTTCGCTCAGTTATTAAACTTTCTCTAATGACCATTGTTGGCTATGTCAAGTTAGTAACCTAAATCCGTCATCGGTTCCATGTGTTTTCTCGTTGGTGATTCGAGATTCAACCTTAAATCTGCAGTTGCACTCCGATTAGAAGCTTGAAATACAATCCACAAATATTATGGCATTTTCCACAGTGTGGAAACATATGACATAAAATATGGATTAATTGTTCCAGCCGGCCGTACATTACGAAAATGAGTAAAATTTGTTATATAATTTAGGCTCTAACCAGACCTAAGTAAAATTATTCAAATGAGTGGCTAGACGTGCACGCTTACCTGTTCTGTGGCAGACCTTTTGAACTATTTAGAATAAATAACAACGGTTTATGCTCTAGCCAAATGCCATTTAAATAGGTTATCTTACCTCCGTCAATAGTCACAATGTGTCAAACAAAATTATGCTGACATGTTTTGTTGCAAGCGCAACATTATCAAAGCTTGCAACTCATCAAAACATAAAATTGAAAACTTTAATCAACCTAAAAAAATTAAAAAACCTAAAATTAAATACAAAAATCTACCATTGCTCAACACCTTATTGATTTTAATCACTCTGTGAGTGACATCAATGACGGCCTAGAAATAATACACTTTTGTGGAAAAGGTAGAAAATTAGACACTCTGGAGGAATACGAAATTTATAAGATACACAACGAGGAACAGTGTAAAAATCACATCCTCAATGAGAAGTTGCATTTCCAGTCACACTCTATCTTCAATACGATTATCTGTTCAAGGACAGCTGACCACCGAGCTGATAACATCAGCGATAACGGAAGAAGAGGTGATGTGACGTAATGTTCCAGTCTGCTACCAGTGCTGTGTCCGTCATGTCGATAGCGCTATCGGAAATGTTTTTATTCGTTTTTTCGTATCGGTATTCGTGTTTGTGTTGACAGTTTTTAATTTTATGTTTTGACGAGTTGCAAGCTTTGATAATGTTGCGCTTGCAATGAAACATGTCAGCATAATTTTGTTTGGCACATTGTGACTATTGACGGAGGTAAGATAACCTATTTAAGTCTTGATTATAGTCCAGGCGCCTCAACATGAATTTTGAAATAATGCCATGTTATGTGGGGTGGAACCCTAAGGTTAGATTGAAATCAGAACCCTTTATTTTTCCTATTTGAACCTAAAGAATCAGTGTTTACCAAATTTCACGCCATTACACAATTGTCATGTAGTTTGCATCGCCGGGCGCTCTGTGTTTCAGTAAAATTGATTTTTTTTATGGTTTACGAGGCAATGGAAGTTGTCGTGCAGGGGGAGGAGAGGGCAGGGCAGTCTCAGTTCTCACTTTGTTAGCGCGACGTCACTTGGCTTTGTTTGTGTCTCGCACTACTCATGCCAATATGAAATAAACACATATAAATAGTTAAAATCTCAAGTTAGTAATATTATAAGAAGAATTAATACTCATTGACAGAATAAAATACTTCCAATCTAAGCCAATCGCCTAACACAGTCTTAATATTTTTAATAGTTAAGTTCACTATCCATGTCCAAAACTGCAATCGCTCGAGAGATGAGATTATAAACAACCACAAACTTCTGTGCGGATGGTGGTGTGAATTAGCATGTAAATATCTGTCTGCATGGTTGGTTTTCCTGCAAACTACATAATTCAAAGTACCGTTGCTATTGCGATAAATCAAAACATCTAAAGAGGCCAATTTATTAATGTTTTCTACTTCCATAGTGAACTTGATACTAGGGTGGATAGAATTTAAATGATAAAATGAAAAGAATCAGTTCCATGAGGGCCAAACTACAAAGGTGCTGTCAACGCAGCGAAGGAATATTTTTGGTTTAAGGGGTTCAGAAGATAAACCCCGCAGTTCAAAACTTTCCATATATAGGTTAGGGACAACCGGAGAGAGCCACGCCTTCCACATACTTGTAGTAATAAAAATAAAAGTAAGTGGAATTAGGACATTCAGCTGCCAGCAAGGTTAAATTTGGTGATCAAATATTTTAAATTAGTAGAAACTAGTGGCTTGAAGGAGCCATGGCCCCTAACTTTGCTCCAATACTCTACCTCGTATGGTTTGAACATGTCATTTTGTAAACAAATTACTCTTAATCACATTTTTTAATGTAAACAAAGCAGACGTTTTAAATCCCCATGCTTTTCTTATGGGAGATGTTTTATTTTATTTCTCGTTTGCTGGTAACTTTATAGAAATACTGCTATTTTTCCCGAGTCCCTGAGATCAAAACCTTTAATTTGAACTGTCTACCATCATCATCCTGGGATTTGCCAAACTCCCACAATTTTGACTTAAAAAATTTTGCTTACAGAATTATGTATAAAGATATTTATTTTATTAGCACTTTGCTAAATAATAAGCAAACATCAAAACTGTTTAGCATATCAGAACTGGACATTTTTAATGATTTTAAAAGGTTTTATAAATGGTGAGAGTCCTGGACATGAGTTTCTATGAGAGCACCAACCTGTGTCAATAATAGAAAACAATCTTCAATAACATAGTCCTTCACTTAAAAAAAATCAAGACAAACAACAGAAAGTTCACTACCTCCCCGATAAGTTGCACAAGGACTACGATCCACAATATAAGTTATAGTTTGGTAGTTAGATGGCTCCGCTATCACAGGATTGTACCAAACGACCCCATTTGGTTTTCCAGAAGTGAAACAAAAGAGCAAGCAGAGGGGCCAGGGTTGGGTTTTTTGTTTTGTTTTCCCAGCGGTGATGGGTTCATCTACCCTTGTCAACTGAAATCAATTTTTCTGCGGCATAGGAAGAACTGGTATTCCGTAGGATTCTGCAAGACAGGTAAGTTGGGGGACTGACACAATCTTTTTTGCTTTCTTTAAGTGGAATCTCTGGAGGGGAGGGGTGTCAAACAGTATCGGAAGACAGGGAGTTGGATTCGCTATTGGAAATGTCACTGGGTTTGGCCATGTTATGATGGCATGATGTTGTAGAGGAGAGGGAAGGAGTGTGACGTTGCTTATGGGCGGTGCCCAGCCATTGCATCATGGGCTGAGTAATTTTGGCAACATCACATTAAACAGCGGTGATTTGGCAACACTGCCTTAACTGTTATCGGTCATTTTTGCCATTTTTGTAATCCATATTAATAACTAAATCAACAATGCAATAGCTTTAAATTGGGACATAAATAATAAAATTAAAATGGGACAAATAAGACGACTATCGCACACTGACATTTACATAAAAAAACTAATAATGGTGATGTTTTGATATGATGAGGATAAATTAGGAATCAAATAAAAAACGTATTAAAAGGGCATAAATAGTGTATTTTAAAATTAAGCATAAACATTTTTACAAACCAATTTAGTTTTCAAATCTACTGTTACTCGGTTTAACCTGATTGTAAATGTACATTAGTAACATTGTGACTTGATGAGCTAAAATTCATTACAGCATACAGCAAAACTGATTTCAATTTATAATGATGAATTGCTAAACTGAAGTAACAAATCAACTAACTGGTTATTTAAAGTATTTATTTAATCAGATTCAAGTTGGTGTCTTAACAAAATAATACACTGCTTAAAATTAATAATTGTATATAAAAGTTATATGAATAATAATGGTGAAAAAAATTTCACTAATAATATTGGAAAATAACTCAAGGAATAACTGAAACAAATATAAAGCAAATTAAACATTGTTGTTTAAAAATTCTCTAAGAGTCTAAAAAACAATTATTGTTTTAGTGGTCAGTTCACAAATTGAGTTATGAGCGGGTTTTATTTGAATTTGTTTCTGTTTGTATAACTTGATATACTTCAACTTAAAAAGTTGAACTGCTAATAGCTAGGATAACTTACACTACATTTAACACATCATTTTAGTGCCTCAACTGTCCTCATTAACCGGTTGAAAGTAAAGAAGATAGCTGAAATAGGAAAGAACTAAAATAGTATATAAAGGGGAGCGATAGTACATTGTAATTTATACCATATATTTCTACATCAAGGAATGCCTAGTCTTCTTTCCGAGCAGTCTTGAATCTAGCAATTTCAAGTTCTTCTTTGACATATAATGTATAGTGTAGTCTTTGAATCCTCTTAGAATTCCCTTTACATTCTTTACATTTTATTCACAATATTCTACATAGACTAGCACTTTGAACTTAGCTAAAATACAAAATATATCAGATTTTAAATAATATTCCTTTTCAGCTTATAAATGTAAAGATAAAACACATACGAGTTTAAGCGGTGTGCAACGAGAACAAAGTATTTATAACAACATTCTGTACAATAGTTATAACTGTTAATTTCTTTTACATAGATGGTGGTCTCCGTCATCTGTGGACAAAATAAGATCACTTAGAAATGCGTAAAGGACACCAAACATACAAGTATTCATTTTTCTACCGCCTTATGATTGATTACTATTTACTTTAGTTGAGTTAATGTTTAAAAAGAGCTAATGCTTTTTGAAAGCAAAGGAGCCAACAATTTTAGTTTTCCCAACAGAAAATAAGACTCACTACATGAGCTAAAAACCTTTGCATAGCCCATTGTTGGACTTGTATTCAATTTTTGATTTAGCGAGCTTTAAAAGACATACGGCTACAACAACACTCATAAAATTTGTTACAAAAATAAACAAAAAACTAAGCTGAGCATTAGGGGTGTGCAATGCAGCGATTTTATTTAGATTCGATGCAACGATGTGATTCAAAGAATTTTGATTTGAATTGATGCAATTTGATTCAATGCAATGTATTTACTAAATTTCTACTGATAAAGACAGTTTTTCCAAATTGTAAAATACCACTATCGTACCATGCAAGTAAAACTACAGGATTTTTAAGAAAATACTATTTTACCCACCCTAGGAATAGTTTGGTGAAGGTATAATGCTATTCAAATAACTCACTGTTAATAATAAAACAATGTTTATTATAAATTCATAATGGGGAAAAACGTAATTGCAAAATAATGACTCAAGAAATAATGTTGGTCAGCCGACTGATTTATTACTTCAACCTGACCACACCCCTCACCGCCCGTTTTTAACACTCCCCGTGCCCTTTGAAGCGCGGGTAAACGGCGGGAGTACAGGAAGTCATCAACCACTTTTGATGCATCGCTACTTTGATCACTACAGCATCAAATCAACAATTCGATGCATCGCACACCCCTACTGAGCATTAATCCCTACAGATGAATACAAAACGTCACATTATCATAAACAAGTGTAAAGTAGAATAAGTTGTACACAAAAAACTGGACAAATTTCTCAATTAAGTACTTAATAAATAACAATTATTAATAGAACTATTGGAAAAAATCTCAAGTAGTTAATAGAGGAGAAAGATATATATGGTAACTTGCGATCATATACCGAGATATAAAACACAGTATTAATTTAAGAGTAAATATGGTGAAACCTACAGCTCAACTTTCTATCAAAGGTGTCTGAGCTAAAACTGAATCATCAAATAGTCTGACATTGGTTTAAAAATGAGAAAAGTTGGGTATAATTTAGCAATTAATGACTTAAAAAATATATCTTTTATGGCCATCTAACTTTTCTTAGCTTACTAACTAATTTGGATTGTGGTGTTCTGTCTGGAACAGAACTTATTTAAAACTACAACTGATATGTAGATTGTCAAGTGGATTTTAATGTATTTTTTACCATTACTTGCTTAGCACTTTCAGTGGGCGGGCGAAATTTCCGGTGGTTGCTTGGTAAAGAAACAAATGCAATTATCATGATTAAACATATCAACACAGTGAACATGTGTAACTATTGATACCTTATGGAACGTTAAGTAGTGATTTATTTACTATGTTAATCGGCTTAAATTGTTGCAATGAATGCCTAATCAACTTAGCATTGTTGATTTGATTGTGTGATTTTTTTATTTGGTTTGTATTATTGATTAGAAAGTTACTCACTTCTAGTCGTAGTCAATGTCCATGTTGTTTGAATTAAAACTGTTTCCCGAAATACTGGTGTCGCTTGAAGACGTGGAAGATGCTCGGCTGCTGGCGCTGTCTACTTGTTCGGCCGCCCTGTGTTTAAATTGACTTTGTAAAAGTATTAATCTTGGCAACAAAAAACACAGATGAATCAGATATTCAGTAAAATAGCAATTTTTTTGCAAATCCTACAAAATCTTATATTTTAGTAATTTACTTTCTCATACTTTCAATATATTCAATTTCTTAGCAAACATTTTCGAGGTAGTATAATCAATACACAATGATTCGGTTAACTCTTACGAAATAAAAATACCCCCGTCGCAGCAAACCTGCATACTCAGCGAATTTCCAATGAATATATAACATAACACATTAACACTTAACAGGATTCATAAGAAATATATTCCCAAACAAGCGATATTAAAAATATTAATTATTCTCCATAACAATGACATTGTGGATGAGTACGCAGGTTTGCTGCAACAAGGAACACAAAATAATGGGTTTTCATGCAAATATCATTAGAACTCATCAAAGTAAAGTCACATACCAAGTTTCATTCATATACATTTATAAATAAGCGATATATAACATTTTAATTATTCTCCATAAGAATAACATGGGAACCGATTACCTAGGTTTGCTGCTACGGGAACCATACGTGAAAATTTTGTATTTAGTGCAAACAACGATAAACCCCAACCAGATGAAGCCATATACCAAATTTTGTCAGTTTATGTTCATAAATAAGCGAGATATACAGTTTTTCTTTTTCTCCATAAGAATAACATTAGACAACGTACTGTGTTTAGCACTTTCAATATCTCAGGAACCAATTGACGTAGAGCAATGATAAAAATACCAAATTGTTTGTTTTTTTATGCTGAATTAACTGGTAAAATATAAAATTTGATTTAAATAAAAATTACATGTGGAAACCCCGAAAAACCCATTTTTGGGGTACAAAACCCCCCCTTTGGATGGTGCGATTCGTCTGGTTTTCGAACTCGTTCAAATAAATGGTGCTTTACACATTTGTACCAAATTTCATTAAGATCGGACCTTTTTTACGAGAGTTATCGTGCTTACGGACACATATATATATAAAAATTTGAATGAATGGTGTTTTTGGTATCTGGGGACCTCAAAACGAAAAGTTATCATGGCCTCGGGCTTAAGTCTTACCATGAGACCTACGGTAATAGCTTCTTCCCTATAGGGGAAATTCGCTAATAAAAAAATTGTACAATCTCTATTACCTAAAGAGTGCGGCAAGACCGGGGCCAACGTTTTGAGCTCCAAAGACGGAGCTGCCGTTCTCATCAGACCTCCCTTCTTCACCCAGTGTCATGCGGCAGATGGGGCAAGTTCCATGCTGAAACAGTTGAATTTCAGGTAGAAATATTGAAACTATGAATGCCACTATTACCTAAGTGTATAGATTCAGTCATTATGAAGCCACTGCACCAATAGTTAATTCCAAATTCAGCAGTTTAAAATACAATGGCTTATAGTCAAATTAGAACTTACTTTCATATTAGTAATTAAACCAATTTCTGTACTGTATTTCATGGGGAAAGATACAATGAAATTACTAATTTTAACTGTCAATTAAACAAATGCACAGTTATAGGTTTCCTTCCAATCAAGTTAGAGGACTTTTGACCTGAATTTGTCCTTAGTCCGGCCACACCAAACGTAATAAATGTTAGTTTGTTTTGTGTTTATGTCCCCCCCCCATATGATGTATACAGGGTGTCACAAAAATCCGGAACTGGCTAAACATAACCATATTCTACATACAAAAATAAATCGAAAATGTTCAGTAAAATTTTTCGATTTCAACTTCGTTTAGCCGCTATCCGCCATTTTGTTTTTTCACTTAAACATTTCTATTTCCGTAATGGATTAATGTATCAAGTAAAAATTTGGTATGGAGCTTTACAGGATAAATGTCTAAATCCACAAAAAAAATTATTTTTTTCCGACGTTTATTTTCAAAATGGCGGCCACTTTAAATTTTTAAAGTCAAATTCCATGAAAACTAGCAACTGAAACAAAATTTTACAAGATATACAATTTAAAGCACTTTGTAATCCAAATCTAATGACATTTTTACTGTAAAAATCGGTTAATAAATAAAAAAGTTATAGTAATTTTTTTATAATAAATTTCAAAATGGCGGCCATATACAAATTTCAAAGTCAAATTTCTGGAAAACTAGCAACCACAACAAAAGTTTACAAGACAAAAGATTTTAAGGACTTGGTCAAATGCACTAGGGAATTTGACTTTGAAAATGTTATATGGGTACGATTTTGAAATTTATTATAAAAAATTGCCATAACTTTTTTATTTATTAACCGATTTTTACAGTAAAAATGACATTAGATTTGGATTACAAAGTGCTTTAAATTGTATATCCTGTAAAATTTTGTTTCAGTTGCTAGTTTTCATGGAATTTGACTTTAAAAATTTAAAGTGGCCGCCATTTTGAAAATAAACGTCAGGAAAAAATATTTTTTTTGTGGATTTAGACATTTATCCTGTAAAGCTCCATACCAAATTTTTACTTGATACATTAATCCATTACAGAAATAGAAATGTTTAAGTGAAAAAAACAAAATGGCGGATAGCGGCTAAACGAAGTTGAAATCGAAAAATTTTACTGAACATTTTCGATTTATTTTTGTATGTAGAATATGGTTATGTATAGCCAGTTCCGGATTTTTGTGACCCCCTGTATATGATGTGTATATGCAGTCCCAAAACTAGTCATCTACTGGTACTACCAGAGTTGACAATGTAAGCTATTACTTAACCCTTTGCACTCCGGACAAAAATTTTTGGTCACTGCTTTTTCTGAAAGTACTAGCCAAAAACTCCGGGCCTTTTTAATCAATTTTGCAAGGGCTTGGGAAAAAAAGCTGTAAACTTAAATGTTTTAGCAGATAGAGTTATAATTCTTTTTTTTTGTTTGATTCCTTATGTTTTCGAACAATATAAAAATGGTTGTAACTAAAAGAAAAAAAATATATAAAAAAATTTTACGTTAAAGTTAAGGTTTACCTATTAGGTGTAATAGGTAAAAAATAAACCATTGGGCCCTCACATTATATTGATATTTTCAGATTCCCCATTTAATTACAAACATGCACACAAAATTTCATGTATTTATCTCGAAAAAAAAAGCAAGTAGAAGGAAAAAAATGAAAATGGTATTAGGCTCATTTACAAGCGGTCCTCCAAATTTTAGCTTTTTTGTAACACAAAAAATAAATATCAATATTGTTTGCCCAGAAAATCTACTGCAACTTTGTTGTAGAACTCTTAACTATAACATAAATGTCATGTTGTTCCAAAAGTAAACAAACATAAAAATAACTATGCCTTAGGCTTAGCCTAGTCTAGGTGAACATCAAGTTGGCGATTTTAAAGTCCTACTTCAGACGAAATATCATTGTAATTCATTTTAGACTAAATATAAACTGAATATAGCACATAACAATAACCTACAATTTGAAATAGCAACAAAATATATCAGTGTAAACAACAAACATCTGATTCTCAATGAAACCAAAACATATGGTGGGCATAACATCAACAAAACAACTCATCACACAAAAAAAGGCATAGAGTAAATCAACACTGACTTCAGTGATACTCCACAACTATGTGGCTTCCATTTATCACAAAGGTAGCATTTGGATATTTTATAAAACCAGTAAAATTCGTTTCGCGGACGTCCGTAAAATCGGACGTCGGAGTTTTTCGCACATTTTGCGAACGGCCGATATATTGGACAGCGGAGTTTTTGGCCGAAACAGCGACAGCTGATATATCGGACGTCAGAGTGCAAAGGGTTAAAGTTAATTTTCAATCCAGGAGGGAAATTATGAATAACAGATTAAGTATGAAGGTTTTCACTGAAAATCTGCTACATTCAAATGTATTAATCAAATGAATAACAGGGAAAAGGGAATAACGAGAAAGCAACTAGGAAGCCCTACTGTCAACAGCAGTTTTAATTTTACTGCTACACCAACACCGTGCATAAGCAGAACCTCAAACTTATCGAAATACAGTCATATTTTCTTTGCCTCTTGACCGCTTATATAATATACTCACGGGATATAATAAAATACGTCTTACAACACTTAAGATATATTTACACTTATACTGATTCACATACAGACGGTAAACATATATAACAGATGGTACTAGGCTATCGATTTCGACCAGTCACACCAGTCATCATCAAGCCAATGAGAGAACTGACAGAATCAAAATGGCGTCTTTGCTTATATCCTATTGGCTACCGGAAGTTCTGGATACAGGTTCCTAAATGTGCCACCAGAGTCGAAGTTAACTTGTTCGTTAATCAATTTATCTCTATTTTTACATTTTTCTTTAAATATAAACAATTCTTCCCATGCATTCATTTCATTTCCTTTTTTACAATTCTTGAGGATGCTGAGGTTTTCTTCTATTTTTCCTATGGTGTGGCCATTTTCTAAAAGATGTTTCGCTACGTTTGATCTTTCCAGTTTCCTGTTCTTCCAAGCTGATACATGGTTCTTAAATCTTTTAATACAATTAACAGTTTGACCAATATAAAAGTGATCACAGTTGTTACAATTAATTTTGTAAACGCCGGGCATGTCGAATTTGTTACAATCTTCTATCTTGGGATTTAGTATTTTGTTCATAGTGTTTTGCGTTCTGTAGGCTATATTAACTCCATATTTCTTGAATCGATTTACGACCTTTTGTATCTAAGTTCCTGTGAAGCTGAATGTTGCAAAATTACTTGATATTTCTTTTCTTCCGTCTAACGTTGTTATTCTACGCAGTTTTTCTTGGTTCTTTATTTTCCTATGTATTTTCACTCCAATTTCGTCTATTATTCTCGGGTTGAATCCGTTGGCTCGAGCAATCGCCTTTATAGTTGTTATTTCTCTTCTTCTCTTATCTTCATTTAGAGGAACAGGGTGTCTAGTAATATTTGATCTCAAAATTCAAGACTTTTTCCAGACTTTTTAAGACTTTTTCCAAAATTTTCCAGACTTTCGCAAGATAGTACAAATATACTAAAAACGTCATAAGAGTAAAAATATCATGTTTTTACCACTTTTTGGATTTTTACTTTCTCCCCCTTACACATAAGGAGCTCAAATAGCTCAAAAAACTAAATAATTTGGTATCTTGAATTACTATTCTACGATTACTGGTTGCGGAGAAAATTTAAATTTCCATTTTTCATAAACACAGTACGATGTCCAATGTTATTCTTATGGGGAATACAAAAATTACTGTTTATCTCTTATTTGGCGATCAATTTCGTTCAAACTTGATATGCTTGTCAAGTTAGCATTGACCAACAGAAGAAATTCGAAATATGTTGCCCCTTAATAACTCTGAGGGGGGATAATAGGGGGCATTCCCCCTCTAAAAACAACGTGTGTAGCGATGGATTCTGTAGTGCCTCCTCAACAGGGATTTCGGTGGATATTTTTGAAAACAACTTGTTTACATTATTTTCTGTACATTCAACCGTGCTTTGTATTTTATATTTAGTAAAGAAAAAGTAATTTATTCATTAAAGATGGGCTAAAATGGAGAAAGTATGTGTCAGTTTTCTGATACCGTTTATTTAAACTATGGTAAACAAATTTAAATAGTGAAAAAGAATGACACTTGGAAGAAAAATCACTAACAAAACCAAAACTCAATATAATATTTTTTATTAAAAACTCAAATACTGCATAATATATGAACATAAATATTTATATATAAATATATATTTTTTTCAATTTAACTTAAAATACAAATGAAATAAACGTTACCGGTTAGCTATGTACAAAATAATTTAATTAAAGAAACAAAACTAAAAACATCAACAAATTTAAAAGGGCATAAAATATCAGCATGTTAAAAGAACATAAAAGGATATTTTCCAGAGTTGTTCACCCGAATTCTAAATAAGCATTCACATAGAGATGGTTGGTGATGTGCTCGGAACGTATTCCTAACAAAGTTTGCTATCTGGACAAATTTCAAGACGATAAGTATCTTCCAACTCTTTAGACCGAACGTAACTGTAACCTAGATAATCCGTATGAACAATTACTTTTGGTTTTTTACATCGTTCCGCTTATGAAAGTGTACCCTCTTTATACATTGGAAAGCAATGAGGATTAAAATAAAATACAGTACCGGTAAGTTAGTAGCCTGTTCATGTACAGCAACAAATACAAAATTTCGAATAGGTTGGCATATGAAAATAAAAGGCTAAAGTATAACTAATTTTTACTCATAACTTTGAAAACATATTTAGGCATAAATCTAGGCCTGTCGATCTCATCACTGGCCAAAAAATATTTAAGAAGTCATCTAACTTATATATTCTTTTATATCAGTACCTAAATTAATTTTAATCGAGTTCAGTTTTAAAAAACTAGGCCTAACTTAAATTTTTCCAATTTCTCCCATGTTGACATAATTTGGCAATTAAATCAAAGTTTAAAATTACGCAGACGATAGTAAGCTTTGGCCTAGTTAAAATGTGTTCAAAGGTAAGTTAAAACATTACAGTGACTAGGCTTATTTGATATTTAGGCCTATACAGCCTATGTGTATAGAGAACCACTTTATTAAATGTTATAAACAGTTAATTAGTAAACATGTTCAGACCACAGTTTAATATTTCCAAGGGTAAAAGTAAAGTAACTTCATTAGTTTAGTGAGAGCCTACTCACACATTATTTACGACATTGTTCAAATGTCACTAAGCCACTGTTTAATGGTCTTCTGGTGATCTGAGAAATAGTTGACAACTGTAATTAAAACTATAAAATTGTATAACTTAATACTACTGAACAACTGTCGGGCGAGTTACTTCGCCCCGTTCCGTGGAAACCAGGCCACAGTGCAAGCGGTGCAGACGACGAAATTCGGCCGTGTTCGAAGTAAATTGCAACGTAAACTTAAAAGTTTTAACACGTAAAATATTAACTTAAGTGTGTATTGCTCACGCTCACCGTTGAACAAAAGTTGAAGCATTGTTGGAATGCAAAGGGAAATAAGAATAGATCATAGTTAAGTTGTTAACCTGTACCGCCAATAATTTGCAGGCATTATTCAATATTTACGGACAAATCCCGGTTTTAACTCACTTCACTCGTCAATGTAATGTTTAACCTACAGGTTTAAATGCTTCACTATGCGTCCGTCAATGCGTGCAACTGCGCAGGTACTACGACGACGCGACGTGTGCGTGTGAGAATCAGAGTCGGAGTCTAGGGACGTTCCGATACGATACGATATTACTCACTACTGGCTACTGGCTTGGACCCGATATTTGGTATCGCTACGAATCGAAACTAAAGTATTGATACCCATTACTCTAAGAGGAACGCGGGAGATAACTTGGAGTCGATTCTCTCTATCATAAGTTACAAGAACTATATTTGAAGTTATTATTTGTGTTTATTTTGCTAAAAAGTATATTAAACAAAAAATAATCTATGTTTTAACAACGTAAAAATGTACTATTTTTCCGATACCGATACTCAACTTTTCTTTCGATACCACGATAATATCGGTTAACCGATGCCCAGAGTTCCGAAAACAAAGTTTCGATACCTACTCGGGTCGGAAGTATCTCTATCAGAGTCCACTAGCCAAGGGATGGCGAACGACGCGGGCGAGAGTGTAGAGGTACCTTCAAGGTCATCGCTCTCCACCCCTCCCCCTCGTGACTCATCTTCCTGTTCGCGTTGCCATAGTAACGGCATGTACTTGACTGGCTTTCTTAATTTCTCCGAAAAACGATGGGCCAAGCATTTGCTTCGGTTGTTCCACAACGTACATCTTGTTTCAATTGCCATTGATTATAAATACTAGTACCTTGATATCACTGTTTATAAGTTTTATCCATTTTCCCGACTTAATAACAATTTTATATATTAATTCCCGCCTTTCCCGACCTTTTATTAATTTCTATACAAATTCCCGACTTCCCCGACTTTCCCGACTGCTAGACACCCTGAGAGGAATCTTGAAGGCTCTATATAACATTGATCTGAATGCAGCGGTCTTATGGCTGGTGGGATGAAGAGACTTGTTGTTGATTGTAGTATCCGTCTGCGTAGGCTTTCTGTATATATCAAACTCTAGCTCATAATTTCTTCTTGATATCGTGAGATCTAGAAAACAATTGGCCCAGGACAGAAAAGAAGATTTGAGAAAATGTGTTATAATAAAATAATAATACCCCGCAGGTTTGGGAGCCTTTGGCAAAAAATTGATTTTTTTGAGCAAATATCAATGGTCCACAACCAGATGAAGCCGTATACCAAGTTTCGTCAGTATACGTTCATAAATAAGCAAGATATAAAATTTTTTCTTTTCCTTCATAAGAATAACATTAGACAGCGTACTGTGTTTAGCACTTTCAATATCTCGGTAACCAATTAACGTAGAGAAATGATCAAAATACCAAATTGTGTGTTGTTTTAAGCTGAATCCAATGGAAAAAACTATAATTTGACTATTTCCAAAATTATATGTAAAAAATTCGAAAAACCCATTTTTGGGGTACAAAACCCCCACAAAATACCCCTTCAGATAAAGCGATCTGGCTGGTTTTCGAACTTAAAGTCATAAATGTTGCTTTACACGTTTATACCAAATTTCATCAAAATCGGATAATTTTTACGAGAGTTATCGTGCTCACGGACACATATATATATATATATATATATATACAAACAAATGGTGTTTTTGGGGTCTGGGGACCTCAAAACGAAAAGTTATCATGATCCCGGGTTTAGGTCTTACCATGCCGACTATGGTAATAGCTTCTTCCCAATAGGGGAAATTCGCTAAAAGTAGATAATATTGCCATAGCATTTAAAGCCGACAAAAGCAACGCCATAGTAATTATGGAAAAAGATGTGTATATCAATAAAACGGAAGAATTCATTAAAGAAAATAACTTCAAGGAATTACCAAAAGATCCCACGGAGAAATATCAAAAGGAGCTCACCGACGCTGTGAAAAAATGTACCAAGGTTATTACGGAAGATTGTAGATTGAAAATGAACATTTTAAACTCTAAAGCACCTGTAATGAGGGAAATCCCAAAAATCCATAAGAAGAACAAACCAATTAGACCTCTAGTAAACTTTAAATGTGCTCCTACATACAGTATATCAAGAATGATAGCAAGTCGACTTAGTAATGATCTAGAGCTTGAATTTTACATTGTGTTTAATATAAATACAATGTAAAAAATAGTTATGATCTTGTTGATAAAGTTATGGAGATTAATGTTAGTGAAATTAGCAGGCTAGTTTCATTTGATATTTAAAATTTATATACAAATATTCCAGTGAATGAAACGATTGAACTAATCAAGGCTAGACTCATACGTAATAAGTTGGATAATGATAATGTAAATCAGCTTGTAAAATTGCTCAGAATCATATTGAAACAAAACTATTTTAGGTTTAACAATAGATTTTATACACAAACTGATGGTTTAGCCATGGGTAGCCCCCTTTCATTAATATTATCAGAAGTATTTTTGCAACATAATGAGGAGATCATTTTGGAAAAGTTAAGAAAGAACATGAAATCATAATGTATGTCAGATATGTGGACGATATACTTGTTATTTTCAAGGAAACCGAAGAAAAGGAAGCGGAACAAATGATGAGATTATTTAACAGTCATCATAAAACTTAAACTTTACTAGATAGTATGAAGAGAATGGCAAGATAAATTTCCTAGATCTCACGATATCAAGAAGAAATGATGAGCTAGAGTTTGATATATACAGAAAGCCTACGCAGACGAATACTACAATCAACAACAAGTCTCTTCATCCCACCAGCCATAAGACCGCTGCATTCAGATCAATGTTATATAGAGCCTTCAAGATTCCTCTAAATGAAGATAAGAGAAGAAGAGAAATAACAACTATAAAGGCGATTGCTCGAGCCAACGGATTCAACCCGACAATAATAGACGAAATTGGAGCGAAAATACATAGGAAAATAAAGAACCAAGAAAAACTGCGTAGAATAACAACGTTAGACGGAAGAAAAGAAATATCAAGTAATTTTGCAACATTCAGCTTCACAGGAACTAAGATACAAAAGGTCGCAAATTGATTCAAGAAATATGGAGTTAATATAGCCTACAGAACGCAAAGCACTATGAACAAAATATTAAATCCCAAGATAGAAGATTGTAACAAATTCGACATGCCCGGCGTTTACAAAATTAATTGTAACAACTGTGATCACTTTTATATTGGTCAAACTGTTAATTGTATTAAAAGATTTAAGAACCTTGTATCAGCTTGGAAGAACAGGAAACTGGAAAGATCAAACGTAGCGAAACATCTTTTAGAAAATGGCCACACCATAGGGAAAATAGAAGAAAACCTCAGCATCCTCAAGAATTGTAAAAAAGGAAATGAAATGAATGCATGGGAAAAATTGTTTATATTTAAAGAAAAATGTAAAAATAGCGATAAATTGATTAACGAACAAGTTAACTTCAACTCTGGTGGCACATTTAGGAACCTGTATCCGGAACTTCCGGTAGCCAATAGGATATAAGCAAAGACGCCATTTTGAATCTGTCAGTTTTCTCATTGGCTTGATGAAGACTGGTGTGACTGGTCGAAATTGATAGCCTAGTACCATCTGTTATATATGTTTACCGTCTGTATGTGAATCAGTATAAGTGTAAATATATCTTAAGTGTTGTAAGACGTCTTTTATTACATTCCGTATGTAATAACAACACGTAAGATGCTGATAAAAAAGTTGTATAATATACTCAATCAACGCGGACATACATCTCTTACTGGGAAAAATTAATAGTCACACAATCATTCCATATTCCTTAATTGAATCAATTGTTTTATTAGATCAATAGTTAACGATTGTCAGCACTATAAGACTTTTAGGCTAGGGCAGGTTATTTCCAATTTATCACAACAAACTATGGCAATTAAAATTACATTACCCGGTACTCATTACTGAAGCCTCTTTCAACGACATTAGGACATTGACACCCCTGTTATTATTGAGTGTAGCATCTTTTGCCGTGATTTTAAAGAAGTTTTGTATCTGATATTTTACGCTATGTGGAATAAAAGAAAGAAAAGTTATGTTTGGTTTCTTTTATTTCTAAAGAGAATGAAGATAGTAAAATATTTCTGAGGTTCAGTTTTCAAAGCTTTTTAACACTATCGTCTTTTATAGGATTAAGTGGAGTTGTGTTGTGTTTCATGTTTTCTTATAACTTTTGCTTACATAGTAGGACCACCTACCTATTGCCTACATCCGTAGTCAGCTAGCCTATGCATTAAAAATAAATTGTTAACTTTAATATTCTATAATTTTTCTTATATCTGCCCTGAACCCAGAACTGAGAACCAAAGCCGAAATTTATAATTTGAATCAACCTATACTATCACTCTCTAATATAGACTAAACTGTGTCTAGCAAACACCCAGGAGAAATTCCCTTATTTACCCAATCCCTGAGAGAACTCCCCCCTACCAAGAATTATCAGCAATGTAATTGATCAAAGGTTTTAGATTGTTATGTGTTGGCAACATTATGAGAAGCCATGTCAACACATATGGGTGGCATAGTGGTTAGAGTGCTCGCCTCGTAATCTGAGGTTCCGTCAGACCGATCCTGAGCAAAATTTCAATATTTTGTGAATATTCTTGTTGGACCCAGCTGCCATTTCATTGGAATATAAATTAATTATGCTTTCTAAGAACAGATTGACCATAGGTAGCACTAAGATCAGGATTCCCTGGAAAGGAAAAAGGGTCCCTTCATTTGAAAACATAAAAATACCCCCGTCGCAGCAAACCTGTGTACTCAGCGAATTTCCAATGCACATATTTGTGTCTCGCTACTACATAGAGCCACTTTACCAAGTTTCACAAAAATACATTCATAAATAAGTGATATATAGAATCTTATTTATTCTCCATAAGAATAACATTAGGGCTGAGTACAGAGGTTTGCTGCAACGAAAAAGATAAGAAACGTGTATTTTTTGCAATTATCAATATAACTCGATCAGGTGAAGCTACATATCAATTTTTATTAATTTAGGTTCATAACTAAGGGAGATTAAAAACTTTACTTAATCTCCATATGAATAACATGGGGGCCGAGTATGCAGGTTTGCTGCTACGGGCAAAATAAACAAAAACCTTGTTTTGTGCAAGTATCAATACACAACAATTAATTGAAGCCACATACAAAGTTTCATCAATATACATTCATAAATAATCAAGATATAAAATTTTATTTATTCTCCAGAAGGTTAACTTTGGACAACGGGCCCTACTGTGTTTAGCACTTTGAATATCTCTGTTTTGTAGAGATAAACTGATTGGTAAAAAGAAATGTGAAGTTTTTAGTCAAATTACCTGAGGAAAATCCAAAAACATTTTTCCCATAAGATTAACATGGGAAATTTTATGGACTTTTTTTACTTTTCTCTACAACGATTTAACCTAGGTTAATGGTTCAAAATACCAAATTATTTGTTTTTTAAGCTCTATAAAATGGCTATAACCAAAATTGTATAGAGAAAAATTCAAAAAACAGATTTTTGGAAAAACTAAAACCCATTCCCATAGTCCGATCGATCTGGTTTTCAAACTTAAAGTCATAAATGTTACTCTACACATTTGAGACAAATTTAATAAAAATCGGGCATTTCTTTTAAAAGTTATCGTGGTATCAGACACATATATATAAATTTGAACGAATAGTGTTTTTGGCATCTGGGGACCTCAAAACAAAAAGTTATCGTTTTAAAGACTTAAAAAAGTTAAGTCGTTTTTAAGATTTAAGCCTCGGGCTTAAGTCTTACCATGCCATCTACGGTAATAGCTTCTTCCCTACAAGGGAAAAGCAAAAAAAGCTTCTTCCCTACACACAAAAAAACAAAGCGTTAAGATCTTATTCTGAGTATTAGATTCAAACGATCCTTGTGATGTTTTTAGAGGAGCAACAAACTAAAATTTCTGTTTGTTTCGTATTTTTGCCGACTTTGGAAAAACTCCCGGACTTTAACCAAGGTAAAAAATGCCTATTTTGCACTCCTTATTTGTCAGACGCTTAAACCTTGGGTATGATGTATTATACACTGACCAGTTCGAGCCAGGGGATAATGCATGGCTCGTGATAGACGTGCTCACAGACCAGTTTGCGCACTGGCTCACTGACTTTGAAATCCTCCCAGCACACGCTGCACTGTAAGTTGGAATCTGAAACAAATCAAAGTGAAACTGAAAATATATAAAACACTTTTAACAAAGAAATTCTATTATTTTTACTGATGAATGTGCAGCATATAATTAAACGTTTGCTGGTTGACACATCCTAACCTCAACTGAGGATTCAAATATACAATGTCCATAACGTAATTTAATAAACTTAAGGAGTTCAAAAATCAAATGTCTTCGCACTGTTTTGTTTTGCAAACATCATTTACAGTAAATGATGTTTGCTATCTTACAATAAGTACCGGTACACTAGAAGTGTAAACAGATTTTGTACCGAGAACTGAGTTCAGAAATACTTATCAGATTATATGTATCATCCGACAAGGGGTGTGCGAGTACTCAAAACTTGGGAGGTTTTGGCTGAGTATTTCAATACTAGTACTCGAAGTTTTGAAAAATACTTAAAAGTTCGAGCGAGTATTTCCCGCTGATTTCCGGATGATCACTAGCAATTGCGAACCGGCCACATCGCGTAGTAACGGCTGCAAAAGGAGATCCCATCACAAAAAATCGGCCGAAAATGAAGACCAGACCGCGTTATTTCGGCCGTAAATGATGACGGAAAACATAATATCGGCCAAAAATTATGACCGCCGACTTAATATCGGCTGTAACTAACGATTTTGTCATCTAATATTGATTCATCTAATCTTATATATTATTTCTCTAGCCTGTTTTTCTGTCAGTCCGCGAGATCTTCCTTATTCCTTTATCAAATTCCATGATTTACCCCTCATTTTAAAGCTTATCGTGCCGGCTATTGACGAAAAATAGGCCCACGGTCTATAAATGTACCGCTTCTCGGATATTTGAATAATATGAAAGATATTCAATTCAATTCAAACTTTCTTTATTCGTTACATACACAAATATACATGAATGGTGTCATAACAAAACGAATCTTATTATTATTCATAATCAAACATTAAAAATAATAAAATTACATGGCTACTTATTCTAGTAATCAAATTTCATCAAAAGAATACAAAGCCTTATTCACGAGAAAATATTTGAGCTTTTTCTTGAATTCAGATGAAGTAGCTGCAGATCTAATATCTTTTGGGATTTTATTATAAAATTTTGAACCTATGAATGTTGGCGGCTTCTTTTTATAAAGTTGTAATCCGTGAGAATTTAGTCAAAATTTGTTCCTGTTTCTTGTATTATAATTATAGTTATCTCCCATTAATTTTAAATGTTCTGATCTAGATTTTACTGACAAAATAGTTTCAAAAACATACATCCCGTAAACTGTCATTATATTCAGAGATCTAAAATGTTCTTTTACTGAAGTTTTCGGCTTAAGGTTAAGAATTATACATATGGCTTTCATTTGTAATTTTAAAATAGTGTTTAGATTGCTCATAGATGTAGCCCCATCGAGGGATATGCCAAAATAAATAATTGAATGAATATATGAATAATACATTTTTTTTAAAGAATTAATATCAAAAAAATTTTTTAATCTTGATAATGGATATATTCTGGACGATATTTTGGAGATAAATTTTCCAGCATGAAAGTTCCACGAAAGGTTTCTATCTATTTTGAGTCCCAAAAATTTGATGTAATCTACTTTATTTATTGTTTTATTACTAATCTCAATTGTTGGATTGATGGGAATTTTTGTCTGGCGAGTCCTGAATGAGATGAAATTGGTCTTGACAGGATTCAGTAATAGCTGACGGTCATTAAAATATTCTGATAAAGCAATCAAATCAACTTCAGATGCCAATTCTAATTCTTTTTCTGAAGGAGCTGCTATTTTGAGATTCGCATCATCGGCATAGAGATATAATTGGCTACCGCTAGACAGTTTTGGTAAATTCCTTGTGTAGCAAATAAACAGAAGAGATACATAAAGGGAATACTGTGTTTTTTTGACAGGAGCGAAAATGTAAACAAAAGAACATCTGATCAGCTGACAAGATTTGGTTCCAGTGCGGAATTCTGCATGGGTCGACTAGAATTGATTATAAGCGATGTCTGGCCTAGGTGATATTGGCCAAATGATAACCGGACCGTGTTTTAACGGCCGGAAACTAATGTCAAACAATGTGTTTTGTTTGTCAATACGTAATCCAGTTTGATCAGGGGTTTGACCAGCTCTGTAAAATAAAAATTGGGGGCTTTTTGGGGACTTTTGGTGACTTTTATCATTAAAAATCAGTGACCTCGGAATTAAACCGTACCGTTTTGTTTTATGTAAAAAAATCGAATATAGCTCACAATGGTACAAAACTTCAAACTAATAACAACCGCTGTGATTATATATTTAGTATTATTGGATGCTTAGGCCTAAGCCTACATTAATAAACATTAATATGAAATCAGCACAACAATGTTAGGATCTACCCTAAAAATATAAAATTACAAAAAAAAAAACTAAGGGATATTTCATTGCAGTGGTTCTTCCTTAATGCACAAGTGACCCACATACCTTGTATCCGTTCCATGTTGTGAACAAAAACACAAGCACAATAAATCTTGGTTCATGTAAAAAACACCAGGCCTAATTTAAACACTAATTGAAATATATTTTATAGGCATACTAATAACAGTTATCACTCTTTTAGTTCTCTCTCAATATCTTGCACGAACTGACAAATGATTAGTCACACAAAAAGCTGACCACAAAATTTCACTCTTGGTTATGTTGTCTTTTACTAAAAAACTTTCAATCCCTGACTTAGGCCTATTTGTGGAAGATTCTACTATAGGCATACTGCAGTCCTGGCTGCTGGATGGTAGGACTTGGCCTACATTTAAATGTGGGCTGCTGTATTGCAGGTCTATTTGTGCTGAGGTAGAAGGAACTTCTGGGTTGAATGCATGTAAGGTCAACTGATTACCACTGTGACTGTGTAGATTAGAAACAAACTGCATGTGTTTTTCCCCTTTTCGTGAGATTTGATTTCACTTATTCCGGAGTGGGAAACATCAAAAGTTTTTTTTTTTTTTACAAAAACAACAAAATGCTATGAACTTGTCCTTTAAGCGGGGTTTACACTAGCATGTAGCGCTTGCGCAAGTTTTACTTGCATGGTCATGCAAGCTGTACTTGCATGCAAGTTAAAGTTTACACTACACCTACCTTTGCAAGTGGAACTTGCCTCAATTCCAGTCAGTGCAGTTCTACATGTGATGCGGAATGTTGAATTTTATAGAGGACGTTCGGGCTGTAGTGAGAGATGCAGTAAGTGTGTTACGTGATGAGCTTTTTGAAGAAGCAAACGAAGTACTATTAAATATAAAGAGAAGAAAACAAAGGTCATGTTGGGAAAGAAGATGGGTATCAAGAAGGTTGCAACTAGGAGGATCAAGACTGTGTTACGTGATGAGCTTTTTGAAGAAGCAAACGAAGTACTATTAAATATAAAGAGAAGAAAACAAAGGTCATGTTGGGAAAGAAGATGGGTATCAAGAAGGTTGCAACTAGGAGGATCAAGACTATTAGATGAAATGGCGAGAGGACATTAAACTCAAATGTACAGAGCACACCGGCACACGACTAAACACTCTCTTCACTTGCTTACAAGTAGGAATGGTCTGCAAGTCACGTATTTACACAGGCAAGTGGAGCCGGCGTGCAAGTGGAACTTACGCGAAAGTTGTTACTTGCGCAAGTAATATTTGTCAGAACAAATATTACCGGCGCAAGTAAAAAATGCATGCAAGTCAGCCTTGCAAGTTTAACTTTCGTGCATGTTAGTGTTTACATTTGCAAGTTGTTATGCAAGTAGGATGCAAGTAAAACTTGCGCAAGCGCTACATGCTAGTGTAAACCCCGCTTTATTCTAAGCCACTTGCACCACTGGTTTTCTTCTATCCAAATATCTTGAAACTGACACTTCCCTGGCATTTTGAGGTTAAAATAAAAAGTTCCACTTTTTCTTAGGCCTGGCCAACTATAAATCATAAAACTACAAATCACTGATACTAAGTTAACTCAATTCACACGCAAGAATAACAGTGACGTCAGTGACAATCACATGATCACGATTACGTGCGAACAACAACTGCTGAACTAATCGCTTAGAAGTTCAAACTCAATAAAACGATCAACAACATAGACTACCAAATTATAACCTTATTAGTACATTTTGTATTAATCACAACACTTTTTCATATAATTTAAAATTAGCTTTCTTTAATTCTTCAAACGCTTCCAATGTTTAAAAAGGTTTCCGTTACATAATAACAGTAAAATATTTGTTTTAAAATTAAATTAATTGAATCCTAAAGTGGGAGTCTGTTCCAAATACCGACTCGCTCTCAATACTGTTCAGCTCTTCCAACAATAACTGCTGTGGTCAACATCATGTTAGGACATCATAAAAGATGTCAATAATTAATTATAATTAAATCTCCTGTGGTATTTATGTTTAATAATTTGATTTTTTCTACCATGTAATCTAATGCTTAAGCAATACATTTTTTCTGGCAAGCGTTAACACTCTCGTAACCTTCATATCCTACCACTCAACGACGAGAGTTGTTAGTGAGATGATGCGATCGGCAAAATATCGTATCAGGTAGGCAGGTAGGGCGGTATATTGCGATCACGCAGGATATGGGCTGCTTCACTAGCGCTCGTGTTGCCTGTCCGTAAAAACAGTCTTCTGACGTAACAGTCTGTGGGACTGTTGATTGGCGCTAAAGTAAACAAATCTGCCCAAACGCTCTGGTTTCTTTTACCAGGCACCAGGATCGCTACAGTCTACCCGGCTTTTTACGTTGCAGAGTTTATTTCAGTTTAATCACTGACGAGCTGCGGCTTTGGTGAGACGCCAGCACATAACATAGTACAATAATTTTGTCCCATCAAAACGCAGACAACTGATACTACAATAAGCAGTTTAAATTTGTAAATCGAAAAGTCACTGGCACTAGGGTGAACATTGATGATTAATTTATAATCAATTATTCACTCTCATAATTATTTAATTTTAACTTGGACATTTTTCCATGACTTAACCGTCAAAATCCGTGACTTTGGGTGACTTCCGTGACCTCATACAAAAATCCGCGACTTTTGGGGGACTTCCGTGACTTCCGTGACCAGTAGACACCCTGTTGATTGTATTAGCCAAAACTTTGCATTGCTACTCATGTATTAGTTAGAAACCATGGTTAGACTATCAAATATAGATTGGTATCCAAACCCCATTACACTATTTGAAACTACCAACTGATGGCAAATACTCGCTCGAAAGTACTCAAAACTCAAAAATAATTGGCACTACTCGACTCGGCTCGATTAAAAAAATCACTACACCCCTACTTAGCACACCCCTACTTAAAGCATAACAATTATATGAAAATTAAATATGCAATTCAACTTAGTCTTTTTAAGTATTTATTTTTGTAACTTAAGTTTATTTTATTTTATTGATGAAAAATAATCACCAACCAACTAATTGTCTCAATTTATTAAATACAAATCAATTACTGGCTAACTTATTGTCTTTAATCTTTTTTAAAACATTACTTTGCTATTTCACCTATTATTAGGAATCGGAATCGAAAAAAAAATTTGAATTGACTCATCCCTAGTTGAGAAGTTTGTAGTATAAAATTTATTTGTTATATAATTAAAGTTCTATGCAATCAAAGTATATAATATGAGTGAAATGTACAGTGGAACCTCGATAACTCGAACCTCAATAAGTCAAATTCCTTGATAACTCAATTTTTTGTCATTCCCCTTGAACTTGCCTACCTAATGCTATGTTATTTTACCTCTATAATTCGACGGGGTTAACAGGATACACCTCGAAAACTCGAATTTTTTCAGTATTCTTAGCCTGTTGCCGCACCTCTATAAGTCGAAGTTTTATCTGTAGAACCTCTATAACTCGAATATGTACAATTGCCGTACCTCTATAAGTCGAAGTATTGACTAGAGAACCTCTTTAAGTCGAAGTTGTTGATTCACCAAACCTCCAGTGACTTTGCAACCGGAAATTTCAACCCTCCCTCCCCACTAAATCTCTTTCCCCGGAGCTCCTGGTGTCGGTAAAACAACCAACAAATTCGTGTTGATGAGCAACACGCATATTAAACACACTCATCCTCACGCACGGGTTTTACCTATGTGAGGATTTCATTTCATAAATAGGGAACAGTCTCATATTGTTGTAAATTATACATATTTTTTAAATAAAATGGTTTTGAATTTATTAGATTTGTGTTCTTAGTCGTTAGTTAGTGTGAGTTCAGAGGTACTGAATGTAGTACGTAAAACGTAAATTTTAGGTTGTTTTTTACAAAGTGTTTGCAGTTTAGTAAAACGTGTTGGCAAAACTTTACCCCATGAGGAGAAGTACAAGACTATTTGAGGCTCTTTGACACCGGAAATAAAAACAGTGACATCGAGAAGCAGTTTGGAACACCAGTGAACACTGTTGACAATTTTAAAACAAAAAAGTGTCGTACTGCTTCACCCTAATTCCAACAATAATTTGCAATTTTGTGACGTGACTGGGGATCGATCCTGCGATTTTGGATTT
Source organism: Allygus modestus (assembly GCA_963675035.1). Lineage (NCBI taxonomy): Eukaryota > Metazoa > Arthropoda > Insecta > Hemiptera > Cicadellidae > Allygus > Allygus modestus. Next base: position 71,394,500 of record OY776115.1, read on the forward strand.
GTGAGACTAGCGCGCTTCCAACTGAGCTAACGCGTCATTACAGCGTGACGGAAAAGTCGCTAGTCATAAAGCAATGAAGCAATAAAAAGCGCATTATAGCGGCCCTTGAAAGAAACGGGGGGGGGGGGATAGATTCTGATGAAATTATTCAAATCAGATCAATAATTTGTTTGAGGCACAATAACAAATTATTTTCATGTGTTTTGATTATCCTTATACGGGAGGACTGAGCGTACACCTAGTCTATAGTAATGAACTTGGACTGTCTGATAACCATATTGCAAGGTGAAAAATCGATTTTGTCCACTAATATTGATTTATCTAATATTGATTATAAGCGATGGCTGGACTAGGTGATACTGGCCAAATGACAACTGGGCCGGTTTTATCGGCCGAAAACTAATGACAAACCGTGTATTGTTTGTCAATACGAAATCCAGTTTGATTGCACTGGCCAAATATTTGTATTGCTTCTCATGTATTAGTTAGAAACCATGTTGAGATGATCAAATATGGAGTAGTTTCCAAATCCCATTGCACTATTTGAAACTACTAACTGATGGCAAATACTCGCTTGAAAATACTCAAAACTCGAAAATAATTGGCAATTCTCAACTCGACTCGTTACTGTTATTTTGTTTTAGGGGTGTGCGAGTAGTGATTTTTTTAATCGAGTCAAGTAGTGCCAAATACAGGGTGTTTCAAAAAGAATCATCCGATTTTAAAGGTTTATAATTTCAAAACTAATGATCATATGGACATGAGGTTAATTTCATATTAAAGGGCAACTAATAAAGTTTTTTTACATACCATTTACAGGTGCTCAATATGGCCCCCTTTAGATGCACAGCATATGTCTATACGATATTCAAATTCGTCCCACACCTTAGCTAGCATATCTTGAGTGATGGATTCGATGGCTGCTCTAATGCGGTTCTTCAGTTCAACCAATAATGTTGGAAGGGGAGGGATATAAACATTGTCTTTTACAAACCCCCACAAAAAGAAATCACAAACAGTAAGGTCCGGTGACCTTGGAGGCCAGTGACTGTTCGCGGAATCATTAGGTCCAGTACGGCCGATCCATCTTTGAGGAAGCCTACCATTTAAAAACTCTCTCACATGAAGATTCCAGTGTGGTGGGGCACCGTCCTGTTGGTATATGAAGTCATCAGAATCTGTTTCCAATTGAGGGAAGAGATAGTTTTCTAACATATCGAGATATGTTATTCCCGTAACAGTGTTCTCAGCAAAGAAAAAGGGACCATACACTTTATTCCGTGAGATTGCACAAAAAACATTAACTTTTGGGGAATCTCGCTCATGCTGTACAATTTGGTGTGGTTGCTCGGTCCCCCATATTCTCACATTGTGGCAGTTAACTTTTCCACTCAAATGGAAAGTTGCCTCGTCACTAAACACTATGCGTGATACCAAATCTCGATCATCATTTTCCTCATCATCTACTGCCATCTGGCTTTGGATAAACTCACAAAACTGAACACGTCGTACTTTGTCACCTTCATGCAAAGCTTGTAGTAATTGAATCCTGTACGGTTTAAAACGCAAACGGCGGCGCAAAACACGCCATACAGATGTCGAAGGAATGTTAAGTTCCCTACCAGCACGGCGAGTGGATTTTTGCGGGCTACGGGTGAAACTCTGGCGGATGCACTCCACGTCTTCATTGGACACACGGGGACGACCTGATGATTTGCCTTTACAGAGACAGCCTGTATCACTAAATTGCTTATACCATCTTCTTATGCTCTGGGCTGTAGGAGGATCAACACCATATGTGGTACGAAATTCACGTTGCACGGAAATCACAGACTCGCATCTAGCAAACCGTATAACACAAAACGCTTTCTGTTGTGCAGACGCCATTTTGACAACTACTGAGCTGGGCGTTGACAGAAGCGCGCTACTGCTACCTGGCGGAAACGACGTTAAACTCCAGAGCTTCCTCTTTCTAACAGTACATTGTTCGAGCACATCGGATTCACAGATGAATAGCTATGATTTTTCTAAATCGGATGATTCTTTTTGAAACACCCTGTACTTTCGAGTTTAGAGTATTTTCAAGCTAGTATTTTCCATCAGCTGGTAATTTAAAACAGAGTTATTGGTTTGAATACCACCCTAGATCTGATAATCTAAACATGGTTTCTAACTAGTATATGAGTAGCAATACAAAGTTTTAGCCAGTACAATCAAACTGGATTACGTGTTGACAAACAAAACACGGTTTGACATTGTTTCCGGCCGATAAAACACAGTCCGGTTGTCATTTCGCCAATATCACCAGGTCCTTACATCTCCTATAATCAATACTGGATGACGAAACCGTTAGTTACGGATGATAATAAGTGGCCCGGTCGCCACTTTTGCCGATTTTATGTTTTCCGTCGTCATTTACGGCCGAAATTACGCGGTCCAATCGTCATTTTCGGCCAATTTTACGCGATGCGATCGCATTTTGCGGCCATTACTACGCGTCTTGCCCAGTCGCAATTGTTAGCGATCGTTATTTTCGGCCGATTTTACATGATGCGATCGCTTTTTGTGCCTGTTACCACACATTTTGGCCGGTCACAATCGTTAGCGGTCATCCAGAAATCGGCGGGAAATACTCGCTTGAAGTATTTGTCAAAACTTCGAGTCGAGTACGAGTATTAAAAGACTCGGCCGAAAACTCGAAGTTTCGAGTACTCGCACACCCCTATTTTGTCGTATAACAACAACAATACGATTAAATGACCAACAGATAATGGGAAAAACAGATGACAGAATTAGACCGATGTCTAAATCTTACTCTACTCCAACTGTTTAAACTGAAAACAGTTCCCACAGGTCAAGATATTCTATGTCAAGTGTAAATGAAGTTTTATATCTGACAATAAAATAGCAGGAACTGTAATCAGATTTTGTACCGAGAACTGAGGTTCAGAAAAACTCATCATACTAAATCTATCATCCAACCTTAGGTTTTTTTATACCACAGACCCCTATCTAGATTTACTAAACATATGGATGATTCATTAGCGTTAATGAAATAAATAATTATTGATTCAGTAGCCTATCCCTCGTGTTATTTTAACACTCAATAGATCTACTAGATTTTAAGATAGGCCCTATAGTTTTTGTCATCATGTAGCTTATCATATAAACTACACAAAAAACAACTGAATAATGAAGTATAAAATAACACAAATCTATTATGGTGAAACAAAAATAAAAATATAATATTCCCGTCACAGCAAACCTGCATACTCAGAAAATTTCCAATGAATATATAACATAAAACACTTAACAGGATTCATAAGAAATATATTCGCAAACAAGCGATATTTAAAATATTAATTATTCTCCATAAGAATAACATTGGGGATGAGTATGCAGGTTTGCTGCAACAAGGAACACAAAATAATGAGTTTTGATGCAAATATCAATAGAACTCATCTTAGTGAAGTCACATACCAAGTTTCATCCACATACATTCATAAATAAGCGACATGTAACATTTTAATTATTTTCCATAAGAAAAACATGGGGACCAAGTACCTAGGTTTGCTGCAACGGGAACCATAGGTGAAAAATTGTTTTTTTGTGCAAACAACAATGAACCACAATGGATATGAAGCCATATACCAAATTTTGTCAGTTTATGTTCATAAATAAGCGAGATATACAATTTTTCTTTTTCTCCATAAGAAGAACATTAGACAACGTACTGTGTTTAGCACTTTCAATATCTCAGTAACCAATTGACGTAGAGCAATGATCAAAATACCACATTTTTTTATGCTGAACTCAATGATTAAATTAAAATTTTATTTCAAAAAATTACATGTGGAAACCCCAAAACACCCATTTTTCAGAAACAAAACCCCCCTTCGGATGGTGCGATTTGTCTGGTGTTCGAACTCGTTCAAATAAATGGTACCGGTACTTTACATATTTGTACCAAATTTAATTAAGATCGGACCTTTTTTATGAGAGTAAATTGCGTAAATTTTTTAGCTTTTTATAATGACTATAATATTTGTTTGTTTATTTGTTTCTATTTTTCATGTCCTGATCTAGCCACATGGAGTAATAAAAAATATGGTCCAGTAAAAAAAAAAATGAAATGAAGATTAAATCTTTACAAATTTGAAATAAGTGTAAAATTGTCAACCCCCTACAAAAAATGTTCAAGGGACTTGTGGGGTTGCTCACCGACTTGGTCCTGTGTGATGACAGCCGTGGGGATCTCCTGTATCTTCTCCTGGGCGAGAGGCGGTGGGCCGTTGCCGTCCATCTGGTTCAGCAGCTGCGTGACGATGGCATCCAGCCCCTCCCGACCCCAAGCATAGTCCCCGGGGTTGCCTAGGAACAGACTGCACCACCATCATGTCCCTTTTGCTCAGTCGAAATAATACTTTACCAGATATCTTTCAGTTTAAGCAACCATGTAAGAAGAGGTGAACATTCGTAACATGGGTCAAACCGAAAAGAAAATACAGAAAATGTTGGAGCCATGTGAAAAAAAAAACATTATGTAGGACGATATTTGATCAATCCAGCAGTTTGTAATAAATTGATGGGCTGAGAAATATTACGACTGAAAAGCTCTATGCATTGTGTAAAGGTTTAACAAATGAGAATTTCAAAATATGTGTTTTACTGATCGCTTTTGCGGTAAGGTTTAAACAGCAGAAGTTGTTGAGAAGTTTATACCAATTAATACAATACAAAGTTTAAATGAATATAATTTACAAAAGTTTATTTCCGTTACTTGCACACAAAACTATTGCAGCTTTTGGTGGAAAATTTACAGTGACCAAAGATTATCTTATTCCTGCCATTTAACAACCTACTTTTATATTCAAAAACCTTAATTTTATTGGGCACTACTCACCTTCAGGTTTTTCGGCGTTAGTCCATGTATGGTGACGATTCTGAAGAACAACTCGTCTTGTCAATAAATTTTAAAACACCAAACACTACCACGAAATGTATAAATAAAACGAAACACCACATATAAAACACCCGACATTTCGGAGAACCTTAAAACGTTTTCCATTATCCTTGAGAAAAACTGTTTATTATTTATTTTTGGTTGTAATCGAGCCGAGTGCCTAACCACGACTCAAGGAACCCTAGATAACAGGAAACGTTTTTAAGGTTTTCCAAAACGTCGGGTATTTTATATGCGGTGTTTCGTTTTGTTGATGTATATTTTGTGGTAGTGTTTTGTGTGTTTTTTTTAATTTGTTGACAAGAGGATTTGTTTTTCAGAATCGCCGCCATACATGGACTAACGCCGCAAAACCTGAAGGTGGGTAGTTCCCAATCAAATTAAGGTTTTGAATCGAAAAACCCCACCTAAAACATGTCTTTCAAACAATGAACCTACTTTTATAGTTTACACATGAAGGTAAACTATATAAATATACGATATCCATATAATATAAATAACCATATTTTCCTAAATAAATATCAAACCAGGACATGAATACTTGAAGCATTTGCATTTTCCACAATCTATCATCTATCAAAAATTTCTGAAAAACTAAAATAACAGACAAATAATATCAAAGATTAAATATTTACATGTCTATTACTGTACTTACATATTCATGTACAAGGAACAAGAAAGGTATAAATTGTTAGAAAGTTACCCAGGGAAACTGTCAGCGTTGGTAAAGACAGCATGGATAACGGCATGAGGAGTCAGGTTAGTCAAAGGAGGGGGAAGGAGGTCTTGAAGGCCACTACAACAATCACAGCTGTGTTTAAAATTATTATTGAAAATATTTTAATGTAGGTATAGGGAAAACAAAATATATAAACTTTCACTTCAACGTCACTAGATCTGTAGTGGTGACATGGTGATTTTGATCTAATGACGACATTTTGTAATTTAAGTTTGATAGGGACTACTGCTTTCTGGATTTGATGCTACCTACTGGCGTTTGGTAGAATTATGTCCAATAGTTGTGTTGTATTGCAGTATAGCACCATACAGTGTAACTGTCATTCATTAGCCGGAAATTAAAAATGTGACCATGCCAACCGAATCGGATCCCACAAGGAGGGAATCAATGGCCCTTGCCCCACAACAGTCAACGTGTTAAAACCATAGATGATAAACTTTATAAACAAAAACCCTCAACTGCCTATCACCTAATAGGTCTGTGCAACGATCTAATGACAATTGAGGTATGGACAAGGCACTGTGTTTATTCCAGGGCTATTTTGGGCAACACTCAACATAGTTATCAGTACTGGATCCGGTTGTCAGGAGATAAAAACACACACACACACACACACGCCACAAAATTACTGGATAAAACGCACTGTATATTATTTGGTCGACGTTTCGTGAATTCAAAACAACATGATTTTGGGTCGCGTCAAGGCATTCCGAGCGACTCCATGGCCGCCCTACATCTTCCGGCCGGTTTTTAAAAAGCCAATGTGTTTTTTTTTAATTCGCAAAACATCGACCAAATAATAGACAGTGCGTTTTATCCAGTAATTTTGTATCGTGTGTGTGTTTTTATCTCCTCACATCTTGATCCAGTACTAATAACTGTGGTGAGCGTTGCCCAAAATAACCATGGAATAGTATTACCTCACTGAAAAAAAATCATGTCATTCAGAATGAGTACTGTGTTTATCGGGCTAAATACAAATTACAATTTTATCTACAACCAGTAATTGTGGAATAATAATTCAAAATACTAAATTATTTAGTTTTTGAGCTTTTGTTATTGGTGATAAGTAGTAGAGGTGTGCGAATAGTGAATTTTCAGTTCGGTTCGGTTCGGATAGCTTAAGATCGGATCGGATAGTAAGGGTTTCGGATCAGGTAATTTTCGGATTCGGATATTTAGCCTACTTTACCCCAATCTCTAAAACTACCATATTTTCAAGTTGGAACTTTACATTCTCATTTCCCTTGCAAGATATAAATATACAATATTTAAGCTAAGTAATTTTATTCAAAACACACAATAAGTGGTTATTATTTTTATAAATGTATCTTTCTGAGTAATTGAACAACTGTACTACACATAACCTCACTAGAAAACAGCATGTCTAATTAGAGGAGCAATATACTAACCTCTGTACATACTCGAGAATGTTATCTTCTCTGCAGTGAAAAACTCAAGAAATATGATTAAGGGTGCGCCATACCTCCCTTCCGCACGCTCAAGTAAGGGGTTTGCATCTCCCTCATTGTAGGCTAAATTGTTAACCAATTAAAAATAATTTGATGTTATTTAATTCAATAAATGTTCATCTAGAGATCATACGATTTAAAAATCGTGATTTTAATTCAAAATAAGTGGTAGGCCATTAGTAATGTTCTCAAATTAAGCGTTTTTCTAAAGATTCCTAACGTATGGAGAAAAATTATTTTGGAGAAAAGGAACCGTATGATCCCTAGATTGGAATCTGAAAAGTGTGAAACTGCAAATAGTTTGGTAGAAATCTGTAAAATAACAGTGCGATCGAGGAGAACAAAATGGTCTTCAAGCGTAAATATGCATGGCCCTGCTTGTTGGCGGCGCCGGCGCGGCGCTAAACAACAATGAATTCAATCTGGGTAGGGCGCACCCTTAATTGGTTAAATAGGTATAAGTTATGTCAGTAGGCCTAAGTAATTTCATATCAGTATAGGCTAATCAAATCATGTAATGTCACCTTGACTATCATTAATCCTTGTCATTATGCTATAACACCTTAGCCTATCTGGTTGTAGGCCTAGTAAAAAACGAGTTTGCACGCAGCACGCTGACGTGAGAAAGTGAATTTCTACATAAAAACTTTTAAAACTCAAAATCCGTGTAAAAACATACATTTATTCAAATTTATATTAAAATCTGAAACAGTGATTTTTTGGCTGTTCTGATGCTCCTGGTTTCATTTACCTGCAAAGCTGGGAATACAATTCTGCGCAGTATAATGTTAGGAGAAGGTCCAGACAGGCTTGAAAGTAGGCGTGAGGTTGCTGGGGATGATAAAAGTACTCTAACAAAGGAATAACAGGCTTTTCTAGTGTAAACCCCATAACACAACGTACTGTGTTTAGTCTAAACACATTTTCTTTAATAACTCAGTAAATATGTATGCTAGAATGACGAGAGAGGACTTAAAACTTTCGTCTCACTAATTCCCATCTTATTACATGCATTAATTTTACATACGGGGCTCTTCTGACCCTTTTTGGGCCCAAAAACTCGAAATTTCAAAGATTAATCCCCAAAAAAGGGGTTTAGAGTTTTCCGATTGTTTTGCCCAACAAACTTGTCAAACTGATTACAGAAAGGAACGTCCCCATTAAATTTGAAGTAAATCGGCCAAAAAATGTGACCGCTAGAGTGCAAACACACATTATATATATATATATATATACAATTTTGAACGACCCCCCAAAACGTGTTCAGGAGGTCACGTTAGGAACTTCTATGGTGGACCAGGGCTTAAGTTTCACCGTGCGGGTCATGCTAATAGTTCACTTTCCAAAGGAAATTCACTAATAAACATAAACATATGATCAGGCAAGGGAAACAACAAGGAAACATTTTAACATGATTACAGCCTATTTAAAAGACCGGAATCACCAATGTTGATAGCAGACATCACAACATACTAAAGGCCTAGCACGTCATAGGCAAATAGACCCTACTGAAACAATGCATCAGACTGTATAGGGCTTCATCTCTGTATGAGTTAACCAAAAACATCCATAAAGAATTTCCTTTGTTTTATAAAATGTACTAACTAGGCCTAGTTTGAATTTATTTTGTTTACTACAGATTAGAAACTTTGTTTAACCTAGTTTAGTAGTTTTTCACCGGAATGTAAACAGACTACAAAGTGTCAGCTTGTATTTCAAACATTCGGTAACTTCACTATCGGCTCCGTTCTTTATAAAGAATTTACATATCATGCTTTTCTTCCTTTTCGGTTCCATTTTAAGGACATGAATTTAACAAAATCAAATAATATCTGAACGATGAAATCTGTACAAATAAATAATAGTTGACTAAGCGATGCCTTCCTGAATCCGTAGTGTCGTTAGGTCATCGCTGCTTTACGTCGTCGTTAAAGATACTTGACGAGCTTAATATATCTAGAGGTCTCATCTAGGGGTAAACAAGTGAAGTTTTTCTTGGAGTATAAGAGCTCTAGATGGATTAAACTCGTTGATCATACCAGGAACCTTTGCTGTAGAGAAAGCTATGCTACTTGTTTTGCGCTAGTCAGAAATATTTTACTCATGTGTTTTTAATTGTATTGAATGGAAGGAATATATTAGTAGCAGTAATTTTAAATTTTATACACTAACATATCTGTTTGCATAATGCAACTTTGGAATTACAGCTTACTCTGTGACAGCTTGCTCACTGCATTCTTGGATAAGTTGATACTATTGGAAATCGACTATCGACGAAAAATTATCGACTATACACCAGTAATCCTCTACTGTCCTCGTTGTCTGCGAATACCCATGAATCGTGAATCGACATCGAGTTGCAATTTTATATCAATTTGCGGTTTTTTACTATCAAAAACTTTCGCTATCGCACATTTCTCTTTATAAACCGTATTCATTCTTTGTTTGCTAAAATTATGTACGATCCGGCCATATATCGCATACGATACATGACTACACAAATATCATATTGATGAATTAATATGAGAAATGTTCCGAAAACGTGCAAATTTCAAAGCGACAGGAATTGCGTCATGTTACCTTGAACGATGATGTCAAAAGTCAAAACGTTTATTTATGATAGTCCATACATATTAATTGTTTCGTTTCAGGCTTTTTATCCCCAGATATACATCAGTCTATCCGAATAAGTCGAAACCTTATTGGATATCGATAAAGCCTTCGGTTCGGATTCGGAAATCCGATCTGATCCGAAACCGAACCGGCATTTTTGGATATCCGCACAATAAGTAGATTTGTTTTAAAATTCATGGTTTTATGAAAAATAAAAAACTTAATTTGGAAACCTTCCAAGTCCTTTATGAACCAGACTTATCCCAGAAATGTGGGTGGAGTCATTTTTTTGGAAACCTGAAACTCTACAAACCACTTAATTTTAATCAAAATCCTTAAGAGCCTTTTTTGAGAAATTTTGATTTTTCATGTTTTTTGATGGTTTTGGGGGATAATTACCCTTCAGAATAAAAGATTTAAAAAGACTAGAAATACAACATTTTACAGTAGTTAAAAAATTTTATCAAAATTGGCCTATTGATGCGGGCTTTAGGTTTGTACATAGACAAACAATTTTAAAAACAACTTTTTTGATTCATGGAGCACCAAAAAAATAACTTATTCCCACCAATAACTCAAATTCATAAAATTTTGATAAAAACAATACTTTCTCCATTCACTAAGTATAGGGGGAGAAAATAAAAAGATAGCCTAGTTTAAATTATCAACCTAAGCCAGCTTCTGATAAGAGTGGTATATTAATATCCCTAAATACACTCCTCTTAAATAATATTTTGACACAACTCACATTAGCCAGATTTCATAGATTTTAATGATAGCATACAACAACAATATTATCCTCTATTAGTCCTTTTTGATAAACAGACTGAGCCTACCAAATACCTGCAAGAGCTACAAAATAAGAAAATCCCAAGAGAAAATAACTACCACTTCTAGTCCTCTGAGGAATCTGAACACCATCATAACTGGTGCCATGAACCTCAACAAAGAAATTTATTTAAGATTTGAAAAAACCTGATAATCATAAAATGGAGTTAAAGGATCTTATACAGTTTTAGGAAGGGCTAAATACAATTTTTTAGTATAGCCGTATAGTTAACATCATTAGAATTACTCACACTGGGCCATTTGGCCTCGGGGTGACACCCAGACCACCCAGTCCAACTTCTGTCAAGTTCACGATGAAATCTTGGATTAGGTTTTCAAACGGGACAACCGGTCTGCCTCTCCCACCCCTGAAAAAAACATAAGCAAATCACGACTTGTCAACTACAGTATAGAAACTTGAGTTCTGAAACCTTTAGAGTCATCCATTCTCTTAGTAATAAGATAAATGCTTTCTTGTTGTCACAAGGGTGGGGCTATACAAATTTGCTTGACCCTATATCCTCTGTAGTTAAAACGACTATGGTTAAAAAAAATCAGGCTAAATAAACCAAAACATTAATAGGGTGTCTTCCAAATGTTCACTTGAAATTCCCGACTCTTTCCGAATTTTCAAGTTACAAAACTGTTAAAAAATAAAATAACAACTACATAGTTTGGTTCTTCTCAGTGTTTACATACATTTAATCGTTAGTTACACTAAACAAATTTTAACCCTTCATCGCAGTTAATAAATACTTTTATGAAGTAAATAGAATATCTCTCATAAACACAACACATACTATATTTCAACGTTCTACTTTTATCTTTATTTAACAACAGTTACACAGATACATAAAATGCTATTGAAAAATGCAACATAATTCTATTATGAAAACAGATAAATAACACAGGCCTACGCTTTTAAATTTTTAATATTTATAAATAACAGTAGATCATGATAATCAATTCTGTATATATAAATCAGTGTTTTTTTATTTGTTTCTTCCTTTGACACTTGCTTCTGTACCGCTTTGTGTTTACTTTTGATTTCCTTAAGTAGTTTTTTTTTTAAATATGTTTAAAAACTACCGGTCTAATACACCTGATCTTTCTGAAGCGGAAGGTGGAAATTGTCTTCATTTAGTGCAAGTTTTGATTTTACTAAGGGGTTTCTTCCATACTTGAAAATGAATATAATTTAATTGTAATACTGTAAGACTAATAAAGAATATTGTTGGAAATTGTTTTCAGAAATAGTTAAATCAAGTATAAAAATAATAATGATCTCTGAGACCGTGTCATTTGGGGTTAAGGTATATCTGAAACAAATTTCGCTAATGTGTTAAACAATTGGTCAATAAAGTAGGCCAATTGGATTTCATATTAATGCTAAATTTGGGTAGAAGAACAGCCAAACCTTTTTAGCTAACCATTCTTATAATTCATAGTGGGGTACGGCCATTAGGGAAACAACTCTGACATCTGCTTGAGCGAGTTGAGAAACATTCAAAACTGGTACTATAATGACCACCCTAGGATTAAGCCAGATACCTCCTGAATAAGCAAGTATTTCAACCTGAACAGGCAATTAAATCCACATTACCAACAAGTTTAAGCAATCCGCAAACCTGTGGTACAAAAAACATAGTTTTATATTGTCAGGAAGGTAAAATCAACTGACCTCCTGCGCTCGCCCCGGTTGCGATGTCCTCGGTTGCCCCTCCTATAGCCCCCAGAGCCCCCACTGAGGCCCATCAGCATGTCATTGAGTAGCTGTCGACAAAATGAGAATAAATTGAGTTGGTCAGTCAATTGTTAACATAAAACAAGTTTTGACTTTTGGGTATAATTTTCCATTTTGAATGAATCTTTCTTCAAACGAGAAATCAAATCAATATCATTCACTGGGCGCTTAAAAATAACCTTTATACAACTTGATAAGAAAAATGGAACAAACGGGGTGAGTAAAACTGTTCCAAATAGGGGCAGTAAACACAAAGTAATGGCAAGCCCAGTAAATCATTTTTGATGCATCTCGCTTGAACAATTTCACTATAAAGGTAACATTTTTTAAGTTTTAAGTGGATCGACTATTAAGTTTTCAATAGATAAAAATAAATTGTATACCGATACAGTTAAATCAATTAGATCACCATGCAATTTTTACAATAACTGAAATACAAATATAAGTACAAATTAGGCTAGTAATTTTTCTACAACATTTTATTCTATTCTACCCCAGGTTTATTCCAAATAACAACTCAAAATGACATTTGGTATGCTAAAATAAGGTAAACAAACTTAATTGCTGCTGCATACTATTAATGTAAATAAACTGAAGCTTTGCACTTTATAATATGTGTGTAACAAAAACTGTGCAAATTCACCAGTAAAATACTGATTACAAATCAAGTAAAATTGAATAGCATATTCCCCAATTTTGTGATGTAAGTTCAAAATATAAGTTACGCTAGTCCCCTGTAAACTTAACCAATAAAACGGTATTACAACTTAAATTACTTTAGTGCCTACGACTAAGAACAGTGGAGTAAATCTTACATCAAACGGCTGAACAACTTCCATGTCACTGTCGCTTTCTTCGCTCGGTTCCGGTTGGTTTTCGAGAACTTCAATAAACCCACTTTGACATGTCGGACATGTGTAGTCCTGTAACAGAAACGACGACAACAATAACAGACATCATGGTTGCAGCTTCCCTCTCCTCTGCTGATTGTGTTCCACTGGTTACCCTCCAAATACTACAGCACTTTGTCTCACAGCATGCAGGGTGCTTGTTTATAAAGGGACACCCAGATAAGCCTAATTGGTTGCGGATAACATATCAGTTTACAGATTGTCGAGTAATCAAGTTGTATAGTAACCTCACAACTTCCGTTCTCAATATAATCAGATTGATCTCTTAAGACTTTCCTCAGCCAAAATAGCTTTGCAAAATTAACTTGTTGTAGGATCTAATTTTAGTGAAAGTCCGTGAGTTTGGTCTCAAATGATTTTGGCCAACACCAGGTAAGAATGGAAAACTATTTTTGTTAAACTAGCATGATTCAGTTGTTTGGAGATTGGCAACTACTCATGAACAAAACTGAAATGTTAATTCAATAAAATAAGTTTCATAGCATCTTTAAACTATTTTTTTTCAAATTATTAACATATTTGATGTACTAGTAAATACTAAAAACAAAATGTACACCACGTTTATACATTGTAAATAGCCTGTTAGTTAAAGATTAACACACTAAAAAAATGTTTCAGAATTTCGGAATAGAGTATATTTTATTATGTTCTTGGGGTATGAGTGTGCTTCAGGTAGACGTGCTGCATTGCCAAAACTCCACACCAGCTGATCGGAATACCACTCGAGTGCTATTTTTCTATGGCAAAATGGCAACAGTGACCAGCGTACAACCATGCTGTTGGCTACAGCCCAACTGTCAATTTAATAGTCCGCTATTATATATACTCACGTGATACCAAGCTCTAATTGTAGTCTATACCTATATAAAAGATAAGTTATTTGAAATCTACAAAATGTTTTATAATCATAGGCTAATGGTAAAATAGCATGGTTTAAACCCATTAATAAACTGTGCTTGGTAAAATTTAATTATGGGCATCTATAAAAATAATATATATTAAAATACAGTCTTTTAAGTTTACTAGTAAACCTGTTGCTCGAAATCGAGCAATATTTCGCTTTGTTGGGCTTGGATTTAATAGCATTATCATCTGAATTGCTGATTCTGTCCTTGTCTCAAGACTATTAATAGATCGGCGCGTGGGTTTTTGTAATTCCGATTGTGTATAAGTGTGCCGAATATTTTCCAAACAAGTTACAGTATATGATAACTCATTCTTTTCCCAAACTAATTTTTTTACTTGATGTTGGATTTTTCCTTTGGTGTAAATACTTTCAGGTGCCAACTCCCTATGTTCTGGGGTTTGAAAAATTGTATCACAAATTTTGGGAAAAATTCCATTGTGAATAAGGAAAGTTTAGTAAACTTTTTCTCAAAATTCATGGCAAGCTAATTTTGGTTCACATTTTATGGAGCATCTGGAAATAAGGATGGAATAATTTATTGTCTTCCAAGACGTTAATTCTGATTCTCAACATGTTACATCTGACTGACACATTCTGCTTGAAGCTGACTTTGGTTGTTTTCTAATTATGTAATCTTATTCCCTTAATTCTAATATACAATCAAAATCCTGTTAGTTACGAATCATTTGTTTTTATTTGTTGTACTCATCGCATTTAAAATAAATATTTTCGTGATCAATGGCTTCTCCATCCCCCGTTCCTTAGGCTTATGTAGTCAGAAATAATTTGTACTGCCCCGTACCGCAAATGTTTTAAGGCTGCCCTCTTGACCTTCAAAATACTTATTCCAACCATCTTGCGCCTACTAATTGACGGACGAAGCTAAAACTCAGTAGAAAGACAGCTGATAGCTCAAGGCAGATAGAGGCCTACCTTTGGTAATATTATATCTGTCTGTCTATCAACTTGTATCTTCTGTTTTAACTTAAAAACTACTGAACTAATCTAGCTGAAAATTTGCATTTAGGTAGATAATTTATCTGGGTTACATATAAGCCTATTCCCATCTTAGCAATCCCTTAGGGCTCCACCCCAGTGGCCTTAATGATACAATGATATTCTTAGGGGCTAGGTTAATGGCTCAGATAATTACTTAAACAGATGTAGTTGCAGCAGGAATTTCAATCAGCTGTGCGAAGCACGAGTATCAGCTGGTATTAAGGCTGTCCCACACTTATCGCGAAGAGGCCTGAACATTTTCCCGAACGTTCACTGATTGTTCGCCCTGTTTGAAACTCCCACACTTCTCGTGAAAACCCACCTAAAATTCGGGCGAACATTCCCTTGAAAATATGAAATCAATTTAATCAGCTGTTGGCGTTATGTCCGTTGTGTCCAACAAGCTGGCTGTCATGACAAAATGGATGACTCTACAGATAATGTCTTTGCTAATAACTTCTTAGTGTTTACTTTTTTAAATTAGTCAACATGTGAGAATTCCAGCGTTAAATTAAAAATATAAGATTACATGCCATGTAGGCCTAGGCCATCATTAATATTTTAAAGCACCAGATCTTCTACATTTTCAATCGGCCTTACTGTGTATTGCACTTAATATTTTTTTGGGGAATAAGGTTATTTTGTTAAAGGTTAAGGAAATATTATATTCTAAATTGTTAGTGATACGAGGTATTAAACAAATTTAGGTAGGCTACGTATTACAATTGGCAAAAAATAAATGCTAGTAAATACTCGACTTGTAACCTGTTCAGATAAGCGATCATTTAAGAAAACAATTTTTTTTAATTGGCCTCAACTAACAATAGGCTTGTGCGACGATCTAAAGACAGCGAGGAACCGTTAACGGAAATAGTCATATGGACAATCCAGTGTTGACCGCTCTTATTTCAGTACAACTAGAAATTTCATTGAATTATAGATTAGTCATAAACAATGACTAGGCTACTTAAGAACTTACTTGAAAGCAGAAAAATAAATATGGTACACATACAAATAAATACGCATGTTTTATGGTATTGTCTCAGTAGAACCAGATTGTTGATTATCAATGATGCAGTGAGTGATGTTCGTAAACAGTGTGGGAACCTACTGAATATTCGGCCGTATTCAAAAGTTCGTGCAGCTCCCACACTTCTCGCAAACAGTCCAAACATTCGGAGTTCGGCTTCTTGGGGTGAAGTGGACTTTACTGTGATATGTTTCTCTACTAAAGAAATTATTATTATTTCAACTAGCTGACGTACCAGTTCTTCGCACAGGGGTATTCTTTACCCGTTCTTTAGTCAAGGAAATTTGCATTTTGGTTAGCTTGAAACAGCTGTTCTTGCTTCTGCTCTTTAAGCTGTCAAATGGTAGTGTCCACAGCTGTTCGCATTACAGTTTCTGAATGTTTACTTTTTTCTGAAATGTAAACATTGAAACTTACGACGTTCACGGGGCGTAGCCCGAGGGGATTTTAAGGAAGTGAATAGGCCTATGTGTTGCATGGGTTCAAGATCTACCTTTGTGTAAAGTTTCAGCCCGGTCGGTTCAGTAGTTTTTGCGTTCACCTGGAACATCAGACACACAGACAGACAGACAGAAACCACCTCTTCTTTATAATATTATAGATTTTGATGTTCTTTTGACATGAGTATTAAAATTAAATATACTAAACACTCCAAAAGACCATGAAAGTTGTAAATAACCTGTCCACCCACAACAGTAAAAAACGAGTTTGCACGCAGCACGCTGACGTGAGGGAAGTGAATTTCCACATAAAAACTTGTAAAACTCAAAATAAGTGTAAAAACATACCTTTGTCCAATTTTTATTGAAATCTGAAAACACTGATTTTTTGGCTGTTCTGATACTCCTGGTTAAATTTACTTGCAAAGCTGGGAATACAATTTTGCGCATTATAAGGTTAGGAGAAGGGTCCAGACAGGCTTGAAAGTAGGCGTGAGGTTGCTGGGGATGATAAAAGTACTCTAACAAATGAATAACAGGCTTTTCTGGTGTAAAACCCCAACAAGACAACGTACTGTGTTTGGTCGATACACATTTTCTTTGATAACTCGGTAAATATTTATGCCAGAATGACGAGAGAGGGCTTAAAACTTTTGCCTCTCTAATTCCCATCTTTCTACATGCATTGATTTTACATCTGGGGCTTTTATGACCCTTTTTGGGCCCAAAAACTCGAAATTTGAAAGATTGATCCCCAAAAAAGGGGTTTAGAGTTTTCCGATTGTTTTGCCCAACAAACTTGTCCAACTGATTACAGAAAGGAACGTCCCTACCAAATTTGAAGTAAATCGGACAAAAAATGTGACCGCTAGAGTACAAACACACATTACATATATATATAAAATTTTGAACGACCCCCCCCAAAACGTGTTCAGGGGGTCACGTTAGGAACTTCTATGGTGGTCCCGAGCTTAAGTTTCACCGTGCGGGTCATGCTAATAGTTCACTTTCCAAAGGAAATTCATTAAAAACTCACTGCCACATCATAAATTGCCAGGTAACATCAAGACATCCACAAATCAAGACAATCCAATAAAAAAGATGAGATGTTCGCAAACAGTGTGGTAACAGTATGGGAACAGTGTTGAATATTCTCCTCAGCAGTAATTTAATAAACAACTCAAAACAGAGAACATTATGGGCTGGGTGGTGGAGTGAGGGCAGAGGGCTCTTATTTTGTGTTTTGGTTAATTTAGGGTGGGGTGGAGCCCTAAATCGTATTTTGATCAGGTATAAGCCTATGTCTCCTTTGAGAATATTAGCTACCTTCCACCCGAACTTCAGATCCTTAAGACCAGTAGGTAGTAGGTGAAAGGTGATTTTGGTGCTGTGTGTGTTTGGTTTAGTTGGATTAGTGTGAAAGACTGGCGCTTGGTCTTTTGCTGTTTGTTGGTCAAACTTTAGGTGTTGTGTATTTCAGTGACAGGTAGCATTTTGTGTTTTTAGAGTGTATGATTTTTTTTGTGGTGTTTCTTGATCCTGATGGGTGTTGTTTTGATATGGGGTGTTGTGCGTTTAGGTGGTTGGGTGCACCTAGGCCTAAGTGTTTTCCTCAGCACCCTAGAATGATCTATATAGTGCTTTGGGCTTTGAGTTCCTTAGACATTTGTGTTGGCCTTTGTAACAATCATAATAACACTCTAAATCTAAACCTAAGTAGGCCTATAGAAATAAATCTATACTTATTTAATATGCTAGGGTTTTTTTTGTGACTGGAACTCCTCCTACAATTTTCAACCGACTTCGATATTTTTGGTGTCGTTGGATACATCTTGATCTGAAGTTGTTTGTGCCCAAATTTCATAAAGAACGGATCTAAGGGGAGGGTTCTAGACACCCTTAAAGTTCGTGATTCGTCCTTAAGATTAACACTGAGAAAGAATTGTTAGGAATTGTATGATCAAACACAATAGCTGAATCGAGTAAACACAGTTTATCAGCAAGAACACATACGTTCACTACTGGAAAGGTAACACAGTATGTACATCACTTTAATTATGAATAACACATTACTCATAGAGTGAGTTTATAACGTTCATCCCAGAGTGTAGCACATGAAACTTATGTTAAATAGTAATAAATATATTCTAAAGGCTGGATTATTCCAAAAAATCATACTTTACTTTTTAATAATACCAAGCATATTTAAAACATTATACTTTTAAATTTTTAATCAAACTTCATATCACAGTATACTTAATTTTCAATGAAGTATTATTATTAAAATTGTTGTTTGTATGGCATTAGCTGGTACGCGGTGCGGCTTTGTTCACGTGACCT
Source organism: Allygus modestus (assembly GCA_963675035.1). Taxonomy (NCBI): domain Eukaryota; kingdom Metazoa; phylum Arthropoda; class Insecta; order Hemiptera; family Cicadellidae; genus Allygus; species Allygus modestus. The sequence continues at coordinate 71,413,486 of OY776115.1, forward strand.
TTCTATATTACCGCTGATTTCCGTTTATTTTTCCGCTGGTTAAGATATTGTTAACATGGAAAGTAAAATTAAATCACTATCCCGTGAGGTTAACTCTGACAATTTTTAAGCACGCACATGTTGAATGCCAGTGGGGTGGATCCCCAAAAGATTTTCAGTATGGGTCTGTTTCTCATGTACCTATCTTCATGCCAAATGTTATCAACATCATTCCAGGATTATACAGTTGTTACTAAACACAACTACGTATAAATTCCAGTGTAGTGGATCCCTATAGAACTTTTGGAATGGGAGAAGGACATGGTTTGAGTGGAATTTTAGGATCATCTGTTCTGTAATTGGTTGTGATAGTTAACATGGGAATAAGGCCAGTGGGGTGGAGCTCTAAATCATATTTTGATCAGGAGTAAGCCTATGTCTCAATTGAGAATATTAGCTACCTTCCACCCGAACTTTAGATCCATAATTAAGACCAGTAGTAGGTACAAGGTGATAAACTTGATTTTAAAAGCCAGTAGGGTGGGGCCCCATATGAGTATTGGAACAGGAGTAGCACAACATTTAATTCTAAAGTATGGTCCATTTTGCAAACTTTAGTTTTATCGGTTCAGTAGATGGGTGTGCAATAGTTATCATGGGAAGATTAAAGGTCTTCGGTAAGGAGCCCCAAACAATATTTTGATCAGTCGTAAGCCTATTCTGATTTGAGTTAATTCGCCATCTTCCTACCAAACTTCAGCCCCTATCAGTCCAATAGTAGGTGCGAGATGAAACATAACTTTAAATGCCAGTGAGGTGGGATCCCAAAGGATCTTTGTATTGAGGGAACGTCTACTTTGATTCTGGTGTATTATTTATTTCCCTACCAAATTTCAGCTCCGTTGTTTCAGTATTGGTGTATAATGATTAACTTGGGTAGATTAAAGGCCAGTGGAGTGAAGTCCTAAAGTATAATATTACCAAAGGTAGGCCTCTATCTGCCTTGAGCTATCAGCTGTCTTTCTACTGAGTTTTAGCTTCGTCCATCAATTAGTAGGCGCAAGATGGTTGGAATAAGTATAGTCAAGAGGGCAGAGCCTTAAAACATTTGCGGTATGGGGCAATACAAATTATTTCTGGCTACATAAGCCTAAGGAAAGGGGGATGGGGAAGCCATCAATCGCGAAAATATTTATATTTTAAGTGCAATTGAGAACAACAAATAAAAACAAATGATTCGTAATTATCAGGATTTTGATTGTATGTTAGAATTAAGGGAATAAGATTACATAATTAGAAAACAACCAAAGCCAGCTTCAAGCAGAGAATAAGATTACATAATTAGAATACCCCCGTCGCAGCAAACCTGCATACTCAGCGAATTTCCAATGAATATATAACATAACACATTAAAACACTTAACAGGATTCATAAGAAATGTATTCACAAACAATCGATATTTAAAATATTAATTATTCTCCATAAGAATAACATTGGGGATGAGTACGCAGGTTTGCTGCAACAAGGCACACAAAATAATGGGTTTTTATGAAAATATCAATAGAACTCATCTTAGTGAAGACACATACCAAGTTTCATCCATATACATTCATAAATAAGCGATATATAACATTTTAAGTATTTTCCATAAGAATAACATGGGGACCAAGTACCTAGGTTGTAACTTGTACCTCACTTTATTAATTAATATTTTTTAATTCATATCTTATTCTACAATTAAAAATTTGATAGGCCTATTTTCTTCTTATCTCAGGGTCGTTTTTTATGGGTGCGTGGTGGGAGCTATGTAAGATGAATGAAAGTCATTTCAATAATCAAAATTCTATAATGATTTCAAGTTAGAAAATAATAAAATACAAACTTACTTATTAAAAAAGAGGGAAAGGAACATAGAAATTATCCTACTCCTATTTTTAGGCTATAGGAAAGGAAACAAAGAAGTTATGTCGTAACTATCAGAAAATGTTATTTTGATACAAATCAATATTAGTTCTTACTTTGAAGTTTATCCTTTTCTTTTTAATTCAATTTAGAATGTTACTAAACGTTTATCGGTTCATAATGATTATTGAGACATTGCGCAATAAGTCTCCTGATCCGGTTTCCTACTTACGCCAATTTTTCTTCTTTTCTTTATTTAATATTATTCATCACTAACTCACTGGTTGATATGTTTTAAGAAAACCAATAATTAAAAAGTCACATTATGTTGTGAAACAATTCAGCCTGCTCAAAAGCTAGGACGTATGTCCTCACTTCATGGCAGTGGAAGCAAGACAAAGCTTCCTTCACGCTCATGAGTCTCGTATCAAGAAAAATGACGAAACTACTTAATCCTTTGTCTAAAAGCCTTAGTCATCAAAGAAATGTCCCTTTGCCTCGTGATTTGTATTAATAAATAAGACCCCTCTAGGCATCTAATGAATCCTCGCAATCCCATTGGTTGAGTCTGTCACTTGACTCCAAAGAGACTCACCTTTTTGGAATGCACAGAGACTCGAGTTACTATGATTTTTACCACTATATTTCAAGATTTCTCTTATTTTTATCCTTATTTCCAACTAATAACCTCCTTCACTCATCTATATTTTGTCCGAAACTATAATTTCTGTATCCCTATTTTCAACTTATAACCTCCTTCACTCATCTGACACTCATCTAAACTTCAATTCTTGCATTTAACAATTTAAGGTTATGTAATTTAATTTATTAAATTATTTACAATTTACTCGTCAACAGTATATTTTATTATTATAGATGTAATTTTGAGATTCTTTTATCCTTTAACAATTTTGATTTTATCCGTTAGTTTATCCTTAATCACGTCATTTGTTATTGATCAATTGTTGCTCAATAGGTTTGCAATTACATTGTAAATTTTATCCATTTCTTCTCTTCCTACCTATATTTCCTAAACTAAATCATTTCTTTACTACAATTTGGACTTACCGGTATGTAAAAAGTTTTTAATAGGCTAATCTTTTAATTTCACTAAATAGGCCTATAGCCTATTTTGACCATTTTATTTATATTTTATATGAAATCCTTTTTATTAGGCCATATATATATATGTGACCCGCTACAATACCCCCCATAATTTGTAAACAAATTTTAAAATATTATACACAATTTTTTCAATTTTTTATAAATTATACATTTTAAAAGGATTTTCCCGCCTTATTTATACATTTCTCATCTAAACATCCTGCCTAACACTAAACCCTTGTATTATATATAAACAACTTATAACCAATACATTGTACATCAATTTACACACCATCATAAATTTTACACACTCTTAGATCTACAAAGCACATCATGAATCTTATAATTTAACAAAATGAAATTCTTAATTTTAGATTAAGTCCCCTTGTCCATCTCACTTCACGCTCACTTTTTCACTTGAGTGTTCAATGTTTTGGTGCTTTTCAGGATTATAGTTTCACTTACTCCAGTTACTATGAAAGTGATTTTGCAATGTCTTTATAATGATGTTACTGATTAATTTATTAGGAGAATAAACATTTTACAGATTTACTGGCATTTGAATACTGCACTTTAAAGTTATTGTTCAAATATTTTTAGAGAGCACATTATTAAAATAGAGACCAAATTTTTTGAAGTTTTTTGAAGACATATTCATATGTAGTAACTTAGGTGATAGAAAACATACCTTCATAGTTGGTGTCTCCTTACTTTATTATTGTTCATTCATTTGGAATCTCATTAAGCTCTCCTTTCTTCTCCCAGGTGTAGTATTTGCGCCAGCATTTTTCATCTTCTCATATTTGATCTGATCAGTATTTTTGTATTCATTATTATTCTTCTTATTGCTCACTTTTTACTCCTTACTTTGTACCAATTTATCACAGCACTCCTTCTTCGCGCACATTTGACACTACCTACTTTACAATTCAAGACTTTGACCCTCTAAAAATACATTATACAATTCAAAATGTTAACTATAATTAAATACAAAATACTCATTTTTTTTATATTAATATGACAGATCATATTTAGAGAGGCAGGTTGGTAAGAGAGTGGCAGCGTGTGTGTGTTAAATTTAAAAAAATCCTGATATCATGTTATTTTAATCATTCAATTTTTCTACCCGAATACTAACAATGTCTCAAAATTCTTCTCTACTTTATTTAAAAACACTTATTATCTAAGGGGTTGTGGCTAATTTTTTAACATGAGCCCCCACTTTCCTAACAGACTCAGAGGTGAAGTTGTGACTCTATTAATATTTGGTATGAATAATTTCAAAACCTTTCCATGCCTCGTCTTTTGAAATTTACATTGGGGACGGGACATGAGACATGCTTAATTTTGGGGACTCATTGATCACTCCTGCTGGCAAGCAATAGGTCACCTTTATGAGGCCCTAATACCACCGTTGCATCACCAGCCCCTGCGCTTCACTTTTCATTAATCATCATTAATCATCATTGTCAACAATTGTTGTTTGCTCATGTCTTATACATGCTGTATGCATAAGAACATGGCGGATACCTAACTTAAAATATATAAAAAATGCATTCATGCTAAGCCTTTCGTTGAGTGATCAATGCACGCGTCATCTCATTCACCATCATCCATGTCACATACTTTTAATATCTAGTCCGGTGTTTTGTGTCCTCCTACCTGGATATTAAGTACCCAGAATAGGCTTGTAACTTGACCACTGTTCCGTTTTAGTGGGGACGGACAGGCTCGTACCACCAGCGACAAAACCCCTCACTGATGTTTAATTATATTGGCCTACCGTTAAATTACTCAAAAAACTTTTTTAGCTGTGTGACATTATAAGTTCCTATTATCTTATCTGAATCTATCTCCTTCAATCTATAGGCATTTTCCATTTTAATCTCAACTATTACATATGGTCCGGTAAAAAGCAGAAAAAACTTCTTTATCTTTTTATTAAACTTATTTGATAAATTATGAGTTTTAACTAATACTTTATCACCTATTGCAAATTTTACTGCCCTGATTTTCCTATCAAACTTTGCCTTTCTCTTTTGTGCTTTATTCAACAACTTTTCCCTTACTAATGTCACACACTGTACATGACTAAAGTTCCTCTCACTAGGAAATTCTATTATTTCTTCAAGAAAATGGGTGTTAGCTTTACCTAACATGACCTCTGCAGGTACATGTTCCGTAACTCCATGAACTGAGTGATTTAGACAACCTTCTATAAATTCTAGTACATTCGGCCAATTAGTATGCTTATTATAACAATAAATACGGATCATCTTGTTTATTTCTTTATTAATTCTTTCCGTCGGATTTGATTGAGGATGATATACTGATGTATGTAGTGGTTTTATTCTAGCATTTTGTAAAGTTGTATACCATAGTTCACTCGTGAATTGACTACCGTGATCACTCAAAATTGACTCGATCTCTCCTACTTCAGGGATATATTTGTTAAAAATCTTAGTCAACAAAGTTCTACTATTTGCTCGTTTTATAGCGTACATCTTAACATATTTTGAAAATACATCTATTAATACAAAAATGTACCTCACTCCACCTGGACCAGTGGGCAATTCTCCTATTAAATCTACTGCTATTAACTGCTTTGGTCTTTCCGGGATTATAGGCTTTAGGCTCCCTATTTGCTTTACATTAACTTGCTTTGCTTTTTGACATAGTATACATGTTTGTAACTGTTTTTTAATGCTCTTTTCCATTGCTGGAAACACGCAAAATTCCTTCAAACATAGATATATTTTCCCACCCCCCAAATGGCCATACTTAATGTGCGCTAACTCTACTAATTTTGACCTTAAGTTCTCTGGTATACAAACTCTATATTGTTCTTTATTCTTACTTTTTTGAAACAAAATACCATTGTGAATTACAAAATTCTGTTTAATTTTATCATTATCATTAGCATCTAGTTTATCAATTATATCTCTCATTTTTTCATCTTGTTTTTGTTTCTCGGCTATGTTTTTTAACAACTTATTTACTTCCCTGTTTTCTACTCCTAACTTCAGATTGGTCTTGTATATATGAACTGTATTCATGTCTGCTTTGCTAACAAATTCACCATCGGTAACTCTAGATAACACATCAGCCGGAACATTTTCTTTTCCCTTCACATATTCAATTTCAAGGTTATACTCTTGTAGCACTAAGCTCCATCTCAAAAGTCTTGCATGAGTTAATCGACACGTCTTTAAAAAAGATAAACTTCTGTGGTCTGACCTTACTACAACCTTAAAATGCCCTATGATATATGATCTAAATTTTTTACATGCAAAAACTACAGCTAACAGTTCTTTTTCCGTAGTTGTATAACCTTTTTCTGCATTCATTAGCGCCCTACTAGCAAAACAAACTACTTCTTCTTCTCCCTTTTCATTGTACTGATACAAGATCGCTGCTACATTTATATCTGATGCATCTGTATTGATATAAAAAGCTTTATTCCAATTAGGATGTTGTAGAATTACTGATTCTATGAATTTATCTTTAATCTGTTGAAAAATGTTTCTTTCCTTATCACCCCAGACCCACTTACTTTTACTGCCTAAAATATGGTTAAACTGAGCTGTAAGAAACGAGTAATTGTTTTGAAAGATTCTGTAGTAGTTACATAGGCCTAGAAACCCTTGCAACTTCTTTAGACAATCTGGTTCCGGAAAATTCTGGATTTTTCTTATCTTTTCAGGATCCATTCTAACTCCTTCCCTACTTAACACAAAACCCAAAAAATTTACTTCGTCCTTGAAAAACTCTGTTTTCTTTAACTTTACTGTTGCACCATATTCCGCCAGCCTAGTCAAAACTTTATCAATATGACCTAAATGTTCTTCAAATGTATCTGAGGTAATTAATATATCATCTACATAGCAAGTTAAAAAATCAGAAAACTCAGATCCAAAAATACTATCCATGGCTTTAGTGAAAAGAGCTGTACTAACATTTAATCCAAAAGGGAGTCGCTTATACTGATAATTTTTTCCCGCAAATGTGAAAGCCACGTATTTTCTGGATTCTTCATCAAGTAATACTTGGTGAAAACCCATTGTTAAGTCAAGAGCAGTAAAATATTTTACATTCATAAACTTTTGCAATATTTCCTCTGTTGTCTCTGTTGATTGCCTATCCGGAGTAAGAAATGCATTTAATTTTCTTGAATCTAAACAAGTCCGTATTGTTAAGTCCTTTTTTACTACACAAACTAATGGATTTGAAAAGCTACTATTAGATGTTTCTATTATATCCATTTCTTTTAATAGTTTTAATTCTTCTTCAACTGCTTTTCTCTTATGAAATGGTACTGGATATGATTTACCTATGAATGGCGTCTCAACTTTCAAATTTAATTTTGCTACATAATCTTTAATACACCCAGGCTTATCAGAAAAAACTTTTTTATTTTTTAATAATACTTCTCGTAACCTATCTAGATTTTCACATTGTTGTCCCATTTCCTTGATTTTTTGCTCTATTTTTTGTTCAATAGTAAAATCTACTGGGTCCCTATTAAGTGTATTTATCTTATTTTCATAAGAAATTACTGACTCTACTTCATTTAACTGATTCTGAAACTCATCTTCCCTATCATAGGCTATCTGGTTTAGGAAATTTACCCTAACAATGTTTATACTCCCTACAACTTGACTATCATTACTTTCTCTTAGGTTAATTCTGTAGTATTTGCTTTCATATACCATGTTTAGTTTTCTTTCTTTAAAGTCAATGACAGCATTGTGCTTCATTAAAAAGTCACAACCTATCAAGAAATTAACATGTATTCCTTTTACTACTAGACAGTCTACTGGTACGATTAAATTTCCAAACTGTACTTCTACTTGAACCTGTTTCTCCACCTTTCGACTCCTAGCTCCGGTTATTCCCACTATCGAAGTATTTGATACTCTCAATTCCGGTATTTCATAATCTACACTCTTTTTTACTTGAAAATAAAATTCCTCTGACAGGATAGTGGCCTGTGACCCAGTATCGACTATCCCGCCACCTGTCAGTGATCCTATTTTCATTTCTACTTCCGGCAAAAATTGATTAATTTCTTCCCTAGGTCCAGTACTGAAATTATTTTCGTTCAACAGTTCTTCACTTAGATCTTCTTCACAAAATATGTTATTTGTTTGTTTAAGCCCTACCATACTTTTTAGATTCTTTTCTTTTCTTTCTTTTATTAACGCTTCTACTTTCCCTTTAATCACTTTAAATCCCTCGATATTTAAATGGACAAAATCATCTCTCCTATTTCCCTTACTATAAATAGTTCTTTCATAATACTCCATCTTACTTCCCGTCTTTTCATTCTTATCTATGAAATCACTACTTATGTCTAGAATCTCAACTTTTTCTTTTTCACTCAATCTTTTAATAGAATTGTTAATTGATTCTAACTTGTCAAAATGGTACGGGTCATTCAAGGCTAGTTTAGGTATAGGTGGCAGAGTACAAACTACTATCTCCTCACTATTCTCTTCTAAGATTTCAGTTAACTCATTTAAATCTTTAACTATTTCCTCTACCCCCTTTTTTCTCAAAAGATCATTGGTACCTATTAATACTATTACTTTTTTGCCCAGTGTCAACTTATTATCTTGTACTAAACCTTTTAAGTCCCTAACTGTTTGACCTCCTACACATAGGCCAACACACCAACGTCCACATACTGATTTTGCTTCTACATTTAATATTTGTCTATAAAACCTCACCATTTGTGAATCCCCCAATAACTCATAACCCCCCAATTTCCTCAACTCATTATTCTCTCCCTGGCTAGTCTCAGTATGTGGCGCGTTTTGTCAGTACTGATTTCTTCTGAAATAGTTATTCTGACCCCTAAAACTACCTCTTCCCCTTGAGTTTCCCCGAAAGTTCTGGTTACCCCGTTCCCTATCTTCATTCCGTCTTTCCTGATCTTTACCACCCTCATCTTCATTTGACTCTACCACATCTACCACCTGCGCTTTTACTTCCCTCTCAATACCTTGGTTTGTTTTGAAAGTTTCTTTTTTGTAAGACTGGTCATTGTTATATCTACTGTACGGCTCCTTACCTCCTTTATTGTAGTTATACCGGTTAGCATTGCTTGGCAAACTTTCTTTTTCTCTTACTAAACCAATATTCCTACACATAACCTCCATTTCCTGTTCATTTGTAATATCTTTTACTGTCATTACCGACTGAATCGACGCCCCTAAGCTCTCAGGCACATGCTTACAGATGTAGTTTAAGAACATGTCAATAGGCATTGGCTTATCCAACATCTTATTGATCTCATAGTACTTGAGAACATATGTCGCCAAATCTAACCTTCCATTGTTGAAATCTCCCTGTCCCATTAACTCATGCTCAAACTGACGTTGTCTTATCACCCCCCAATATTTCTTCTTAAATTCTCCCTTGAAACTGTCAAAGTTTTTTAACTTATCTAAATGTTGCCTAGCCCAGCTTTCTGGTTCCCCTTTAAGGTATTTAATGATGTTCAACAACTGTATTTCCCAATTGTCCCCTGACACTTCTACAAACTTTTCAGTAAACTTCAAAAATGTCATGGGATGAATTCCCAATTGCTCATTTTCAAACTTCACTAAGAAAAGTTCAGCATTTGCACTTATGGTGCTCAAAGATTTTGCTTCATAATTAACTATCCCCATGTTCGTTATCTTACCTTCAAATTTTTTAGACAATTGTTCAATTTGCTTAGCTATGTTAGGCCTATCCTTTTCTAGCGACTCAATTCTGTTAGTTACCACTATAGCCTCATTATCGTACCTCTCCTCAAACTGTTTTCCCTTCGACATACATTTATCAATCAACTTCCTGTTCATTACTACACTCTCCCTACTTTCACTATCTATTACTCTCAAGTTACTCTCAATACCTTCAACCCTTTCTTGCAACTCACCTGTCTTGTCCCTATTCTTCTTAACTTCATTAGTTATTACGCTACATTTGTCGTTTACTAGCTTTACGCTTAACTCATGTTTACTCTGAACCTCTATCTCTAATTCCTCAACCTTGTTACTAACCTTGTCCAACTTAACCTCCACTTTTTCAGTTCGTTCTCTCATTTCCACACTAAGTTGATCCAACTTGTCATTTACTTGTGTTATTTGTTGTGTTATAGCAGTGTTACTTTCTTTTATTTGTTTCATTATGGCGCTGAACATATCCATCATGTTTGTGTCAGTGTTAGAATTTATGTGTGCGTGTATGTGCTCTACTGTTGGCGAACTAGTCCTACTCCCCTCTACACTCGACTCACTTTCACTCACTACATCTACAACTTCCTGACTACCATTTACTAGGCTGTTATTTCCCTGATCATTCAAACTTGGCAAAGGTGAGGAACCCCAACCTCGAAAACTCTCAGTTCCTAACAAGCTATCCTCATCTTGATTGGACTCTGTCCCCCTTTTATTTTCTGCCACAGCTGCCATCTCTTATTTTAGTCCTAGGCCTATTTCAACTCAACTCACATAGCCCCACGTTGCTGGCCGCCAATTTGTAACTTGTACCTCACTTTATTAATTAATATTTTTTAATTCATATCTTATTCTACAATTAAAAATTTGATAGGCCTATTTTCTTCTTATCTCAGGGTCGTTTTTTATGGGTGCGTGGTGGGAGCTATGTAAGATGAATGAAAGTCATTTCAATAATCAAAATTCTATAATGATTTCAAGTTAGAAAATAATAAAATACAAACTTACTTATTAAAAAAGAGGGAAAGGAACATAGAAATTATCCTACTCCTATTTTTAGGCTATAGGAAAGGAAACAAAGAAGTTATGTCGTAACTATCAGAAAATGTTATTTTGATACAAATCAATATTAGTTCTTACTTTGAAGTTTATCCTTTTCTTTTTAATTCAATTTAGAATGTTACTAAACGTTTATCGGTTCATAATGATTATTGAGACATTGCGCAATAAGTCTCCTGATCCGGTTTCCTACTTACGCCAATTTTTCTTCTTTTCTTTATTTAATATTATTCATCACTAACTCACTGGTTGATATGTTTTAAGAAAACCAATAATTAAAAAGTCACATTATGTTGTGAAACAATTCAGCCTGCTCAAAAGCTAGGACGTATGTCCTCACTTCATGGCAGTGGAAGCAAGACAAAGCTTCCTTCACGCTCATGAGTCTCGTATCAAGAAAAATGACGAAACTACTTAATCCTTTGTCTAAAAGCCTTAGTCATCAAAGAAATGTCCCTTTGCCTCGTGATTTGTATTAATAAATAAGACCCCTCTAGGCATCTAATGAATCCTCGCAATCCCATTGGTTGAGTCTGTCACTTGACTCCAAAGAGACTCACCTTTTTGGAATGCACAGAGACTCGAGTTACTATGATTTTTACCACTATATTTCAAGATTTCTCTTATTTTTATCCTTATTTCCAACTAATAACCTCCTTCACTCATCTATATTTTGTCCGAAACTATAATTTCTGTATCCCTATTTTCAACTTATAACCTCCTTCACTCATCTGACACTCATCTAAACTTCAATTCTTGCATTTAACAATTTAAGGTTATGTAATTTAATTTATTAAATTATTTACAATTTACTCGTCAACAGTATATTTTATTATTATAGATGTAATTTTGAGATTCTTTTATCCTTTAACAATTTTGATTTTATCCGTTAGTTTATCCTTAATCACGTCATTTGTTATTGATCAATTGTTGCTCAATAGGTTTGCAATTACATTGTAAATTTTATCCATTTCTTCTCTTCCTACCTATATTTCCTAAACTAAATCATTTCTTTACTACAATTTGGACTTACCGGTATGTAAAAAGTTTTTAATAGGCTAATCTTTTAATTTCACTAAATAGGCCTATAGCCTATTTTGACCATTTTATTTATATTTTATATGAAATCCTTTTTATTAGGCCATATATATATATGTGACCCGCTACAAGGTTTGCTGCTACAGGAAACATTGGCGAAAAATTGTTTTTTTGTGCAAACAACAATAAACCACAACCAGATCAAGCTATATACCAAATTTCGCCAGTTTATATTCATAAATAAGCAAGATATACAATTTTTATTTTTCTCCATAAGAATAACATTAGACAACGTACTGTGTTTAGCACTTTCAATATCTCGGTAACCAATTGACGTAGAGCAATGATCAAAATACCAAATTGTTTGTTTTTTTAAGCTGAATTCAATGGTATAAATTAAAATTTGATTTAAAATAAAATTACATGTGAAAACCCCAAAAAACATATTTTTGGGGTACAAAACCCCCCAAAAACCCCCCTTCGGATGGTGCGATTCATCTGGTTTTCGAACTCGTTCAAATAAATGGTACTTTACACATTTGTACCAAATTTCATTAAGATCGGACCTTTTTTACGAGAGTTATCGTGCTTACGGACACATATATATATACATAATATATATATATATATATACATATATACAAATTTGAACGAATGGTGTTTTTGGCATCTGGGGACCTCAAAATGAAAAGTTATCATGGTCTCGGGCTTAAGTCTTACCATGAGACCTACGGTAATAGCTTCTTCCCTATAGGGGAAATTCACTAAAACAACCAAAGCCAGCTTCAAGCAGAATGTGTCATTCGGATATAACATGTTGAGAATCAGAATTAACGTCTTGGAAGACAATAAAATATTCCATCCTTATTTTTAAATGCTCCATAAAATGTGAACCAAAATTAGCTTGCCATGAATTTTAAGCAAAAGTTTACTAAACCTTCCTTATTCACAATGGAATTTTTCCCAAAATGTGTTAAAATTTTTCAAAACCCAGAACATAGGGAGTTGGAAGGATGTTTTTCATCTGAGCTGGAAGGATGTTTTTCATCTTCTACTAAGATATGATAACCAAAGAAGTTTTTCAAAATATTTCTTGGCTTATTTTAGACAATTTAAACTGTTGAAATCCTTTTTAATTTTAATTATTATTACGGTATGATTATTTATGATTCAAAGCACAAAATGATGTAAGGATCCTACACTTCCATGACCCATTTATTGCGTTAACTTGACCCTCAATAAGTCAAAGTCTGTGGAAAATCACCTTGATAAGTTGAACCTTAATATTTCTAAATACTCGATAACTCAAATTTGTCCCGATCCCCATGAAGTTCGAGTTATTGAGGTTCCACTGTAGGTAGTTCTATTTTACCGTAAGCTTACTTGTAATAAGTTACAATGTTTAGTACTACAGTAGGGCCTATATTAAATATTTTATATACGGTATTATATAACTTAATTTTATTATTAGAAATTCTAATCACAAATATATATGACCAATCATATATTAATAACTGTGTGAGGTATCATTTAGCGAATTTCCATTCTGATTCTAAATTAGTCACTGTGGTATGGTACGAGTATTTTCTTTATTTTTCTGATGGCAGTATAATTCAGAGCAATGCGTTAGGCTATTATAAGTCTTCATTTTTTTATAAAAGTTAAAACAATACCTACATTTGCATTTGATGTATTGTTTTTTATGTTTAGTCTAGCTTTAAATAACTGCTATAGAATATTCCTTCCTCTTACAACTGTCCACAAAATTTACTATACAGTAGTCTAAATAAATCATTGGTAACTGCTAATTAAAACAGAGAGAGACACTGACATATACAGGGTTGGTGAAAAGTCCCGGGACAGCTTAATATTTTTTTAACCGTTACAGATGGAGCTATACAAGTTGGTACACTGTTACTGGGCATAAAACACTATTTTACTACAATTTCAATGAGCCGCTACCACCTCAGGGGGACGGCCCACAAGGAGTCGGAAGAAAATCTTAAATAGAAGCATAGGTTGATATGCACATCAAATTAAAGGTCTTTATTATTAGAATACAATGCCGCAAATCCGGCTTTAAACGGACAACTGAGCCCAAAATGACAGCTATTAAAAAATGGCTTGAATTTGAAATGTTGATAAGTAGCTGTGTGTAATCTAATGTAACACATTAAAATTTTGCATTAAAATGTAAAATTACATTAATGTAATACATTTCAATTTAATTTGCAAAAATTTACTCTCCTAGCTAATAGATTACTAAACCGATTCAAAACTTCAGCACATCAAAATTTTAAATTCAAGCCATCTTTGAATAGCTGCCATTTTGGGCTCGGTTGTCCGTTTAAAGTCGGATTTGTGGCATTGTATTCTACTAATAAAGACCTTTAATTTGATGTGAATATCAACCTATGCTTCTATTTAAGATTTTCTTCCGACTCCTTGTGAGCCGCCCCCCTGAGGTGGTAGCGGCTCATTGAAATTGTAGTAAAATAGTGTTTTATGCCCAGTAACAGTGTACCAACTTGTATAGCTCCATCTGTAACGGTTAAAAAAATATTAAGCCGTCCCGGGACTTTTCACCAACCCTGTATATGTATAACCAACAAATTGAAGTTACTCAATCCCAGATAATTTCCAGTTACAAGCTTGAATCCTGGACATATAGCAAGCCTGCATTTATCACAAGTGACACACAGTAGCAATGAAGGTTATGTTGGTACTCTACAATGAAAATACTTGCACGAAAGAGATTCATAACCTTTGAATTTTTAACAGATGCAAGTTATCTCATGAAGCATTGGGTTACTAGTCAACTTTCAACATTCTCCACCATAAACAATCTACCTAGCCTATTCATATTTTATTTAAATATAATCTGTGCAAAACACACACCTTGTTTGCTTAATATAAGTGTGAACATATGTATAAACAATAGATAGATAGAGAGATATTTACTTGTTTACCTTTTTACTTTGACTTTCCTATTTTACTGTATTTTATTTCAGTTCCAGGTTTCGCTACATAGATAACCTAACAGCTGTTCTTGGCTTAATTAATTCTTCCATTTCGTGATCATGACAATAATTAATGGCTATTTATACTACAAATAATAAAACTGGTTTACAATACAATGAATGGATTTATTAATGAAGTTGACATTTCAGGTTACAAAATAGGGATTCACAAATTATGGCACATAAATATAGAGGATTAACTTTACGATAAGATAATTATTATTTGATACATGAAGTGCTCAGGGTTTACACAATGTTTATAGGATCTACAGGGGGGGAACTCGTGCGGCAAGAATGACTGTCTGTTCTTGTCTTAATAAAATATCTTTTATTTTAATTGAATGTTTGGTTATGATATGAATTTTGACACATTGTAAGTTTTGCCAATGAGGATCTCAGAAATCAAAAGTTTGTAATACACTGTTATTGGCTTCTTTCAGTCTTGAGGAAATAAATAGGCTAAGCCTTGAAACTTTAATCTGTTGAAAAATTAATTAATAAAAAGTATAAGTCCAGAGAATTAATCTTGAGGTTGATGTGTTTAGTTTACTTTAAAGTATTCCAAAATGCTAGAAATGATGTTAGACTTGAAAATTGGACATCAATTATCTGTTGCTGCAATCTACAAGGTAAGTTGGAAGGGTCTCACCATAGTTTTATATTGTTCATCACTGGCATTTCTTCTTGGCCTTGCAAAATGGGATAGAACTTTGCCAGTGACTCTTCTTACATAATAAAAGAGTGGATGGTGTATTCCACTACACTTTTTATAGGGAAAAATGTTAATTTTGGGTAGATACCCACAAAAAGCTAACACTTGGCCATTATACTTTTGGAAACTCCCTTATTTTTAAATTGTACCACCTGGTTCTCAATAATGTTAGTCACTGCCATATGTTCCTGAAGTTCTTGTAGACACTGTCACTTGTTTTAAACACTTGTACTATATCAAATTAAATTTGGAATGAGATCAATTTTGAAAAATAAATAAAATTAAATAATTTGAAGCAGTTTACATGAATGAATTAGTGAGCCTTCTTATTACCTAGATAGGCCTATTATACATTAATGTGGGGTTTATTTATTATATGGTAAACTTAAATATATCAAATCTATGAAATGTTGCATCTGGCCTAAATAAATGTCTGTATAAGATAACCTTCCCTATATCCTATTTTAAGTTAAGTAAGCTCAAGTCTATAGTTGACAACCTCCCTCTCATGGAGAAGCGCTAAACTAAGTTAGTGACACTGGCCTCGTGCTGCGAGGAAGCAGTCACTCAGGACGACGTCTGATGTTTTAGCGAATTTCTTCTAAAGGGAAGAAGCTATTACCGTAATCGGCATGGTAACACCTATGCCATATCTCTAGGCCTAGGTCCCCAGATGCCAAAAACACCATTCGTTCAAAACTGTATATATATATATATATACAGTTTTGAACGAATGGTGTTTTTGGCATCTGGGGACCTAGGCCTAGAGATATGGCCTAGGTGTTACCATGCCGACTACGGTATATATATATATATATATATATATATATATATATACAGTTTTGAACGAATGGTGTTTTTGGCATCTGGGGACCTCAAAACAAAAGGGCTTAGGTCTTACCATGCCGACTACGGTAATAGCTTCTTCCCTTTAGAGGAAATTCGCTAAAACATCAGACGTCGTCCTGAGTGACTGCTTCCTCGCAGCACGAGGCCAGTGTCAGTAACTTAGTTTAGCGCTTCTCCATGAGAGGGAGGTTGTCAACTATAGACTTGAGCTTACTTAACTTAGGATATAGGGAAGGTTACCTTATATAGACATTTATTTAGGCCAGATTATATTTAAATATAGGTATATATAATCATTAAATAAACTGTATAAACAGTATATACACACAGTTTTGAACGAATGGTGTTTTTGGCATCTGGGGACCTCAAAACAAAAAGTTATCATGGTCCCGGGCCTAGGTCTTCCCATGCCGACTACTATATATACTACTACTATACATTATATATATATATATATATATATATATATATATATGTGTGTGTGTGTGTGTGTGTGTCCGTGAGCATGATAACTCTCATAACAATAATCCGATTTTGACGAAATTTGGTATAAATGTGTAAAGCAGCATTTATAACTTTAAGTTCGAAAACCAGCCAGATCGATCTATCCAAAGGGGTATTTTGAGGGGGTTTTGTACCCCACAAATGTGTTTTTTGAGTTTTTTACATATAATTTTTGAAAAAGTCAAACTTTTGTTTTTTCCATTGGAATCAGCTTAACAAGACGCACAATTTGGTGTTTTGATCATTGCTCTACGTCAAATGGTTACAGAGATATTGAAAGTGCTAAACACAGTACGTTGTCCAACAATGTTATTCTTATGGAGAATAAGAAAAAGTGTACGGTATATCTCGTTTATTTATCAACTTATCCTGATGAAACTTGGTAAATTGCTTCATATCATTGTGGTCTATTGATATTTGCACTAAAAAAATTTTTTGGCTGATAGTTCCCGTAGCAGCAAACCTGCGAACTCAGCCCCCATGTTATTCTTATAGAGAATAAGTAACGTGTTATCTCCCTTAATTAATTATGAACATAAATTAATAAAATTTGGTAACTTATGTGGCTTTAGTAGAGTTTATATTGATATTTGTATAAACCCCCATTTTTTTGTGTTCCTTACTTCAGCAAGCCTGCATGCTCAGACACCATGTTATTCTTATAAAAAATAATTAAGATTTCATAAATCGTTTATTTATGAATTTATATTTATGAAACTTGGTATGTGGCTTTATGTGGTATTAACCCTCCAACTGCCAAGCGCCGGAAATCCGGCGCCTGACCCGCCGGCTCTAGTGCCGAGCGCCGGGAATCCGGCACTATTACAGCGTTATGTAATCTGCTCTTAGTAGCTTAGATTGCATTGAAAATCATTTTATATTTATATCATTTTAAAGAGGAGATTCTACTTTTTCTCTATGTTCTGGTTTCAGACGCTATTACTCTATGCGTTGTTGCATAACGTTAATCGCGAAACACAGCTGCTGTCGGCTGCCGTCAGTTTATGCGTGTTTACAAACATCTTTGTTTCTCGTATTTTGGTTACATTTTCGCGTGTTATTACCGTGTTTATACGTTAGTAAATAACTCAAAATGGATAGTAGTGATTTACGTGGTGCCCTTGATGATGAACTGAGTGATCCTGACGATCCAAACGCTGTACCTGACGTAAATTACGACGAGGGAAGTGATCTGGCCTTGGATTTGCCCGACTTTCCTGACGATTCCGACTCTGAATCGCTTTTAGATTTTTCCTCGGGAAGTCAGTCTGGGGACAATTATTCTCCACACTCTAGTGAGTTAGAAACGTCTGATCATGAATGTGAAGAGAACAACATAGGACTGCAACCAGAACGAGAAGGTACGCCACCTCCAAGACCTAGGCCTAGGCCTAGGCCTGTAGCTCCTACTCTAGACCCTTGGGTGAGGGTTTATCCTCCAGAACAACCCAAGAATGTTGATGCACTATTTATGGTAAGGGACACTGGTTTAAAAAATGCACCTCCAAGGAACAGTAGTCCAATAGTATATCTAAATTTATTTCTAACTGCCTCTTTTTGGAATATTCTTGCTAGAGAGACCAATGCCCATGCTACAAGGGTTATTGGAGAACAGAACCTAACCCCAAACTCTCGCTACCATAAGTGGACAGCTGTCACTGTAAATGAACTAAAGAAATGGTTTGGAATCCTGTTCAACATGGCCCTAACAGTTCGAAAAAACATCCAGAATTATTGGGACACTAGGCCACAACAGCACATCCCTTTTTACTCACAGACCATGCCCAAAAACAGATTTTTGCTTATAAGTACATTCCTACACATGACCTCTGCACGAAACCTTCCAAGGGACGATCCAAATTATGACGCACGGGTAAAGATTAGATGGATGTTAGACCATATTAACACAAATTTCAAGAAGCATTTCACACCTGGTCAGGATGTATGTATAGACGAGAGTCTCATCGGTATGAAACATCGATGTGCATTTATTCAGTACTTGCCAAACAAAAAACATAAGCAGTACGGAATAAAAAAGTTTCAATCTTGTGACAGCAAAACAAGCTACGTTTTACACGTAGAGCTTTATAGTGGCACTGACTACCTTGCTGCACAACCGAGACTAGATGACGGTGAAGAAGTTGGAGCGAATCTGTTTACACATAGAGTTGTGATGCATATGATGGAGAGGAGTGGTTGTCTGGACAAAGGACATATTAATATACAGACAACTTCTTCACAAAGATTCCCTTAGCAGAAGAGCTTCTTCAAAGAAATACATTTATAACTGGAACTATAAACAAACGATCTAAACATCTATCAAAAACTGTGAAGCAGGCAAAGCTTGGCGAGCGGGAGAGCATATATTTTAGAAAGGGCGAAGTTTTGTTGGTAGGGTTCAGACAAAAAGTAACCAGGAAACCAGTTTTAGTTGTAACAACAGGCTACCACGCAGAAGACCAAATAGTTAGAAGTAAGAAAGGACTTGTCGGAAGAAAACCACTCCTCATTCATCAATATAATCAGTCCATGGGAGGAATCGACGTTAGTGATAAGTCGGTTTATCACTTGTCCTGCAACCGACAAACTTCCAAATATTGGAAAAATATATTTTTCAATTTTGTCGACCTTTGCATGTTCAATGCCTGGACATTGTACTGCCTGAACACTGATAGGCCAAAAAGTAGGAGAGAATTTCACATCTCTATCATTGACTCCCTTGTTACTCAAGATATGCGTGCTGCACAAGCTGCACCTGGACCTGCGGGGGATGGTGCCCACCGACTTGAACACTTGCCTAGGAAGAACAATAAAAAGTGTGTTGTTTGCAATATCCCAGGCAAAGGAAAAGGCAGATCTGATTATTGGTGTCCTGGCTGCAATGCTGGTGTGCACAGACAGTGTTTCCACCAACTTGAGCACTACTGGAGGGCTCAGAGGGGTGCCAAGAGGCAGCTGGTCCAACTTGACTCGGATTCAGACTAAATCGGAGAATGAGTTTCTGTAAATAGTAGGACTAAATATATGTAGTTTCATGGATTGTGAACTTTTATTTTTTGTGTATATATTACTGTGTATTGCTAGCATTTTGAACTCGATAGAATCGTGATAAGAATTGGGTAACAAAAACTAGGTAAATAATGTGTGAACAAGTGCGGTCTTGGATAAACATTTATTATTTCTTGAGGAAATCACATAGACAACAAATATAGGCTATGTGAGTATTTGTTTTTATTTCCTAGAAGGTAGTCTTATATATTATGCATGGTAAAAAATATATATTACATGCATGCATGGTTTTACATCATTTTGGAAACTTGTATGCGTTTGAAGGCTATTTGTCGTGTTGGCTGTTTTCGCATATCGTACAATTTTATGAACTGAGAGCTTATATTTTATTTTTAGTCCAAATAACTTTATGTATTCTTGTTCCTTATAATATTTTGGACAAAATGGCTATTTCAGATTGCTGATTATAAGTAATTAGAAAATTTTGAGGGGGTACTGACTTTATAAAATAAACTTTTTTTTATTTTTTTTTTGACCACAGAATTCTTATAATACTATGTAACTAGCTGATACTGGTTATTTTCATGTAGCTGGCATTATAAGGAGTAAAATGATATGCAATAAGTTATGTCATACTTTACAACATTTCTATAGTAACAATAATGTTTTTAGTAAAAACTTGCAAAAAGACCAAAAATGGCCCGGCACTCCACAGTAACATACATGGCAGCCGGAGGGTTAAGATACATATATATGCATTGGAAATTTGATGAGTACGCAGGTTTGCTGCTATGGGGGTATTTTAATGTATGACAGACCTAAGTACCTACCTTCTTTTAAAGTGTCCACAAGTAACTAATTAGTTAAAAGGTCTGAGTAAAGGTACAGTCTGATAACTGCTGCTTCAAAGGTATTGGAAAATCATATTGCTTTTAAACCATGTAGCCTTAATAGCTAGGCCCTACTGCCTCCATTGGCCTTAAATATGCTAGGCTGCAGTTCCATATGTGTCTTATGAAATAAGTGAATAGAGATAGGCCCTAATCAAATAAAATATATACTAGAAAAAAAAATCTTCCGCAATCCCTATGTCTTACAGAAACTTAATATTGTATTTAAGTTCAACGTGAAGATAGGCCCTAGGCCTAGACCTGACGGTAGTCATTTTAATTAACTAAACAGCCTAGGAGAAGGGCGTAACTGATGTAATTTCAAATGTATACCCATGTTTAAGAACTTGTAAATGCCACAAGTGAATGCACAATCCACCCAGACAACCCTAATTAAGTTTCTAAACAGTCACAGCCCAGCCTAGTTAGACCACAGGCCTATGTAGCCTACTTTACAACAGCATTGCTATCTAATAAGTAAAATAGGTTATTTATAAGTTTTTATTAATATTATAAGCAATTAACTAGTAGTGACAAAGTTTCATGAAAGGTTATCCATTACCAATATGATTACTACAGGCCTACATAAACAGACTGATGGAAGGCTAAGTTGTCTAATGCCCCTTGCCAATTTATTTTTTTACAATAGCCTACATGCATTAGAAATGAAAAGACTCGAAGTACATTTGACAAGCTTTGTTACACTTTAATCAACTATAATTTACTGATAGTATTTTTAGTTTCGATAACTAATAGAAAATCTATCAAATGAGCTGATAGTGAAATGACGTCTGTTGGTCTGTGGCCCCTTTCTGAAGTTTGGTCAAGGTAAAACATCCCCAACAAGTTTAAATAGATGACGACATCCTTTAATATTTTAATATAAACAAATTATTTTACTTACCGGCTGTACGCGACTAATTTCTAAATTACATTTGTGGCAAAAGAATCTTGAAATTGCTAAATTCTCGACTGCAGCCTCCTCGGCCATTTTCCGTAATTTAACCTAAATCAAAATCAACTGTGTAGAGTAGTGTAGAGTGTAGAGTGTAGACACAAACCTGACTAAGATTGCCAACATTACGTCGATGTATCTGATTATGGATGAGGTACCCTATGCACATAAAAAACTGCAAATAAACTATATTGTATACTTTAATATATATACTAAGTAAAATTCAAGAACGAATCTATATTTATTTATTTAATGCTTCAAAACAGATACAATAAACCATCTTTATGCTACAATAAACAATGTAGCATCTTTAAATCAAATCAAATCAAATCATTTATTGTCATCAGACTATAAATTGCATTGACAATAGGTCAGGTCATAAATCTCATACTTATAATATTTGCATAGTAGTACACTAACAACGTAATAATTTATTACACTAAAACACGATAATTTTAAATATGTACCATACAAGCAGCCCATTTATATAATAAATAAAATGTACTATTAATTGGCCTTATTAATGCTTTAAAATACTCAACATTATAAAAAATCCAATGATATCCGCAGATATTTGGGACGTTCGACGGATGTATAAACGTCTTCCTGAACATCCCTTTTTCCCGAGGCAAGCAGAACATCCTATGGACTTCCATAGGATGTCGTCTCTATGATTTCCGTTTTACGGAGTTTGTGTTTGTGGATATCCGCAATATAAATAAATAAATAAATAAATTCTTTATTTCCATAAATGTACAATACAATAAGCATTAAAATTATGCAGTAGAAAACTATAATTAGATAGTTTTCAAATATATACTAAACAATAAATACCTTATGTTTACACAGTTATTAGCCAGTACATTATGGATAGCCACCTCTTTAGCATTAGCTGTGCAGAGGTGGCATCAAGTTATAATAAATGTGCAACGTGCAGCGTGCCAGAAACTCCCGGTCAAATTACGGATTATTAAACAAAAATTCATTAAATGATACATCTTTTCAGTGCCTAATACATAACAATTTAACAGTTGTAATAACTTTCAAACAATTCCAAAAAAACAATAATTTAGGACAAAACACTCCTTATAAAACTAAATAAAAATAGGTGTAACAAATATAAAAAGAATGCTACAAAACAATAACATATCTCTTTATACCCACACAATGATAAATACTAATTATATAACACACAATAAGCCTAAACACAAATAATAATGAGTAGACTCAAACATACGTTTAAACTATGTAGATAGAACAAAATAAAATATTTAAAAACAGCATATTGGTAAAGATGCAGATAAATTGAGCAAAACTCAAGCAAACTCATTTACATCCTCTGTAAATGTTACCGAAACTCCTTATAAATATGTTATTAGTGAATTTCCTTTGGAAAGTGAACTATTAGCATGACCCGCATGGTGAAACTTAAGCCCGGGACCACGATAGAAGTTCCTAACGTGACCCCAGAACACGTTTTGGGGGGGTCGTTCAAAATTTTATATATATATATATATATATATATGTGTGTGTGTTTGCACTCTAGCGGTCGCATTTTTTGTCCGATTAACTTCAAATTTGGTAGGGACGATCCTTTCTGTAATCAGTTGGACAAGTTCGTTGGGCAAAATAATCGGAAAAATCTAAACCCTTTTTTGGGGATTAATCTTTCAAATTTTGGGTTTTTGGGCACAAAAAGGGTCAGAAAAGCCCCGGATGTAAAATTAATGCATGTAAAAAGATGGGAATTAGTAAGACGAAAGTTTTAAGCCCTTTCTCGTCATTCTAGCATAAATATTTATACCGAGTTATTAAATAAAATGTGTTTCGACTAAACACAGTACGTTGTCTTATGGGCGTTTTACACTAGAAACACCTGTTATTCCTTTGTTAGAGTACTATTATCATACCCAGCAACTCACGCCTACTTTCAAGCCTGCCTGGACCTTCTCCTAACAATTATAATGTGCAAAATTGTATTCCCAGGTTTGCAGGTAAATGAAACCAGGAGCACCAGAACAGCCAAAAAATCAATGTTTTCAGATTTCAGTAAAAATTGGAATACATGTAGGTTTTTTACACAGATTTTGAGTTTTAAAATTTGTTATGTGGAAATTCACTTCCCTCACGTCAGCGTGCTGCGTGCGAACTCGTTTATAGATAAATTGAATAACGAGTTTTTTTACATGATTTAATAAACAATAAAAATTATTAATCAGGTAGTTTGCTAAATATTATTAATAAAAAAGGATTATTTTACCTGTGCTTCAATTGAACCTTTCTACTGTAGTTCAAAAATAACTACAGCTTTTGATTCATGCACATCTTCAGGCATAGGATTCATCAGATGTCCCAACTAGAGAGCTCATAGTGTTCATAGAGGGGCTATACGCTATTCTGCTCTGTATCGCCAGTTCCGCCATATTGGATGTGGCGAAAAACTCAAATTTGGCCGCTGCAGCGGACAACATTTAACTGAACACACATTGAATAGGCCGTGATTTAATTACCTATATTCCCTTAGAGTTCAGATAACATTTGAAATTTTGGACAGTTGAAGGCTAGGTCCTTCTGCTTTGACCATTACTATTTAAATCTTATCTGAAGTATTATTCAAAAAAATATATGACAACAATACTTGTGATGTTTTTGCAATTATAGATATTGTCATCAAAAAGTTACCCTGATGCATGAGGAAGATTTTATTTTTTGGTCAGGTAAGTTTCAAGATTATGGAATATTGGGATTGTTAAATTTGCTAATTTATTTCTAACATTTTTTGGTAGGGGCTTTCGTTTGGCATTTAATGCGAGTTGAATAGCGATAATTTTCACAAAGATAAAGTACTGCCGTGGCCGTGGCTCGGCCCCGGGTGGAACTCGACCGGGAACCCGCATGGATATATTTATAATGACATAACTTGGAAGTACATATCATAATGTATTGTTAACAATATTATTAGCAATATCACAATGTTCAGTATTTTAAGTATTTTGCAATTCTGGAAGAGCCCAGATATCTGACCCAGAAAACTATATTTTCACTAGGGCAGTACCAGAATCACAGAATCACATTTTTTGAAGATAACAAAACATGAGACACAGTTCTGAAAGGAATGGCAAAAAAAAACTACAAATTGAAACACTCCTGTCCCGTGCTTGATTCCTTGAAAGCACAACTAGAACTACGGGCTAAAAGGTATGAAGAAGTTGCAAAGAAATTTGGATTCCTTGAGTATGTTATGAAACTCAATGATAACAGTCTAAAATCAAAGTGTAAGTAACCAATTAATCTTAAAACAAATAATAGAGGGGCCTGACTGGAGTGAGCCGCCGGGGGCCACAACGATCCTACATATGGCCCTGATGAGCCCTCCTCTGTTCTTAACAGAAATCAAGTTATCGATTGACGATGGAGACTTTGTAACTAAAAGGTCATTACAGTCATTGCAAATAATTTGTTTTCGGATAGATCGTGCAACGAATCCTGCAATATATTGAATAATGTCGGCAATCGATATCAGGTGTACTTGAAGAAGGAAGGACAGCTACATATAGATGCTGTCCTCCATATTTTCATTCATATCCTGGAAATGTTCTATACTTCTATAACCTGGTGTTGAAATGTTTATCTCCCCCAGCAGCACACATCATTGGGCCAACGATGGGGAATGGTCGGCAAACAAGTGGTTGTGGGGAATGGTTGGTTGGCATTACCGCGGTTGGGCTAACGAACCTATCGTTGGGTAGTCGTTGGCAAATCCTACCATATTATATTATTTATTATTAATTATATATTTTAATTTATATATATATATACTTGGTTTACCGAACAATTGAAATTGGAGAAATCATGCTTTTCAATGTTAAAATAAGCATTTAAATACAAAATTATAAACTGTTGGCATTTTGTTGGGTATAGGTTGGCACTGTTAGATAATGGTTGGTTAATCCATCAATGGGCCAACCTCGCGCCTCGCGACTTGACCACCATTGGCCTACCATTTCCGCCGACCATTTTCCAACGTTGGCCCAACAATCAGTGCTGATGGGCTCATCTTTTCGTTATTGGACTTAACTATCGAAAACACCTTATTTTTGTCCAAAATCAAAATGGTCCCCGTGTTATTCTCTTCAAGTTCTTTGTGTAAAATTATAAGTTGTATTGATCCTGAAAATTGTTTACATGTGGGATTATTGTTGTGGCCTCCTCTGGACCAAATGCAGCCGAACAATCGTTCGATATGGTCTTGGCTAATCTTGTAAAAAGGGTATGTACTTCAGTATACCGTTTTCTCCTTCTACAGGTTGTTGATACATAGCTAATGCACTCTCGATGCATACAATGAAACCAAGAAATCCTGTTTTTCTTTTAGACTTCAAAATTGAAGTCCCACTCTTACCCTTCATCAGTCCCATAATATACTGTTTTGCCTCCTAGCTGGAGTATTGTTTTATGATTCAAGTAGTTTGCAGAACATAAAACTCTCTTTTCGTACTTCCCATATATACTCCTTGAATTCAAAACATCAAACAAGTTGTTAAAAACCCTTAAAACCTTTATTGTAACAGCGCAATTTTAAAATTGTGCAACTTTGTTTTGCATTAAATATTGGAGAGTCAGCTACCGATTTACTTATAACTTGTGAAGCAAGCTTGATTTTCATTTTTTGCTTTGTGTAAGCAACGTGGGCATTTGTAAGTTTACTACCCAAATGTAACTGTTGTTTATTTTGCAGTATTAGAGATATCTTCTTTCGTTCAAATTTCTAAAATGGAACAATGGTTTACAGATAACAGTTTGATAGTAAACGATTTGAAATCCTCAGCTTTACAATATAATAAAAAATGTAATAAAGAAACAATTCAACTTGTTCAACTTGCCAACTCTACAATACCACTGGCAACTGAGTATAAATTTCTTGGATTAACATTACAACCAAATCTTTCATGGTTATCTCACATTGATAAAATTTGCAAAAAAATCGGTTAAGGAATATTTTTGATAAAATGTTTTTCTAAATGCTGCACTCTAGACATAAATAAAATGGTATATTATGCTTATATCCATTCACATATATCATATGGACTAATTATATGGGGTTCAAGCCCAAATGCCAAAATTGTATTTAAAATGCAGAAAAAAGCTATAAGAACACTTTGTCAAGTCTCAAGAAGAACATCGTGCAAACAACTATTCAAACAATTAAATATTCTAACATTATCGTCAATTTTTATATTACAAGCAGCAAGTTTTGTACATTTGAACCTTGATAAATTTTCCTTCAGAAGACAAATTCAACATTCCGACAAAGATGCTCAGACTACATATCAATCAAAATTTACAACAAAATTCCTTCAGAAATAAAATCTTTAAATCACATAAGACAGTTAAAAAATAAATTAAAGCAATACCTTATCGTTAAATGTCCATACAAAATTGAAGATTTTTTAAAATGAAAACAACAATGAAAATATAATATAAATTTAAAATCAAAATGTTGTGGTTTCAAGATTGGATGAAGATTATTTGTAAGATTCAAGGATTTAAATAATCAAAATTCTATCAGTTATTATTAGCATTACATACTCTGTCAATGTAATTTAGTCTTAACCATAATTTAATTATGGCAATTAAGATATTTACCAATAAAGAAAAAAAAAGTATATTGAATTGTAATGTATGCTCCCATTTTATTTCATTACTGTCACTGTCAGTCAAGACACCCCAGTCACCTAGTGTTTCTGACTAATTTTAACATGTGACATGGATCCAAGAAAAAGTGGATAGGCGCCTTTTAGTAATAGGGTGGGGGAAATGAGAAATTAAGCTGTTACTATTTATGTACTCTCCGTTTATAGCACACCCCAAGCTATTGGCCATTGCAATGTTCGCAGTTTCGCCATCACACGTCAAAGAAGCAACTTTGATCCCGCTGTCATGTAGCAAGGAATGACATTGTTTGACTAACCCACCAATTTGTTCTCCAGTGAGCCCAGACACGAAAAAGTATCCTACAGGAATTTTCCAGGAAGAATTTATATATACTAAATGAAATACCAGTGCCTCAGATGCTAAAGGAGCTGAATCATCATTTAAGTTAGACCCAACATTCACAGTTCCATGGAATTGTTTCCCATCCCATTCCATATGCTTCCTTAATTGCCACGCAATCAAACATAAGTGCACAGATAGGTTTTTTACTTGAATTGGTAGAGTGTTCTTTTAATGCTCTAAAAACTTATAAATATACAAATACCCCCGTCGCAGCAAACCTCAGCGAATTTCCAATGAATATGTAACATAACACATTAAAACACTTAACAGGAATCATAAGAAATATATTCACAAACAAACGTTATTTAAAATATTAATTATTCTCCATAAGAATAACATTGGGAATGCGTACGCAGGTTTGCTGCAACAATGAACCCAAAATAATGGGCTTTTATGCAAATATCCATAGAACTCATCTTAGTGAAGTCACATACCAAGTTTCATCCATATACATTCATAAATAAGCGATATATAACATTTTCATTATTTTACATAAGAATAACATGGGGACCAAGTACCTAGGTTTACTGCTATGGGAACCATAGGCGAAAAATTGTTTTTTTGTGCAAACAACAATGAACCACAAACAGATGAAGCCATATACCAAATTTAGTCAGTTTATGTTCATAAATAAGCGAGATATACAATTTTTCTTTTTCTCCATAAGAATAACATTAGACAACGAACTGTGTATAGCACTTTCAATATCTCAGTAACCAATTGACATGGAGCAATGATCAAAATACCAAATTGTTTGTTTTTTATGCTGAACTCAATGATAATAAACGGTATCAGGAAACTGACACATACTTTCTCCCTTTTAGTCCAACTTTAATGAATAAATTACTTTTTATTTACTAAATATAGAATACAAAGCACGGTCAAATGTACAGAAAATCTTGTAAACAAGTTGTTTAAAAAAACATCCACCCAAATCCCTGCTTTGGAGGCACTACAGAATCCATTGCTACACTCGTGGTTTTAAGAGGGGAAATGCCCCCTATTCCCCCCCCCAGGGTTATTAAGGGGCAACATATTTCGAATTTCCTCTGTTGGTCAATGCTAACTTGACAAGCATATCAAGTTTGAATGAAATTGACCAGTAAATAAGAGAGAAATAGTATTTTTTTTATTCCCCATAAGAATAACATTGGACAACGTACTGCGTATACCGCAAAATGAAAATTTCAATTTTCTCCGAAACCAGCAATCGTAGAATAGTTAGTAATTCAAAATACTAAATTATTTAGTTTTTGAGCACTTTTTAATGGTGAATAGTAATATTTGTTTACATTTACGTCTTTTTATAAAAAATACAAAAAACTGAATTTTGGGTGTTTTAAGTCCTGTAATTTCTGAACCCGAATTTTTACAGGAATGCGGTTTTCTATAGGGCCTTTCAAAAAGGGATTTGGGTGGATATTTCTGAAAACAACTATTTTAGACAATTTTCTGTACATTTATCTAAACTTCATATTCTATATTTAGTAAATAACAATTATTTTTGTCATTTAAGTTTTGCTAAAAGGGAGAAAGTATGTGTCAGTTTCCTGATTCCGTTTATTTTCGATGTAAATCAAACATAATTTACGACTCTTCAATATCACATTGAATAGTTCCCAACCATATTTTAAAATACAAACACACTTATCAGTTGCATGTTTGATTATAAAAAGCAATGGATTATAATTTGTTCAGCTGTGTGATTTGATTTGACTATAAACAGAACTCAGATGAACAATAGAAGCTGTTGGGCAAAACTAGCCTTATATCAGAGCCGTAAGGGCGCACGGGGCTAACGCCTGGGGCCCCGGACCCGAGGGGGGCCCCCAGGCCACGAAAGTGGAACCCTTCAGACCACTAAAGAGGAAGTTTTTTAAAATTGTCCTGAAAAAAGTTTATTATTTCTCAACTGACAACAATACAAATAATTATAAGATGTAAAAGGTGTACGTTCAAACTAAGTATGAAATCCAAAGTCATTCAATAACTTGTATTATTTCTAATACCATGTGCGGACTTGATAAACTTGCCCAAATCCAGTAACTAAAATTGGCCAGGTAAGATTTGAAACATAACTAATGATTGTAGAGCACTTATTTTGCTGAGCATAGATTGAATATATTGTATTGTTCAATAACAGCCATGCTTTGCCGTACTTGGAAGTTGCAGATTCCGTTCAAGCCGATTTAAGTTTGTTGTTGTTATTGCTGCACAAATTCAATATGATATATTATAAATTATTAGGAACAAACAGCCAAATATAAAGTAATTAAATAATAGTATCAAAACTATAATTGGTTACGAAATTCAATTAACGTAGGACATTGAGTATTCATAAGTGTTTGAGGTTATCCTAAAATATGATGATACAATTAATAATAAAGATGATAAAAATAATGGTACAGTAGCTTTTAGCCTGTTTTTACTTTCTCCCGTTATACTGTGAAGAAAAAAAAAATAGTATTATGTCTTTCGACTCCTTATGTTCTCAACTAATTTGTTCGAACTTATCTTTATATCCTTCACATAAATATATAGTTTCCCCCGGCTGTAATATTACTTTGATTAAATACAGAGCAGGTTACGCAGTGGAAGATACCAGGCCCTTGTGTCAAAAACAATCTATGTAAACTAATTTATTACCCAGATACTCTACCAGTGGATCAGCCTCATGAGAACAGAATTATTATGCTGCACTATGACCATGAATAAACATAACTCAATATTTAAGAGGTAATTTTTATCATTAAAGAACTTTTAACAGTATGGAGCTTGTGCTATATATTAACTGACTCAAAACACTAATCTATTGAATGGACCAATATAACCCAATTAATTTGTGACAGGAATGAAATAATAATTCAGGATAGTTTAACCAATAATTGTCTATTTCCCTATAGCATTTTACACTTCTAATTTATTGCTAACCAATTCATTTGTGATCATTTACTAATACTCTGGATTTTTTTACAAATTATGACATTGACTGATAGATATGTTCATATGCTGTTATTCTAACGGATTCCACAACACTCCAAATATTTCTATAAAGTTATAACATAAACAGACCAGGCTGCAGTGGTAGAATCAACTATGATGTTCTTTGAATAATTAAAAATAATTAATTAATTTGAGGCTCTGGGGTTGGCACGATGTTGTTCGTAGTTTTGGCCAAAACTTATTTTGCAATTTCCTTCTAACACTAATCCTCAGAGGCATACATTTGATTATTGTGGAGATTAATCAGCCTCTGTCCTGCTCCATGGGACCATGTTATTATTTTATTATATATTATTTAGGGGAAATGACTCTACTGTGCAACCCCAACTATCTCTCTTTTAGAGCCTATTAAAATTGCCTTTATTAATTAGTTTGTTTAAATGCCAAATTCCACACTGCTTTTTTATATTTTACTTGCCTCGGTCCATTTTATAGATGTTGAAACAGTGAATAATTAACCAGTGATTGTGGATCCAAAAATTAATTTTAAATATAAATTAATCACAGCATCTTATTTAAGTTCTTAATACAGTCAAACAAAATTAAATAAATATTTATCCAGAGTTTTCACTGAAATAGCCTTTTAAATTAAGCTAAATTGATCTCGACAATGTATATTCCTGTTTTAACAAAACGAAGTAATTGTTTTACATCATTAAAAAAAATTTTATGCAGTAACAAAATTCAATTATTATCAATAAAAAAATATAACAATAATACTAAAGCACTGCTAGATAATTAAATACAACACAATTAATTTCTATGACTTACCTCTAGAACATGAATAAGGCAGCAGGTTACAAGAATACAATTTACAACAATACAAAACACGTGGCCACATTTAACACGTCCTAAAAAATATAAAATCGGGGTTAATTTTGCCTAGCTGACGTGCTCGAGTTTACTTTTTAAATCAGAAATTGGCTCCCTCGAACTTGTGTATTTCCAATACGATGGATCTTAGAAAAAACGAATTTAGCGGACGTGGGTAGTTCGCGATACAACACGTTTCCAACTTGACTTTTTATCTGATACTTTTCATAAAGTTCCGAATAAATTTCTCCTAGACATTTACCTTTAAGGTATGTGAGGATTTAAAATCAATTCGGTAAAATTAGCGAAACCGCGAACCACTAAAATTTTCGTATTTTCGTACCGTTGGCACCCTCAGCAAATTACTGCACTACAAGAAGATCACGGAAGGAGTGAGACCGGAGCCGAGGTCCCGGCACCCCATCTAAACTCTTATCAGACTCGATCTCTGTAGTGATAAGGATTTTACCCCATCACAATACATAGTATATGGAGAAAGTATTGATTTCGTCAAAATTTTCGAATTTGAGTTGTTAGTGGAATTATTCGTTTTGGTGCTCCCTCAATCCCAAAAAGTGATTTTTACGTGATGTCTGTGTGTCTGTCTGGATGTGTACAGAGCTAGAGCCCTAACCAATGGTCCGATTTTTATGAAATTTGGTATGAAGGTATTAATTCACGATATCTCCAGGCGTTTTTTCATTTTTTGAATTTTTAATTTTTGAGGGCAATTATCCCCCAAAAAACATGAAAAATCAAAATTTCTCAGAAACTGCTCTAACGATTTTAATTAACTTTAGTGGTTTGTAGAGATTTACGTTTACAACAAAATGGCACCACTCGCATTTCTGTAAAAAATCGGGTTCAGAAATTACAGGACTTAAAACATCAAAAATTCAGTTTTTTGGATTTTTCATAAAAAAACATGTCCAGCAACTGCTGCCTTTTTAGAGAAATAAAAAAAATATATCGTCGAGGTACATTGCTTACTACAATAAAAACAATACACTACCTGCACTTTTAAGATTTATTTGAAAATTTCGTTGAATTTAGAATTTTGGTGGAATTAAAAAAATACCAAAATACTAACTTGACAACTGAATTTATTAGTCAATTTTGTATACTTTAAGTTTAGTAATTATACAACTTTCTCAGCAAGGTGTCATTTACAAGTTAGAGTAAAAACTGAAAGAAGGATGACAAATTTGAGGTTTATCCGTAAATTCCGTCAAATTTCAAAGTTTTTCAGAATACAACGACACATAGTAATAACAACTTTGACAAGTGTATTTTATGGAAAATCGTGTCTACTCTAAATTCAGCAAACATCACATTTGTCCTTGTCTCGTTTTTCTAAGGTACAGGGAAAAACTGAAAGTAGTGCGAAAAATGTGAGGTTTTTTGGCGAATTTCAAAGTTCTTCGAAATATGAACTACACTTAGTAATAATAACTTTGACCAATGCATTTTATAGTAAATCCCGTATACATTAATTTTGGTCAGTATAATATTTTCTGTATATGGTTTTACAAGTTCCAGGGAAAAAATCTAAAGAAGTGCGAAAGACTTGAGGTGTAACGGCAAATCTCGTCAAATTTAAAGATTCTTCGGAATATGAACTACACATTGTAATACTAACTTTGACCAGTGCGTTTTACATTAAATCTTGTCTACACTAAATGGAGCAACTATAATATTTTGTGTACGGGACCTCATTTACAAGGTACAGGAAAAAACTGAAAGAAGTAGAACAATTTTAGTTTGATCGGCAAATGTCATCAACTTTAAGAGTTCTTCTGATATGAACCAAACATAGTAATAATACATTTTGACCAGTGTATTTTATAGTATATTATGTCTACTTTAATTTCAAAAGGGATAATATTTCCTGTACGAGGTTTCATTTACGAGTTACAGGAAATAAATTAAGGAAGTGGGAACATTTTGAGGTTCATCGGCAAATTTCAAAGTTCTTTGGAATATGAACCACATTTAGTAATAACACCTATGACCAGTGTATTTTATAGACAATCTTGCCGACTTTAAATTCAGCAAATATACACATTTCTGTACGAGGCGTCGTTTAGGGCCTACAAGAAGACATATGGAAAAAGTGTGAAAAATATGAGGTTTTTTGCCTACCAAAAGTTCTCCCCATGGCTTTCCAGGTCGCAAACTTAGTTTTACAACCCCCGTTCAATACCAAACAATCTATACCAAATATATTGTTTACCAGAATTAATGTAAGCTGATCGTCTCTCAGCTTACCTATATATTGGGCTAATTTGAGAAGTAGGAGTTGTTATAAAAACTTAATACAAATAAATAATAATAATAATAATATTTATTCCGTGACAATGTTTAACAATGTATTGGAATTTACAAAACAAAATATTAAATTATGTGGAAATCTTTAAACCAGGTAAGGTAGGCCTGAGTTCTATCTTTCCCTTCCTGGCGGAGTACAACCCTTTTTTGGGAACCATTAATTTGTATAGTAATAATACATTTGACCAGTGTATTTTATAGTATATTATATCTACTTTAATTTCAAAAGGGATAGTAAAATTAAGAATACATTTTTAATCGGGTAAAAATACAAAATAGTTCCAATAAGAGAATAGTTAAATCTGCTGCGTTAGGTCAGTGCCGGAAACGGGTTCTTCCGTCGGTAAACGACGTTGCTGCGATCTGACGGAATCCGTAGGCTAGTTTCAGTGGATCGGCTCTTTAGTTTTGCAAGGGTTTTTTAAAACAATTATCTTTACGAGATACACAATTAAAAACTATAAAACCAAACAGGCACATCATTAATAAAACATGTATTTTATAATGATGTTTTCATGTATCATTTTGAGTGATCGAGTAATTTAATATGTGGGAACAAAGTTTTTAAAATCCTTATGGGATATAGGAAAGTTGTCTCTTGAATTTTCAGGTTTGTAATTAGAATCGTTTTGCATAGTGCTGTCTTGTGGCCAAAGGTGGATAGATTGTTATCCCTGTAACACCTTTTACATTCAAAAGAATATATGCCATAAAATAACATATATATATGGTAGCGCCCCATGTTAAATAACGGCCCGAGCCGGCGGTTGGCCGAGTTGAGTCCGGCCGCCTCTTAAAGATGATATTTTACATGTAGAATCTGATATAGCTTATGACATAGGAGTGTATGGAGGGACTTTGGACAAAACATTGAAAAATGTTGACACAGCAGTGATGGAATCACTTAAACATTTTGTTGAACTAAATATATTAACTGTATATAATATTTATGTTCTGGAATGTATAATGTATGTTATGATAAATAATGGAAATTTATAAGTAACTGAGGGAAAGTATTCATTCATACAATACAAGAAACAAAAAAGAAAAATTACTGCCTCGGCATAATTTAGAGCATTATAAAAAGAAAACTTCTAGTCATGCTGGGTTGAAATTCTTGAAGTCAGTTTCTAAACGTATTAAAAGTGTGGAAGATATTGCAAAATTCAAGTTGTGTTGAAAGAATTCTCACCTGAAAAATCAATTTGTTCATTTGATGAATTCTGTGTACAGTGCACGCTCTTTTAACTGGCTCGTTTGGGACCACAGCCATGCCGGATAATTCATTTTGCCGGGTTATATAACATACATAGTTTTTAAAGGGGATACTGAAGATAATTAACTCCATACAACACCCAAATTAACGAAACGCATATTTGACATAATGTGGTGTGAAGAAAAACACAGAGTACAAATTACTGTGAAGTTTTAACACTGAAAATGGCGTGCACCCACAGCCCAGTGCACTGGTGGCTAATGTTGGTAGAGGGCTGAACATAACCAGAAAAAGCCGATCGTGAGGGTCTCGGCAGGTGCCGATTAATAGAACGTGCCGGATAAAAGAGCGTCTACTATAGAATAGTATTGTTTAGAATAATTCTAGAATTGTATTGACACTATTGTACTTGTGTGCATTAGATAAATAAAGAGTATTTGATTTCATTTGATGTTTGTCACCCTGGTAGTGCTTCACAACCAACAAGGTCCAAGTATCTTTTCCCTTTGAGTTTCACGTAAGCATAGAAAATAAAACAGGTATTTTTCTTTTACCTGCTTTATTGTTCTATGTCGTAAGTGTTAGACTCTCTCAAAGTCTGTTTACTTATATCCCCTTGATGAAAATTCTCCTTGAGGGAGGGCTTGTTTAAAGAAAACACAACATTATTTACAAACAATATTTTATTGTTACTAGAGTTAGTCTAAAGTATTTACAAGGAAAAACATAATTCAGTAGGCCTATATATAATAAATGAAAACTAAGATCAGACTTTCTATTACGATAACAACTGGAAATAGGAGTCATAGTAGGGAATATCCCTATTGTAACTAAAACAAGAAGATGTAAGTTCACCAAAAAACAAATTTAAATTAGTTGGAAACACATCACATCACTTTTAGGTCAATCAGTAAAAGTGTGGCATTCATATCTGTTTTAAGAATTTTTTAAATATATTGCACAATAGAATAAAACAAAAAACAATATCTAAACAGCTTACTAGTCAGAAAACATATATTAATTTTGATATAACCAGGGCAATT
This sequence comes from Allygus modestus, assembly GCA_963675035.1. Lineage (NCBI taxonomy): Eukaryota > Metazoa > Arthropoda > Insecta > Hemiptera > Cicadellidae > Allygus > Allygus modestus. Next base: position 71,449,692 of record OY776115.1, read on the forward strand.
ATGAATGATCTTACATAAAATGAGAGGAGAAAAGAACAATTGCCTAATTTCACCCAAGGTTCGTAGAGCTTTCAGACCAGGGGTGCTTACTTACATAAGAGTAATGTTCGCAGCAAAGATGTCTTTCGAGGGTGTCCAGCTGATTCATAAATCAACATACCATAAAGTGTTGCCAACCTTAAGGGTATAATGGTACAGCTATTTTTAAACTGTCACTGGACATGCAAAAAGAAAATTTTAACCCTTAATCCATTAATCTAATAATACAAATAAATCAAAAAAATATTAGTTTCATAAAATTAATAAAATGTAAGCAGTTAAACAATGTTGATTATAATTACACTGAGGAGGAAAATATGGTACTAGTACAATAAATATCGTGTTTCCAGCAACACTGCAGATTTGATTGATGATCACGTGACCTTCCAGCTGTTTTTATGAGGTCTCTTCCGGCTGATTAGAAAACCGTAACTTGATCGACTCAGCACACCTGATCTGAAAGCTCTACGAACCTTGAGTTACACCCACGAAACAGCCTATTTCAGACTGGCCTGAACTGGTTTCAACTTTCACCAAATGAGAGCCAAATTGAAAAAATGATGGATTGAGCTAGATGATAAAGTGGAAACGAGTCTTCTTACACATTTTGAATCCTAAAGCCACCAAATGTTTTTTAAAGTGAAATTAAACACCAGTGCTCTTGAAGACAAAGAATCTACAAAATACATGTGTCCAAAGAAAATACAGCATTTTCTAACCAAGCTATTATCACTCTTAATCAACCTGGTTTTTATAAAAATTGTGACAAATAAGCCACAACCAAGCTTTAAAATACTTGTATTAGTCTGGAAATGTAATTTTCAAAATGTGTAGTTTTACTGCTTCATCCTTGAAAGTAAAATAAATCGTAGCCGCCAGGAACTAAATTGATAGCCTGGAAAGATTGTATTGTAAAGTTTTGAAAGGACTTATTTTACAAGGGAGACATTATTTAAAACCCATGTTCAATAAATAGTGCTGAAGGGTCATCACGGACGTAACAAACATAATTTTATAAGGGCCTGAGTTTTTCCCACAGACCTTTTTTCCTCATCCAAACAAAATTTCAATACTACAGTAAATTGTGCGTGCTTGCTTTTCAGACAGTATCTATCATGTACTGAATACATGTTTAAATGAAAAATAGCTACTGCTTCCCAAACAGAGTGCTACAGCTTTCAGAGGCACTACTAGTTAAGGGTGTCTAGGTACCCCAAAAAGGGTTTTGGCTTTGGGGGTCTCAAAGTTTGAGAAATAAACATGTAAAACCTTACTAATACAGAATAATTATTTAGAAAGACATACTGAAAGTATACAACAAAATACAATAACAAACTTTGGTGACTTGGATTTTAAAATATCTTAAAACATGGGTATATGACTTGATTTTACTGTTAAGAGGCAATTTTGAAATACCGGTGTATGTACATTTTTCAGTAGTTTGAAGGATGAATAGCTTATTCATAACAAATATTCTGAGGTAGGTGCGGGGGCATCAGAGCCGGATTTAGGATCTGTAGACCCCTAAGCTCAACCTGTGATGCAGGCCCTTACCACCCTGGTCAACAATTGGTTTGCATTGGGTTTTTGAGTGGGCATAACATGCATATTTTATCCTGTGCTAAAATCCGGCCCTCTGGGGAGCATTGAGCTAATAATATAAGATCCAGTGTTTAAAGGTCTCAGTTGTTTTCCAAAAGTATTCTTGGTGGGAATGTTATATTTTACTTTTTACTGAGATGGGTAAGTGCAGTTATAAAACCATGATGTAGAGCAAAGTCAGTTGATAGCTGGAATCCCAAAGGTTTTACTAGTTAATTAGAAAAGACCTTGTAAAGTGCCAAGTCCAAATGTCATATCATACTTCCATTTTTAGTTTTAAATGTGCATAAATTTCAATATAAATCACGGAATCTCAGCTGGAACCTTTTTTAAATATAAGATAGATTTTATTCTTTCCCTGTTTTATCTTGGTATTTGAAGTTATTCTTTACATAGTAATTACTTGAAATCCAGAATGTTGGTTAGTTAATATGATCCATGTAAAACCTTGAAAACAAGATATGCAACCAAGTTGTCCAACGGCAATTAAAAATAAAAAAAAAACCTTATCATTTTCCTCTGATAGGTGGTAATATTTCCAGGTTTTGAGAAGAAAAATTAAATTTGCACCAGCTGAATAGGGATAATGAGTGGTGCAAAGGGGGTGGGGGCAAATCCCCCCTATACATCGGATAGTATATATTATTTTAATGTAAGAAAAGTCACAATAACGATCATTCCCCCCCCCCATTTGAAATACTCAGATTACCCTTATGCCCAGCTGGACGACTTTGGTTTTGCAGATTTTACTCTAAAAATAATCGAGCAGACCTTAGTATTGTATGCTGAGGCTCTCTGCAGACCCTGGGAAAGAGGAATTTACAGGAAAGGCTCTTTAACAATTCCTTAGTGGAAATCAAATAATTAAAACGAGTTAAAATAATAATAATTAGGCCTGACAAACCTCTTTACAACGGGAAGATATAAACATGTTTAAACTATCACCTAACCAAATAAAGTCATCGTCAGTGATACAAAAACATAGCATACTTTAGGAGTCAATGAGTCGAAGCCATTAATTTTTGAATATTTTCTGAATAATGACACATGTAGGGGAAACAAATAAATGTATTGATAAGCTATACTCATAGGTGTGATGAGTTTTTGCCATCAAAACAACTTCTAATTTGGTACAGCGGATTTCCTATTTCATTATATACATTCCAAAATTAGCGTTTTAAATTACACATACAAAAATTATATATTTCCAATGTATAATTACTTAACCAAAATGTTGCAAAATTACAGCAAGAGTTTAGAATTTGTCTGCCACCCCAAAACGACCAGGTTTAAATTAAATTCACTTCTTCACTTTAAATCTAGAACACTAAGAACAAATTTTATATTAAACCTAAGGATTAATATGCAATATAACAATTTTTTGGATAAAATTAAATTCTTAAAAATGAACAATTCTATATACACCAAACCACCTTGTTTCTCAAAACAGATAGACTTTATTTTAACCTTTAATTTACTGACGAAGAATATAACAAGAGCTTTGCCACCCTACATACTTATTTTGTCCAAACTATATAAACAATATTCTGGACTTTTGAGACTATGACATTCAACATACGAAAGTTGACACTATTTTACCACCTAATTAACTCATTCGCCTACTTTGGTGAGCCTTTTCACTGCCGCCGCTGGGCTTGGTGAAATACTTTTATGTAACTGTCTCGTCTCCTAATAGTTTTAACATTTCCCCCACAGGTAGCACCTCTAAACAGAATCATTTCGTTTTTTGGGTCGGCAATACTTTAGTTTTGAACAAAGTAAATCTTATCGGTGTGTTTTTAAATACAGCTTTATATTAGTAACTTCACATTCATAATGGATGGTATATTTTTAACGAAACGGTGAAATTGATCGCATTTTTGAAAATTACTGGTTTTACAAAGAGACGACTGATTTCACAGAAATGGAATTTGACAAGGATGATTTGCAGAAGGAAGTTGGATCTAGGCTTAGTTGGACCTAAATAATTTAAATAACTTAAAGTGAAAAAGTGGTGTGCCCTGCGATCTTGGATATTTCTCACAGAATAAAGGTATTTTGATTCTCTTGTTAGAGGTTTGCCGACGGAACTGAACGCTTCACACTCTTTTAACAGCACTAGCTCCCTTCCTCCGTCTGCATTTTAACTCCTAGCACAACAACGCTCCACTACACCACCCTTCCATGCTACTGTCCTCATCCCCCTGTGTATTTAAATGTAAACAACCAGTTTCTCAAGTTGTTTAATATTTAACAAATAAACAATGTTGAAATATAATGTTTGTCTTGTAACTTATTAGACTTTGTTTTACTTATTTATTTTAAAATTAAAATTTGTTCACTTAAATGTATTAATGCTATTAAATGGCATGAATGTAACAAAATTGTTTTCACTTAATTATGTTTTAAAAAAAATAATTAATGTAAAAGTATTTAAAATTAAAATCTCAATTCAATTTATTCAAATGAATTGCAAAGATTTGACGACGCTAAGTCATAAAAGACTTGTCAGCGAGGTCCTCAAAATGCAAAAGTTGTAAAAAAAAACCAGTTACAATTGCTTTGATTTATACAATTTAAACAATTATATTCTTAGTGCTGAGGTTGAAATATGAATAAGCTATGACCTCCATGTGGTTCTGGCAAGTTTCTTTTACACTTCAATATTTTTAAATAGTCTTGAGACACTTTAATTGTAAAAAATAAATTTCAAACATTATATCACATTTTGAAACTGATTTGTTTTACAATATAACTGTAACAACTTCCCTCCAGTTCACCAAGGAGTGTAATGTCTGTCTGCCTAAGCATGATCTCTACGGAGCCGGAACAGTTTGTGGAGCTAGTTCCACGACCACAGTTGAAGCAAGAGCGGCTCCACCATTTCCGGAGCTACTAAGGCACACCTTATTCTCTTATTCTGGTAGTGGGTGATATATTTATTTATGTTATGTATATATGTGAAACACTAATTAAATTTCCTTCCGTCACACTGCACTAGATTAGGGTGACCAAATCATAACCTTGAAAAAACGGGACACACTAAAGGAGGGCTTGGGGGCGATACCCTCCAGCTAAAGGGGGGTCCGAGGGGCCTCCCTCAGGACGGATCATTGGAACATACTCTTTTTAGCTATTTTGAGATCTATACATATTTTTCAATTTACCTTTGCTTTTGTAATTTAATTTAAATTCGGAGGCATATAATTCTGGCTACTGGCGCTGGCTACCTACAATACACGACCACATAACTAGCAAAAATGAAAAAAATATTACTTGAAGTCATATTATAAATGAGGAAGTTTTAGTGATTTTAAAAAGTTTTCATTAGTACCCAATATAAATACGGGAGACTTTTTTGGGACTCCGGGTACAATTGTGAAAGAACAGCTCAATCCCGTTTTTACGGGACAATCCGTTTTTGCGAGACGTTTGGTCACCCTACACTAGGTATCAGTTAGTCAGCATTCATGATAAAATTATGTGTGTATTACATATGATGTTTATTATGAGTCACAAAAAAAAACAAGGTCGAGAATTTGGACATAATTTAAGCAACAAAAAACTAAATCGCAAATTAAATGATATAAAGATAATTTGAACATAAAAAAATTATATATTATAATAATTATATATTATTATATATTATTATTTTATCAAAGGAATTAGAGCACACACACGTTGGTAATCTTTTTAAGTGCACTACTGGACATGCTGGACTGCCCCTGACGACTGTCTGTAATGTGTTGGGGGGGGGGGAGAACAATAAAACAGATAATTGATACCTCTGTTAACTTACTGGTGACTTATATTGCCACTGTAATTGATTCATTCAAGCCATAGAAGTGTAGTTAAGGATTGTGCAATAACATTTGACAATAACAAGACGGAATTTAATGTATCTGCGTCAAGTAATAAAACAACAAAACAATTTTTAGAAAAGTCCAGAAAATTTAAGATAATTGATCCCTGACTGTATATCAAAATGAGTTAAACTCAATATATGTTAAACATTAAGATAATACATTACACTCATATTTATTTCTATAGCGATACAAATTATATCTACATATCATAAAACAATATTCGGTAAAGAACTGGTAGTTTGATAATCATAATCTAAAATCATTATCTTACTGCAGTTCAAGTCTTACAGGAATGAAAATTAAGATAAAAACTCACTCACTTTATCAAGTTTCATTGGAATAACAAACAATTGTTGCGGGGCTCTAAAACCAAAATACAATTTATAAAATAATGAAGACGACTTAACCAAATTTCATAGTACTTCAACAAATTTCAAAAGAACATGCGCCTTTGAAAAAAAAAACTCTTATGATGGACAGAAAACTTAATATACATAATAATTATATGAGAAATGTTAAATATGAGTAGTGAATTCGAGGATCGTAAATATTACAGCTATTATTTACATCGAGTAGCTACTTACAGTATCTGCACAAGTTGGTGTAATTGAGTAGGCTAAATCTATCAATTCTAAATAATTACATACAAAAAACAAAATGTGACAAAATTAAACTGGATTAATCTTTTACCATTAGGTATACACAGTTCTAATGTTACTGGACAAAAAAAGTTGTTGCTTATTAATAAAATGTGCAAAATTAAAATAGATACACAGTACAACTAAGATATACGGGCCACCATAAGTTATATACAAGACATTCTTAGACCATTATTTCCCTTTCTCTCCTCTCCAAAAACGGTGGGATTTACTTTTACTCATCGTCAAATGGGAGCATTAGTGAGAAAGCCTAAGTGTCTAGGATCTTTATAAGAACATACAAATATTGAATAAATAAGTTTTCAGTAAAAAAATATGAAAATTATAACTTAGATTGCAGAAACCTGTCGTAATCCCCATGGGATACACTAAATAATATTTTACCTAACACCTTATCAACTAGTAATTTACATTATCCAATTAGGAAAATACCCGAAATATACTTCTCACACACAATTAATTTACTAGTAAAAAGAAATAGGAATTTTTAAAAATACATAGAGTAATAGTTTTATCCTTATTATACACCAGCAAACTATAGGAGAAATATTCACAACTTTCTGTTTACTTTTTTACATTAAAATTGTTTTTCCCACACTAGTCTCTTAACATTTTTTAATATAGCCTACTAAAATTAAAAACTAAATTATTTACTTTCAACTCTGCAGAAAACTGGATCTAAAACAAATATGTCAAAAGCTACACAATACAGTGTAACAGAATCATAACTATCAACAGAGTAACATAATTAGAAAATATTTATTGAAGGAAGATCATGAGTCAAGTACACCAACGAGTGACAGAAAGTCGTCTATTTACAGGCTCCTCCCTAGGCGCATGTTTACAATAGTCTCCAATGTGCAATTTATACAAGTCTTTGCGATCACAGCCACTATACACTTATTAGCCGTCCTCCTTCGGTGGGGTGAACCAGCCTGTACCAACAGACAAGACATCATGAGCAACAAGAGTTGGGAAATTGAAGCTAAAGGGTATCAACATTATTATAAATGAGTAAAAACCATTTTTTTAAAATCTTATTTTAACTAAAGGAACATTCATATACATAATATATTTTTCTCATTTCTAAAACTGCTTTCTGAGCTTTTGATATGGGAATTCAGCTTTTGATATGGTTAAGTACAGTCACCTCCCGATTACCTAGGGGGGCTCATCAACCGGGATTTAAAGCCAGAATCAGAATATTCTTTTAGAAACAATTAAGATATATTTAACCTTATTTTGTTCAACTAAATTCAGAAACTTAAAAGTTAAACCAATTTTAAAAATTATTCTATGCCCAATCTTTTGGAGGAATTTATATCGTTTATTTTGACTCAAAAATAAACTATTACTAATTCAATCTTCAACCAAAGCTATGACAGTATGAGAACATGTAAAACAAATCCATACAAAAAGTGTACGGCTTAATATCTTACAGTCCGATACAACTGCCAGCAGATTGGCTGAGTGGTCTAAGGCGTTGTTCCCACGGCCAGGGGGTAACGCTTGGGTCACAGTCACAGTCGGTGGTTATTATGTGCAACTCATGGAGAGTTCACCTGTCTGTGGCAGTGTTGAAGGGGAGGGCTGACCTTACGCAAAAGGTGGATGGCATGGGTCCAAGCTGACGGGATGGGTGAATTCATTGTGAGTTGTACATCTGAACTGGTGTTTTGCTACTTTCTACCTATCCTTAATGTGTGTCCAACAGAAGCACGGTTTTTTACAATTTTTAAGAGTTCAAACATTCAATTTATTTCAAAATCCAACAAAACAACACAGATTCAAGCTCTCCATTCATTAGCTTGGTGCTCTATGGGTTAATGACATGCCAAGCTTTAAAAAATTGTCATATATGAAGTAATTTTAGTAACAGGCAGCAACAATCAGTTGAGGACTGATTTGCTTTTGTCAGTTCAAATTTGCTTGAGGCTACTGGTACTTAATTACTGAAACTTAACAATACCTTCATACAATATATAAATCGGTAGCCTAATATTTCAAAAATATTATAAAGTTCAAAACTGCTCAAAATTACTGAGAAGCAAATGTTAACTTTTAGTTTATTTTAGATGCATTTTTATTTTGAAAAATTTGTGATAAACATAAACACAAAAGAAAAGGAAGCAGACAGTTAAAAAATAATTGTAACATTGAAGAAAATGCTAAAAACAGAAGTAAGAAAATAAGGGAACTTACCATTCTTTTCATGAATTTGTACTAGGGACTTGAAGGACTGTTGTGCCCTTGCTAGACTGTACTGGCCCTGTGAAAAATTTAAAGTGAATTAGGAAATTTAGGGTAAATAAATGTTATCATTAAACTTACACATATACTTTTTCCCTTTTAACCCTCTTGTAATAAATAAACTAGGAGTACGCTCTTATATCGCGTATAAGGATTGAGCTCACAGTTAAAAATACAAAAAAAATGTTTCAATTGACAATATACCTCATGGGCCTTCCATTATAACTGCAGCTTGACAATGACATACAAATCCAGAACATGACAAACAATGAGGCCTGAAATCTGTCAATCAGTCAGACAAAGTGCATATGAAGTAGTTACTCACCCCTCAGTCTCACTGAGGGCTGTATCATCTAGGCCCTCATAATAATATTAGCTGAAGATTTTGATAAAATATAATATGTTGGCGGCAATAAAGGTCCCCAATCAGTGAGAGTACGTGGTTTAAAAGTAGTTAAGTTTATTTACACTTTGGTTCCACTGGAGGACCCATCAGGATATTTATTTTATTGTAGCTTAATATTGCTGTAAAAATCTATAAGTATAAATACAGACCTTGATGAACAATACGTTTTAAAATCAGTCGATTGGTTTTGAATGCCTAAATATTTTAAACTCTAACCCAGAGGTTTTAATGTAACACATTAATATTACTGGGGGGAGGGGGGCTGTGCCCCCAGGCCTCTCATTGTTATTGTAGCTTGATACGGTTGTTCAAATACATAGGTAACCTATAAATGCAGAACTTAAAAAACAATAAGGCTTAAATCATTTAATTTGTTTTTAAGAAGAATCAATTGCCTCATTTCAAAAAGAAATGAAAAGTAGTATCTTGTGTTAAATATAATCTAGGAAGAAATTAAAACTCTTTGACCCACTTCTTAGAATCCACGAGTCATTGTGTCAAGGTCCAAGATTTTGTATACATCTTAATATATAAATACCCCCGTAGCAGCAAACCTGCGTACTCAGCAAATTTCCAATGCATATATATGTATTTTAATGCCACATAAAGCCACATATCAAGTTTCATCAATATACATTCAAAAATAAACGATTTATGACATTTTAATTATTCTCCATAAGAATAACATGGCGGCTGAGTTTGCAGGTTTGCTGAAGCAAGGAACTCCAAAAATTGGGTTTTATACAAATAACTCAAGTAGGTAAAGCCACATACCAAATGTAAATAATTTATGTTCATAATTAAGGGAGATAACATGATACTTATTCTCCATAAGAATAACATGGGACTGAGTACACAGGTTTGCTGCTACGGGAACTATCGGCTGAAAAATGTTTTTTGGTGCAAATATCTATAGACCACAACGATATGAAGTAATATACCAAGTTTCATCAGCAAAAGTATATAAATAAGCGAGATGTACAATTTATCTTATTCTCCGTAAGAATAACATTGGACAACATACTGGGTTTAGCACTTTCGATATCTCTGTAACCATTTGACGTAGAGCAATGATAAAAAAACTAAACTGTGCGTCTTTCTAAGCTGATACCAATGGAAAAAACTAAAATTTGACTTTTTCAACAATTATATGTAAAAAGCTCAAAAACCCACTTTTGGGATACAAAATCCCCCCCAAAATACCTCTTCGGATAGGTCGATCCGTCCGGTTTTCGAACTTAAAGTCATAAATGCTGCTTTACACGTTCATACCAAATTTTGTCAAAATCGGATGAATTTTACGACAGTTATCGTGCTCACGGACACACACACACACACACACACACACATATATATATATATATACAGTTTTTGAACGAATGGTGTTTTTGGCATCTGGGGACCTCAAAATGAAAAGTTGTCATGGTCATGGGCCTAGGTCTTGCCATGCCGACTACGGTAATAGCTTCTTCCCTATATGGGAAATTCGCTCAAATGGATCCCTATTTCCCTTGGTCACGCAATTAGTGGACCAAATTGAATAATTATTTCTTGTTGAGTTCGTTTGTCAGGACAAGGTTCTTATAAAAGACAATTTTTAATCCGACCTAAGAGCTCTGCCCCACAGGCCTTCAAAGTTCCTATTGATTTGATCTAAGTTCAGTTAGTTACACCAAGCAGCTGTAAACATACTTGAAAGGCATATACATATGTTGATTACAGAAATAAAAAGCTACTTGAATGGAAACTCTCATTTTGGAAATAAAAATAGTACTTGAATGGCAACTCAAACTCTTTTTTTTATATTCAAGTGAGCATAGCGCATGAGCTAATCCGGGAAGCGAGTGAGCGAAGCGAACATGCTTATCTTGAAAATGAACGATTATTTGAAATAAAACAAATCCAATAACATTAGGACAGGACTGTTGGGCCAGCTAGTTATATATATTAATGATTACAGACGCTGTGTAGCATTTAAGTATCCGAAAACATTATGATCACATCCTTTTTAAGTAACGGTGTATTATAATCCCACTTATGTTTTATATTATTGACTATCTCAAGTTTAAGTTATGCAAAATTTCTTTGCAGTACAAAATAATACGGAGACTTCTGCTTGAAACAATAGTTATTTGTGTATTAAGGGAGTAAAGTGCAACTTTGTTCCCTAAGGGAAATTGTTGGCGCCCGACGCCGTAGGCCAGGGCGATAAATTTACACACAACATTTTTCCCACACCTCAAAAGCCACAAGTATTGATAAGTATTCACATTCACAATCGCTTTCCATTTTGGTTGCGTAATGCGTAATAACTAAACTCGGAACGTTAATTGCAGCTGGAGCAAAATATCAATCAGCAGATCCGATTCCCTTATAGCTGAAGCATTAATGATTGCAGCGAAATGTCAGCTGATTCTGTTCCGGGAGACAAAGTAGCACTATACTCCTTCAATATAAGGAGTAAAATTTGACTTTACTAAGTAGGTGGGGGGAAACAAAATTTATTATACAAGATAGGAACGACGTTTCCTTCCATTTTTAAAATGTATTGTATTAGTTCACACATACGCAAAAAGTAAGGGAAAACTTAGTAAACAAATTTCTGAATCAGCCTGGAAGGACAAGTCCTGCACAGTCCATTAACACATATATAATTCCAATTTCTGGTAAATAGTTCAACTAAATTTGATCAAAATGTTAAACAGGAGCATCTCTTTTACTTGTTAAACATTAAAAGTAACTTTTCACTGAGAAAAACATGTTTTCTGGAAATCTCTGTAGGACAGGAGCTTCAATTTCAGATCAAAACTGTTTAAATCGGTCCTTTAGTTTTTGTTAGTCTATTTACAAAAGGAATGTTGTTGATATTTGAACATGTGCTCTTAAGAGAGCCAAAAATAAAAATAAATTTATCATTAGAAACAACACATCTAAACTAAACAAAGATATTGATGACATTAGTGTATGTCAAAACCTATTATAAGTTATATAGGTTAAGCTATTATAACCTATATAAGTATTATATTTAATAGATTTTGCTAGTAATGTACCGTAAGAGATTTATTGAAAATTGAACAATATTTGTTATGGGAATAATAAACGCAAACATTGTGCGTTAAAAACACCAAAAAAAAGAAATATAATTATGACAAACTGCAGGCCAAAACCTTTAATTTAATACTAAAACAGTTCAAATTGGCACAGTAGTTTTTGCAAATAGATTTACGTAAAGAATTTTTAAACAAAATGTTAATCGGGCTGTTTCGGGAGCTAAAAGTATTTTGTATTGAGAAAAATCTATACTTATAATGTAATGGTTGTGCATTTGCGTGTATGTCCCAGGGGATTTTGAAAACGCCTACTCAAAACTGCTCCGGACCATTATGTTGTAGAGGATCAACAAATTGCAGATAGGTACTTTTTTGTTTTTCCTCAAGACCTCAGGACTCTGCCCCAGTGGCATAAAAAGCCGCCATGTTATTATTATTGAGAAAATGTTTTGTTGTAACGGCTCCTCAAACTTGCTCAAACCTTAACACATTGTTGGTGGACTAAAAGACTGGATATTCTTATCAGTGCTTAGTGTGATTTCCATAAATCCCTTACAATGGTTGTTCCCGGCAAAACATGTTTAAGATGAAAAACATGATTAGTGGAATCAACATTTGTTAGCTTGACAAATGATAAGACAATATCTTTTGAGATCGAATTATAACTGAAATCTAAAAAATCGAAACCAGGGTAGACTTTCATAAGTGGAACGATATAAAAAACCGAATGAAATTGTTCCATAGGGTATAACGATTATTTAGGTTATTCGGTTATGGTTTAAGTTAGGCCTATTAAGGTTTTGGTTATTTAGTTTCAGTTAGGCCTACCGTAAAACAGGCTTGACCCGGACACTTTTTTACTATTTTTAGGTTATAGTGCCTTCCCATTAACATGTCGCCATAAAAACCAGACCATTTTAAAGTGTGTGTACTATTTACAATATCCATTTACCTTTAGCCTAACTTCTATATTATTATGTTGGATGTTATTATAACAAAAATAAATACCCCCGTAGCAGCCAACCTGCGTACTCAGAGAATTTCCAATGCATATATATATATATATATATATATATATATATATACCTTAATACCACATAAAGCCAAATACCAAGTTTCAGCAATATACATTTTTAAATAAACGATTTATGACATTTTAATTATTCTCCATAAGAATAACATGGCGGCTGAGTATGCAGGGTTGCTGAAGCAAGTAACAAAAAAAACGGGGTTTTATACAAATATCAATATAACTCAAGAAGGTAAAGCCACATACCAAATTTTATTAATTAATGTTCATAATAAAGGGAGATAACACGTTTCTTATTCTCCATAAGAATAACATGGAAGCTGAGTATGTAGGTTTGCTGCTACGGGAACTATCAGCCGAAAAATGTTTCTTAGTGCAAATATCAATATACCACAACGATATGAAGCAATATACCAAGTTTCATCAGGAAAGTTCATAAATAAGCGAGAAATACAATTTTTCTTATTCTCCATAAGAATAACATCGGATAACGTACTGTCTTTAGCACTTTCAATATCTCTGTAACCATTAGACGTAGAGCAATGATAAAAACACCAAATTGTGCGTATTTTAAAGCTGATTCCAATGGGAAAAACTAAAATTTGACTTTTTCAATAATTTGTAAAAAACTAAAAAAAACTTATTTTTAGGGTACAAACCCCCCCCCCCAAAAAAACCCCTTCAGATAGGTCGATCTGACTGGTTTTTAAACTTAAAGTCATAAATGCTGCTTTAAACAATTATCCCAAATTTTGTCAAAAATCGTACTATTTTTACGAGAGTTATCGTGCTCATGGACAAATATATATAGGTATATACAGTTTTGAACGAATGGTGTTTTTTGGCATCTGGGGACCTCAAAATGAAAAGTTATCATGGTCCCGGGCCTAGGTCTTACCATGCCGACTACAGTAATATCTTCTTCCCTATAGGAGAAATTCGCTAATCCCTAAAGGGTAAATTCGCTAAAAATAAATAAAAGTGTCCGGGAAAAAAATCAATAAGTTATAAAATATAGACAAAACAGCTAGGATAAACTGAAAAATACCTGAAACTCATTCCGTTTTAATATTAAAATAAAATTACGGCCACTGTATAGTCCCGACACAGACTTGCTTGCTAAGTTGAGAATTACACTCGCTATTGGCTAATTACAACGGCTAATTCATGTACTTCAGAACTTGCCATTAAATTAAAACATGTTGGCAATATTGGCAAAATATGTACGTACCACTAACTGTTTGTACGTTGTATTCAGCTGTTCAATTGTTTATCATCAAAAGTTCACATTTCTGATCCCATTCTTGGCCACGACGCCTCTACCTTCTACCAAAAAAAAACCCTCAAGTGCGAGGCCTTCGTAAGCGCGAGGCCTTTGTGAGACCTGTCGCACCGCCCTAAAGACGGCACTAGGTGCTTATCACGGGTAGACTTTCATAAGCGGAACAATATAAATAACCAAATGAAATTGTTTGATACAGTATATGGATTAGTTTGATATTTTTATCGATTGCAAAATATTTTATCGTTTGTATCTTGGTTATTACACATCATGTTTGGTTTGTTTTTCAACTAACATTTGCTATCCAGACAAATTCCAAGATATCTAAACTGAAACATAACATAACCGAAACCTAAATAACCGAATAACCTACATAATCAAAATACCGTATCGAACAATTTCATTCGGTTGTCATATCGTTCCGCTTATGAAAGTCTACCCCTTATCACATAAAGTAGATACCTTGGGTTAGGTAAGGCTTATTAACGGTTTGGTCTGTTGGATTCATTTTAGTATGTTTGGCCATTCCAAGTAGGCTTACAGTTTGCCTCAGCGAACTTAAGTTTCCCAACGGGAAACAAGTGGACATTTAGTAACTCGCAAATATAAATATAAGCTAGGACTATCATAAAATTCCCCCTGCATAGACTACCAAGACCGACTTATGGTTAGAATACATTTACAGGAAGGCTAAAATTAAAATATGATGATTGACCAACTTGGGATGGTTGAGAAACAACAAAAGCGATGGCCTACCTAAATCAGCCTAATGAAAGGTAAATAGTCAAAGGATACTGTTTGTTATAGTGATTAAAACTTTGTAGACAATATTTCAAGTTTATTAATAACATAAAAAGTTAGATTTTAGTCCCACCTTGTGTTATAATCATCCATGTTATGGCTGCAACTGTAGGTTAATATACAAAACCTGAGTATTATTTGAACACAAACTATCTGCACAACAAAACAACACAAATACAAAACCACCAAGATGTATGGTTGTTTTTTAATATTGCTGTATAATGTTGGTATTCTCGCCGATAACACTTTTATCGTATTAAATCTAACTTGAACCACAGTGCTTCACATAAGTTACGTGTGTGGAACTCACAAGGAAACATCGGTTACAGAAGGTTTACATTTGATTATTGCTACGGTATAACATAAATTAAATTATTATTGAACTCAAAATAAAGTCACTTTTCAAATTTCTAACAGAAAGGTGTAGGTACGTGGAGCCATTAGAACAAATTAAATAAATAAACTGGTCGTAACTTAACCTCTAAGCTTAACACAAACTTCAAACAACAAAACAAAATGACATGACAGCAGCTGAGCTGATGTATTTTGACAGTTCAAACAACACGGTACTACAAAGCTAAAACATGTACTGAAATAATGTTCAATGAAAAAACTAATAATTATTAAAATGTAATAATAATTTGTCAATTATAGTTTATTTAAAGCATTAAACCATCAAAACGTTACCCTAAAAATTTCATGACAATCCATCAAACCGTTAAAAAGTAGATAGCGTCACACTACTTCAAATTCCAAACTGAGTATAAGGACTCACTACGTTAATCCAATTAAATATATTTTACAGGGTGAACGTATAGTATTTATGTTTTTATGACAGTCTTGATAAAAACAAGGATGGTATTTAAACCATAATTGACAATACACTCTTTATCTTATTGAGTGTTGTATTTAAAGTTATGTCTTAACAAATTGTAAATGATTACACTAGGCTTCTTGAGTTTTTTTGTCACATGGAATCGTCAACACAAGCCGTTGAACTGTTTCCCTGGTGTAGGCAGTATAGTTCTTGAAAGATAAGCTGTTTTTTAGTCTTAGAAAAGTTTATTGCTGTTGCTGATTGTTTAATTGTAATTTTAATAATTTTCGTATCAAACTAATGTTTAAACATATGGACGCATCAGTGAACTCGCTAGGTTTAAGGCAAATGAAAATGATTTGTATTAGGCCAAATCAATAAATGCCGTCCCGCACTTCTCGCGAATACGCCCGAACACATATACGGCCGAACTCCGAATGTTCGGAGTAATCCCGAGAAGAGTGGGAGCTGCACAAACTCTTTGGCAACAGTACACTATCGCCGAATGATTCGCTCAAATGCTCCACCGAGTAATCGGAACGAGTCGTGACAACAAATTTTGCACCAAATTAAACGAATGTGCACAATGAAGTAACCAGTACACGCTCGCCCAATACCATGCAATACCATGCTCGCCCATTCGCTTCCGCTTGTCACATTTGATTCAAGCCAAAAACCAGACAAAAACCGAGCACAGGCAAACACGAATCATGGCGAGGTGAACTGTCCCGAACATAAACGAGCACACTGAGTAAATTATCACGCTCGCTTTTGTTTGGCCATTGTGTACTGGTAGCAAGAATATGGGACGGAATGTTCAGTGAACATTCGGGAGGATGTCCGGTCGAATGTTTAGGCCTGGTCGCGAGATGTGTGGGACAGACTTAACCTATATACGATCTTTGCTTAACAATCACTTCGCGTTTGCAATGTTTTGGTTTGGCACGTAACAGATGATTCTCACAAGCGATTTTTTTTTAGTCAATAGTCTAAGAATAGATATCAATCGCTTCCCCCCTCCCTTAAAAAAAACAGTTTAAACCACTTTTACCAATAACACCCAGGCTTCACGAAGATCCGCACGAGGTCTAGGGTAGTTCTGGTAATGCAATTATAATTTTTGTAGGGAAATAAATTTATATTAAACTTCAGTTTTCAACCAGACAAAAAGGAAATAGGCTAGTCCCAGAATATGGTGAAAACTAATGTGCCACATTAAGTTTTAATAACATATCATCATAGTTAAAAGCACGATGTATAGGTAGCTATAGTTTGTTCTTTTCTCTGTTCTTACAAATGTTAATTATTGTCATATTGTAAAGTTGCATTGGTGATAGCCGCCAAATAAAAAACCAAAACATTAATTGTATTTGGTAACTTACCGTAAGTTTTATAAGCGAGATAATAATTGTTTTAACAAATTAAGACTTTCTCCTGTTAATGAGTGGAAATTATAATGTATATAATTACATGTATTAGCGTTTAATCACTTTAATCACATATTTACTTTCGGTTATAATTTTGTCGTCTGGAGTCTGGACTGGCCAAAGTCCCATAGTGCACCGCTCGGCCTGCATTTTTTTACATAGAGTACGGTACCAATAAAGTTATTTATTATAATAGTATTTAAAATAATAATGCATCTTTTAATTAGTAAAAAGTAAAATACACGTACAACTTTTAAAAGCTAATAATATTTATACCTTAGTTTTTGTGTTTCAAGGTACGAAAAGAAGTATTTTTTCCTAGTCAACATGAACATGAATAACTATAGTTCTGTAGTGAATCTATGGCAATACTTACGTTACTCTATAGTTGAAACAAAGACGTTGGCTAAATATCAACGATTCAAGTACCACTAAAATGGCTCCCAATGTTAATCTTATGGGATAAAAAATAGATTTGTTTTAAAGATAATTTTATTATCACTTAACCAAATATTCCCAATAACGAACTCGACCGAGATTTCGTACTATAGAATCTATCTCTAAAGTTTTGAGTGGATTTGTAGAGGCGTTTTTGAGTTATTTATGTCACAGACACGCCAGTTCGAGTTGATTCTCTTACCAGTGTAAGCAGTAAAGTTATGTATAAGGATTTCGTTTCACTCAATCCAATTACTTATAGTTATACTAAGAGAGCATAAAATATTAAGTGCAGTGTTGCCTAAGCAGAAACCTTTTAATGCATTCACTGTGTTAATCGTGTATATTCAGGATAATTTAGTTTGTTTCCTTGTTAGGCAACCACCAGAAATCCGGCGCGCCACACGTGTTAATAAATTAGTTTTTCACAGTGACTTAGTGTAATGATCAAATTACATTTTTGGACGAATAGTCCAGTAGAATTGTATTCTTGCCATGCAAAAGTAATTTTGATTTTCAGGTATGTTTTATACATCGACCCCATGATGAAAATTCCAAGTTCTCAACGTCATAGCCCTTGTGCTACATTTTAAATTAATGGAATTAGTTCAAATAATATATCACTGGTGTAAGTTTATAGAATATTTAAAAAAGGCTTCATCAAATCTGTTGGATAGGTTTGAGAATAACTGGGAGGGGTATTGATATAACCCTACCTCTTATAAAGTTTAAAGAGTCCCAAAACTTTTCCCACAAAAGCCAGAAATACTCAAACAGTTTCTACCCACAGAGAAACACAGTAAAAAGATCAATTTAGAATAAATGTGCATGAATATTTGCAAATGAGTTGCCATCGCCTTGGCTTACCTGCGTGACAACCTTAGCTGCGCCAAACTGTATCCTAGCCTTGCCCTTGACCAGTGTTGCCGCGATCTGCATGATGACAGCTTCCACAGTGTATGCTGAGCTCCATCCCTGCTTTGTCAACAGCTCCATGCAGATGGCTCCTCCCATCTGGCAAAAAACACCATTTATACACACAACCATTTTGTCTTACGTCTGGTCAACTTGATTCTTAACAACTTTACAAATGTCTCTAAGTATCTACTCTTAGCACATTAATAATTAATTTAGAGAAAGGAGACTTAAACAAAAAGTCATATTTATTTTTGCACATCTGTAAAAGATTAATAATATCGGCATAACTGAACATTTTATAACTCCTCGACTCAAACTTTTCGAATAGTTTTACTACTCCACACGTTCCATTGAGAAATAAAATAAGGCAAATCTTTTTCCTTACTAAAAAGATCAACGAGGGGTTTTCCACTCAAACTTAATAATTAAATTCACAGTCAAAATATTTAAAAATATAAATTTTAAAACAATAGAAATGGTGTGGGGCCCATGACATGTGAAATACTAGTTCAAACTTTTCCAGATTCCAATTATGATTTCATAGTCAATACCACATCCAAGTAAACCACTTACAAAATAAGAATTATTTTAGAGTTAGAATAATTAGGGGTGTGCGAGTACTCGAAACTTCGAGTTTTCGCCTGAGTATTTTAATACTCAAACTTTTGAAAACTACTCAAAAGTTCGAGCGAGTATTTCCCGCCGATATCCGGACGATCGCTAACAATCGCGACCGGCCAAAACGCGTAGTAACGGCCGCAAAAGGCAATCACATCATGTAGAATCGGCCGAAAATGACGACCACGAACGATTGCGACCGGCCAAAACGCATAGTAACGACCGCAAAAAGACTCCGCATCACGTAAACTCGGCAGAAAATGACGACCGTGAATGATTGCGACCGGCCATAACGTGTGGTAACGCCGCAAAAGGCAATCGCATCACGAAAAACCAGCCGAAAATGACGATCGGACCGCGTAATTTTGGCCGTAACTAACTATTTTGTCATTTATAAGCAATGTCTGGGCCAGGTGAAATTGGCCAAATGACAAACGGGCCCTGTTTCATCGGCCGGAAACGAATGTCAAACCGTGTTTTTTTCCAACACGTAATCCAGTTTGATTGTACTGGCCAAAACTTTGTATTGCTACTCATGTATTAGTTAGAAACCATGTTTAAATGATCAAATCTAGGGTGGTATCCAAATCCCATTACACTATTTTAAACTATCAACTGATGGCAAATACTCGCTCGAAAATACTCGAAACTCGAAAATAATTGGCACTTCTCGCACACCCTAGGTAGAATATTGTAATTAAAGTCAATTAAAATAAAGCACAATGATAAAATAATGTATTTTACAGGAACTAATCCATATTTTACAAGGATTAATCTATTAATCGGTAGCTGCGAGCCGTGTAGACAAGAACCTATTACTTGAAAAAAATAACTAAGCTGTGGTAATAAAATTACTGCGTACCATACCGATTTTGTACCGAGAACCGAGGTACAAAAATATTACCATACTGAACTTAAATTTCTGGTATCGCAGACCCCTACTGATTACCTATACTAAGTTGGAAACATTGCTGGGGACCAGAGACGGGACCTTTACCCAGACCAGAAAGCTGCTCCAGCCAGCTTTGATTTACTAATTTACTGAAAACACATTGAACTAAACTAATACCTTCCAAACTTGTATTGCTGCAATTGCAGCTAACTAAAATGGCATGAGACAACTAAAACTGATTTCCAACCGCTAATAACTGTGTACTCAATCTGCAAGTGACACTAAAACATTTTCTGGGAGAATTGGTTAATTGGAGAAAAACATGGTCTAACTGTAGCAAGCAATGACTGGCTTCGTTAAGCGAAGCCAGTCTAATTTGGTAATTCCCTTCATACCCAGAGCTGAGGCTTAAGGTTATTACCCATTTCTCTAATATTGATTCAACCTAAAACTAAAACTTATCCATGACTACTGCAAAGATTCCATCGACGAGGGAGCCGCAGATCCAGACCCTTTGGTAGTTTAGGAACTAAGAAGGAGGGGCCAAGGGAGGTTGCCTTTAACAAGTCAAGCGAAAACGACTCGGGGTTGTCGTCACAAACCGGCAAGACCGAAAGATGAGCAAGACCGCCAGGGCAGCACGATTGAGTTTGGAGTACTATAAGAAAGGTGTGCCGCTATGCGTCACAACTCTTGCAATTTTTACTATTCAGATCATTTTTTTTAATACATTTGATACGATTTATTTAAAAAAATGTTTACACCAGAGATAAATGCAACAAACCTGACTGGTATCACATGAGAGAAATATTTATTAAACATAAAAGTCTTTAATTAAATTAAGATTTTATAGAAAAAGCACTGGGCTTAGACATTTCAAAGGAGGAAAGAGATAGGGCAGAGCTAACTCGTCAGTCTTTCACAAGGTGAGTTAGCTGTGTCCTATCTTTTTCCTCCTCTGAAATGTTTAATTAAATTAAGTGATATGATAATTGCACTGAGCTATAATGTTAGCCACATACGACAGGTCGTTTAGACTCACCAGTACGTATCCACCAGAAATGACGGGATGCACGACCCGCACAAATGGGGGCTCGAAGGGGTAGGTCTCCTTGAACAGCATGTTGAGCAGGATGGAGTCCTTGCCTTCCTTCTCCTTCAGCAGGACCAGGTCATTGTGGAGCGGGGAGTCGGGGTCGACCGACATCAGGCGGATGTTCCACTCGTACAGACTGTCCGACACCAGCTCTATGCTGTACATGCCTGTCCACAACGCCAGTGTTAGCTACGTCACAGTAAGCATCAAGTAATAGCTGCTTGTTGCGGCCTCTTCCGCTTTAATGATTGTTGGAAGATAGTAGTGATGGCAGGCGAATTTCCCTTCATGGTGCGTGTATTGCAATTACTGTTTTAAATATAATGCAGAGAAAATATTGTTGATTTTATATCCAGGCTGCTAGACGTTTTCAAAATATAGATTTCAAATGAAAATTTTGATTTTCAGGCATTCTCTTATATGTGATAAAAAAGAAGAATAACCATCGTTAATTGTTTTGAATTTTAACTGTAAAAATCTCATTTATCCGTCAAATTTGATTATTTTTCAAAGTTATAACATTGTTAATATTAATTGAAAACTTTAATAGAACCAAATATTTTAAGCAATTTGTACTCAAATTTGAAAAACTTATTTACCTCCCTTTATTACCGATATAAAATAAAACATGTTGAATACATAAAACAACAGGCTGGATTTCTAGCGAATGGTTACTAAATGGGAACATTGATATTATTTTATTTTGTCCCATGTGGTTGCTACCACCAACATGTATAATGCAATATAAATATCACAAATACAGTTGATTTGGCTGTAGCCTTTTTGGCAAATGTAACTTTTACATAATACAGCCAGTAAAATTGTGGACATATACCTTTTTTAAAGGTTTCTGAGCGGTAGATGTCTCTGAGCTCCTTCATCAATCTGTCCGTGGCCTGGACACTGCCGGACACTTGGCCTTTGAGGTAGTCCTGCCGTTGGTTCTGTCTCAGTCTCTCTAACATGTTGCTATGTTCAGCGTCCATCTCTTCTGCCTGTAACATAGAATCCCAAAGGTCATATATGCATCTTTCGTCTCCCTCAGTTCTTGCCCGATGAGTAAATATATGCAGATTTTGTTATAAGATAGTTTTCAGTCAGACAATTGGTGCTTTGCAATATTATATTACCAATGTTTGGAAATTATCACGCGTATATTATTACATTAAAACTGGGTAAGGTGATTTAGTGATTCTGAAATATTTCCTAAGTACATTGAAAGAAATTCTCCATAAAGAGTAAGAAAACTGCAAACTGTTTACATCATGGCACAAAATAAATCAGCGAAATATAGTATTAAAATTTATTTATTTCTAGTTCATTTTATGTCGTGATGTAACAGTTTGCAGTTTTCAAACTAGTAGCATCTAAAACGTAGCCAAGCAACATGACCAGACCGCATAAAAATTCCTTAAGGCCAGACTTTGGAGAAGTCTAAGGCAAATTAATTTCAGTATTTCAGTGAATAATTTTTCCCTCTTTTCTTCTTTCAAAAGGGGCAGACAAAACTGTGCAGTCTGACAGTGTACGAAACCGAATGACCCGTCGTCCCTGACCGAATTCCAAGCCCTCTTCTGTACCACGGATATGGCAAGCTACTCTTCTTGTGCCACCAACATCACAATGTGCTAGACCTTTGTGGTTGGTACCCCCGCAAGTGGCACAACGATCAAAGTCCTTATTTTTATTAGTGAATTTCCTATGGAAAGTGAACTATTAGCATGACCCGCACGGTGAAACTTAAGCCCGGGACCACCATAGAAGTTCCTAACGTGACCCCCTGAACACGTTTTGGGGGGTCGTTAAAAATTTTATTTATATATATATAGACATATATATATATATATGTTTGCACTCTAGCGGTCGCATTTATTGTCCGATTTGCTTCAAATTTGGTAGGGACATTCCTTTCTGTAATCAGTTGGACAAGTTCGTTGGGCAAAACAATCGGAAAACTCTAAACCCCTTTTTTGGGGATTAATCTTTCAAATTTTGAGTTTTTGGGCCCAAAAAGGGTCATAAGAACCCTGGATGTATAATTAATCCATGTATAAAGATGGGAATTAGTGAGGCGAAACTTTTAAGCCCTCTCCCGTCATTCTAGCGTAACTATTTACCAAGTTATAGAAGAAAATATGTATTGACCAAACACAGTACGTTGTCTTATGGGGGTTTTACATTAGAAAAGCCTGTTATTCATTTGTTGGTGTACTTTCATCATCCCCAGCAACCTCACGCCTACTTTAAAGCCTGACTGGACCTTCTCCTAACCTTATAATGCGCAAAATTGTACTCCAAGCATTGCAGGTAAATGAAACCAGGAGCATCAGAACAGCCAAAAAATCAATGTTTTCAGATCTCAATAAAAATTGGAATAAATGTATGTTTTACACTGATTTTGACTTTTTATGTGGAAATTCACTTCCCTCACGTCAGCGTGCTGCGTGCGAACTCGTTTTTTTATCGGAGGCTCTTTACTCAAAATTGTTAACGAGAGGCAAGAATTGTTTTTAGAGCTCTCCAAAATAATTGACAATTTTCTTAAAAGCCATAAAAATGCTTGAAATTTGCATGTTTTTCTTTACACTCATCCGATTTATTGACTGTGAGAATAAAAGGGTTAAATGTTGAACAAGAAATTAAAAAGGTACTTCAAGAAAAGTGATACTATATAGTGTGAGAGGATGTTGAAAAGCGGTTTTTCACTGTCAGTAAGTGCTCGTATTGGAAATAAGCATTATAACTTTGTACAAATATCGCTTTAACTCCAAACCCAGTCAATGAGATATACCAGTAAGAGTCTAATGATACGATAAAACAAAAAATGGTACAATAAAAGAGACACACTTATCGCGATGAATATGCCCAGTACTTAAATGACTTAAATGTCACCTCGCTTTGTTTGGTATAACAATCAGTGCAAAGTTTACTGCTGATCGAACACAAGTATTCGATATCATAAGTATTGTCGTATCATATCGAAGTATTGAATCGCAATACCCTTGTTGTTAAAATCGTTTCGCCTTTGGAAAATCGTATTTCAAATTATTGATTTCTAAGTTAACAAACGGTTTAATCTTTAAAAAAAGAACATATGTGATAAGTTAACCTTATAACAAAATTAAACAGACCGCCAGATTTGAGAAATTAAATACTAATTGACTGCAGTTTGGACTTAGTCTGCTAGTGACAGTGACACATCATTTGTATCGTATGACGCATCATTTGTATCGTATCCGTATCTCTATCGCAATATTTCAAAACCTTAAGTATTGAACATGCACATCACAACTATAAGCTACATTCATGAATTTATCGCCTGGAACAAGAGCGCCTCATGGTGAGAATACAAATTACAACCAATGCAAGAACAGCAAGAAGCATGAGATTCGACCTCCAACCGCCCAGGATCACTAGTGTTTTCGACTCCAGACACCAGGATCGTTAGTGTCTTCGGGCGACAACTCACATATAACCTTCATGGGTGTATTCGTTTATATCAGACTGTGCATATCACATCACATCACTCACTTCACTGGCAGACGACGAAACAACGTCCGAGAGGGTCTACGGGATTATTGAAAATTTTACTGTGTATTTAATAGTCGGTAATTTTTATTAAGAAAGTTGGTTAATATCATCGAGTATGAGGAGAAGAATTAGTCGACGATCTACTATTTAGCCCAATTGACATGGCTAATAATCCCGACCCCGGAGTTAGTTCTAGTCCTACTGTTTCCATACATATAAATCCTACTGTATTTGCGATTATATCCTTCCTGTAGGAAAAGATTCTAGGGTTTCCAATTCTGCAAAACTAAAATATCAGCAAAACCAGGTAAACGTATTTTGTTTTTAAGGTTAGGCTAACAGTAGGCTAAACTTAAACCTTAACATCTTAACAATAAGTTAAAGATTACTTAAGACTACGGTACCCTACTGCCCTAGGCTAACTTTGTTATTATTTGGCTAAAAATGGTTTTAAGCCTAGGTATTAATTAGTTTTGAAATGGTCCATAATATTTCATTTAAATTAATTTCATTTGTCTTTCATTGATTACTTGTGACTTTTTAACCAACTCTCCTGCGTAGTATCTCTACAGCAGTATTTATACCAGTGAAACAAAGTCTGAAATAGGTATTTATAGGTATATAATAAATTAATGTTTGGTAAAAAAGTTATTTGTGAGTTGATAATGACCCTGTGATGTAAGATAGGCATAATTTCAGGATCTAGGTAGAACCTTAAATTTAAAGTATGGATGAGACGGTTATTAGGTAAGTTATTTGAAAAATAACCAAAACCCACAACAGTTTTTTTTAAAGAAACTGAACCGATAAAAACTGCAACCAATCCATCCCTAAACGAATAGCAAATAAATACATCCTCAGCACATTGAAGTACATAAAAATATCATATCGATCGCCTAAGCAAAGTATTATTACTCACAGCAAGTTAGGAGTATGAGTTCCATGGGAGGGTTGTGATGTAAATTATTTAACACGTTCGCTGCGGCGCGGTCAGAACCGGCCTCCCTCTCTATTGAAACTAAATCAGTAAGTGTGAGCTGAGCACTTGCTAGAGGCAGGTTATTTGTTGTCAGCGTGTAGTGCGGGTCCCATAGTGTTGTCGGGTGACAACAGTTTTCAGATCCGGCGTTTGTCATTTTTGGCCATGATACGTTGTTTTTAAGTGTATTCTCGTGTAATTTTAGTGTTTTTGTTTAACAAAAATAGTGCATATATATTTGAAAACATCAATCCTCTAGATTGAGGTTATGTAGCATGTTGTTTTGGCGGGAGTTAGTTAATATATCCCCCCTTGACTTGTATTTCGTGCCTTGTCAACACGGGATGGCCGATACGACTGCGCCGGGTCTTGCGCGGGTGCTGCGAGGCTGAAATTGACCGCAATATTATGACGTCATAAGCGGCTAAACTAAAATACTGGATTGCTTGAAAACCACATGGTCGGTCTTCTATTCTTCATAGGGAAGTAGTTCAACACTTATAATTTTTTAGCACCCAGGAAAATTTCAAAAAATTTTCTAGCAGCCAATGTGTTAACAGGCCTAACAATGTTACTAGATTTCAAAAGACCACTACTGTATTTTCCCTGCTAGTTAATCGTATCATAGGGTAATAGTATTGTTCCCTGTCTAGAATCTTTTTCCATTTAATATAAAAATACTTTAAAATAACTTTAAATAACCATTGTCTCTAGTTGGATTTAAAAAATTCTGGTTGACAGAATCGAGTTGAAATCTGAATAAAATATCAAACATGTCCTCGTATCTAATTTTTGCAAAATAGTGTATTGACATGTTCAATAAATATAACGGGAAACCTTTTCCAAATGGGTTTTTCACAAACAAAATAAACTATATTAAACATCCATCATAAACAGAAGAGAATCATTAAACACATACCCATCAATGATTTGTGGATTAGTTGATGACAACCAGAACATTTTAAACAAGGAAGTGATCGCAAATAATAAACTCCAGACGGACAGACCGGCATTTTGGGTGTATAGGTCCAAGGTCGTTTTTTGCTCACTTACAGACATCTTCCATCAGCACCTTTCATGCATAGAGAGCAATAAATCGCTTATCAGTACCTGTCTTTCATTGCCTCTGAGAGTTTATTTAAACACGAATCCCATTGAAACTGAAACGGAAGAATGCTAAATTCCTAATTGGTTTTATCATGTACAGTTTTAAGTGAATTGTGTTACCAAAAATTGCAATTTTATTTTTAACATATAAAATTTCACATCACATGTAGCCATTTAAAAATTATTTGGTAACAATTTTAAGTTAACTTTCAACCTAATTGTTTAATGCAATTTTGTTTGTAATTTAATAATGATTTCATTAGTGTTTTTCAATAACATAAAAACAACAAAATCAGCTTAATTTAAATGAATAGTGGGGATCAAAACATCATCAAACAAACAATAAAAATACTTCACAAATAGTTCACCAAAATTTAAATACGGAGCTCTAAAAATATAAACCAATCAAAATGTAATGCTAGGATTGTTTTGTTGATTTAATTATGAACATTATAATTTATTTTAGCTATGGTAAATACAACCAAACATCACCTAATTATGAAGAGGTATGAGGCAAAAATAAATAAGTTTAGGTGGCTAGTTGGTGAGGTTGACAAGGGTACTTATTACGTTAAGTAGCTTCGGTTAGGTTTGTACGACTGGTTGGCCTAGTGGGATGATTCAAAATCACTCAACGCAACTTAACGTAATAAGCACCTATGTGTCCCATGGCAACCTTAAAACTGGTCTATACCAGTTTTGAGACTGGCATTGGGTACAGCAATTGAAGTTGTCATTACATATCGTAAGTATTTTGGCTGTCCATTATGACAAGCTTCCCTTTCACCTTTGGTCCCTCCACTTGCAGCGGCTGGGGACGGAAACTCCGGGTTTGGTCCCCAACCTGAGAATGTGATTCCTGACATGGATACCCTGTCAGTTAAGTTGGCCAGTTGGAGGGCAGAGCGCCTGTCTGAAAGTTAAATTTGGCTGCCTGTCCCATCCCACCCTTTCCTGCTATATTTATTCTATCCTTCCAGTAACCTGTGCAAAATTGCCGCTTGTGGAAGATGTGCCTAGCAGCTAATGCTGGGGTTTACTAAACCAGCAACAACACAACAGCATCCATGTCAAACTTTCCAACCAACCGTGCCTGTAAATATATTTTTTGGTGCCAAATAATTAAATTATTGGATAACTGATTGCCTAATGTCCATGATTATAATAAGAAGTTCATTAATCATTTTTCCATACGAAAAAAAGTAATTATGAACATCGCGGGGAATTTTTCCTGTGATAGCGCGGACAGTATGCCAGCGCGCTGCCACAAAGCTACGACTTAAAATGAACAATTGACAAGGAGCAACGAAGCAGTAAACGACTGAACAGCGCATTCTGGTGGCGCTGGGATGGAACTGACAAAGGAGCTGCTTCACAGGTCATCATGTCGATGTGCTAGGGCATTTGTGGACGTAAATTCACAAGCACTTTTAACTAATTAGTTACTAAAGACCTTTTAACTAATTAGTTACTTGTTGACACTTTAAAAGAAGGTACTTCTAAAGGTCTGTCATACATTAAAATACCCCCGTATCAGCAAACCTGCGTACTCAGCGAATTTCCAATGCATATATATGTATCTTAATACCACATAAAGCCACAAAGTTTCATCGATATTCATTCATAAACAAACGATTTATAACATTTAATTATTCCCCATAAGAATAACATGGCGGCTGAGTATGCAGGTTTGCTGAAATAAGGAACACAAAAAATTGGTTTTATTACAAATATCAATATAACTCAACCAGGCAAAGCCACATACCAAGTTTTATTAATTTATGTTCATAATTATCGGAGATAACCTTTTATTTATTCACCATAAGAATAATATCGGGGTTGAGTACGCAGGGTTGCTGCTACGGAAACTATCAACCAATAAATAATTTTTTGAGCAAATATCAATAGATCACAACGATATGAAGCAATATACCCAGTTTCGTCAGGAAAAGTTGATAAATAAGCGAGATATACAATATTTCTTATTCTCCATAAGAATAAAATTGGACAACGTACTGCGTTTAGCACTTTTAATATCTCTGTAACCAATTGACGTACCAATGATCAAAACACCAAATTGTTTGTCTTTTTAAGCTGAATTCAATGGTGAAAAGCAAAATTTGATTTACTAAAATATTACATGTAAAATACTAAAAAAAAACATTTTTGGGGTACAAAACCCCCCGAAATACCCCTCAGGATAGAGCGATCTGGCTGGTTTTCGAACTTAAAGTCATAAATGTTGCTTTACATTATTGTACCAAATGTCATCAAAATCAGACCATTTTTCCAAGAGTTATCGCGCTCACTCACGCACATGCGCGCGCACACACACACACACACACACACACACACACACACACACACATGTATATATGTATGTATAGTTTTGAACGGATGGTTTTTGGCATCTGGGGATCTCAAAACGAAAAGTTATCATGGTACCAGGCCTAGATCTTACCATGCCGACTACGGTAATAGCTTCTTTCCCCATAGGGAAAATTCGCTGAAAAAATAAGCAAGTTTCTGTCTTTTTGCAGGTTTCTGAAGCTATTGTATGACCTGAAGGGCTGAAACTTTGAACCATCATTGAAAATTTGATGGGGGAAGATCTCCCACAGAGCCTGATTTTTTGTTAATGCCCTTATTTAACCTTTAAATGTCCCAAAAGTACAAAAGATAATTTAAAAACTTTAAAAGAAACTAATGTGGTTATTTAGATCCAATTAAACTTAAGGGTGTAATAATGGCATGGCTCGCAGGCGGTTGGAGTGTTTTAGTTCCAGCGTTGGCCACTACACGCGCAATGTGTACTAAAGCGAATAGAGCAAACCCCCACCACCAGCGAGCCTCTCTTGGAGGAGGGCTGAGAGAGAGCGCCAGTTGTATTTTTGTCTCACTCTGACCCAGCGAGGAGGAGGGTTTGCGCCAATAGTCGGGATAGACCAAAATTCGGTCAGGCCGGGCTCAAGGTCTCGCATCAAAGGACTTGTTGCGTCGCAGCGCTCAGTACAGCGTCTGTGTTATTGACGACGTGTGCTTACTAAAATAAGGTTTACAGCGCGGGAACTTGTTTATCGGAAAATGGCTTTCAAAAAAGAGTTACTGTCAAATTCTTTATCTTTTGGTATTAAATTCAAATGTGTTTAACCTCTAGTCATGTCGTAAAAGCAAGTGTAACTTCCTAAAGTTTTGAAAAATACTCGAAAGTTCGAGCGAGTATTTCCCGCCGATTTCCGGACGATCGCTAACAATTACAACCGTCCAAAACTCGTAGTAACGGCCTCAAAAGGCGATCGCATCGCGTAAAATCGGCCGAAAATGACGATCACCAACGATTTTGACCGGCCAAAACGCGTAGTAACGGTCGCAAAAGGCGATCGTCTCACGTAAACTCGGCCGCAAATAACGATCGCTAACGATTGCGACCGTCCAAAACTTGTAGTAACGGCCGCAAAAGGCAATCGCATCGTGTGAAATCGGCTGAAAATGACGATCGCTAACAACGATTGCGACCAGCCAAAACCTGTATTAACGACCGCAAAAAGCGATCCCATCACGTAAAATCGGCCACAAATGACGATCTGACCGCGTAATTTCGGCCGTAACTAATGATTTTGTCCTCTAATAATGATTAGAAGCGATGTCTGGACCAGGTAATATTGGTCAAATAACAACCGGACCGTGTTTTATCGGCCGGGAACGAATTACAAACCGCGTTTTGTTTGTCACTAAGTAATCCAGTTTGTACTGGCCAAAACATTGTATTGCTACTCATGTATTAGTTAGAAACCATGTTTAGGTTATCAAATCTAGGGTAGTAACCAAATCCCATTATACTATTTTAATCTACGATCGATTAAAAAATTCACTACTAGCACACCCCTGCATAAACTATGTTAAAGTATAATATTATTTATATAGATTATGATATAACTGCTGCCTTGTATGGCACAATAATAACAGTTAAAAGTTAAATAGTAATTCTTCTAGCGTTTATTAAATAGAGGGGTTGAAAACAAGTATGCCTACGAAAAAAATAATTTAAACAAACTGTATATTACATTACAAATTATAATATATATAAATATATTAAATGTTATAAATATATATAAATATAAACATATATAAATGTCATATCAATTACATTTATGAGTTGGTTAGTGGCAATCCAAAGGAAGTTCGGAGATTTTATGGGGATTTTTCAGGGAAGCTGCACGTGTTGTTTGTTTTTCTTTCAAGGCAACCTTATTTGAGTTACGGTAGCTTAAAACTTTATGTTTTCAGGCCATTTTAGCATATATTAGCGGAGCCGGGAGTATTCAGCTGTGGATTTCTATTTCTACAAGATTTGTTCCTGAAACAGCTGATTATTTCCTGCGGTCGCGACAGCGGCCGCCAATAATAGATTAATTAATAAATATTGGATTTTTGAAAAGGTAACCCGAAAAAGTTCCTAAGCCTAAACTTTTTTTATTGTTGGGTTAGAAACAAACATCAAAAAAAGTTGTTGATTATTAGTTGACCTATAAGTTTTATTTCTAACATTTTTCGATAATATTTTCAGTTTCTTCATTAAACATGTACAAAGAAGCAAGATTGTGCGCGCGCATAAAAAACACGAGTATCGTTACGCGACTAAAATCAAGTTTATTATTGCTAGATTTAATTATTTTTTTGCGCTAGTTTAAAAATAGAATAAGCTTAGAACATTATTTTGTTTGGTACAAAGTAATTTATATTACAAAAAGTTTGATAATTATTTACAAGGAACACAATTCATTAGAATTTTAAAAGTTTAATAAGTTACTCCAATCACCGACATACTAACCTTTGTTAGATGTATTTTTTACCGCTATTGTTGGAATTTAGTATCCGTTTGTTGGTAACTCTAAGGAAGAGGAATTTGTTAATAACTGTTAGTAAAACTCAGGCACGATCAGGGGCGGATCCAGGGAGTCACATTGGTGGGAGAGAAATGCCCGGGGTTTTTGGGGGGGGGGGGTATAGAATACCCCTCAGGGGTGGGGGGTCCGGGAGTCCCCCCTATGGAAATTTGTTAAAAATTCCAAATTAATAATTTGATCGGCCGTAAAGAATAGCCGAACGCGTTTTATCGACCAACATGTGTGTTATCGGCCTAAAAAGACGACTGTATTAAATTTAAGGACCAAAATCAGCAATTTGACCTGTTTTTGTTTTTTTTTATAAAAAAAGGCAATTTGACCGCATTTCATGGTCGCCGTAACGTTTAGACCGAAAACGACAGGTAAATGTATCGGCCAAATAAAATTGCAATAGTTTATACCCAAACCGCACGTTTAACGGCCAACACGCCAGCGGAAGTATCAAAGTATGTAATCGTGGAAAGCGAAGATTTTACAGAAACTAAGATCAAAACAAATTTTACTGGCCTAAAATAGCAATATAATCTCATTTCACCATCTCAAACGTCAATCGAGCCGCATTTTAGCCTGAAGGCAGTCAAACTGGGTTTTTAGACAAATTTACCAACCAGACGTGAGTAGTTATCAGCCAAAATTGGTGTTTTTGCGGTAATTTTGCAGCATATTACCATTGATGACTATTTTACATGAGTCATAACTACGACCGCAAAGTTTTTACCGGCAGAAAATTGAGTACAAACCGTATTTTATGCCGGAAATGTACTTAATCACTCAAAAACGGCAATCGGACTGCATTTTCTCGGTAATAAATAAAGCCGGGTCGTGTTTGTTATACCAAAAACGACGTCTGAAACGCATTTTAGGCCGTGTTTTATCAGTAAAAATATAAAGATTTGCCACAACATGGTGTTCCTAAACACCCAAATGATTGAATGTTTTAGGTATAATGGACTGGACAGCGTTTTTTTTTGGCCAGAAGCGGCAAGCGAACCGCATATTATCCACGGAATGGCAATATAACCTCGTTTTAGCGTCCGAACAAGGCAATTGACCAATGAACCCATACTGCGATTAGTAGGGAAAAACATCGACCACAATAAAATTAAGGGCCGCATTTTACAGGCCGGAAAAGACTGCCAGACTGCGTTTCACAGAAAAAATATTGTATAAAACAAAATAGGCAACTTTACAGCATTATTTGCCGAAAACAACCGTTCCTCGCATTCAAAAGTCCAAAATCGACGGCCGCAACGTGTTTATTGACCGAAAATGAGGACCAAGCAAGCCTCTATATATGCCAAAATTCAAATCTAACTGTGATTAATCATAAAAATTGGCAATTGGACCACATTTTCCCAGCAAAAAATAAAGCCGGATCCCGTTTTATAGTTCCGAACGACTACCGGAACATATATAAACATATGCAACATATATAAACCAGAAAAATCAGACCAACGGGGTTTTATGGGGGTTTACAATTTTCCAAAAATAAGTTTTTGCATTTTTCAACCTAAAAATTTTAAAACACTTAATTTTGGTTTCAACCATTTCATAGAGCTTAAAAAACAAATAATATAGTATTTTGAATCATTAACCTAGGTTAAGTGGTTGCAGAGAAAATCCAAAAAACGTGTTCATAAAATCTCCCATCTTAATCTTATGAAAAAAACGTTTTTAGCTTTTCCTCAGTTCATTTTAAAATTATTGCTCAAGAACAAAATCATCTATTGCAAAAATACAATATCTACAACTTATACTCATCAAAATAAGATACTCTACAGTACCATCAGTAGTTACATTTCAACTCTAACCTGGCCTATTTCTGTTACTGAATTAGGGCAAATTGATCAAATCAGCACACGGTATTCACAATAATAATCATTAGTGTATGATTTTGGTTTGACACTTAGTTTGAACAAACACCCAAACAACTTAAAATTATTTGTGTTATTGTCAGTTGAGAAATAAATAACTTTTTTCAGAACACAATTAAAACACTGCCTTACGAGGTCCCCCTTGATGTCCTGTAGGATCCCACTTTCGTGGCATGGGGGCTCCCCTCGGGCCCGGGGCCCTGAGTCCTGCCACAACGCGGCATGCGGCGCGGCGATGCTAGGAACGAGATTCTGTCGCTCACAGAACTGTAACCTCAACCTGCTGTAAAAGCTAAACTACTTGAGCTATTTAAAAAATAAATATGTTCCATAAAATGTAGTTCATCAGCTGAAACTTTTATGCTTACACTTCATCTCTATAAAAAAAACAAAAAAATTTCTCACGGATCAAATTTGTAATGTCACGTTAAGAAATTGAATTTAAAGCACTAGCTTTGGTCACTTATTCTTACCAATATTTTTATAATTAATAAAGGTTATACTAACACTATCCTACAATAATAACCTGTCAGGTGACAAAAACCAAATGAATCAATGACTTTTCAGTGTCCCAAATAACAGTGTATTCGAAACACGCACACCACAAGATGGCGGCCATTACCTCAATTCTCATAGTGTACTGATGAGTGCAATGCCAATGCCCAGACTATTTTATTCTGTAGTCGCTCTAGACGACTGACAGAGTGTCTGGTAATTTAAAATGACCAGATTTTGTTTTCAAAATTGACTTTTTTGTTTTAATACTTTTTTCTAAAATAAAATATATGCTTTTGATTACATACTTATTTTGAGTATTGCACCAAAGTTTGAGGCTTGTATACCAATCCTTCGTCAAACAGGGCTGGTCCCAAATTGGTGTTAAACCTGCTACAAAATCACATGTAAAAGTAAAAAAAAATTGTTTTTAAGCGGTGTACATTTGTTCCACTAATGCACCCTCACCATTTTATATAAAAAAATTCTATTAATTTTTTTGTTCGCTCAAACTTAACCCGTGGGTGAGAGGCTATAGCTACAAGCCTCTCACCCACGGCTTACCATTAACACACCAATCATCATAACTTGTTCCTAAAACAGCGATTCACAAAAGTATTCCGACTACAGCAAGTGAAGAAGTGGGGGACGAAGGGACGAGAAGGATGGTAAAATTGCAACTTTCAAGGTAATCGACAAGCTTCGGTGGCCCAGTGGACACGGTGTTAGATCCACGATCGGGCGGACCCGTGTTCAAATCTCACTTTTTATGTTTACTTTTTGAGATCTGAAATTTTCTTTTCAATTGTACTTTAATTTGTCGGTGTTAAATCTTACTTTTTTTACTTTTTCAGGTCTGAAATCCCTGTTTAATTTTACTTTAATTTATTTATACTAATTCATTTATTTGTAATTATGTTGCATAACGAACAGCCACCATGCAGCGCTCTGCGCAGTTAGGTTAGGTTAGGTTACTATATTTTGTCGTGCACTGCAACCTAGGCTCAGCTCAGACTCGCTTGACGATTTACCATCCCTCTCGCCCCTTCGTCCCCCACTCCTTCACATGGGGTAGTCAGAATACTTTTGTGAATCGCTGTTTTAAGAACTACAGTGGAACCTCGATAACTCAAATTTTAACCATTCCCCTTGAACCTTCCTACCTAATGCTATGTTATTTTACCTCTATAAGTCAAAGGGTTAAAAGGAAACACCTCGATAACTCAAATTTTTGCAGCATTCTTAGCCTGTCGCCGCACCTCTAAGTCGAAGTTTTAGTTGTAGAACCTCTGTAACTCGAATATGTACAATTGCCGTACCTCTATAAGTTGAAGTATTAACTAGAGAACCTCTATAAATCAAAGTTGTTCATTCACCAAACCTCCAATGACTTTGCAGTCGGAAATTTCAAACCTCCCTCCCTACTAAATCTGTTTCCCGGGTACTCCTGGTGTCGGTAAAACAACCGACAAATTTAAGTTAATGAGCAACACGCAAATCAAACACACTCATCCTCACGCACGGGTTTCACCTATGTGAGGATTTCATTTCATAAATAAGGAACAGTCTCATATTGTTGTAAATTATATTTATTTTTTAAATAAATGGTTTTGATTTGATTAGATTTGTGTTCTGGGTCATTAATTAGTGTGAGTTCAGAGGTTCTGGATGTAGTACGTGAAACGTAGTTTTTAGGTTGTTTTTTTACAAAGTGATTGCAGTTTGGTAAAACGTGTTGGCAAAACTCTTCCCCATGAGGAGAAGTTCAAGACTATTTGAGGCTATTGACACAGGAAATAAAAACTGTGACACCGGGAAGCAATCTGGAACACCAGTGAACACTGTCGACAATTTTAAAACAAAAAAAGTGTCGTACTCCTTCACCCTAATCCCAACAAAGCTCTGCAATTTTAATTGTTATCATATTTTGTTCCCTTTTAGTTTTGCAAATTATTTTAATAGCCTACAGTACCTACATTAATGTTCAGCTAAATTAAATTGATGCGTAGTTGGTCGCAACTGACTTCCGTAAGGGGAAGGGATTTGTTTGGGGCAGGTGATAAGACGTGAGCAAAAAAGTCTAGAAAATAGACAGGAAGTGGTCGAACGGGCAAAACATCAAAATATTAAACTGTGAGTCATTATTTGTTTACTTTCCTCCTCACAATATTTTCACTGAAGGAAGTATTTCATCCTCTACAGGGTGTCTACTCAGTCATTCAAACAAAAATCAGGGACGTTTCGGGGACTTTTAGGGGACATTTAGAAAAAATCAGTGACCCATTCGCGAAACAACTTTAGAGCCTAGGCTACAGAAAAGCGAGTCATAGAATAATAATAGGGTACAATACAAGCCCAAACCTGAACAAAACCGTATCATCAGATTGTTATGAAATTAGTTAGCTAGGTATGCCTTTAATGAGATGAAAATGTGTCACAACATAGCTCAGTGTAGCCATAATTTACTGTTAACTTACCATAAAACCCTTATATAGGCTATATAAGTACTGTAATTAAACATAACACACTATTTCACCATTTACCATGCAATAAAATAGGCCTAAATGAGAATAAAGTTAGTTGCTTTCCACTTTTCAACAAGTTTTCTAAATTGACATGTTTTTTGCCTTTCATATGGCAGGCTAAGGCATTAACACCAGAATGACTTACCAATGTATTTTTTACATAGGGAGCAGAATCCAGTGTAAATGTCTTTGCCACGTTTCAGCCACAATCTATATACATCTTCCAAAAGTCACTGGTCTTGAAACTTGGACTTTCCCGGCATTTTAGCATCGGTCAGTAAATAATAGAAAAATTTTGGTAGGTTATCACTTTAAACTTTAGTTTCAAGAATGAGATTTAGTTAAAGGTAAAACACTTAAACACAAGCCAACACCAAATAATTAAACCATAAGTACCGTACTGCAGTTAACTACTAAAACGATTAATACTGAAAAGCAAAACAAAAACACAATATCATTCCTGGGTTATTTCGTTTCAGTCTTATATTACTAAACAAAACTAGACAATTAGACGAGAAGGCAAATTAACCTAGGTAAAACGTTCTCACTTTCATCCGGCAACCGGGTTGGCGAGTTCGCGAAATGTCTGCGATAGCGATAGAC
This sequence comes from Allygus modestus, assembly GCA_963675035.1. NCBI lineage: Eukaryota > Metazoa > Arthropoda > Insecta > Hemiptera > Cicadellidae > Allygus > Allygus modestus. The sequence goes on from OY776115.1 coordinate 71,486,904, forward strand.
AATGCATACTTGGACTGAATATTGATGATAGATTTAATTGGGATTGCCATGTTAATTCTGTTTGTAAAAAGGTATCTTCAGGCCTGTATGTGTTGAGGCAAATGTATAAATTTAGCAGTTTCAAAACTTTAAAAGTAATTTACCATGCACTGATTGAATCGCATATTTCTTTTGGGTTATGCCTATATGGGAGTGCATCAGTTAATAATTTGAATAGTATATTGATATTGCAGAAAAAAGCACTTCGTATCATGTTAAAATTAAAACTAAAAGAATCTGTAAAAGAACACTTTAAAGAAACAGGAATTATGACTGTGCACAGTTTATATATTTTTCAATTAATTCTTCACGTTAAATCAAAATTAGGAACAATGCCAACATTGAATTCTTTTCATAACTATTCAACCAGGAAAGGTAATCAGCTGGCTTACAATAGGCATAATTTGTCAATGTACAAGAAAATACCCTCTTATAATGGAGTTCAATTTTTTAACAAATTACCCTCAGGTATTAAAAATATTGCTGGCTTTAATTTATTTAAAAAACATCTGAAAACATTTCTTATCAATAGACCACTGTATAAGACAGAAGAATTTTTTACTTATCTTTAGAACATTGATCAAATGGAATGAGTTGTAAGTTAGTTTTGAGGTAAAAATTATGTTTTGGTTAGTTGGGTAGTTATTTATAGGTACTGTATTACTGTATATTGTTGACGCCATTCTGTACTATTATGTGCATTTTTGGAATAAAGTTATTTTGATTGATTGATTGATACTTATTTAAATGGAGCAATACGACTGGAGGGAACGATATGAAACTTACATCAACGCCAGCCACCAGGTTCGCTAGTGTACTCAAGTTTGTTTAAAGATTAATTTAGCTTCCTACCACTAGGATCGCTAGTGCTTTCAAGGCAAGATACTATTTTTAACCTTCGTGATCGACTACGTTGGTGGCGGTTCATAACTGCGCACCAAAGTGACACGCAAGTTACTGTTAATCGATAGTTGTACAGGTCAGTAGCTATTCCCCGTGCCAAGTAGCTGGTTGTCCAAAAAGCGCCACAGCCAGTCAACAACAATTGCGCAAGTTACTTGCACCGTGGTACTAGGTTATTTGCACCGTTCCAAATAGCAGTTACTGATAACAGTCCTGCGTCCTTAGTTAATTGTACAACTAGTTATCAGTTTCTAATCACAGTTCTTCGCCATCATCGAACTTACATCATGAAAGATTTTTAGAAAAAGCTTTAATTAATCTAATACAAGCAGATATTAATTATGTAGTATTACGATGATAAAATGATCACACTGCTTTTGTTCCAAATGTATTGCTTAGAGCTACATTAAATTAGGAAATATAATGGAACTTTATTTTCTAGAAACAACCCTTCTACCGTCACAGTTTTTCAATAAAATAATGCAAAAACCGCCAACCTATTACGTTTAGGAAAGTTGTTATTTCACTGTAACACAAATGGAACATTACAGTTCTTGTTTCATGTCCTGGTTGCACCACAAATGGCGTAGACATATCGGCATATCCAGACATCAATAAATAAACTTAAAGTCTAGAAAGCAAATCTTGAGGTCGAAAATATCCTCTACCGGTTCGGCAAAATGCACCGTAAAAACGTCATATAATGTGGGGGGAAAATAAATTAAATAACGTGATATTAAAAATTTGTGACTTCTGCACTAAAATCCGTGACTTTCCGTGACATCCGTGCCCGTTTACCGAATTCCGGGACTTCCGTGACTTCCGTGACCAGTAGACACCCTGCTCTACTACGTTAACCAAAGAAGCTTTACAGTATATTTCTGGGCTTATTTTATACATTTAAAATTGTTCAAATCTATTTTAATTTTAATAATTATTATTATACGGTATGATTATTTGTTATACATAGCTCGAACTTATGTAAGGATTATAACCTTCCATGATCAATCTATTGTGTTACTGTGACCCTCAATAAGTCAAAGTCCGTGGAAAATTACCTTGATAAGTCAAACCTCAATATTTCAAAATATTCGATAACTCAAATTTTTGCCGTTCCCCCTGAGGTTCGAGTAATCAAGGTTCCACTGTAGTCTCATCATAGAACAGTTTCCATGGTAATGATTTGTAGATATTTTTTAGAAACCTAGGAAACAATATTTGTGAATTTTTACAGCTCATGCTCCTCACTTAACTTTCCTGCCATGGAAGCTCTGCGTAGTTTTTGGTGAATACTATATTATTCTGTATTTAAAGCTAATGACTATACAGAGGTTGTTGGGTATATATATTCCAACAAAACCAGAAATACTGCAGATTTCCATCTTCCTGGCCCTCTATGAGGCACTCGTACATGGGGGTATCAAGCTGGAAAGCCCAGCCAGATTACCTCAAGAAACACAGTGAGCAAAATACTCCCCATCGCAGCAAACCTGTGTACTCAGCGAATTTCCAATGCATTATATATATAGATAGATCGATAGATAGATAAATAGATATGTGTATCTCCTCCTACATAAAGCCACTTACCAAGTTTCACAAAAATAAATTCATAAATAACTGATTAATAACATTTTAGCGAATTTCCTCTATAGGGAAGAAGCTATTACCGTAGCTGGCATAGTCAGCCCGAGACAATAATAACATTTCGTTTTTAGGCCCCCAGATGCCAAAAACACCATTCGTTCAAATTATGTATATATATTTTCGTCATACTGATTGGAAAACGGCTGTTTTCAATACATGCATTGCGGGGCAACAGTAGTTCTTTTCAGTCCTAGGACGGAAAAGAATCAGCTGGTGTCGAGGTCATCAACTGTTCCGTTTGTCATTTATAAATATCAATGTAGTGAATCTGCAAACTTGTGTACGTCGATTGTAAGTAATTGATTGTATCAAGAGTTGTAATCAATAATTTTATCGACTTAAGTTACTTGCACCGTGGTACTAGGTTATTTGCACCGTTCCAAATAGCAGTTACTGATAACAGTCCTGCGTCCTTAGTTAATTGTACAACTAGTTATCAGTTTCTAATCACAGTTCTTCGCCATCATCGAACTTACATCATGAAAGATTTTTAGAAAAAGCTTTAATTAATCTAATACAAGCAGATATTAATTAGGTTAGGGTTCATTTACGCTACAGATCGTTGACACAACGACCCTCCTAAATATTTAATAAAATATATCATGGGTTCATTTACTCTACAGATCGTTGACACAATGACCCTTCTAAAATAACTAAGCAAAAATAAAGGTTCATTTGCTCTACAGCTCGTTGGCACTATGACCCTATCTAAATAATAAAATAATAATTCAAGGTCCATTTACACTACAGATCGTTGAGTCAACGGCCTTAAAATGTAATATTTTAAATAAATATGAAATTAGGTCGTTGATACAACGAACCGTTTAGTTTAACATATTTGTTATTTCAACTTTAGGGCCGTTGGCACAACGAGCCATTTCATATATTTTATAGTGAAAATATAAAGAGTAGGTTCATTTACACTACAGATCATCGTTCTACATGGTGCGCAAAAAGTATCTTTAAACGGAAGGCGCTCATCCATTCGCACTGATAACGCGGCCGACACGACGCGACGGACGAAATTAATTTGCGCATATCATTACTAAAAACCATACGCATATATTTATATAAATTCCTTTTAACAAATAAAAGTCAACTATTTTTAATGCAGTACAAAATATATTGCCGTAAAACAATGCTAATGCTAGAAGTTAATTTGATAGCACTATTATACTATATTTAATATTATAATTCAGAAGCTTTGACAAATTCTAACCATTATTAAAAGGTGAACCTTTAAAGTAAACCATCAAAACCATCCCATTTATCATTTAAACCATTTTTGTTACTAAGACAAAAATATAAGGTAAGTAAAATGGAGTAAATTGAACCAAGTAAATATATTCAACGGAACTGCTGTATAAAACAACTAACTTACCACTGTAAAACGCCGTGTTTTAATAGACGTTTATTTTGAAGACGTAGAAGCTTAAGGTATTGCCTAGGCGTATTTCGTCCAGGAAGTAATCGAATTCAACCTGTACGTTTTTAATGTTTGACTACATGTGTGAATGAACATGACAATAATAATAGGTACTGTCCTACAAGTAGTAGAATCATAAGGAGCTTTAATGCCACAGTACATATAATTTTAAATTTAAAATTAGCCTATGTATTACGGAAATTGATAATTGTCCTCGGAAATGATAATCGAGGAATTTGGCGTGACTGTAGTCCCTAGTTGGGTACTCCGTATGGAAGACAAAAATTATTGGCCCGGTTTTTCCATTCCTGATAGTGACACGGTCTTAACCGGTTGGCCATTTTAACTTAAGACTCCTAAATGTGTTTTAAAATATGTAAATGCAAAGTTCTTTTGGCCAATTTACCTTTCTCAATACAGTAATCGTTTTCTTTGTTTATATTAGTTTTGATAATACGTATGATTGTATCAATCCGATGGACCTTTGGTTCCATTTAAAATAATACATTATTTTTGTAATTTGAAGTTTGGTTTTACAACGAGCGGTTACATAAATTTGCTTGTTTTAAGTAACTGATTCATTCCACGTTTTGTGACTGGGCGTATCTGTGGGAGATTTCTTGCAGAACTGGTACAACTTAGACTACTTTATTTACCACATCGAATATTCATTTTATATGATATGTATATACATTTTATGAGTTTGTTACTCTGCTGTTTTGAATACAAACAGAGAACAAAATTGATATTATATTATTATGTTAATTTAGTCTACAGTTTTGTTATACATTAAAAATTTGAGATTATATAACATACTCTTTAAAATAACCATAAAATAGTAGTTTTAATCACAAGGAGCAAATGTGGTTGTTTTTGGTGCGCAATCGCTCGGAAAACGGTTAAATACTAAAAACACACGTTTGCTCCATGTGATAAACAACTTTTTTTGTCATACTGCTTATATATCACAAACATTTAACTTAAAAATTAATTCAATAGAGCATACCTGCTTCATGCGCTGATGCATGCGTCTAGTGCACGGAAAAGTGCATAAGTCAAGTGTGCGGACAGGCTTAAAACATTGAAACTTTTAAGGCCTGTGGGATATAGTCCTGAGGGCCGATATAACTAATGAGGGACAAAGGGTGCAAATCTACACGACAAAACGTTTATAACGGTATGCGTGAATTTCTCCTACGATGCAAATACCCTTAAAAAGGAGTCAAATTGTCGTGTTTGATTATTAAAATAATTATCGAATGGGATTATTAAAGCGTGATGTTAACCTCTGTATCCTATTTTTAGGGAATCATTAAAACTCATCTTCATTTCATTGGTTGAATCTTTCACAGCTGTTTACTCCTTATAATCTGAAAGTACTTCTTTAAAATACACTTAAAATGTAAGAATAAGCAGCTAGACATTTTTTAAACTAACATCGAGTGTTTCTAAAATATTAGAACCCTTAATTTGAATTCTGGCTTCAAAATTCTCTTCTACTTAGACTTGTATTTACGTTAGTTATAAAAAAGTCGAGGGGTTCTCTTACATTCTTACAAAAAACACCAACAAACAAACATAAACAATAGTTTATTTTAATATCATGATTATATGTTATATATTATTCTATATCTAATCCTACTGGGTGTTGAGGGAGATGACACATTCTGAATGAACCCCACAATGCGTAGAGTGTCCATGACGTAAGTAAGTATAATAGGAGGCAATTAAAAAATAATCTAGCATTTTGGGTACTTACGTTACCACCCTTTACACTTTTTTCTGTTACTGATTTTATAACGGAGATGTATAAAGTGTAAACGTGGACGCATGGTTAAACTTGTATAGTTCTGGTCTTACCAGATCGCCTACCTTTCACATAGAATGATATAGTTTTATGGCTTAGTGAGTTTCAGTTTTGGCTTAATCAAAGTTTTATAATTCTTTTAAGTTGTTTTCATACGCACGTCGTCAGGTTTCATCGTAGTATAAAAAAGGCAATCATACAGAATCCTAAACTTATCTTCTACAAAATATTTGTAACACGTCCAGTATATATGTAATCTTCATTCGATGGTTCTACTCACTATGAAATAGGTTGTTACAACTTAGCATGTCTGTTTATTTTTCAGTTCACTCGTTATTTAATCTTAGCTGTTATGATTCTTTTGTTTTGAGTTGAAACTCTATAAGCCTAATATCTATATCTATAAAAGGCAAAGCCATCACTCACTCACTCACTCAGTCCCTCACTCACTCACTCACACACTCATCACGAATTCTCCTGCTTTCCATCTACCTAGAGAGTTTAAATTGTGCACACTGATTCTTTAGGCATACAATATGAAAACTAAATGGTTGTTATCCTTATCTGACCTTAGGGATCCGCCAGAGACCCTGATAAAGTTACCTAGGGCCTAGTTAATTATTTATATTATAATTACATAGACGAACAGCAGTCAACAACATATTTCTCGATATACATAAATTGGTGTACTAGGTAGTTTAAAACCATAGGTAAGAGTAAGGAATGTTAATGATTAAAACCGACCGTTCAGAAAACGGGGCACTGTAACCGCGTGAAGTTGGTACTGCAGGCAACGCGTATTATATGCCAATCAGGATGCCAGCTGAGAGACTAAATAAGTCCCGCACGCCCCTGCACGCCCCTAGAAAGTGTTTCTCCAGCTTTAGTACACTGGTAACAGCTCAGATAGCAGATTACCAAGACATTGAATGGGATTATATTAGTTTATTTTATATAAAGCTATTTCTAGTTCATCATAAATAACTTTTTTGCAGTTAAAAATTTATTCCCTTGATGTATTGCGTAATGTTAGTGTATAACGTTTCCTTCTTTGCTTCAGATACGTAAATTAATTACATCATTACGATTAAGATTTACATATATAGGGTATTTCCTATTTCGGTAACATAACAGTTGTTTCACAAACTATTAATTTTGTGTACAAATAAATAGGCATACCATAACAATCTTATCTTAAAAGTAATTTATTACAAAATAATTTGTGTTATTATACTGCTTGAAAAAAACACTACAATTATATGTAATCACTTTCAAATACATTTTACACAATAATACCAATAATGGTTATTACCCTTATTGCAGCATTAAGGGGCGTATTCGCGAGTAATGTGGGTCAGGCTTTAGAGCGGGTAGTGTAAACCTAAACCACTTCAACAATGGAACTTGCTGAACGTACAACGGCCATGTTTGTGTCAAAGGTTATTCCTTGGCTCAAAAATTTAGAATAGTACAGTATAATACATTAAACCGTAAAATATTTGTAAATCGCAAAATCAAAGTTTTTTTTTATATTTTTAATTTTGTATTGTTTTGTTTAACGTGCTTGGTGATTCTTTCACTGCATTTGAACGCACCACCACAATTTGGGCTAGGCTGTTTGTGTAAACAAGCAGACAACACACCTACGGTTTGAGTCTTTGGGTACACATTTGCAGACAGTAAGGAACACAACATTGATTTTTATGGGATATAAAGTTTGTATTTTAGTTACTGTAAGCGATTTAGCGTAAAACTGAGATTTTAAATTTTATTTGGCAACAGTACTGCACTGCAATTTATCTCTAATATGCCGAGCAGCTGGTTTGAATCATGATTTCCGAAATTAATAATCACAGTTCAAATTGTAGTGTTTTTGTCCACTACATGTTTCACCGTAAATACGGCATTTTCAAGTGGTATATACAACCACTCTCACCAGTGGAGTCTGCTTCTCACCAGTGCCGTGGCGTGATTGAAGATATGCGTGTGGTAGGCCTACCGGTATTTATTCGTAAATGTGTTTGTGATTGTGTTTGTGACTGTGGATTTTTTTAAATTTTGACATATCCTATTTGGATAATTCGTTCTTGTATATACCACTTGAAAATGCCGGATTTACGGTGAAACATGTAGTGGACAAAAACACTACAATTTGAACTGTTGATGACAAGATATGTACCTATTTAGTCTATTACGCACAGTTCAGGGGCTACAACTATGAATTTTAATTATTTACCTATTTCAAAGTGAATGCTCATCTATTAAGTTGTACAATTAAACAATAACATTAGCAAGTTAAAAGCGATGACAAATTATTTGTGAATATAACAACGGAGGAAGTGTTGTAATGTTTGTTTCAAAATGATCAGTAAGATAATCTAAGAAGATACAAATAACATGTAAATCGCTAAACAATAACTGAATATAATCAGAAGTTTTTGAGTGAACCAAATCAAAACCATATACCGTAGTCATTCTAGTTTTTAAAATCGTGCAATACTTCTGTTTGCTCTTATCACAGTGGAAAACGGCAAAGGTTGGCACAACTGATTTGGAGAATGCAATTTGTCTGTGTTCGTCTCTACAGTTTATACGGTCTGTATAAACTGTCGCAACGCTCACGGCAAAAATGAACGGAGAGTTCAATCGCGCATTATTGCTGGATGCGTATATCCCGCTGACAATCGTGCATTTTGTCTTTGAGCTAAAAGCTATATATATATATATATATATATATATATATATATATATATATATATATATATAAGTTTGAACGAATAGTGTTTTTGGCATCTGGGGACCTCAAAACGAAAAGTTGTCATGGTCTCGGGCTTAAGTCTTACCATGCCACCTACGGTAATAGCTTCTTCCCTATAGGGGAAATTCGCTAAAATAAAAAAAAACTAACAGCTGTTCAAAAGCAACCATTCAATTGTAAAAATAACACTCACCTGGTAAAGTATCATGTGATTTTCTTGAGAATTGTGATTATTGCCTATGCGTACATAACTTTAAATGTACATGATTAGGTTATGTATAAATTGTGAGAACCATTCAAACTAAAGATTGAACATAAAACAGGCATGCCCAAGTAATCGAGGAAATAAGCAAAGCAAATACGCTAGCCTTGGAGTGGAACTGTGAATATAAGTCTCTAGGCATTTTTTAAAAAACTAACTGGCTTTTCGAGCAAAGCTCGGTCCCCCAGGTGCTTTAAAAAATGTAACGATTTTCTCAAACATACCATTGTACAGTGATCGCGAGCGAAGCCGTGGCGGGATACTAGTATTAAGTAACCATGTATCTTATAAAATAATAGCGTGTAGTGGCGAAGTGTAACCCTCTATTCAGAGCAAACTATTCAACGTAAAGAGGCCAGGGTTGTGTCAAAAAATGTCCCTTAGCCCAAGGACAGAATAGAGTTTTGATAATGGAACCAGAAGTAGATGATTTTCCTTTAATAAATCCTGGGTCTCAAAAAATATGACAGCAGAACGGCATTCTAGTGGTTTACAGCTGGAATTGTAGTTTGATTTGCAATTTATGCAGTTGTTGTAGTTTTGTGTGAGCAGAATCAACAGTTTTTGGAAAAAATTACAGTAGTGACTATCCTTCCTAAAGTTCGATTTGTGTATCAGTATAAAAAAACCATGATTAAAGACACAAACAAATCTGACAAAACGTATATAGGGGGAGTTATGTTATGTTTATAATGAATAAAAATGTGAAGATACAAGTTAATGCAATTGATATAATTCAGTAAACTATATTTTGGTTAAACATTTAAAGTCTAAAATTCCGATTTAGTTCTTTTATCTGAAAATTTTGTTTGATTTCACAGATTATGCTTTATTTGATGAAAATATGGTAAGAAGTTTTAATAATACTGATGAGAAAACTAAAGGAGTAATGGACCTATCCCACTATTAGCATTGAATACATAACTATTTATACTAGCTGTCACCATACCCGGTTTCGCCTGGGAATAAACATTGTGTGGTGTGCGCTGCATTATGTGGTTACCCATGGAACTACTACGAATCATGATCAGCTGTTTTAATTATAATAAGCTCAAACCATAAGAGCTTATAATAAAGTGAATGTCCATAAGAATAACATTATCTAGTGATTAAATTATCACAAGTAGACTTGGTGAGATCTTGCTGTATTTTAGGCCAAAAGACAAACCTCAGAATTTCATTAGCAAACGTTACCTCAAGATTTAATAAATTATTTATTTGATGAACGAAGTGAATCACTGTATTGATGAAGAAGTTTCAGTGGCCGTGTGTGGGTGTGTGTGTGTGTGTGTGTGTGTGTGTGTGTGTGGGTGTGTTATCGAAATACTAAATAACTGTACAACATTTCTTAATGAAATTTTGAAGGAGTCATTTGGGATACCAAAGGGATGTTTTAACACAGCATTTGTATTTTATTTTGGATTAATAATAATTATTAAAACTAATTTTAATGTTTGATATTCAGTAGTTGAATTGGTTTTCGTAGTAAGCTATTGACTATGGTTGTCTTTAAAATGTCAGCTGGGATTTATCTGTGTTTCACTTGAGGGATTTTTATACCCTATATGGGATATTTCGACTGCTTGTGGGATAAAATGGGATTGTGGGATAAAGTGGGATTTTTTGAAATCGTCTTTATGTCTGCTAGTTTGCTTACAACTTACGACCAGAGCACCTTAGCAGCAGCACTTCTAGTGGATTTTCTCGCCGTACTGGCAGTTGCGGGGTTTCCCATTTTTTAACCTCGCTGTCCGCACCTATTATGATTTTATAAACGTCACAGAACGAACACTGAATCATGTCAATTTTGCTGGCCGAGCCATGTTGGAATTAACAAGCAAACTATTTGCCATTATTTAGTACCTACTTCGTACTATTTAGTACTACCATTAAAAATATTAGTACTTCTCACGTAAATAAATTATTTAATTTAGTTAATTCACCGTATCATTTAACCTATGTAGCATTGCTCAAAACCTTTGAGGTACTAAAATGTAAAATACCTAAAGGTAATTAGTAGATCTAAATAAGCTCTATCTAACGGTATAAATATTGTACTAATACATTATTCAATAACCATATAATATTTAACATTAATTGTGTTGCATTGTTTAACAAATCAGTGGGAAAGTGTGGGATATGACGAGGGATATTATAGGGGAGAGTGTGGGATAAAGCGAGATTTTTTGTATCAGCACGTGGGATATTTTTACTGCTGCGTGGAAACACTGAATCTTTGTTTACAAATCACAAAAAATGTAAACATGTTTTCAACTATGAAGTTAGGTTATGTTTTGTTACATCAATTTTGTTATTTTGAAATAGTTTAAAATGTGAGTGTTATGTAAATTAATAGTGTTTTGTCGTGTTTAAAACAATATTTATCCTATACCTATTTAGATTTATTAGTAGTTTATTTTTTACTGGAAAACTTTGATGTAAAAGCTAAGTATTTGGACTAGTGATGATAAATTAATACAATAAGTTTTGGAATTTTTGAATTACTGGGACAGTATAACTCCGTAACACGGCTGACTGAGATTGATAATCAAGAGTGTTGTAGACCTATAGTAGTCTCTTTTCATTGTGAATAAATTACTCGATAGTAGACTTACTAAACGATCATACGTGCAAACTATCTTTATTACATGTAATGTACCAAATAAGCCCCACTGTTACCTAATGACATGGAATTCAAGTTTTGTAATCTACCGGTCAGTAAAATAGTCTGGTTACAGTTTATATTTGTGGACATTTTCTGTAAATAATATTGATTTTCATAAACAATCAAGATGTCTAAAACTCCGTAATCCCAACCGTCTACATTGTTCAACTAGTTACGTTGTAGACAGATTGCCCTCCTGAAAAATTGTAATTAATGTAGATGATGGTTTTGCTTTTAAACCTCTCGTACTGCGATTTCAGTAGCTTGTGTGTTTAAATTCAAACTACATATTAATGATGTAAACATTTTTAAATTTAAGGTATGAAGATAGGATATAAGATACTGTTTTATAAATAAATCATTGAATACCTTTTTTTACATTCAATGGGTTTAAAACAAGTATATTTCTGTATGTTTAACCCCCTGATTTTGGAGCTGGAAATTAATAGGCCTAATAATAATTGGCAACTTTTCCCTCAGGTGATATATTTAAAACTCGTCGAAAACCATCCGGTGCCAAAAATATATTAAAGTCATTGGCCGAGTCGTAAAAAAGCGTGACCAGGCCTGATGGCCATAGCTAGGACCTGTGACCAAATAAACGCAATCAGTTTAATCTAATTTTCTAGGTACACACAGTGGTTTTAAGAGGTTAATTGCTCCACCTCACCCTCCAGGGTTAGATGGAAACGTATTCCGCATATTCTCTATTCATTGTTGCTGGATTAGGAAACCCCAGCATATAGGCACATTTTCTACAAGCGGGAATTTTGCGCAGGTTACCTGAAGCTTAGGATATAGCAGGAAAGGAAAGGGTGGGATGGGACAGGCAGCCAAATTGGCCTTTCAGAGTACCAACTCCCGTGCTCCTGTAACAGCTGAGATCAGGCTCAAACAGGTGGACCCGCTCTGCCCTCCAACTGGCCAACTCAACGGATGGGGTATCCATGTACAACAGCCAGGGACCATACATTCTCAGATTGGGGACCAACCCCTGAGTTTCCGCCCCGAGCCGCTGCAAGTGAAGGGACCAAAGGTGAAAGGGAAGTTTGTCATAATGGACAGCCAAAAAACTTCATATGTAATGACAATTTCATTTGCTGTACCCAATGTCAGCATCCAAACTGGTATAGACCAGTTTTAAGGTTGTCCTAGGACGAATATTCTCTATTGGTCAATGCTAACACACCAAGTTTTAATAAAATTAATCAGTATACAATAGATATATGTTTTTCATTTCTTATAAGAATAACATCGGACAATATACTTAGTTTACTGCTGAATGGAAATTGAAATATTCTCCACAACCATTAGCCGAATAGCCTACTATCGCCATACTAATTTAACCGTTTGTGGATTGGAGTACTAATTGTTCATCTTTTAGAGCTTTTTATGGCAATGAGATAAAACTGTTGAAACCTGCTAAACATATTTAAAGTTTATGGTACTAAGAAAGGTAACAAAACTGAAGTTTGGGATCTCTTAAGCCCTGTAATTTATGAACCCAAATTTTTCAAAAAAATCAGATGGTATATTTTATTAGAAACCTAATATAAACCACCAAATAAAAAATCCAAAGATTTCGAAAGTGGCTCCTCAAAACTGCTCCAGACCTATATACTACGTTGTTGGGTACCAAAATATTATGGATACCTCTTTGTTCTTACCTCAGGGCTCTGCCTTTACTATCACTCCCAACGTTTAATTTTAACGTATGATTCGTTGGATTTATTTTGTTAAAGCAGCATCTCCTGAAAGATGTCCCCACGTTTGATAAGCCGCCCTACTCAACCATAGACCTCCACCGCACAGGAAAATTTTCTATGTTATTATTTACGCCTTTTTTAGTAATTTTAGAAAATTTTCAATCATACAACAAATTGTTATTTTTTTTACCCCGACCTTAGAGCTCCGCCTCACTGGCTTTAAAAGTTGCCTTGTTAAATTTATGGAGGAAAGATGATCCTTGGGTAAGCGTTCGGGAGTTCGGGTCAGCGTTCGGGTTGATTACTACTAGCTGGTCAGACAGACATTATTCTGTCCTAATGTCACTGAATTTGTTTTATGTCAAAGATTCTCGTTCTTTTTCAAGATGAGCTCGTTCGCTTCACTAACTCGCCTCCAGGATGAGCTCGTTAGCTACGCTCACTTTCCTATTTTTATATAGAGCTTGCTTCGGTATTAAAAATGAGTTGCTATTCGAATAGATTTATTATTTCTATAATAAACATATGTTTGTATGCTTTTCAAGTATGTTTAGATATCATCCTTATAACAGCTGTTTGATGAAACTAAATAACTAACATACAATCCCGATTTTGTTTTAGCGAATTTCCCCTATTACACTAAACTCATAGTGGGAGGGGCAAAACACTGGCAAGGGCCCCCTCCCACCCCCACATAATATAATCTATTTTTAGCGAATTTCCCCTATAGGGAAGAAGCTATTACCGTAGTCGGCATGGTAAGACCTAGGCCCGGGACCATGATAACTTTTCGTTTTGAGGTGCCCAGACCCCAAAAACACCATTCGTTCAAAACTGTATATATATATATATAAAAAAAAAAATATATATATATATATGTGTGTGTGTGTGTGTGTGTCCGTGAGCACGATAACTCACTTAAAAATTATCCGATTTTGATTAAATTTGGTATAAACGTGTAAAGCAACATTTATGACTTTAAGTTCGAAAACCAGCCAGATCCCTCTATCCGAAGGGGTATTTTGGGGGGGTTTTCTACCCCAAAAATGGGTTTTTCGAATTTTTTACATATAATTTTGGAAATAGTCAAACTTTAGTTTTTACCATTGGATTCAGCTTAAAAAAACACACAATTTGGTATTTTGATCATTTCTCTACGTCAATTGGTTACCGAGATATTGAAAGTGTTAAACACAGTACGTTGTCTAATGTTATTCTTATGGAGGAAAATAAAAATTTTATATCTCGCTTATTTATGAACGTATACTGACGAAACTTGGTATACGACTTCATCTGGTTGTGGACCATTGATATTTGCTCAAAAAAACAATTTTTTACCAATGGCTCCCGTAGCAGCAAACCTGCGTACTCAGCCCCATGTTATTCTTATGGAGAATATGTAACGTGTTATCTCCCTTCATTATGAAAATAAATTAATGAAATTTGGTATATGGCTTTACCTACATGAGCTATATTGATATTTGTATAAAACCCCATTTTTGTGCTCCTTGCTTCAGCAAACCTGCATACTCAGCCGCCATGTTATTCTTATGGAGAATAATTAAAATGTCATAAATAGTTTATTTATGAATGTATATTGATGAAACTTGGTATGTGGCTTTATGTGGTATTAAGATACATATATATATATATATGTATTTGAAATTCACTGAGTATGCAATCTAACATACAAATTTTACGTAATCCAAATAAGTAACTTAATAAATAGTCCGTAAGTTATCCTGTATTTAACTATGGTACAGTAAAAATTAGAAAACTAAATGTGGACTTATTAGTTCCGATACCGTTTAAAAATTAGATAACTTCTTATATCTTATAAAATAAAAAAATGCCATCAAAGAGAAACTAATTTACGCTGCTGTTATTTAAAATGTTAAAATCAAATATATGTTTAAACTAATTTGACTATAAATTTAGCATTCACAAATTTATTTATTTTGCAAAATAGAACATTTTAAATTAATTTACTCCGCTAAACAACATCATTTACTGTTTCAATTGAATGAAATCATAAATACTGTAACGCTACATAATAGTAATTTTTTACTGACTTTTTAACAACTTTTAAAATGGAAGCTGAGAACGTTAAAACAGTTAATGGTTTATTTTAACTTTACCTATCGCTTTAAGTGGGGCTTTAAGCAAAGCCCAATGAAGATATATTAGTTTGTATAAGTGATCTAGACATAATAAGCTATCAATAAAAAATTAATGATTAAAATAGGCCCAGTAGATCAACCCGTTGGACTGGTCAAAGTTTTAATTATTTTGAAATATATATAGTGATATCCACTTACACAAAACCCCGATTTTAGGGAACATATCCCCTAACTTTGCCTGCTGAGTTTCTACCAATTATTTGTTCAATTGGTCTAGTAAATATATGATTAACATGGAAATTTTGAAGGTCATTAATAGGAACGAGTCTCATTGGAATTGAAATAAGCCCTTAACTGTTTTTGTGATGGACCTATCTTCTTCCAAATATTTACTCAATAACTCATGTAGTTTGTGCATGATGGGCTTAAAAAACATATAACAAATTCAGCATTATAATCACAATGACTATCTAGATAAATTAAGCTTTAAATACTATGTTGCAAGGTCTTATGTGCTTCCAACCCAATGTTTAGTTGCCGCGCCTTGATTTTATATTGTTTAGTACACCGTTGTGAAGTAGTTAGTAAATCACGTGTTTTTTTCCATTCTGTGGTAAAAGATAAACGATCTGACTAAATGCTCATTAGAACAAACATGGTGCATTGTACGGTGAAATGTTGAGTAATCTGTACCCATAAACTCTTCTATGGGGTAGTGACGGACCAATGGGCATAACCCTAATGACCTACGTAATGATTTGCAGAAGCCTAGACGTTTCCTGCCCCACACGAAAATGGGCAACATATTTTATTTAATTAGGTTCAGTATTTTTTTGAGAAACACTGAACAAATCTGTTTCATAAACGAACAGACAGGTGAACAAAATTTAAATATCTCCGCTGCATACAATATTTCACTGCTCAAAGCGATGTAGAAAAAAATGTATTTTATTTATATAGATAAATACAGTCCTTATGTGTAACATATGTTATTGCCTGTCCATAATGTGTGAACAGCTACAATTCAAATCAAATTATTCCCCATGTTATTATTATGGGCAAAAAACTAACTATGAGGTCAGCCCGTGCCCTTGAGATTATAAATATCGAAAATTAAAAACCTTATTGCAAAACTACGAACTGAGACGAATTGTTTTGACACTTCAATCATTAAAATTGGCCAAGAAATAAGGGAGAAGTTATGTTTACAAAAAACGGCTTAACGTATTATATACATGGATACTGGAAATTTACCGATCATACACATTTGTCATTTGACTTTCGTAATAAGTCGGCAAAGGGCAACGCTAAGCGCAAGCGTCACAAGGCAAAGCGCCTTCAGTTTGACAGATACTATTACCGCGCAGTGTAGAACGATGATCTGTAGAGTAAACGGACCGTTCATTTCAGTTTAAATTTAGTTCACATGAAATGGCTCGTTGTGTCAACGGTCTTATTTTATAAAATTATAAAAATATATCGATGAAGGTCCGTTGTCGCAACGAGCCTGTAGACGCTTTGGACCGTTTTGCTTATATTAAATGGGTTCATTGGCTCTATGACCCTCTTTAAAAATATAATAATAATATAAGGGGCCGTTGTATCAACGATCTGTAGAGTAAATGGACCTTCTTTTTTAAAATTAAATATAACGGAGGGTCATAGTATCAACGAGCTGTAGTGTAAATGGACCTCATATAAAATTAAATATTATTAAATAGGTCCGTTGTGCCAATGATCTGTAGAGTAAGTGAGCTGTCCCCATTAATTATGTAGTATTACGATGATAAAATGATCACACTGCTTTTGTTCCAAATGTATTGCTTAGAGCTACATTAAATTAGGAAATATAATGGAACTTTATTTTCTAGAAACAACCCTTCTACCGTCACAGTTTTTCAATAAAATAATGCAAAAACCGCCAACCTATTACGTTTAGGAAAGTTGTTATTTCACTGTAACACAAATGGAACATTACAGTTCTTGTTTCATGTCCTGGTTGCACCACAAATGGCGTAGACATATCGGCATATCCAGACATCAATAAATAAACTTAAAGTCTAGAAAGCAAATCTTGAGGTCGAAAATATCCTCTACCGGTTCGGCAAAATGCACCGTAAAAACGTCATATAATGTGGGGGGAAAATAAATTAAATAACGTGATATTAAAAATTCGTGACTTCTGCACTAAAATCCGTGACTTTCCGTGACATCCGTGCCCGTTTACCGAATTCCGGGACTTCCGTGACTTCCGTGACCAGTAGACACCCTGCTCTACTACGTTAACCAAAGAAGCTTTACAGTATATTTCTGGGCTTATTTTATACATTTAAAATTGTTCAAATCTATTTTAATTTTAATAATTATTATTATACGGTATGATTATTTGTTATACATAGCTCGAACTTATGTAAGGATTATAACCTTCCATGATCAATCTATTGTGTTACTGTGACCCTCAATAAGTCAAAGTCCGTGGAAAATTACCTTGATAAGTCAAACCTCAATATTTCAAAATATTCGATAACTCAAATTTTTGCCGTTCCCCCTGAGGTTCGAGTAATCAAGGTTCCACTGTAGTCTCATCATAGAACAGTTTCCATGGTAATGATTTGTAGATATTTTTTAGAAACCTAGGAAACAATATTTGTGAATTTTTACAGCTCATGCTCCTCACTTAACTTTCCTGCCATGGAAGCTCTGCGTAGTTTTTGGTGAATACTATATTATTCTGTATTTAAAGCTAATGACTATACAGAGGTTGTTGGGTATATATATTCCAACAAAACCAGAAATACTGCAGATTTCCATCTTCCTGGCCCTCTATGAGGCACTCGTACATGGGGGTATCAAGCTGGAAAGCCCAGCCAGATTACCTCAAGAAACACAGTGAGCAAAATACTCCCCATCGCAGCAAACCTGTGTACTCAGCGAATTTCCAATGCATTATATATATAGATAGATCGATAGATAGATAAATAGATATGTGTATCTCCTCCTACATAAAGCCACTTACCAAGTTTCACAAAAATAAATTCATAAATAACTGATTAATAACATTTTAGCGAATTTCCTCTATAGGGAAGAAGCTATTACCGTAGCTGGCATAGTCAGCCCGAGACAATAATAACATTTCGTTTTTAGGCCCCCAGATGCCAAAAACACCATTCGTTCAAATTATGTATATATATTTTCGTCATACTGATTGGAAAACGGCTGTTTTCAATACATGCATTGCGGGGCAAAAGTAGTTCTTTTCAGTCCTAGGACGGAAAAGAATCAGCTGGTGTCGAGGTCATCAACTGTTCCGTTTGTCATTTATAAATATCAATGTAGTGAATCTGCAAACTTGTGTACGTCGATTGTAAGTAATTGATTGTATCAAGAGTTGTAATCAATAATTTTATCGATTGTAATTCATTGTTGCCTTGTTATTCTATAGGTTAAAAATAAATATATCAATAAATGGTTGCTTATAATGTCAATTTTTATTATTTTGTAATTATTTGTATTTAGATTAGCCTAATTGGTTGTTTATCAACAATCTAACAAAACATTCTACTACACCTGAGGCAAAAATAATAATCTATTATCAATTAACAATACTAAACTAAACTATGTCAAGAAGGTGAATAAATATTTAATTTTGCCTCAAGGAGAAGATAACCTAAGCGATAACGCTGTTCGCAGCGAGTCTGATTCTTGATATAGCTCGCAACGGTCGACTAAAGTATTCCTTCTTGCAATCGATAGTCCACAGCATTCGATATGCCTATCGTTATAGTTAGTCCAACCTAACACTAACACGACAACAGAAAATAGCAAGGACAAGATGGAAACCATTTTGGGAGCAATTTTTTTAAAGTTAAACAAGTTGTAAAATATTAGTTTTGAGAAAGCAGTTAGCTTAATGTATTGTGCTTAATGTATCCTCGCTCATTTTCCGACCCGGCCTCGCCTCAGTCGTTAAACTTGAGCTCATATCGAAAAGCGTCACTTCGGACCATCTGAAGGGGTATTTGGGGGGGGGGTTTGTACCCCCAAATTTTTTAAAAATTATTTTCATATGTAATTTTTATTTAAATCAAATTTTAATTTGTATCATTCACCTAAAATATCACCTAAAAAAACTAACAATTTGTTATTTTTATCTTTGCTCTAAGTCAATTGGTTACCAAGATATTGAAAGTGCTAAACACAGTACGTTGTCTGGTGTTATTCTTATGGAGAAAAAGGAAAAAATTATATCTCGCTTAATTATGAACATACACTGACAAAACTTGGTATATGGCTTCATATGGCATGATTTATTGTTGTTTGCACAGATGACCAATTTTTTGCGGATGAATCCCGTAGCAGCAAACCTGGGTACTCAGCCCCCATGTTATTCGTATGTTCATAAATGTTATAAATTGCTTATTTATGAATGTATATGGATGAAACTTAGTATGTGACTTCACTTAGTTGAGTTCTATTGATATTTGCATAAAAACACATTATTTTGCGTTCCTTGTAGCTGCAAACCTGCGTACTCATCCCCAATGTTATTCTTATAGAGAATAATTAATATTTTAAATATCACTTATTTGTGAATATATTTCTTATGAATCCTGGTAAGTGGTTTAATGTATTATTATGACATATTACATAATGTTCATTGGAAATTCGCTGAGTACGCAGGTTTGCTGTGAAGGGGGTATTATTTATTCCCCATAAGGATAACATTCAAAATCAAAATCTCTTTATTGTCTTTAAGCAAGTGAGCAATCGACATTGTCAACAATACATTTGACAATGCCATATGAGAAATGCAAATAAGACATTAGGGCTGAGTACGCAGGTTTGCTGCAGTGAGGAAGATAAGAAATTAGTTTTTATGCAATTATCAATATAACTAACTAGGTGAAGCTACATACCAAGTTTTATTAATTTATGTTCATAATTAAGGGAGATTTAAAACTTTGATTATTCTCCATAACAATAACATTAGGGCTGAGTATGCAGGTTTGCTGCTACGGGAAAAATTAACAAAAAGTAAATTTTTTGTGCAAATATCCAGTTCAACGTTAAGCCCTGAAGTTTCATCAATATACATTCTTAAATAATCGAGATATCAAATTTTATGTATCCTCCATAAGGATAATATTGGACAACGTACTGTGTTTAGCACTTTGAATATCTCTGCAACGGTTGGGCGTAGAATCACAATTTAAACACCAAAATGATTGTTTTATGGAGCTGAACTGATTGGTAAAAGCAAATGTGAAGTTTACATTAAAATGAACTAAGGAAAAGCCAAAACCCTCTTCCCCATAAGATTAACATGGGAGATTTTATGAGCAGGTTTTTTTGATTTTCTCCGCAACCACTAGGTTAATAATTAAAAAATACTATATTATTTGTTTGTTAAGCTCTATAACATGGTCAAAACCAAAATTAAGTGTTTTAAAATTTTTAGGGTGAAAAATTCAAAAAACTGTTTTCTGGAAAATTTAAACCCCCCTTTCCCATGTTCCGATTTTTTCTGCTTTTCGATCTTAAAGTCATGAACGTCACTTTACACATTTGAGCAAAATTTCATCAAAATCGGACTTTTTTACTCGAAAGTTATCACATTCACGGACATATACATATATATAAATTTGAACGAATAGTTTTTTTGGTATCTGGGGACCTCAAAACAAAAAGTTATCATGGTCTCGGGCTTAAGTATTACCATGAGACCAATGGTAATAGCTTCTTCCCATAGGTGAAATTCGCTAAAATGAAGCAGAGGTTGCTGAAGAATACATTTTATAGCTTTGAAGAATATTTTATGAGAGACTAATTGATTGTAATGAGACTATACTTGTTTATCTTATAATTTTCTTAACTGATTTTTAAAATATCAGTCCAGTATTTTAAACATGACACTTAGACGTCTTCCTTGTCCACTTTAAAAAAACATATGCTGTAATGTTGTTTAGTTATTTTACAACATTTTCTAACTAATTTATCCGACTTCTTAATTTAGTAAAATTTTCCCTGATTTTTTCTCTTATTTTAAAATTGTTGCTGACCCTAAAATAATTCTTACTCTCCTGGTCTAATTAACCCTGGCCTTGTTGCGACTATTAACTTTGTGCACGTTGCAGACGCAGTATTGCAGGATTCTGATACTTGTGTTTCCCTTTCCATTGTTCAATACCCAACGAATCCATTGTTGGTGCAAGACTGACAATAAAACACAGGGTGTCTAGTGATATTTGATCTCAAAATTCAAGACTTTTTCCAGACTTTTTAAGACTTTTTCTAAAATTTTCCAGACTTTCGCAAGATAGTACAAATATACTACAAACGTCATAAGAGTAAAAATATCATGTTTTTACCACTTTTTGGATTTTTACTTTCTCCCCCTTATACATAGTATAAGGAGAAAGTATTGTTTTCGTCAAAATTTTTGAATTTAGTTGATAGTGGAAATATTTGTTTTGGTGCTCCCTGAACCCAAAAAAGTGATTTTTACGTGATGTCTGTGTGTCTGTCTGTCTGTATGTATGTGTACAGAGCTAGATCCCTAAACAATGGTTTGATTTTTATGAAATTTGGTATGTAGGTACTAGTACATGATATCTCCAGGTATTTTTTAATTTTTTTTAATTTTTGATTTTTAAGGGTAATTAACCCCAAAAAAACACCAAAAAACATGGAAAACCTAGATTTATCAAAAACGGCAGTTTGATGTTGATTAAACTTTAGTCGTTAGTAGAACTTTAATTTTCCAACAAAATGAGACCACCCGCATTTCTGTAAAAATTCGGGTTCGGAAATTACAAGACTTAAAATATCAAAAATTCAGTTTTTTTGATTTTTCATAAAAAAAAACATAAATGTGAAAAATATTACTATTCACCATTAAAAAAAGCTCAAAAAACTAAATAATTTGGTATCTTGAATTACTATTCTACGATTACTGGTTGCGGAGAAAATTTAAATTTCCATTTTTCAGTAAACACAGTACCGATGTCCAATGTTATTCTTATGGGGAATACAAAAATTACTATTTCTCTCTTATTTGTTGATCAATTTCGTTCAAACTTGATATGCTTGTCAAGTTAGCATTGACCATCAGAAGAAATTTGAAATATGTTGCCCCTTAATAACTCTGAGGGGGGGTAATAGGGGGCATTTCATTTCCCCTCTTAAAACCACGTGTGTAGCGATGGATTCTGTAGTGCCTCCTCAACAGGGATTTCGGTAGATATTTTTGAAAACAACTTGTTTACAATATTTTCTGTACATTCAACCATGCTTTGTATTTTATATTTAGTAAATAAAAAGTAATTTATTCATTAAAGATGGGCTAAAAGGGAGAAAGTATGTGTCAGTCTTCTGATACCGTTTATTTAAACTATGGTAAACAAATTTAAATAGTGAAAAAGAATGACACTTAAAATATATATATTTTTCCAATTAAACTTAAAATACAAATGAAATAAACGTTACCGGTTAGCTATATACAAAATAATTTAATTAAAAAAACGAAACTAAAAACGTCAACAAATTTAAAAGGGCATAAAATATCAGCATGTTAAAAGAACATAAAAGGATATTTTCCAGAGTTTTTCACCCTAATTCTAAATAAGTATTCACATAGAGATGGTTGGTGATGTGCTCGGAACGTATTCCTAAAAAAGTTTGTTATCTGGACAAATTTCAAGACGATAAGTATCTTCCACCTCTTTAGACTGAACGTAACTGTAACCTAAATAATCCGTATGAACAATTACTTTTGGTTTTTTACATCGTTCCGCTTATGAAAGTGTACCCTCTTTATACATTGGAAAGCAATGAAGATTAAAATAAAATACAGTATCGGTAATTTAGTAGCCTGTTCATGTACAGCAACAAATACAAAATTTCGAATAGGTTGGCATATGAAAATAAAAGGCTAAAGTAAAACTAATTTTTACTCATAACTTAGAAAACATATTTAGGCATAAATCTAGGCCTGTCGATCTCATCACTGGCCAAAAAAAATATTTAAGAAGTCACCTAACTTATATATTTTTTTATATCAGTACCTAAATTAATTTTAATTAAGTTCAGTTTTAAAAAACTAGGCCTAACTTAAATTTTTACAATTTCTCCCATGTTGACATAATTTGGCGATTAAATCAAAGTTTAAAATTACCCAGATGATAGTAAGCTTTGGCCTAGTTAAAATGTTTTCAAAGGTAAGTTAAAACATTACACTGACTACTTAGGCTTATTTGATATTTAGGCCTATATAGCCTATCTGTACAGAGAACCACTTTATTAAATGTTATAAACAGTTAATTAGTAAACATGTTCAGACCACAGTTTAATATTTCCAAGGGTAGAAGTAAAGTAACTTAATTAGTCCAGCTTAACAGCCTAACATGGGCCTATTATCAAACTTCGGAAAAAGTTCACTAAATTTTGTTAAAATATAGGCATAATACGTTATAGAGCCTAGGGTAACTATTTTACAGATTTAAATGTTGTAATTTGAAATAATATTAGTAGAGGGTAAAACATAACTTATTATTCGCGAAAATATAGGTGTTCGATAAATGCCCATTTTATAGGAGCTTCGATTGCTACAAATACCTTCACATTAGTTTAGTGAGTAGGCTATATTATTTACGACATTGTTCAAATGTCACTAAGCCACTGTTTAATGGTCTTCTGATGATCTGAGAAATAGTTAACAACTGCAATTAAAACTATAAAATTGTATAACTTAATACTACTTAACAACTGTCGGGCGAGTTACTTCGCCCCGTTCCGTGGAAACCAGGCCACAGCGCAAGCGGTGCAGACGACGAAATTCGGCCGTGTTCGAAGTAAATTGCAACGTAAACTTTAAAGTTTTAACACGTAAAATATTAACTTAAGTGTGTATTGCTCACGCTCACCTTTGAACAAAATTTGAAGCATTGTTGGAATGTAAAGGGAAATAAGAATAGATCATAGTTAAGTTGTTAACCTGTACCGCCAATAATCTGCAGGCATTATTCAATATTTACGGACAAATCTCGGTTTAAACTCACTTCACTCGTCAATATAATCTTAACCTACAGGTTTAATTGCTCCACTATGCGTCAATGCGCGCAACTGCGCAGGTCGCAGGTACTACGACGACGCGATGTGTGCGTGTGAGAATCAGAGTCGGAGTCTAGGGACGTTCCGATACGATACTACTGGGCTACTGGCTTGGACCCGATATTTGGTATCGCTACGAATCGAAACCAAAGTATTGATACCCATTACAGTACTCTAAGAGGAACGCGGGAGATAGCTTGGAGTCGATTCTCTCTATCATAAGTTACAAGAACTATATTTGAAGTTATTATTTGTGTTTATTTTGCTAGAAAGTATATTAAACAAAAACTAATCTATATGTTTTAACAACGTAAAAATGTACTATTTTTCCGATACCGATACTCCAACTTTTCTTTCGATACCACGATAATATCTGTTAACCGATGCCCAGAGTTCTGAAAACAAAGTTTCGATACCTACTCGGATCGGATGTATCGGACCTTGTCTATCAGAGTCCACTAGCCGAGGGATGGCGAACGACGCGGGCGAGTGTAGAGGTACCTTCAAGGTCACCGCTCTCCCTCCTCCCCCTCGTGACTCAGCTTCCTTTTCGCGTTGCCATAGTAACGGCATGTACTTGACTGGCTTTCTTAATTTCTCCGAAAAACTATGGGCCAAGCACTTGCTTGGGTTATTCCACAACGTACATCTTGTTGCAATTGCCATTGATTATAAATACTAGTACCTTGATATCACTGTTTATAAGTTTTATCCATTTTCCCGACTTAATAAAAATTTTATATATTAATTCCCGCCTTTCCCGACATTTTATTAATTTCTATACAAATTCCCGACTTCCCCGACTGCTAGACACCCTGAAAACACATATGTAAGCACAATTAATTCTACAACCAGAAAAAAATCTCAACTGCCTGTCGCCATAGGTCTGTGCAGTGATCTAAAGACAGCGAGGTATCGTTAACAGAAATAGTCACATGGGCAGCCAGTGGTAACCGCTTGTAAAAAAAATCATAGCAGTAAGCCAGGATCGAACCAACGCATGACCATGTCTGACTTGCGAGGCCAGTACTACCTCTGAGCTAGTGCGTCCGAAGAAAGTTTGATCACTGTCAGTCACTCACCTTGTTCTTGGCCAATATCTCGCTCTCGTCCATCTCCAGGTGCAGGTCTTCGTCGTCATCGTTGTCCTCATCTTCGTCCTCATCCTCCATATCGTGCAGGTCGCCTGGGACCGGTGGCGGCGGCACCCACATCCCCAGTGTCAGCCGCTCCAGCTCCCCAGGCTCTGACACACCGTGCAGGCGACACAGCTCCCGCACCAGGATGGCCACTTGCTTCATCACCTGAGACATTCGTATTTATATCGACAACTGTCAAATCAAATCTATATTTCTTTATTCAACAAATGCACATGGTACATAGAATAGAGTCAGTCATATACATAATGAAAAACAGTGGAGACAATAGAGAATAGAGATCCCCCGTGTTCCCTACAGTTAAATATACACATTAATACAAAAATTAAATTACTAACAAACTAAAATTGCTATACCGGTACAGTAAATCATAGAAAAGCTAGAAATTTGTATTGGCTCTAATTTCCTAAAGTTCATCAAAAGAATATAAGGAAAGATGTTAAATATACCTAACTGATTTCTAAATTTTATTAGATCTTTTTCAAGGAAAAATTTCTTTGGTAAATAAAAAAAAAATTGATTTCCCATAAATTGGGTTTCTTTTCACAAAATTTTAAATTGTGGTTCTACATCTCTCTGTGAAATCTTGTATTATATTGATAATTTGTAGGGTTTAAAATGGGGTTTGCATTTTTTTAAACATACATTATGGTTTCAAATATATATAACCCATAAACTGTTAATATCCCAGGATCTGAAAAATACTGTTTTACTGAATCTAATCGTTTAAGTTGAAGTAACAAGATTCTGTCTAAATTCATTTTTGTTGTTGCACCATAAACGCTTATACCATAAGCTAGATGCGAGTGAATTAATGCAAAATAAGCTGTTTTCAAAGAATTAATGTTGGAAATTTCAGCCATTTGACGCAGAGCGTAAAATCCAGAAGACTTTATTTACTAATAATATAATCTATGTGGTCATCCAAACTTAAATCATCATCAATTATGAGCCCAAGAAATTGAGTTTTTTCAACTTGATCTAATCTATTACTATCTATTAATATATCAGGACTCCTTTTTGACCTAGCTTGTTTTGTGGGAAATGAAATGAAATTAGACTTTTTATTATTTAGAAAGAGATTCCTTTCATCAAAGAAACCTTTTGAGGCTGAAAGATCGCAAAAGAAGAGATTTAAAATTCTTCCTCTGTTTTGCCTGAAACCATGACATTGGCATCATCAGCAAATAAGCAAACAGAGGCACTGCCATGAAACAGTCCAGGCAATCCCACAAGATAACACAGGAAGAGAAGAGGACCCAGTATTGAGCTCTGTGAGACCCCCTGCTTTATAGTTTGCAGATCTGAATTAAATTTCTGGTATATCGAAATTTACTAAATGTTTTATTAAACGTGTTTTGTATTTCAACATATTGTTTTCTGTTATTTAAGTAAGAATAAAACCAAGAAAGTTCTTTTCCCTTGACAATTTAAACTTTTTAGACATTCTATTAACTTTATATGTGATACACTGTCAAAGGCTCTTGTAAGGTCCAAAAATATGCCAATTACCTTTTCACCCTTTGTCTACTGAGTTTATGATTGATTTATAAAATGTACACTTGCTGTAATAGTTGATTTGCATAACCTAAATCCATGTTGTTGCTTGTCTAGTAACTGGTATATTTCTACATAATTTAATAATTGAATATAAACTTTCTCAACAATTTTTGAAAATACAGGGAGCAGTGATACTGGCCTGTAGCATGTAGGATCTGTCGTAAATCCTTTTTAGTGAACTAGCAAACCTGTCGCGGCTTCGCTCGCGATCATCATTTATAAATGTTGTGTTACCGTTCCAAAGCCAACATGGCCTGCTGATTAACTGGGTTTACTCTAACCAGCTGATTGCTTAAAACATATCCAATGCTAAGCTTATAGAAAAAAACTCAACTTTAAGGGGCCCTAGGGCCTCACACAAAAATTATTTCTCTTAAAAAAAGTTTCCTGCACAACTTCACGTTAGGCTCTTTCCAATGACACCAAAAACATGAAAATCGGTTCAGTAGTTTAGGAGGAGTGATAGTAGTCACAAAAAACCTGCTCGCCTATTAAACAAGTATAGATTTTCTTTGGAAAGTGAACTATTAGCATGACCCGCACGGTGAAACTTAAGCCCGGGACGACCATAGAAGTTCCTAACGTGACCCTCTGAACACGTTTTGGGTGGTCGTTCATAATTGTATATAGGCCTATATATATATAATAATAATAATAACATTTTTAAAGACAAACACCCTTTTTTAAGATCTTTATTATTTTATTATTTTTTGACTGACATTTTTCGGCAATTATGCCATTTTCAAAGTCAATATAACCTCCAAATTTTTTTATGAGGTTATGTTGACTTTGAAAATAGCATAATTGCCGAAACATATCAGTCAAAAAAAAAAAATATATTAAAGCTCTTAAAAAAGGGGTGTTTTTTAAAATGTTAATATTATTATTATTATCAGCAGCCCTAATCAATCAGAAATATTCAATATATATATGTGTGTGTTTGCACTCTAGCGGTCACATTTTTTGTCCGATTTACTTACAATTTGGTAGACATTCCTTTCTCTAATCAGTAGGACAAATTCATTGGGCAAAACAATCGGAAAACTCTTAACCCTTTTTTTGGTGATTAATCTTTCAAATGTCGAGTTTTTGAGCCCAAAAAGGGTCAGAAAAGCCCCGGATGTAAAATTAATGCATGTAAAAAGATGGGAATTAGTGAGGCGAAAGTTTTAAGCCCTCTCTCGTCATTCTAGCATACATACTTATGGAGTTATTAAAGAAAATGTGTTTCGACTAAACACAGTATGTTGTATTATGGGGGTTTTACACTAGAAAAGCATGCTATTCCTTTGTTAGAGTACTTTTATCATCCCCAGCAACCTCATGCCTACTTTCAATCCTGTCTCGACCTTCTCCTAACCTTATAATGCACAAAGTTGTTTTCCCAGCTTTGCACGTAAATGAAACCAGGAATATCAGAACAGCCAAAAAATCAATGTTTTCAGATTTCAATAAAAATTGGACTAAATCTATGTTTTTACATGAATTTGAGTTTTAGGAGTTTTTATGTGGAAATTCACTTCCCTCACGTCAGCGTGCTGCGTGCGAATTCGTTTGAAAACTGGCATTACTTTTGAAATTTTAAGTTTATTTGGATGCCAGAAATTAATAAAGAATTAATAACATGAGTAAGTGGTTTAAAATGAATTGAAGAGATTGCTTGATTACCGTTGATGGGATGTCGTCAAATTTTGTGGAGAGTTTATTCTCAAAGGCCATAATGATTTCTCCAATTCCTTTTCACTGATCTGTTGAAATCTAAATGTTGGAGATGTATAAAAGTTTCTCACCAGAGGATTTATTTGTGTTATTGGGCCTTATTATGTGAGGTAGTACCAGACTGTCAACCGCAGTAACGAAAAAGTGATTATTAAAGATATTTCTCACTTCAATAGGCTCTGAGCTTGTCGTTCCATTTGTTGATGAATTTTGGTTTATTATTTATTTCAGACTTTATAATATTCCACAATGATTTGGATTTACTAGCAGAACTTTCCTGTCAAAAAATATCTTTTTCTTAATGTTTATTTGATCCCTAAGTTATTACTTTAAGTTTTTTATTTTTACTTTCTCCCCTTATACATAGTATAGGAGAAAGTATTGTTTTCGTCAAAATTTTCGAATTTGAGTTGTTAGTGGAAATATTCGTTTTGGTGCTCCCTGAACCCAAAAAAGTGGTTTTTACGTGATGTCTGTCTGTCTGTCTGCCTGCGTGCGTGCGTGCGTGCGTGCGTGCGTGTGTGTGTGTGTGTGTGTCTGTGTGGATGTGTACAGAGCTAGAGCCTTAACCAATGGGCCGATTTTTATGAAATTTGGCATGTAGGTACTAATCCACGATATCTCCAGGCGTTTTTTTCATTTTTTTGAATTTTTTATTTTTATGGGTAATTATCCCCCCAAAACCGCCAAAAAACATGAAAAATCCAAATTTCTCAAAAACGGCTCTAACGATTTTGAATAAACTTTAGTTGTTTGTAGAACTTGAGTTTTCCAACTAAATGGCACCACACGTATTCCTGTAAAAATTCGGGTTCAAAAATTACAGGACTTTAAACATCAAAATTTCTGTTTTTGGATTTTTCATAAAAAGACATAAATATCAAAAAATATTACTATTCACCATTAAAAAGAGCTCAAAAAACTAAATAATTAAGTATTTTGAATTACTATTCTACGATTGCTGGTTTCGGAGAAAATTGAAATTTTCATTTTGCGGTAAACGCAGTACGTTGACCCATGTTATTCTTATGGGGAATAAAAAAATTACTATTTCTCTCTTATTTACTGATCAATTTCATTCAATCTTGATATGCTTGTCAAGTTAGTATTGACCAACAGAGGAAATTCGAAATATGTTGCCCCTTAATAACACTGGTGGGGAATAGGGGGCATTTCCCCTCTTAAAACCATGAGTGCAGCAATGGATTCTGTAGTGCCTCCAAAGCAGGGATTTGGGTGGATGTTTTTTAAAACAACTTGTTTACAAGATTTTCTGTACATTCGACCGTGCTTTGTATTCTATATTTAGTAAATAAAAAGTAATTTATTCATTAAAGTTGGGCTAAAAGGGAGAAAGTATGTGTCAGTTTCCTGATACCGTATTAAATTTAAGATGTCCTTTTTTGATATTATAAATGCTTTTTAGCGAATTTCCTCTATGGGAAGAAGCTATTACCGTAGTCAGCATGGTAACACCTAGGCCCGGGACCATGAAAACTTTTCGTTTTGAGGTCCCCAGATGCCAAAAACACCATTCGTTCAAAAGTGTGTATATATATATATATATATATATATATATGTATATATATGTGTGTCCGTGGGTGCGATAACTCTCGTAAAAATGATCCGATTTTGATGAAATTTGGTACAAACATGTAAAGCATCATTTTTGACTAAGTTCAAAAACCAGCCAGATTGCTCTATCCAAAGGAGTATTTTGGGGGGGTTTTATACCCCAAAAATGGTTTTTTGAGGTTTTTTACATTTAATATTTTAGTAAATCCAATTTTAGTTTTCACCATTAAATTCAGCTTTAAAAAACAAACAATTTGGTGTTTAGATCATTGCTCTACATCAATTGGTGACCGAGATATTGAAAGTGCTAAACACAGTACGTTGTCCAATGTTATTCTTATGGAGAATAAGAAAAATTGTATATCTCGTTTATTTATCAACTTATCCTGATTAAACTTGGTATATTGCTTCATATCGTTGAGGTCTATTGATATTTGCACTAAAAAACATTTTTTTGCCTATATTTCCCATAGCAGCAAACCTGCGTACTCAGCCCCCATGTTATTCTTACGGAGAATAAGTAACGTGTTCTCTCCCTTAATTATGAACATAAATTAATACAATTTGGTAAGTGGCTTTACCTATTTGAGTTATATTGATATTTGTATAAAACCCCATTTTTTCTATTCCTTCCTTCAGCAAACCTGCATACTCTGCCGCCATGTTATTCTTATGGAGAATAATGGAAATGTCATAAATCGTTTATTTATGAATGTATATTGATGAAACTTGGTATTTGGTTTTATGTGATATTAAGATACATATATGTGCATTGGAAATTCGCTGAGTACGCAGGTTTGCTGCTACGGGGTATTCTAATTCTACTATGTCTATTTGTTTTAGCGAATTTCCCTATAGGAAAGAAGCTATTTCCGTAGTCGACATGGTAACACCTAGGCCCGGGACCATAACTTTTCGTTTTGAGGTCCCCAGACCCCAAAAACACCATTCGTTCAAAACTGTATATAATATATATATATATATATATGTGTGTGTGTGTGTGTGTGTGTGTGTGTGTGTGTGTGTGTGTGTGTGTGTGTGTGTGTGTGTCCGTGGGTGCGATAACTCTTGTAAAAATGGTCCGATTTTGATAAAATTTGGTACAAACGTGTAAAGCATTATTTATGACTTTAAGTTCGAAAACCAGACAGATCGACCCATCCGAAGTGGTATTTTGGGGGGGGGTTGTACCCCAAAAATGGGTTTTTTGAAGTTTTTACATGTAATATTTTAAAAAGTCAAATTTTACTTTTCACCACTGGATTCAGCTTAAGAGAACACACACTTTGGTGTTATGATCATTTTTCTACGTCAATTGGTTAGGGCCTATAGAGATATTGAAAGTGCTAAACACAGTACGTTGTCCAATGTTATTTTTATGGAGAATAAGAACAAAATTAAAGCTCGATTATTTATGAACGTATACTAACGAAACTTGGTATACAGCTTCATCTGGTTGTGGTCTATTGTTATTTGCACAAAAAACACAATTTTTACTGATAATTACCGTAGCAGCAAACCTGCGTCCTCAGCCCCCATGTTATTCTTATGGAGAATGAGTAAAATGTAATGTATCCCTTAATTATGAACATAATTAATAAAACTTGGTATGTTGGTTCATCTAGTTAAGTTCTATTGATATTTGCATAAAACCCCATTTTTTGTGTTCCTTGTTGCAGCAAACCTGCATACTCATCCCCCATGTTATTCTTATGGAGAATAATCAAAATGGTATATATCGCTTATTTATGAATTTATACTGATGCAACTTGGTATTTGGCTTCACCTAGTTGATTAATATTGATAGCTACATGAAACCCCAATTTTTTTATCCTTGTTGCAGCAAACCTGCGTACTCATCCCCAATTTTATTTTTATGGAGAATAATTCAAATTTGATATATCACTTATTTGTCAATATATTTTAATGAAACCTGGTATGTGGCTTTATGTGGTATTAAGACATATAATTTGCATTGGAAATTCGCTGAGTACGCAGCTTTGCTGTGACGGGGGTATTTGTTTTAAGTCTCTAGAAATCCACTGTTTTGGATTTTTATCTTTCTGTACCCCTATAATTTTAGGAAAATAGATTTTTTTTTTAAATGAATAAATACAGAGTGGAAAACATCATACTTGGTGTACACACAGCTCGATAGACTTCATGCAACTTTCCTTAGCTAGAAAAGTTAAAAACAATTCTACATTATTTTGGGTAAATTTCCTACATTGATTTTTAATATCATGCTATTACCGTAGTCGGCATGGTAACACCTAGGCTCGGGACCATGATAACTTTTCGTTTTGAGGTCCCCAGATGCCAAAAACACCATTCGTTCAAAACTATATATATATATATATATATATATATATATATATATATACGTGTGTCCGTGGTTGCGATAACTCTCGTAAAAATGATCCGATTTTGATGAAATTTGGTACAAACATGTAAAGCATCATTTTTGACTTTAAGTTCGAAAACCAGGCAGATCGCTCTATCCAAAGAGGTATTTTGGGGGGGGGGGCTTGTACCCCAAAAATGGGTTTTTTGAGTTTTTTACATATAATATTTTAGTAAATCCAATTTTAGTTTTCACTATTAAATTCAGCTTAAAAAACAAACAATTTGGTGTTTTGATCATTGCTCTAAGTCAATTGGTTACCGAGATATTGAAAGTGCTAAACACAGTACGTTGTCCAATGTTATTCTTATGGAGAATAAGAAAATTATATATCTCGCTTATTTATCAACTTATCCTGATGAAACTTGGTATATTGCTTCATATCGTTGTGGTTTATTGATATTTGCACTAAAAAACATTTTTTGCCTATAGTTCCCGTAGCAGCAAACCTGCGTACTCAGCCCCCATGTTATTCTTACAGAGAATAAGTAACGTGTTATCTCCCTTAATTATGAACATAAATTAATAAAATTTGGTATGTGGCTTTACCTACTTGAGTTATATTGATATTTGTATAAAACCCCATTTTTTGTGTTCCTTCATCAGCAAACCTGCATACCCAGCCGCCATGTTATTCTTAAGGAGAATAATTAAAAAAGTCATAAATTGTTTATTTATGAATGTATATTGATGAAACTTGGTATTTGGTTTTATGTGGTATCAAGATACATATATATATGCATTTGAAATTCACTGAGTACACAGGTTTGCTGCTACGGGGGTATTTTAAACCTAAAATTTCCAGAGTTTGAGCATCATGGTCTGAAATATGAGTTATAATGCCTGATATTTTCTACTGCCTATCTTCTATATTTGTGACAAAATTGTCAATTGCAGTTTCGGTATCAGAAAGAAGTAACCCTAGTCGGAAAGTCAACTTTATACATCAGATTATGTTACTTTAAAATATTTACAAATTTGTATGCTCTATCATGATTCAAGACATTTATATTAAAGTCACCTCCGTTATTACAATATTTTTAAATTGTTTACTTAATATGCTACATAATATATCTAGTTTATCTAAAAAAAAAAACGATAAAAAAACATTGTTTGGGGGACCAGTAAATACATGCTAAAACAAATGAAAATTCACTAATAATTATCTCCGACAGACAACATCCAAACACCTTTTCCACTATCAATTCCTTTACTGCAGGAAACATTATATTATTACTTTTCATTTGTTTTTCAACCAGAATAACAGCTCCACCCCCTGAATAAAAAGATCTTGAATAATAGGAACTTACTGAAAACATGGAATATTCAATACTAAAAGTCCAGCTGAAGTCATTTTATGTTCTGATAGAGCTATAATGTCAGGACTTATTTCCTCTAAAGTGATCTTCAAAATATTTAATCGGGATTCTAAGTGTACTGATGATTTACTGACGATTTATTGCATCATCAGTAAACCAAAATTTGTTTGAATGCCGCCTGTACTGGATGTACTATGAACATTAATAATATCACTGTCTAAGTTACATTTCCGGAAACTGGAATAAAGTTGTTTGACTGCAGATGAGTAGCCTCCTCAAAGCACTGAGTATTATTGTTGACCTCATTTGATATGTTGTCATCTTTAACTGGGGTTTGAGTCAACAAAGGCAGGAAACTGTTCATTGATTTGTAGAAATTACCAATAGAAGTCTCCATCTCAATTAAGTTGCACATTAGTTTCAAGAAGTCATCAAAGGTAAGTCCATTTCTTAAAACTATTGAGGACCTCTTATCATAAGTTATAATTTTAACTAATGACCTTGTTGATATCTGGAAGCTGATTAAAATAGAGAAAAAATGTTGAAGATGTATTTTGTCACACTCGGAGCCGAGTGGAGGACAAACCAATTGTTTTAAGTTTTTACTTTGAAAATCTTCTTCAAGCTGTTGAAATGCGCAGTCATAGTCCCGATCGGTTTCCCATTGAAGTGAGACTTGCTTAGTATATCGTAGCTCTATCCTCGATCTCCTGACAAGCAAGATGGGTACCAATACACTGAGAGGCTAAAGGTTTGCCATAATGATTTTTAAATGTCACAGCTACCCCAGCACTCATCTGCCTGGGTTCACCGAAATCTGAAGATATGCAATGCACAAATGCTGTAGACTTGTCCTTTTCAAACTTCTTTATAGCGGTTGTCATACTCATATTAATTACCTCAATATTGAGCTTTCCAGTTGTTCTTGACTTAGGATTTTCCTTTTGTTTATCAGTTTTGAACTACTGTGGAGTGTATTATTTCTTAAAATAAGCTGTTATTTCTTCTGATTCTTCTTGCTCTATTTTTGTGTTTCCCGTTTTTGAGTGCCACCATGAGATTGCATTTATGATTTTTTAGCCAGTTTAGTTTTCCCTTCATTGTTCAAATGCAAACCATGTTTTGTATAGTGGTATCTTTTGAACCAGCTTAGATTAATTAGGTAGACATATTCAAAATGAGCTATTATCTAAGTAGTGTAATTGTTAGCTGCTTGAATGTCATTGTTCACCTGATGGTTGAGAGGTTTATCATAGTCGACAGGAATTGTGGCTAAGAAAACAGGCATTTCTTTACTCAGGGTTTTCCTTCAAGTTTTTCATAGATTTCCGGGAGATTGACCTTAAAAGTCTTGTTTGTCATTTGAAAAATGAAACAAAAAATTTATAGCCTAAGACTAAGTATTCAAAGTAAAATTTAAATCACTATAATTTAATATGGTAGAACCTTGCTACTCCACCACCAATGGGAGTGCATGGTCAGTTTTTCAGAGGTAGACATTTATTTACATGAAAACGTGATAAAACTGTAGTTTAAACTGAATATAATGTTGAAATGTTTATAGTCCTACAGTTTTACATATTTAATGATAGGTACTGTAAATATCTACAGTACAATCTCAATAGTCCAACATTTAAATTTGCTAACCAACACACGTTTGGTAATTTAACATGGCTGCGCCAGAGTAAGACCTGGTTTCCACGGTGCCCAGTAGAGATGCAGTAGCCAGTCAGTTGCTGTCGGTTTCAACTATACACCGTGTAACAGAATGCAAGAGTTACTGATATGACAGTTGGTCACTGACATAATAGCTGACATGAGTCTCCATGCGATGTAGCTGTCTACTGTCGCTTTTAACAACGGCTAATACAACATCATACACAACAGATATACAGTAGAGAAGATGTGTAAATGGCCAGTGAAAAGTGCAGTGATGACAAGTGCAAGTCAACAGTCAGTGAACAATGAAACGCCAGCTACTTAACAACTGTCACGCGATTTACTTCCCACCGTGGAAACAAGGCCTAAATACCGTGAGCCCCGACATGCGACAACGTGATGAAATACGGCCGGCTCACAAAATGCGGCGTGGCAAAATCTGATCTACTCCAAAGGTCAATTGGAAATTTTTAAAACAATAGTGAACCTGCATACGTTTGTGTGTTCTTATAGTTTATTGAAGTTATAATATGCCCATTATTTTACACCTGGTGTTGTAACTATGAATTTTTCAACAGGCTCTTTTCTTATTTGCATTTCTTGCAAGACACCTGTTTAACAAATGGTGCTCCACACTCTGTTAAAATATTTATATCTTTAGTACAATTTCTCTTAATGAAAGTATTTGCTTTTTTATAATTAAATAACAATTTATTAAGACCTTCAATTTAAAAGATGGTAACACATCCTAATATTACCAATACTGTAAATACTGTCAGCGAAAAAACCACTACCGGTACCTACCTAACAGTCTTCTCGTCTAGTATAATAACCTAATCAAGTAATTTTGCTGACGACAAAAAACACATTGAGTCCTCGTCTACAATCTTAACAGCATCATGTAGTCGCCTCTGACGATCATGACTCTTTTGATTAAGTTGCCAACAATCGAGACTGTATTGCTAATGATGCCAACAATCAAAAACATTGTGTAAAATCGCTAACAATCGCGACTGCATTGTATGAAGTCGCTGACACTCCCAACTGCATTGAAAAAACTCGCTGAAGATTGATGTTGTTTCATCAGTAATGCTGCCGACATTCAAAATTAATAAGTAAGACTACTGTACCATAAAAGAGAAGTCATATTACACTTTTTCAACAATCATAGGAATTTAAAAAAAAGTGGTAACAAACACTGTTTCCTGAAATTCCCACTTAAAAATAATTTGTATAGCCTAATAAAGTTGTAACTATCATGTAGGTTACATAGCAATTATTTGTGATATTAAGAATGATTTCACTTACATGATTATCACGGCCAGTTGTGTTGCTGAGAATCTGAACTGCGTTCGTTACACTTGTTTCCTCAGTATCAGCAAACCAAACTGGAGGTGTGGATGGATATGTTTCCTAAAAAAAATGTTAAAACTATATTTCCAAAAGAAAATTCTTGTGTGATCTCAAGGAAGTACATTAAGCTACAATGCAACATGTAGGCCAACATAGCCAGTTGTTATTTGTCAAATTATTGCAGACATTTCCTATCAGAGAAAAAAAAATTAACAACGTTTCGGGATCTGGAATCTTTAGTCCGTCTTTAGGTAAGATATTCTGTATCTTAAAAGTGGTTATTAATTTGAATTTCCTAGCAACTATTGTGATTTTTTCCGATAATCCCAGCATGCCTGGATTGGCTGCTGACTACAATTTGATCTTAGCCAACAGGCCGAGGAACGAATAAAGGCAACGAATTAGGATACAGAATACACTCAGA
The DNA here is from genome assembly GCA_963675035.1 of Allygus modestus. Classification (NCBI taxonomy): domain Eukaryota; kingdom Metazoa; phylum Arthropoda; class Insecta; order Hemiptera; family Cicadellidae; genus Allygus; species Allygus modestus. The sequence goes on from OY776115.1 coordinate 71,524,512, forward strand.
CAATGTATCATACACACAAAACAACAAATCGGCACTCAGGATTCTAAAAATTGTATTTAAAAATTAAATAGTGAAAGGAAGAAAGATAAAAATAGTTACCGGTAAAGAGTTTAGTATACAAATTGAAAAGATAAATCTTACAGCCTGGCAAATGCACCACCTAATCAAAGATCTTACATTGAGTTTTGAGTGTATATTGTTCCAGGCACCCTTAGGAAGCATAAACAGTTTTTCTCTATTAAATAAGGTTACTGAACCTCCGTCTTCAGCTTTATACAATCCAAATGGTCGGCCTTGTTTTGGAAGTCAAAACAATTCCATCTCCAGGTAGAGTTCAATAGGGTGAAGTGGGGTAAGTGAGACAGCAAAATCACATAGTTGTACTTTCAGCTTAAATATCTAAATAGTGTTTAACTAGTGGCTTTAAGGGGCCATAGCCCTTAACCTTGCTCCAATTCTCTTCCTCATCTGATTTCCTTTACTCTGTACAGTATAAGTAGGAACACATGTCAGTTCGTAAACAAAATAAACACTTAATCACATGTTTTAATCACAAAGCAGACGTTTTTAAATCCCCATGCTTTTCTTATGAGGGATGTTTTACATTATTTCTCGTTTACTGGTAACATTTTGAAAATAGGCTACTGATATTTTTCCCGAGTCCCTGGGATCAAGACCTTTACTTTAAGCCAACTCCCATTATCCTGCGATTTTCCAAACTCCCACAGTTTTGACTTAAGAGGCGACCGGAGTCAACCCAACCGCTTACGGCTCTGATCCCCAGTTAACATGGGGCGGGTATAGTTTATGTTTTCCTCACCGAGAACCAGCACATTTAGTAAAAAATCGTTAACGGCCAAGTAATTTGTTACTAGCCTACATATCAGCCTATATAAATTTGTTTACGGAATATTTTGTTTTCTATTTTTATTTTAAGAAATTCAACATCTATTTCTCCATAAGATTTCAAAGTTTTTCTAGCGAAAGTAATTCCGTTATAAACATTTGATCTTAAAATAAGTATGTTTTAAACTTAAACCTACATCAACTTGCGTATTGTGACATTAAATTTGCGTCTAATATTTCAGATACATTCACCAGAAGTATTTTATTTCGTCGTATAAAAATACCTCTGCAATTAGAGTTTACAAAGTATGTGGATCGGCGGCCGTGGTGGTTCATCGATGCCAGCACAGGTTTCACTAGCGTCGCTCACCGGCAAGGAAGATTGCAAACATCATACAATACCGGTATCATTCTTATTTATATCAAAAGTTAGTGCTTTAGTTACTATCAGGGGAACGTTATATAACGAAAAAAGTGGAAAATATCAGTGTTTTTCTATAATGTGTGAGTAAATCTCAAATTTAGACGATTATTACAATATATCTAGTAAACGTAACAGCTTCAAATTTGTATGGTGTATGTAAGGGTTATTTACTAACACTTTTGTCATGTTTAATTATTTTAACATTATTATTCGTTAGGTTCTTATACATTTTGTAAACCTTTGTTAACTTTGTTATCTTGCGCTTTAAATTCCCGTTCAAAGCAATGTTTCGACTATCAGTTAATTGTATGAACGAAACACATGGTGTCTAAAGAGTATACTGTAATAGAGATTTGTGATGAGTTTATATTTGTTAAAACGTTTTTATTCCCACGCGAGGGAGCTTGAAATGCGCGGGGGAAGGCTCGCTTTCTCCCTCTCGAGGAGTGTGATGTAGCCGGAATGCTATAGAACCGGTTGGTGACTACCCTTCCCTTGTACGCCCGCAAACAACAACCCTGTCGTTAACTCCTACGAGTCACAACATCCGGCAACATCACACTCCTCGAGAGGAAGAAAGTGAGCCCCCGGCGCGTTTCTTAAAAATTTGAAGCTGATACATTTTCTAGATAATTTGTAATTATCGCCTAAATTTATTTACTCAAACATTGTAAAAAAATACCGATATTTTCCATTTTTTTCGTTATATAAATTATAAGAAGTGATGTAGAGATTTTAAACTCCGTAATGTAAAATTTGACAATATTTCCGTTCATTTGATAGGTATCTCGTTAAAATCAAACTGGCCGTTTCGGAGGTGTGATACCGTAAACTCGAATATCTATAATTTCTGCGCGGACAGTAGGGAGAAACTTTGGACATGGCTGGGAAAAGCGGCGTTACCGAATCGTGCATCCGAGGATGTCAACAAAATATATTTTTGCACTAAGAGTTTTTTAAGTTTGCACTAAGAGTTTTTTAACTATTTCCCACCACCTTTTCCCATTAGGGAATTATTTTGAAATTGTTCTTTAAAACCATTATGACCATTTTAATATTTATGCTACTGTAATAACTATATTCTTTGTGAAAAAATTCTTTGATGTTTTATTACTTTTACTTTTGTTAATTTACTATTGTCATGTATTATCTACTTTTGTACTTTTATAGTCGATGTGTACTTCTGGTTTTAGCCATTTATCTTAACACTAGCAGCAAAGCCCGTTGTAAAAAAATACAACGGTCTCTGCTACAATATGTATATTGTAATGATAGTATATGTATTTTAAACTTACTTATTGGTTTAATGAACGTTTACTCCAGATTTAGTTTTACAAAGATACCCCTTACATTTGTCGTATATTGCCAAAGATAGGTTGCAAATTTGGAGGTTGTATTGATTTATGACATTATCTATATTATTGAAAGAATTTCTTGATTTTTGTTCAGTGATTGTTGAAGTCCAAAACTATTATTTTGTATACATGTTTGGTATTAATTAAAATTCTTTAGTCTTTAGATGTGCCTTTTGGAGTGTTAATATAAAACCTACACTTTAAGAGTATTACCCATAGGCTTTGAAATTTCCAATGATAATTTTATGGAGTTATATTTTATTAAGTGATTGAAATGTAAATACATTTTAAAAATATTTCTCTCTATGCCTGATAATCCCTTTGTGGAGAATGGGTCACCAGCTAGAAGTATACAAAGCGGTGGGATAGGGATATTCGACCACAACCGATGTTATATTTTTCAAGATTATGAAATTTCCTTTAAATTGATATAACGCGTTAGCTACAGATCTGTTTCTACAAAAACAAATGTTGACTGAAAAAAACAAAACAATACATTTCTTTAAAAATGCCTACAGAATTTCTTTAAAATTAATACTTTACGCTTTTTCCACCACATATTACTAAATATGTCAGACTTTCATTATTATTTGACAATCTACACAATTCAGGGTTTCCAATGAGGGATTGACTATTCAAATCCGCCCGTTGGAACTCCAGATTTTGTTGTACAAAGATACCCCTTACATTCATGCCCCATACATCTAAAGGTAGATTGGTAATTTGGAAGATGGTTTGAAATTTTATCTATAATTCAAAAATGATAGAAAAATCTACCACAACAGATGTTATAGGCCTATTATTGAAGCTTATGAAATTTGCTTTACATCGATATAAAGCGTTAGCTATAACACTGATAGTACAAAGATGTTAACTGGTAACAACAATTAATTTTTTTTACAAATTTTGAATGCATTTCTTATAATCTAATATTTTACGCTTTTTCCACCATAACTTACTATATGCCAGACTTTCATAGTTATTTAATTATCTTAGACAATTAACGGTTTACAAAGATGGGTTAATCATTAAAATCCGTCCAGCAGAACTCCAGGTCCAGTTGTACAAAGATACCCCTTACACACATTATATATTTTTAAAGATATAACGGAAAATTCCGAGATCATTATGCCTTTAACTCAAAAATGGTTGGGAAATCGACCAAAGTGGATGGTGATTTTCTGAAAGTATTGAAAATTTCCTACAAACTACTATTTTTCATTTTTTGATAATAGTGATAAAGCCCCTAACAAGCTGGGCAAAAAAAACGGTATATATTGTAAATATGAGATTTTCGTCATTTTCTACCCATATATCATGAGCAAATGTTCAACACTTTGATATTAGCGAATTTCCCCTATAGGGAAGAAGCTATTACCGTAGGTCTCATGGTAAGACTTAAGCCCGAGACCATGATAACTTTTCATTTTGAGGTCCCCAGATGCCAAAAACACCATTCGTTCAAATTTTTATATATGTATATATATATATATATATATATATATATGTGTCCGTAAGCACGATAACTCTCGTAAAAAAGGTCCGATCTTAATGAAATTTGGTACAAATGTGTAAAGTACCATTTATTTGAACAAGTTCGAAAACCAGATGAATCGCACCATCCGAAGGGGGGTTTTGGGAGGGTTTTGTACCCCAAAAATGTGTTTTTTGGGGTTTTCACATGTAATTTTTATTTAAATCAAATTTTAATTTTTACCATTGAATTCAGCTTACAAAAACAAACAATTTGGTATTTTGATCATTGTTCTACGTCAATTGGTTATCGAGATATTGAAATTGCTAAACACAGTACATTGTCTAATGTTATTCTTATGGAGAAAAAGAAAAATTGTATATCTCGCTTATTTATGAACATTAACTGACGAAATTTGGTATATGGCTTCATCTGGTTGTGGTTTATTGTTGTTTGCACAAAAAAACAATTTTTCGCCTATGGTTCCTGTAGCAGCAAACCTAGGTACTTGGTCCCCTGTTATTCTTATGGAAAATACTTAAAATGTTATATATCGCTTATTTATGAATGTATATGGATGAAACTTGGTATGTGACTTCACTAAGATGAGTTCTATTGGTATTTGCATAAAAACCCATTATTTTGTGTGCCTTGTTGCAGCAAACCTGCGTACTCATCCCCAATGTTATTCTTATGGAGATTAATTAATATTTTAAATATCGCTTGTTTGTGAATATATTTATTATGAATCCTGTTAAGTCTTTTAATGTGTTATGTTATATATTCATTGGAAATTCGCTGAGTATGCAGGTTTGCTGTGGACGGGGGTATTTTACAAATTGGCATAATCAGAGGTTTACAACGACGCATCAAACATTAAAATCGATACAGTAGAACTCAAGATTTAGTTGTTTAAAGATATCTATGTTTTCTCAGAGGCAAATAAAATACATTTCTAAAAAATTCCCATGTATTTCTTATGGGAAACATTTTATGTTTTTTACCCCATAAATCCATGTATTTCTTATAGGAAAAATTTTATGTTTTTTACCCCATAAATCAAGAAAAATTCACCAATTTCATGAAAATCGGCCCACTGGAACTTTATATTTAGTTGTAAAAAGAAATTCCTTACTCAATTATATAATAAGATTAGTAAATAAAAACACATTTATTTAAACATTTAAAAAACGGTTTTGTTATTTTTTTACTTTGACATTTTGATCTGTTTGATGTAAAATGTATTTAAAATATGTCAACGAATAAAGATTTATTGTATTGCAAATAAATAGGGGAAAGTTGGTCATGAAGAGCCGCATTGTAGTTGATGTGCCAGGAAAGTGGTTACAGCCAGACTTGAGTCTTGAGTAGATAGGATGCCAAAACCCCAAAAATGTGGAAACCATTGAACCGTGCTAATGGTCGACCTCTGGGGTATACTGTGTCTGCTCAGAGTTGGGGACACGGCTGGTGCGCGGTGAGGCGGCCCAGTGAGTCATACTCCCAATCCCGTTATACAAACAGAAGATAGCCTGCTATTGGTTCTCAATTAATTCAACATCACGATGTCAGTTTTGCCGCAGGATGTTTGATGGTTTTTAATGATAAACTATCTTAAAAATCTAACCCTCAAAATAACATATTTGCCTAGTCAGGGTTGCCACCAAAGTTGTAATTCAAAATTCATGCATAATTCCAGGTTTTCCAGGCCAAAATCTCAAAATTCCAGATAAACTCGTGCGGCATTTTTTATGTATTTGTGACACATATAACAATTTACAATATAAATTAAAATACTATTTAAAAAAAAGATAACTTTACGAAGTAAATTATTATTTTTTTATTTAAGTTATCTCTTATTTTTTATGATTACTAAAAAAATTGGTCTATACGCTGGGCCAATTATTTATATTAATGAACTTTATTTATTTTTCTATATAAAAACATTAAATTATTGTAATTGATAGGAGGGGGAAATTTGTCAACAGATACACCCAATTATATAAAATTCCACAACCTTGGAAATAGGAGTGTGTGATGCATCGAAAAGCATCGAAATTTTGAATCGATGCTGTAGATGCTGTAGTAATCAAAATAGCGGTACATTAAAATATCTGATTGATCTTTATTAAAAATGTCGCCGGCAATCATGACTCCATTTCGTAAAGTTGCCTCAACAATAGCTCTCACACTTACATGACTAACGTCGCCGACCATCAAGAACGCATCGCTAACGACGCTGATCCTCGAGAAAGCATCGCTAATGATGCCGATCATCGAGAACGCATCGCTAACGTCACCGATCATTCAGTACGTATCACTAACGTCGCCGACCAACGGAAACGCATCGCTAACGTCACCGACCATTGAGAACGTATTGCTAACGTCGCCGATCATCGAGAATGCATCGCTAATGACGCTGGTAATCGAGAATGCATCGCTAACGACACCGACCATGATCAGAACGTATCGCTAACTTCGCCGACCATAGGGGACGCATCGCTAACTTCGCCGACCATAGGGGACGCATCGCTAACTTCGCCGACCATAGGGGAGGCAACGCTAACTTCGCCGATCATCGAGAACATTTTGCCAACTTTGCCTACTTCTCAGAACGCGTTACGCAATCGCCGACGTCGCGACCTGAAATTCCTGGTTCGGCCGAAAATTCGCGCATAATCCACACATTTTTCCCGGTCACCAAAGTTCACGCATAATTCCCGGTTTTCCAGGTTTTCTCAGTCGGTGGCAACCCTGCTAGTGAATAATTAAAATAAATTGCAAACAAGCGTGGAAAAATTTGCATTGATAAAATGATTCAAATAAATAACTATTTCTAATCTAATTAAATGTTATACGATGAATGCCTACAAATTTCCCCATTTTTCTCAAACGGACTCATATGATTTTTGGTGTAATCTCTGGTCTTGTAAGAGTTACGACGGTAATTAACTGAATTTTAATAGTGAGTTGTTAAAATTTACTACAGTTCTTACAAATTTTACAAGGTCGCTATTTCTACTCTAAAAGCAACACAATTAGAAATTTATGTTATTGCTAAATCAGGGTTTAAGCTGCGGTCGCATTTGTCACAAAATGCGACATGCACCACAAAAATGTGACAATATTTGGGCAGGCTGTCGCTTTTTTACTACAAAGCATAAGACATTTTTTAAAATTTTATTGCAGAAAATCTGGTTTAAACAATACAAATTGTCACGGCTGCAGTGATAGTGGCGCTACCGCATTCTTGCATTTGAAGGCGCTGTGAAACAGCGATATTTTTGTTGACTACGGCCCCCTCTTAAACATATTTTACTTACAGAATTATATAGGCCTAGCTTATAAAGATATTTGAAATTTTGCTTGTATATTTTTTATATAATTGCAGGTTTTGTACATGAATATAATTATTTAGGCCTAGTCCAATACACCTGCAACTTTTAGCTATAACTTATATAGATTTTTTTATATGTCGAGGGTTCTCACTTACCCCGGAGCTTGCAGATGGCAAAATAAATGGGGCAAGTGAGAATAAAGAATGTTTAAAACCGAATAAAACAGCATTTTTGATAAATTTTTATCATTTTTGTTAACGGAGAAAATTGTTGTTGAAAGTTTCAAATTCCATGATGAAAGAATGTTTAAAACCGAATAAAACAGCATTTTTGATATATTTTTATCATTTTTGTTAACGGAGAAAATTGTTGTTGAAAGTTTCAAATTCCATGATGACCAAATAAGTGAAATTTGACTTTTTTATAAAACCACTCCTAAATATCTACTGTGTTGTACTTCATTCAAATTTCTCGTATGATATAAGACATTTGAACAATAATCATAAAACAACACAAGATCAAAAAATGTATAACTTAATATGAAATATTTAATTTTGATTAAGGAATATTTTAATAACAAACTTAATACATCGAAACTTGGGATGACAGGATGTCATTTTTGAAAGTTTATAGCTAAAGTTAATGTTAAAAACTAATAATATTCTTTTAAAAGGGTCTTATTACTGTGCTTATGTTTGTATTCATTCAACTGGATTATTGTACAACCTAAATGACATAGGACAAATTTTTGTCAGCGTCTTCCAGGCCTTGGCTCTTCCGAGAAAACCTGGAAGTCCTCATCTGGACAACTGGAAAATCTTCCATATCAGACCTCATAAAACTTTTGGAACTGGGGTCATCTTTGACCCTTTTTCTAGTAAATTTAACAGTCGTTCAAAATAGCACTATAGGTCTCACTTGTACCAGTGCCCGGGTTTCTCACTTGCCCCAACACAAAATTTTCATGAGGTAACTGAAAACTCTGCAATAATGAAGTGAGAGTTAAAGAAAATACTTGATTTATTATATGTCTGCATTCTTAATTTCTTCCTGAATAGCCTGGTGTTTTTAGTTTAACTCAATATTATTTTGTTAATTAGTTTTTCATTTTTTCCGCAAGCCGCCAAACTTAACATCTAAGTTAAAATGCAAGGGTCTAATAAATTTTAAAATTGTTACACAAACAATTTATTTCTCCCCGAACAAAATAAATATACTAATAGAGGAAAAGTTGCCTACAGAGTACACTGTAAACAAAATAAATACCCCCGTACCAGCAAACCTGCGTACTCAGCGAATTTCCAATGCATATATATTTATCATAATACCACACATAAAGCCACATACCAAGTCAGGGTTCCCACTCAAACTTAATGATCAAATTCACGGGTATTTCACAGTTTTCAAGGTCTAAAAATTGTCAATTTCACGGCCGAAATATTAAAAAACATAACCTATACCGAACAACGCAGACACAGCACAGCGGTCAAATACTAGTTAAAACTTTCCAACATTCCAATTACGATGTCACAGAACCATAAAACCATACCATACATCCCAAGTGAACCTTTTAAAAAATAAGAACTATTTTAAAGTTTCTTATTGTTTTATTGTCGTCGTAGTCATGTCATCAGTCTATCGGTTATTGGTTGCTGGTAATTTATACTTCGCTCAGTGTTGCCAATCACTTTTTCCCGAATTACCCTCGATCCTCGTCAAAATTACCCTCAAAATCTAAACTCCTGTATTTGAGTAAAGAGTGCTAATGAAATATAGGAAATGTGCTTGAAATTTGATAGTTTTGAGGAGCTGCCTATAGATGTCACTGATGTATAATCAATTTTAAAGTTTAGAATAAAGAATGAAAATAGAAGTTGCATACGCCAGCCAGTTTTTGTATCAATTTTTTCATGCGAGATATAACGGATTTTTCTCAGAACTTATTTTACTGCTTAAAAAATCACAGTATATTAATGACTAATAGCTGATGCAATTTTGTTTAAAGCCATAAACGTCAATTATAAAACAGTCTACGTCAAGTATAAAACAAGTTATTTATCTTTCAGTCTATCAACTGCTAGGATTTGGTAGGCGGAGACAGGTGACAATAATCCCCATTTTATATTTTTGTTATTTGTCTGGTTGACGTTAAAACTTGCAGACATTACTGCAACTTAGCGGACTTCTTGTCGTCCTGGCACTCGTGGCTCTTCCACGTTTTTAACATGAGACAATCACTGTACATGGAATCCTTACTCAGGCTTGATTTCTGTCATGGAGTTCGTGAGTATTCGTCAGTCACGAAAATAGGAAGGGTCGATAAAGTAGAGAAATGTAGTAGGCCTAATTTAATCATAAATAAACATCAATGAATGTATAATAAGTATATAACAGAGTACAATATAAATTTGTATATTTTTAAAGGCTTTAGTAAAATTACCCCTTTTTACCCTTTTATTCAAAATATTATGTATTCAAAAGTTCGTGCAGCTCCCACACTTCTCGCAATGTTCGGAACTGTTCGCGAGAAGTGTGGAGTGTGGGACCGCCTTAAACTAGATATGGTTGCTGGCCAGGTTGGATTACTGCCCATTAGATTGGATAGCGATGAGGATGAAAGTAACATGTTTGACTCTGCAAACAGCAAAAGTGGTACCAAGTTAATCTGTTAATGATAAAGGGTTGATTTCAGTAATGAGTAGCTGTTGTTTCACCGGCAAGGGTAATTTCTTTCGAAGTGGCAACGCTGACTACGCACCTTGTAAACGGAATGGGCGAGTTACTGACGCGACAGTTGTATAGTTAACAGTCTAGATACAGTAGCTGTCTACCGTCACGGACTAATACAAAACAATAGGCAAATGACACAGTAAAGAAGACACTTAAACGGTCTTACACAAGTGTCAGTCAGCAGTCAGTTGACAGTGAAAAAAACACTAGCAACTTAACAACTTTCGCTCGAGTCGGCCCGAGTTCCTTTGCACTGTGGAAACCAGAACCAATCTTAAATCATCTGCACAGCTGCAATCTGCAAGTAGGCAGACGACGCGGTATGCACCATATTTACAACATACTAAATAATTCTGTTGTACATTTCCCTATCTGAAAACAAATGTGATATTTTCTGATAAGATATTTTTTCATTGTTTTTCAAGTTTGATGTATTTTTAAGGTTTGATATCAAAATTCACGGCTTATTCCAGGTTTTTTCACGGTATACGAAATTCACGGCTTATTCAAGGTTTCACAGTTTTCACGGTTGGGTGGGGACCCTGTAAAATAAAAATTTACTAAAATAATATTTAGAATAGAATATTTTTCAGTAAAGTGAAAAGAATAAAAGAAATTTAAATTTTTTTGAAATTTTAAAGTAGCCTCGGCAAAATTTTGCCTAAAGTTTTTTATGGAAAATTCATTATACACATTTTGTAGACAATCTAACCCTACCTAGAAATATATAATATGTTGGGGAAAGAATTTTTTTTGTAAGTTTTAAGTTAACTTAAGGGTGTAATATAATAATAAACGGAAAACCGAAAAACGTGTAAACTGTACAGTGTTAGTTTTTCTTATGAATAAGTAATAATATATGTATATAATAATAATGTTATATCCATATTTGTAAAGCTGGTGAAGTAAGGAATCTAAACAAGTCATTAAGTTGATGGTAACAAATTATTATTACTTATAAATAAAATAATTTTTTGAAATGTTTGCGTAACTTATTTGGAAAAAAGAATTTCACAGTATTTAGTATATAACTTTTCACAAAAGTTGTTTTCCCCAAAAACAATAGAAACATGTTGTAGCAAGTTCAATTCTGTACGTACAAATATATAACACCTAGGTAGGGTAAATTATTATTTTTTTTTTGTGTTAGGGCCTATGCAAAAATATATAAAGTAGTCACATACTTGATAATTTTTTTATAAAATTACTATTTTTGTCATTGAGAGCTATTTAAATAAACACTATTTCTTAATATTTATCCATAGTATAATACATAAAGATTACTGATATATACACACAAACACTTCACTAACACTAAAACTCTGAAATAATAAAGGGCGTAGTAATAATTCACGAAAAAGAGATAGCGCACACACAGTGAGTTCTTCACACAATGGCTAACAGAGAGTGACACAGACAAGTGAAGGATCAGGTGTGACACAATACTGCCGTCTTCATGAGTAAAGGCAGAACTAAATTTCTCTACATTTCTTCCTCTACAAAATGACATATTATTTGACTAGTAACTATAACTTACACTGCATGTAAATCCGATTTTCCTTACATTCCGATTCGGACAGTTGGCCATTCGTTACAGAGATAAAAAAACACCTGTTTAAAAAAAATTATATTATCTGTCCAATGAATATTTTGTTCAAAAAATCAATACCAAAATGAAGTAACTTACAACTGTATAGCAGTGCAATGGTACCAACCGCAACTTCCCGCAACAAAAATTACCCAAGCTGGGTAATTTCAAAAAAATCTGTGTTTATCCATTGTCTGAGCGTCAGCTGCAGGAATCGCATCGCGCCAAAAATTCAGATTTCTAATCGTCGTGACATTGTTATACAGCTGCTACATGGTTCATTTATGTAATAAAATGAGAGTTTAGAATATCATCTTTCAAATGATATATATATATATATTGGTTCACACGTATTGGTTTTCTTACTGACAGTTGGCTAACAAAACCGTCAGTAAGAAAATAACCATTTTCCAATCTTCTCTAAGAAAATAACCATTTGCGAGTCTTAAGATGATTAATTTGCCGATAAGTGATATGGACCTTAGAGTTTCCAATTTAAATAGGCCTAACTTAGGTGGTGTTCCACTTTTCAAACATTAAATTTATATTGTTATCATGGAATCTGATATACTTCAACCAGGACTATTGTGTTAACAGTTACAAGTAGGCTAGGGTAGGCCCTAACTTACCGCAGCTAAGGTCCCAGTTTACAAACAACTAGGAAAAATCTGTGCCATTGTATGGAAATGATAAGGCCTACATTGTTTCGTTTGGAGAAAGGAACCTTGACTACAAAAATGGTTGGCTAAAACTTAAATCTGTACAACTCAGAATCCCCAGATTGGAAAAACAGGAAAAAGGGGGATAGGTTCCACCTTAGTCCATGGTTTAATTTAAGGAAATATTATGTCCCTAGGTAGTCAAGATATAGGCCTAATATATACTTGAGGAGCTCAAGTTATGTAGGCCCAATGGGAAAAACTTAAGCTTTCAACTATTACAAATCTGATCAAGGAGAAACTAACACATTAACTGAGCTACAATGAAAAACTAGACTTATGCCTATCCTTTGTTTAGGATTACACCAGCTGTTGTATGTTTGAGTTTTCTTAAGAAATCAATATTATACTCAGATCCAAGAACAATGATTACAATTTAAAATATACAAATATACGAATTAAATATGAATTAAACTTACGGTAATATTTGCATGAATTTCATATCTTTTTCCACTTCTCCCTATAAACCTGCAGTTTAGCTCATCTACACTTGCTGACATTATCTGAAATCTTTCATGGGTCTTAGGGAAGACTGCTTCCAGAGTTTTGATTTCTTGTTTAAGGACGTTTAAACAAGCCATCTGAAAGCCTCTTCAGCTTTACATAAAGTAAAACTTGAGAATTTACTTGTGGAAATAGCTAAATTTACGCTCGACTCTACCCCTAATCCGATTAAGATGGCGACTGCAACGGCAGCGATCGTGCTATGTCGTTGGTACTCGGATATTTCCGCTTGTCTTCGGTTCATACCTCTTTTCCATGAAACATATTACAGATATAAAAAATAAACCACAGTTTGTCCATACTATAAATAGTACAATGATTAATATTATCTCGTATTTTAGTATCCTTTGACTATTATTATTATTAGTACTAACCTCTAATCAATTATTCAACCATGTCCAGGAGGAAATCCTCAAAATGCTGATTTAGGTCGTGGTCGGTGATGTATCAACCTGTTCTGAAGTTGAGTCTGGGCTGCCCTTCGGATGAAGTACAACTGAATCGCACTCTCAATGGACGAAAACCGTGCCGGTCCTAGCCAGTCCCCGACCCGAGGCCGCTGGGTGCCAAAAAGGCCTGAGCCGGCTGCCGGCTGCCGCGCCGTGTAAAATTAACTTAAATTATTTTTCGCTGTGACTCTATACTAACTCTATAATATATTAAAAGCTATATACGGTAAATTAAAATATTACATATTACAAAATCTAATGGTACAAATATTATTACTGCTGAAATCAAATGAGAATATTGCTTTTTCTTTAAAAGAAATTATAGGCTTCACGCGGCCGTGGCATAACTTTAAGTTTCAAACTTTGAGCGACTGTACTTAAATCGGTTAAAACTTAGACTAATGGAAATAATAAGTGCTAAATAATCTAATAATGTGAATATGCCCCAACAGCATAAATCGTTGGGCCAACGATGAGGAATGGTCGGCATGGTTAGAAGTGGTTGGATAAACGGCAGGATATATCCCCTACTACACTGACTAATGGTGAAAACTCTGCTTCTGAAGCCAGCAAAATGTGTGAATTGTTTGCAGGCTATTTTTCTTCTGTCTTCTCACCACCATCGCAACCAAATTATAATATCAATTTTGACACCATTGTCTGTTTGAGCAATACTACCTTCACAATCACGGAGGTTTTCAATGCACTGGGTGAGCTTAATATTCCCAAGGGTTGTGGTCCTAACCTCATTCCCTCGAGTGCTCTCAGGTATTGCAGAACATTATTGAGTGATCCTCTACATCAGGTCCATTACAACAAATGTATCTGAGATGGAGTTTTCCCTGAAGTCCTCAAGCTGGGTCACGTGGTCCCAATATATAAGGCTGGAGCTAGAGAGGACGTAGCTAACTATCGTACGATAGTTATCCAATCAGCTGTGGTAAAAGTTTTTGAAAAACTGGTTGTGACAAAACTTAATCCCCTATTCCGCAGTATCATTTCTTCTAAGACGGTTTATCTCGAGGAAAGTCTACGACTAAAAATTTAGTGGTAATGGAAACTGAGACTGTCGATGCTTTTAGCAGGCGTATACAACTGGATGCCATATAAGTATCTTGATTTCTCAAAGGCTTTTGACAGGGTCTGTCATTGTCATCTTATGGCCAAACTGGAGGCTTATGGCATCATCGGTGGACTTATAAATTGGTTTCAAAGCTATCTGACTGACCGAAGACTGATGGTGAAGTGTTTTGGTTCCTTCTCTTCTGAGTTTGTCATCGTTATACATCTGGAGTGCCCCAGAGGGTTCACATCTGGGACCATATTTTTTCAACACCTTCATAAATGACATTGTTGATGTTATTAAGGCAGACTGTCTCCTCTTTGCTGCCCACACAGCACAAGGTTGTCCCCAGGACATCCCAATGACATTACAGTGGGATAAGCAGGATATCCCAGGATCATCCCCATCTCATCCCTTGACATCCTCAGGATACCCTCAGGATGATGTCCCCAGGACACAAAAATGTCCTCTCCCCACGACATCCTGGGGACATCCTTCAGGATGACCATAGGATATCCCTCGGACCAAAAAGGATATGTATTTTGAAGCCTTAGGACATCCCCAGGATGTCCCACAGGATTATCTGGGGATATCCCTCGGACCACAAAAGGTTATTGTATTTTTAATCCCTAAGAAATCCCCAGGATGTACCACAAGATGTACTGGGGGCATCGCTTGGACCACAAAGGGATATTGGACTCTGAAACCCAAGGACATCCCCAGGATGTCTCACAGGATTTACTGGAGACATGCCTTTGAAAGGTGTCCCATTATTCTATTAGTATTTGGGTTTGTCCCCTAACCCCAAATAGATATCCCTGCCTACCCCATGACAATTCTGTGGTTATACTTAGGATGCCCTATGGCTCCTAGCAATAGGTAGTGCATATCCTAAAGCCATATGGCCTCCTAAGGATGGCCGCAGAATTATCATTGGGTAGGAAGGGATATCTGTGGGTTTAAGGGCTTCATATACTGATAGAATAATGGGACACCTTTCAATATGGTCACACAATCTGATAGGAAGACAGTTCTAAAATAAATTACAAGACAACTTTAAATCATCCCTTTTATAAATAATACTATAATTGCCCATGCCCAGCTTGCACATAGAAACACAAGTTTTGACTTCATATTTATGTTGTTTTTTGAATCAGGTTAACTAGTATATAATCGTTAAATACCTGTAATCTGCCTTGCGATCCTAGGATATATTTTAAATGAATGACACTTTTTGTCAAAGGTAATTTTGTAATCTTCAGACCTATACAAAACTTTAAATTGTGTCATCACAGTTCAATATAACAAATACTTGAAAATCATGTTTTACAACTTTATATTGTTACCTTTGTCACATTTTATGCTAATTTTTATCATTACTATCACATGATTTAATTGTAAAAGTGTCACAAATATTGTGATTATAGATACTTAATTGGATTGACACTGAAAATATATGCACAACTTAAAATTTTTTATTAAAATTTACTCAAATCTTTTAAAAAATAGTTGTTTTAACAAGTTTATAATGAAATGAATACAGTATATGCATATGTAGGCCTAAACATTTCTCAGAAAAAAAGTTAAATTAAATAAACGGTATCAGGAAACTGACACATACTTTCTCCCTTTTAGCCCAACTTTAATGAATTTATTTACTAAATATAGAATACAAAGCACGGTCGAATATACAAAAAATCTTGTAAACAAGTTGTTTACACAACCCACACAAATTAAGACATCCACCCAAATCCCTGCTTTGGAGGCACTACAGAATCCATTGCTGCACTCGTAGTTTTAAGAGGGGAAATGCCCCCTATTCCCCCCCAGGGTTATTAAGGGGCAACATATTTCGAATTTCCTCTGTTGGCCCATACTAACTTGACAAGCATATCAAGTTTGAATGAAATTGATCAGTAAATAAGCGAGAAATAGTAATTTTTTTATTCCCCATAAGAATAACATGGGTACAACGTACTGCATTTACCGCAAAATGAAAATTTCAATTTTCTCCGAAACCAGCAATCGTAGAATAGTAATTCAAAATACTAAATTATTTAGTTTTTTGAGCTCTTTTTAATGGTGAATAGTAATAGTTTTTTATATTTATGTCTTTTTATGAAAAATCCAAAAAACAGAATTTTTGATGTTTTAAGTCCTGTATTTTCTGAACCCGAATCTTTACAGGAATGCGGGTGGTGCCATTTTGTTGGAAAACTAAAGTTCTACAAACGACTAAAGTTTAATCAAAATCGTTAGAGCCGTTTTTGAGAAATTTGGATTTTACATGTTTTTTGGCGGTTTTGGGGGGATAATTACCCTTAAAAATCAAAAATTCAAAAAAATGAAAAAAATGCCTGGAGATATCGTGGATTAGTACCTACATGCCAAATTTCATAGAAATCGGCCCATTGGTTAAGGCTCTAGCTCTGTACACATCCACACAGACACACACACACACACACACACACACACACACACACACACACACACACACACACACACACACACACACACACTCACACACACACACACACAGACAGACATCACGTAAAAACCACTTTTTTGGGTTCAGGGAGCACCAAAACAAATATTTCCACTAACAACTCAAATTCGAAAATTTTTACGAAAACAATACTTTCTCCATATACTATGTATAAGGGGAGAAAGTAATAAACGGTATCAGGAAACTGACACATACTTTCTCCCTTTTAACCAAACTTGAATGACAAAAATATTTGTTATTTACTAAATATAGAATATGAAGTATAGATAAATGTACAAAAAATTGTCTAAAATAGTTGTTTTCAGAAATATCCACCCAAATCCCTTTTTGGGAGGCACTATAGAGTCCGTTGCTACACACAGTGGTTTTGAGAGGAGAAATGCCCCCTTGCCCCCCCAGGGTTAAATAGCAACACATTTCGAACATCATCTGTTGGTCAATGCTAACTTGACCTGCATATCAAATTTTAATGAAATTGATCAGTAAATAAGAGAGAAATAGTTATATTTGTATTCCCCATAAGAATAACATTGGACAACGTACTGTGTTTACCGCTAAATGAAAATTTCAATTTTCTCCGTAACTAGCAATCGTAGAATAGTAATTTTAAATACTAATTTATTTAGTTTTTGAGCTCTTTTTAATGGTGAATAGTAATCTTTTTTAACATTTATGATTTTTTATAAAAAATCCAAAAAATTGAATTTTGGATGTTTTAAGTCCTGTAATTTCTGAACCCGAATTTTTCAAGAAATGCGGGTGGTGTCATTTTGTTGCAAACCTAAAGTTCTACAAACCACGAAAGTTTAATCAAAATTGTTAGAGCCGTTTTTGAGAAATTTGGATTTTTCATGTTTTTTGGCGGTTTTTGGGGGATAATTACCCTTAAAAATCAAAAATCCAAAAAAATGAAAAAAACACCTGGAGATATTGTGGATTAGTACCTACATACCAAATTTCATAAAAATCGGCCTATAGGTTAGGGCTCTAGCTCTGTAAACATCCACACAGACACACACACACACACACACACACACACACACACACACACACACATACACACACACACACACACACACACACACACACACACACACACACACACACACACACACACACACACACACACAGACAGACATCACGTAAAAACCAATTTTTTGGGTTCAGGGAGCACCAAAACGAATATTTCCACTAACAACTCAAATTCGAAAATTTTTACGAAAACAATACTTTCTCTATACACTATGTATAGGGGGAGAAAGTAAAAATACAGATTTTAAAAATTGAATAATGGATTACAATTAATTTATAATTGTTTGGTGATGTAATACAAACAATTAAGGATTTTTTTAAATAATACGGTAATGAATTCAAACAAATTGGCAGTAATTGCAGTAAAAATAAGTTTATATAAAACCAAAATTTAAGTTATATGAACCAGGGTATATAAACAGGAAACACACAGTAAGTAGTGGTAGTTTATTAAATTCCTTCTCTATTTTCATCTTCATCATGGCCTCGTTTCCTGAAAATAAAAACATTAAGCTAATACTGCATGTAGCGTTGGGTAAGATTTTATCCAAAAATACCCCCGTCACAGCAAACCTGCATACTCAGCGAATTTCCAATGCATATATATATGTCTCACTACTACATAGAGCCACTTACCAAGTTTCACATAAAGCATTCACAAATACCCTAGTAGCACACATCGTTGGCCCAACGATGGGGAATGGTAGGAATGGTTAGAAGTGGTTGGATAATGGTCGGTTGGCAAATCCAACCATAGGAGACGTTGGGCCAACGAATTATCGTTGGGTAACCCGCATTGGCAAATCCAACCATAGGAGACGTTGGGCCAACGAACCGATCGTTGGGTAACCTGCGTTGGAAAATCCAACCATAGCAGACGTTGGGCCATCAAAAGCTATGGTTAGCAAATCATACTATAATATATTATTATTATTATTATTAATAGTAATGTATATATTATAGTATACCGTATACTAAGTCATAGTATAGCATGACCGTAAGTCATATATTTTATGATTATAATTATATTAAATATATATTAATTTGGGCATAATTTAGTTCATCATATTTACTAATACAAATACTAAATTAAGGGGAATTATTTTTTTGGGAAAATGTCCCACTTATTTAATGCATCTTAACACTTGGTCATTTTAAAAGAGAAGGGATATTCTGGTATTGTTGCAAGAATTCACACATGTCAAGGTTCACTGAATCACTTTTGGCTCTTAATGCCCACTGTCACAGATACACTATAAAAACTGCTAAAGAAATCAATTTGGAATTTAGAAAAAATATTAAAATAGATTAATATTAATTATGAAACAATTTTATTACATGGTAATGTAGGCTATTATATATTTATTTACTAGGCTATTTGGTATTTTTTCTCTTTAAAATAATAACTAAAATAACTCATAGGCCTATCTATATATAATTCCTAATATGGGATTTTCAGTTGTTGCTGGTGTTTAAAATTACATATTGAAATATTAAATTAAAATTACTAGTTTTGGGGGCAAAAATATCAGGGCAAATATAAGAGTTGTTGCAACATCTTTTTAAAATGTAAGGAAGATGTATTGGTAGCTGACAGTATAAGAAATGAAGTGTACTAACTTGTCTATATTGTTAAAAACCTCAAAATTTGAAATGTTAATTTTGGATAAAATTAAAACCCAATCTATTTGTTGATTACAAATTCAAACAAAATGTTCTAAGATATACAATTACTGAAATATCACAAATAAAATGAAGTCATGCACAATTTTAAGAAAACATAATTATAAGCTAGAGAAATGAAGACTATCAGCTAGGGGAACACTGTCAGCTACCGGACCATCTAACTTTAAAAATAAATTTTATTTTTCTTAATTTCAATGTGTTTTGGTAGAAGAAAGAAGTTAAATTACATTTTTAGTACCGGTAAGCATGCCAATACAGTTACAGTGTAAGGGGGTGTCAGGTCATGGAACAACCTCTGTCAGCTAGAGGCACTTGTACATGACTTCATTTTATTGGGTATATTAAAGTAATTTATATCTTAGAACATTATCTTTATAAATTTGTTATTAACGAATAAATTAGGTTTTGAGTTTATCCAAAATTATCGTCTCAAATTTTGAGGTTTTGAAAATATAGACAAGTTTTAGTACACTTCATTTTTTATACTTTCAGCTACTGCTGTATCTACCTTACTTGTATTCTCCTGTATATTAATACAGTAGGGATTTTTTCTTCACAGTGGCGCTATCCGACGGCGGAAGTCTAAACTACGTGTTGATTGAAAGTATGTTATCTGCATTATTCTCAGATTCTTAAAAGAAGGATCATTCTATTCCGTAAATGAATTTAATGAATTATATTACAACCAACCTTAATAAATTAAACATGTAAGTAAAGATACAATTAAAATGCAATTAAAATGCATGTAGAATATTAAATTTTAAAATAAACTATTAAAATATATATTACTTAATTAAGTTTGATTTAATATACATAGGTCAATAGTACTCGAAGCATCCAAGCATCCGGGCTGTAGTGATGCGGACGGTGTATCAGAGACTCGAAACTCTACAACCTTTGGGTGTAGATAGTAGACGGTCCATTATTGTAATGATTGTTGATAAAAAATAATAATTTGATTTTTGATTTTTAATTTTATTACCACTTTAAATATGACATTTCAGATGTCATTTTATTCCTTAAAACTATATATAGTTATTTTGTTCACATGCAGTTGTAAAACAATGCTTATTATGTTATGATTTAACACTAATAAAAAATAAATACCCCCGTCGCAGCAAACCTGCATACTCAGCGAATTTCCAATAAATATATATGACTTAATATCACAATAAGCCTCTTACCAGAATTCATAAGAAATACATTCATAAATAAGCGATATTTAAAATATTCATTATTCTACATAAGAATAACATTAGGGATGAGTACGCAGGTTTGCTGCAACAAGGAACACAAAATAATGGATTTTTATACAAATATCAATAGAACTCATCTAAGTGAAGTCACATACCAAGTTTCGTCCATATACATTCATAAATAAGTGATATATAACATTTTTATTATTCTCCATAAGAATAACATGGGGGCCGAGTACTTAGGTTTGCTGCTTCGGGAACGATAGGCGAAAAATTGGTTTTTTGTTCAAACAACAACAAACCACAACCAGATGAAGCGATATACCAAGTTTTGTCAGTTTATGTTCATAAATAACCGAGATATAAAATTTGTCTTTTTCTCCATAAGTACATTGGACAACGTACTGTGTTTAGCACTTGTAATATCTCAGTAACCAATTGACGTAGAGCAATGATCAAAATACCAAATTGTTTGTTTTTTTAAGCTGAATTCAATGGTATAAATTAAAATTTGATTTAAATAACAATTACATATGAAAACCCCAAAAAACCCATTTTTGGGGTACAAAACCCCCCAAAAACCCCCTTCGGATGGTGCGATTTGTCTGGTTTTCGAACTCGTTCAAATAAATGGTACTTTACATATTTGTACCAAATTTTATTAAGATCGGACTTTTTTTACGAGAGTTATCGTGCTTACGGACACACATATATATATATATATATATATATATATATATATATATATATATACCGGGTGTCCCAAACCACCCGTACACCCCATTTAATTTTTTAACGGTTTGATCTAGAATCACCAGAAAAAAATCTTAATCACTAAATCGCATATGGAGAATCCAATAAAAGTAGTTTCATTATGAAATATCTACAGGATGTTCCAGAACTAATGGTCACGAGCTCAAATATCGAAGATTTGTTATGTAAACATATGACACATTTCATATCGTTTTAAAGGTCTTGTCAAGCAAAACACTTTGGTGAAAACAGAAATAAATTATCTCAATCCGTTCCAAAATGGCGGCCATTTAAACATTTTTTAGGGATATTTTTGACACCCTTGTATCTCGTAATCCACTGAATATTTTTTGTTCTGATTCATAACATAAATTCCTCTTACACTTAGCAGTACTACGATATGTTACATAGCAACACTTCAAAATGTAAATTTCTTTAAAAAAATTTAAAAATCTTACGGCGTCGAGAAATAGAATCAGGTGTGTGAATTTTCTAGTAGTAAATTTAAAGTTTACCTTAAATGAAATAAATGGTTATTGCAATATTAAATTGTCCATTCCCTACCGTAAGGTTTTAATGAAATGGGTTGAATTGTCCTTTGTTCTTGATATTTCTTATACTATAATATAAAACACAGATACAACTTGAAAAAATCCTTTTTAGCCACAAATAAAAGAATTATAACGTATAACTAAATCCAAATTACTAAACTAATAATAATAATTGTTTTGTTAAAGTAGGCCCACAGAATCGAACGGATACTTGGACCCGTTCCTTTTCCACCTCGCTCTCCTGATCTAACGGTGCTTGATTATTATTAATGGGGGAGACTAAAGGACATTGTGTACCGAGAACGGCCGACAACAAGGGAAGACATGATTCAAAGAATCCGAGACGCGATTCAATCGCTTGAGGTGGCAGAAATTTGCCGTGCAGTAAATCACTTCAAAAAAAGAGTGCTAACATGCATTCGACGAAACGGTGGGTATATTGAATACTAAGAAATCAGTGTTTTGTGCCACTATACGGTATCTGTAGAATGGACTTAATTAGGCAAATATTAGATATTTATATGTTTTAAAAAGTATTATATTAATAGAAGATTAAGAATTGTCCAAATATCATAAGACTTGTAAATAAAAACATATCCTTAACCTAAAATTAATGTTTAATTGTCAATTTTTAGATTTTAAACAAAATTAAACTACTATTAATAGTAAGTTTTGTATTTATAATAAACTTTACATGATTTTATATGAACTTACGTGTTGTAATCATCCAGTCATTTGAATATCAACTTGAATTTTCAAATAACTGCATAATTACAACACGGCACCATGACATGGCAAAAATAGTGAAAACAAATACAAGTACAACAATAAAAGTTAAATCAGCTGTTTTATTGCATCAGCTGTTTTAGTTCACTTTATAATAGTGTCGTAAAAAATCATATGTTTCCATTTACTCATTACAGCTGTGGATTGTCCATTACAACCATCAGTATTGTTTTTTATTGAAATCAACATTTAGACCTATCTTAAATTAAAAAAATTTTATTTATTGCGAAAAAAGTAAAAAAATTGGTAATGTATATAAAAAATGGTTAAACGTATTTAAAAGATTGTAATTATAATAATTTTTTTGACTTGTGATACCGGTTAACAAATTTAGATTTTTGGGATTCCAAACGTTAATTTTTTGTATTTTTTTGTTTTTAAAGAAATTTACATTTTGAAGTGTTGCTATGTAACATATCGTAGTCAGTGCTTAATTTCTAAAATTTTAGGTGTGGGAACGCTCATTTGTTCTTATAAACCACCCTCTACATTTTCTAATAAGGCCTAGTTAAACATTCCTTTGCCCCCACCCCGTTAACATCTCGGTGCCTACTCTAAATTTCCTACCTATACACTTGTTTGGATTTGCACCAACGATTTTGTATGAAGGTTACGATAGCAATATACTTTTTTAATGAATGGTAAAATAAAAACAAAGAAAGCCTTATTTACATTTTTATTTATGTACAGTACAGAAGTAATAATACATATCAATACGTAAACATATGTTTTTGAATAAGAAAAATAAAAAGGTTTAATAGCCTAAATATTAAATTAAACCATTAAATTGTTGCTAGTAGTAGTAACACTGTTTTATTTTTAAAATGTAATGACATTTTTAAAAATTAAGGTTTTTGTATTTGCTGATTATGAAGTAGGTGTACGGTTTTGTAATTTAATATTGTAAGGCAATGCCTAGACTGTTGTTAAGATCAGTTGTTTGTTAATTTTTGAAGAGTGGAAACTACAAAACAGCAATACCAATCTAACTGTAAGTACAAAAAAATACAAAAACAGAAAAGCTTTTTGTTAACAACACAACTACAAGTAATGATTTTGAAAACTCAGTGTTCTAAAAGCCTAAAAGATATTAAAAGAAAACGAGTTTTAGGAAAAAAGTTCCCACAGTGCAATGCTGTCTTCATTGTACGTTTTCTGCTTTCGTTGTTTTGACTTGGTGTCAAGTGCAGAATGGTGTCCCTTCGCCAGCCGCTCGTGAGCTAAGTCTAAAAATGATCCTACCTACAATTTAAATTTGTAGTTTTACAGTTACGTGCGTTCCCTTGCGTTCCGGCACTCATGGGAGGTAAGGGAACGCCGTTCCCTTGCGTTCCCACTGAAATTAACCACTGATCGTAGTATTGCTAAGTGTAAGAGGAATTTATGTTATGAATCAGAACAAAAAATATTCAGTGGATTACGAGATACAGGGTGTCAAAAATATCCCTAAAAAAATTGTTTAAATGGCCGCCATTTTGGAACGGATTGAGATAATTTATTTCTGTTTCACCAAAGTGTTTTGCTTGACAAGACCTTTAAAACGATATGAAATGTGTCATATGTTTACATAACAAATCTTCGATATTTGAGCTCGTGACCATTAGTTCTGGAACATCCTGTAGATATTTCATAATGAAACTACTTTTATTGGATTCTCCATATGCGATTTAGTGATTAAGATTTTTTTCTGGTGATTCTAGATCAAACCGTTAAAAAATTAAATGGGGTGTACGGGTGGTTTGGGACACCCGGTATATATATATAAAATATATATATATATATATATAATATATATATATATATATATATATATATATATATATATATACATACAAATTTGAACGAATGGTGTTTTTGGTATCTGGGGACCTCAAAACGAAAAGTTATCATGGTCTCGGGCTTAAATCTTACCATGAGACCTACGGTAATAGCTTCTTCCCTACAGGGAAAATTCGCTAAAAACACAAAAATCATTACAAACAATAAATACCACCGTAGCAGCAAACCTGCATACTCAGCGAATTTCCAATGCATATTAATTTATCTTAATACCACATAAAGCCACATACCAAGTTTCATCAATACACATTCATAAATAAACGATTTATGACATTTTAATTATTCTCCATAAGAATAACATGGCGGCTGAGTATGCAGGTTTGCTGAAGCAAGGAACACTAAAAATGGGCTGTTATACAAATATCAATATAACTCAACTAGGTAAAGCCACATACCAAGTTCTATTAATTTATGTTCATAATTAAAGGAGATAACACGTTAATTATTCTCCATAAGAATAACATGGGGCTGAGTATGCAGGTTTGCTGCTACGGGAACTATCGGGAAAAAAATGGGTTTTTGTGCAAATATCAATAGACCACAATGAAATGAAGCAATATACCAAGTTTCGTCAGGATAAGTTGATAAATAAGCGAGATATACAATTTTTCTTATCCTCCATAAGAATAACATTGGACAACGTACTGTGTTTAGCACTTTCACTATCTCAGTAACCAATTGACGTAGAGCAATGATTAAAACATCAAATTTTGCGTCTTTTTAAGCTGATTCCAATGGAAAACAATAAAACTTTACTTTTTCAAAAATTGTATGTAAAAAACTCAAAAAACCCATTTTTGGGGTACAAAACCCCCCCAAAATACCCCTTCGGATAGGTCGATCCGTCTGGTTTTCGAACTTAAAGTCATAAATGCTGCTTTACACGTTTGTACCAAATTTCATCAAAATCGGACTTTTTTTACGAGAGTTATCGCACCCACGGACACACACACATATATATATATATATATATACAGGGTGTTTCGGGATAAGTGTAAACAACTTTACCAGGAGATTCCTTACATCAAAACAAGAAAAAAATCTGACATGAACATGGGTCCGTAAACCAGTCGTTGTCGAGTTACAGCCAAAAATCGATTTTTTCAATTTCAAGTGTAGTTATAGCACCTTTTGGCCTCTAGATTGAAAAATTATAAAGATAATTTGATTAAATTTCCACAGTTAGATAGATTATGAAATTCCAAAGAGATATTATTGATGTTTTATACTGTAAAGTTGAGTAACGCTGAGAAAAAATAGATGAAAAATTAAATTCTTCCAAAAAATTCAAGGCCTCAAAAATATTTTTTGTTTTTGACTGTCTAATAATATCATAACCGTTAAAGTATTTGGGCTGCAACTTTTTAAAAAGTTGTAGAATTTAATGGAGAACAAAATAATAACAATTTATGTATGCATTCGATCATGATTATTTTTCTAAAAACCCAAAATCTGTAGGATAGCAAAGT
This sequence comes from Allygus modestus, assembly GCA_963675035.1. NCBI lineage: Eukaryota > Metazoa > Arthropoda > Insecta > Hemiptera > Cicadellidae > Allygus > Allygus modestus. The sequence goes on from OY776115.1 coordinate 71,550,820, forward strand.
TTAGAAAGGAAAACCTCAATTATCCAGCCAGTCAAGCAAATGCATAAAACCAAAGAAAATCTTTCAGCACGAGTTTTTTTTTTATAAAATTTTTAATTTTTTTAAATTTAAAATATCCTAAATCCTTAAAAATTCCACCACAGAACCCCACTGAGGCCATTTTTCGAAATAGCAGCCTTTTCCTACACAGGATAAGCTGTGAAAAGAAACACTCCTCCACATTTTATTAATACATTTATCGATTTATCAACTTGGGGCTTTTACAAATAACTTGTGGGTGGTAATACTTTATTTTTATTGATTACTAAATTGCAGCCGCCATCTTGGATGCGCAATTATTTTATAAAATAGGCTACTTCCATCATAAAGGTAGTGTTGTGAACCAGCACTGAAAACTAAATCTTTACGATGAATACAATGCCGTAATCCATTTTTTATATTAAGCTGATCTCAAAATAAAGAAAATTCATCTTATTTTTTATAAATGTAGAATTAGAGGCCACTAATTATAATGTAAAAAAGGTAATACTAAATTTTACATACAAATTTATTTAACAAAATTTAAATCATTCTAAAATTACAAATCACAATGTTTTGTGGAAATACACGTACAAATTAAAGATCTAGAGTTAAATAATACTGTTATTTACAAAACCACGTGGGTACCATGGGTGCACCTTACAAAAAGTTTTCAAAGTGACCACCATCTCTCTGCCTGCACAATCTTGCTCGTGAAATCAATGAGTTTGTTGCAGCTCGGACGACTGCTGGGTTGTTCTTAATGGACTCAGCTACATTCATTATCCTTTGCAATAATTCTTCTCTTGTTCTAAGCTTTGTTGTGTAGACTTGTGATTTCATCCATCCCCATAAAAAATAGTCCATGGGTGTAAGGTCAGGAGACCTTGCGGGCCAATGTACTGGACCGTTGTTAGCTATTACCCTTTGTCCAAATTTCTGACGAAGTAGTTCTACAACTTCTCTTGAAGAGTGAGGCGGTGCGCCGTCGTGTTGAAACCAGAGATTTACTCTGGTTCCAAGAGGGACTTCCTCTAGGAGTCTTTGTAACTCATTGAGCAGGAATGCATGATAAGTGACTCTGTTTAGATTCCCCTCGATGATAAAAGGTCCAATCAGCTTATCATTAACAAGGCCACACCACACATTTACAGAAAACCTTTGTTGAAAATGATTTTCTATTACTTTGTGGGGATTTTCTGTAGCCCAGTTGTGTAGGTTTTTTAAGTTATTTATTCCATTTCTCATGAACTGGGCTTCATCAGTAAACAAAATCCACTTAACAACCCTCCGGTTAGCCACTACCCAATTGCAAAATGCCAGCCTATTATCGTTGTCCCCAGGGTAAAGGGCTTGCACCTTTTGAAAGTGATATGGGTGCATTTTTTCCTTCTTCAGAACCCTCCAAACCTTTGTTGAAGACACTAAATGTTGGTTTGATAGTCTCCTAAAACTCGCACCTGGACTTTGCTGCACTGCTTCAATAATATTTTCTTCAGTGTGCACATTAACTTCATTGAATCCCTCTCGCTTTCTCCTACTAACAGATCCTGTCTCTTTAAGTCGGTGGAATACTTCTGTTTGGATATCTTCTCCCGTACTCAACCGAAGCTGCCTTTGCATTTCCATTGCAATAACCATAGACAATACCCATGTCAGTATACTCACTGTTTGAATACATTTTCACTTTGGAGTTAAAACCACCAGCATTTACTGAGAGGAAACTTGTTTTAAAGGACAGGAAACCACATTATTACTCAACAATGCAATTAAACAGATATGGCTTACGGAAACAGTGCTGCCAACTCACCAATGAAAACAAAAACATACAAGACGGAACGATGATAAAATTATTGAATGAGATTAAACCAAAATAAACCCAATTCTGTTGTATTCTTCCGATAACTACTAAATTAATATATGTCTTAAGAAGATTACAGTATTTGTTCTTAACTTATAACATTTTGGTAATTTTTTTTAAACTGTTAGTTGACAACGTTTATATGTGTAGCCGTCCTGTGTAGGAAAAGTCCGTTAACAAAAATTGTTTCAGTGGGATCCTGTGGTGGAATTTTTAAGGATTTAGGATATTTTAAATTTAAAAAAATTAAAAATTTTTGAAGATTTTATAAAAAAAAACTCGTGCTGAAAGATTTTCTTTGGTTTTATGCATTTGCTTGAATGGCTGGATAATTGAGGTTTTCCTTTCTAAATTTTGTTATCCTACGGATTTTGGGTTTTTACATAAATAATCATGATCGAGTGCATACATAAATTGTTATTATTTTGTTCTCCATTAAATTCTACAACTTTTATAAAGTTGCAGCCCAAATACTTAAACGGTTATGATATTATTAGCCAGTCAAAAACAAAAAATATTTTTGAGGCCTTGAATTTTTTGGAAGAATTTAATTTTTCAACTATTTTTTTCTCAGCGTTACTCAACTTTACAGTATAAAATATCAATAATATCTCTTTGGAATTTCATAATCTATCTAACTGTGGAAATTTAATCAAATTATCTTTAGAATTTTTCAATCTAGAGGCCAAAAGGTGCAATAACTACGGTACTTTGGTATTATACGGATGCCACCCTTATACAGCGCGCTGCGGCAGTTATGTTAGGATGGGTTATCATAAAAATGATTGTAGGACTTTCCTTGTTTCGTTACAAATCGAATGATACCTGATGAGTCATACTTCCGGCCGCCAAACTCCCTCCAAATAGGCCAAGGTCAGGTCGTTGACCGGAGCGCGCGCATCACCTGTCACCGCCTGTATCTGGGTCAGTGTCATGAGTGATTTATTGCCGTGCACTACGTTACATTTGTTTTCATAATGAGTGACGTTCTTTTGGTGTGGGATTTACCTCGAAATGAAGAGGAAACCGTACGTATTTTTATGATAACCCATCCTAACATAACTGCCGCAGCGCGCTGTATGTTTGGCGGAGTACATGTGGCGATCGGGTGTGGCTGCTAGCGGCGGCGACGCATTCAACACGATCCTAGCGGACATCGCTGCCTTTTGGGAGGCACAACACAAAGAGCGCTCATCAGAATGATGTAAAATTTTTACAGGAAGTCAATAAAAGTACGTTTTTTCCAATTATGTAGTTATCCTTTGTATCCGGTAAAAATTAACCTCCAAAAATAGTGGCATCGTATAATACCAAAGTACTATAACTACACTTGAAATTGAAAAAATCGATTTTTGGCTGTAACTCGACAACGACTGGTTTACGGACCCATGTTCATTTAAGATTTTTTCTTGTTTTGATGTAAGGAATCTCCTGGTAAAGTTGTTTACACTTATCCCGAAACACCCTGTATAGATATATATATATATATATATACAGTTTCGAACGAATGGTGTTTTTGGGGTCTGGAGACCTCAAAACAAAAAGTTATCATGGTCCCGGGCCTAGGTCTTATCATGCCGACCACGGTAATAGCTTCTTCCCTATAGGGGAAATTCGCTAAAAACGTGTTTTTGAGTGCAAATTAACAAAATATTTCAATTAATTAAAACTGTCTTAGTGGGTATTGTTGTTATTCAAATAATTTTTGTCGAAGAAACTGTTAATCTATATTCCAGTCTATTCAAGAAAAACATTTTGTGAAAAGAAGTCAAATAAAACTACTAACTAACTACAAATGTTTACATAAACAATATAATAATATGTTGTTTATATAATCTTCTTATTTTCAATATTAAAGTGTATAAATATAAAAAAATGCAACCGAGTGAGGTAGCGATTATTGCACCTCACATTCGGGAGGTCTTGGGTTTCATCCCAGGCCGGCCATTCTGAGAAGAGTTTGTACGGTTTCTCATCTCATTTAGGCAAATGCCGGAATGGTTCCCAGAAAAGGGCCGTACCCCGCCAGGAAGGGAAAGATAGGACTCAGGCCTACCTTACCTGGTTTAAAGATTTCCCCATAAATTTAATATTTTGTTTTGTAAATTCCAACACATTGTTAAACATTGTCACGGAATAAATATTATTGTTATTATTATTACTATGTTATAATGTTATACTAGTAGCCTGTCGCGGCTTCGCTCACGATTAAAACGTAATATTATACTGACATTCCCGTATAAATATTGTGTTACCGTTCCAAAGCCAACATGGCCTGCTGATTATTTGTGTTTACTCTATCCAACTGATTGCTTAAAACTTATAGTTATTTTCCAATGTTAAGCTTATGGGAAAAACTCAACTTTAAGGGGCCCCAGGGCCTCACTCACAAATTATTTCTCTATTAAAAAGTTTCCTGCACAACTTCACGTTAGGCTTTTTCCAATGACACCAAAAACATGAAAATCGGTTCAGTAGTTTAGGATGAGAGATTGTCACAAAAAACCTGCTCGACTATTAAATAAGTATAGATAAGATATTTTGTTAGGTTTCTTCACAACTGAAGTAACCTTTTGTTGGGTACAAACTTGCTCGGATTCGAGCAACAGGACAACTATAATAAGCTGACAATTTAGTTGACAGTTGGGCTCTAGCCAATAGCATGGTTGTACGCTGTCGTTGTTGCCATTTTGGCATAGAACAATGTCACTTGAATGTTATTCCGATAAGCTGGTGTGGAGTTTTTGCAATGCAGCACATCTTCTATTGGCTGATCTTGGTTGATCGCCCGGCAAACTACGCCTTCAACTGGCAATTTAATTGTCCGCTATTATAGTTATTGTATTGGTTTAATTTGTTTATGGATATTAGCTTTCATTGTGTCTAACCACATGCTCACCTGCTAATTGATAAAACAGTTGAATTAAACTTAAATAATTTTATGAGTGAAACAAGCATGGTATTTATTAAACCTTATGGCCAATTAAACAATTTGACAATTGCCGCTCCATTTAAATTGTTTGTAATAAAACCAATACCTCATTTGTTTGATTACAAATTAGGTATTTTTAATAATGAAGGGAAACAACTGAAACTATAAATAAACAGCACTACATTAATTGAATTCCACAGTCTAGACCGTTCATCCTTTCCCAGTACTTCCACTCCTCGAATTCACAGTTTGTACTTCCTCATAAAGAGGATTTCGTGGAAGTGCATGTGCAATTCCACGAAATCTGCTCTTCAAAATAATATTTACCGATAACGATTAGCCCTACAAAAAATTGTTCAAATACAAATTAATCTTTGGAATATTACCTATAACTTTCTTGCTGACAGTCTTTATCTGACCAACAAATAAAATATTACCTCGCTTACTACTTTTAGCAAATTTCCCCCATAGAGAGAAGAAGCTATTACCGTAGGTCTCATGGCAAGACTTCAGCCCGAGACCATGATAACTTTTTGTTTTGAGGTCCCCAGATGCCAAAAAACACTATTCGTTCAAATTTATATATATGTGTCCATGAATGCAATAACTTGAGTAAAAAAAGTCCGATTTCGATGAAATTTGGCTCAAATGTGTAAAGTGACAGTCGTGACTTTAGTTCGAGAATCAGAAAAATTGGACCATGGGAAAGAGGGTTTGGGGTTTCAACATTTTACAAAAATCAGTTTTTTGCACTTTTCACCTTGAAAGTTTTAAAACACACAATTTTTGTTTTGACCATTATTAGAGCTTAAAAAACAAATAATTTTGTATTTTGAATCATTAACCTAGGTTAAGTGGTGCGGAGAAAATCCAAAAAAAGTGTTCACAAAATCTTCCATGTTAATCTTATGGGAAAATGGTTTTTGGCTTTTCCTCAATTAATTTTACTTAAAACTTCACATTTGCTTTTACTAAGTAGTTTAGCTCTACAAAACAATCATTTTGGTGTTTAAATTGTGATTCTACGTCCAACCGTTGCCAAGAAATTGAAAGTGCTAAACACAGTACATTGTCCAATGTTATCCTTATGGAGAATATTTAAAATTTGATATCTTGATTATTTATGAACGTATATTGATGAAACTTGGTATGTGGCTTGACCTAGTACTTGTATATTGATATTTGCACAAAATATTGATTTTTTGTTGATTATCCTCTTAGCAGCAAACCTGCATACTCAACCCTAGTGTTATTCTTATAGAGAATACGTAAAGTTTTATATCTCCCTTAATTATGAACATAAATTATTAAAACTTCATAATGTAGCTTCACCTGGTTGAGTTATTTTGATAGTTACAAAAAAAACACATTTTTATCTTCCTCGTTGCAGCAAACCTGCATTCTCAGCCCTAATGTTATTCTTATGGAGAATAAATAAAATGCTATATACCACTTATTTATTTATTTATGAAACTTGGTAAGTGGCTTTATGTGGTAGTAAGAAATATATGCATGTATTGGAATTCGCTGAGTACGCAGGTTTGCTGCGACGGGGGTATTTTACCTCATTCTCGATCAGGACTAAACATACTCTGCATTTAACTAATTATTAAAATGATTTATATACTCCTTAAAAACTGTGATGCTTGCTGTTTGATTCTCCATTTCAAGCTATGAAATTCCTTGCAAAGTTAAAATTATTATCTCAGTTTATTAAACGGCACAAATAATGTTTTTGGATATTTAACAGACTAAGATAGTTTTAATTACTTGAAAGATTTTTATTCATTTGTACTCAAAACATGTTTTTATTGATTGTGTACAAAACCCCTCTTTAATCGATATTAAAAAAATCCTCTTTTAATCTTCTCCCAGCAGTCTTTTTTAGTGAGTTTCCTATGGAAAGTGAACTATTAGACCCGCACGGTGAAACTTAAGCCCGGGACCACCACAGATGTTCCTAACGTGACCCCCTGAACACGTGACCCCCTTGAACAAAATTTGTTACATATATATATAGACATATATATATATATGTATATATATAGACATATATATATATATATATATATATATATATATATATATATATATATGTGTGTGTGTGTGTGTGTGTGTGTGTGTGTGTGTGTGTGTTTACACTCTAGCGGTCACATTTTTTGTCCGATTTACTTTAAATTTGGTAAGGACGTTCCTGTCTGTAATCAGTTGATTGGGCAAAACAATCGGAAAACTCTAAACCCTTTTTTTGGGATTAATCTTTCAAATTTCGAGTTTTTGGGCCCAAAAAGAGTCATAAAAGCCCCGGATGTAACATTAATGCATGTAATAAGATGGAAATTAGTGAGGCGAAACTTTTTAGCCGTCTCTCGTCATTCTAGCATAACTATTTACCGTGTTATTAAATAAAATGTTTATCGACTAATGTTTCAATGTTTGTCTCATGGGGGTTTTACATTACAAAAACCTGTTAATCATTTGTTGGTGTCTTTTTATCATCCCCAGCAACCTCACGCCTACTTTCAAGCGTGACTGGACCTTCTCTTAACCTTATAATGCGCAAAATTGTATTCCCAGCATTCCAGATAAATGGAACCAGGAGCATCAACACAGCCAAAAAATCAATGTTTTCAAATTTAAACAAAAATTGGAATAAATGTGTGTTTTATACTGATTTTGAGTTTTAAAAGTTTGTTAGGCCTATGTGGAAATTCACTTCCCTCACGTCAGCGTGCTGCGTGCGAACTCGTTTATTTTTGCCCTTCTCGATCAGTGTATATTTTGACTTATAATTTTAAAATCTGTCATTACTTTGTTATTTTATATATTTTTGTTATCTTATTATTTTTTCCCACCAATTCTTTACTAATTTGTCTTTTTCTTCTACATCAGTCCATTCTTTCCATTATTACGTCTTACTTCGGATCATACTCTAATAATGAATCCAGATCAAAACAATTTGCACAGATTTTTCTATCCAACTGTGGTGAATGCCAGCTGATCTCATCTGGACCTGAACCCACAGGTTACTTAGTAACCAATATGTTTTATAAAAAAAAGAAAAAAGCGGTGAATGCAGCAACCAAGCGTGATTGTCCACACACTGGATAAGACCTTACCACTGCTATTGCAAAACTAGCTGAAAGAATCTATGCAATTGAAGCCTCCCTGTACACCGACGATCCAACAGTCGCCTACGGATAACATCAAACAATTCAAGCCCTGAGAAGTCTAAATCTCCTAGCCGCCTATGTTAGTATCACACCAAATTCAGCAACAAAGCCATGAAATGTACACCTCCTTGCTCCTATCAGGGAGATGCCAAAGGCAGCAAGTAACAGCGGCAACTCTGACTGCCAGGATCCAGGCCGCCAAATTTTTTTACAGACCAGACATCAAAACAGCGTTTCCTGATTGACACTGGCTCAGACCTATCGTGTTATCCACGTTGTCTTCTGCCAGACCCGGTGCACTGCTACTAACTTCGATCTCAGTGCTGCTATGGAAGTACCATCAAGACCTATAACATGTACTATGATGCTCAACCTGGGTCTTCGCCGGAGTTTAACTTGGCAGTTCACCATTGCTGACGTCAGTGTCCCTATCATCGGTTCAGACTTTCTCAACTATGATCATCTGCTTCTGGACTGCCGTTTAATGCGCATTATCGATGCTGTAAAAGGTCTTTCTCTCGTGGACAACTTACAGCCATAGAAAGCAGCGTAAAGGCAGTTGTCTTGACTTCCCCGCTCTCCAAAATTCTACTTGAATACAAAGAAATCACTCATCCTCCAGGACTGCTTCGGGAAGTGAAACACCAGACAGTTCACCACATACGAACGACACCAGGACCACCTATATTCTGCCGACCACGTTGCCTAGCCCCTAAAAAACTCATCATTGCTAAGGGAGAATTCGCCGGTAAGGTGAAAGTTAGCACTGCACGTCCGTCTGACAGTCCTTGGGCGTCACCACTTCATCTGGCTCCTAAGGGAGAGAATGGATGGCGCCCCTGTGGAGACTACTGTGCTCTGGATGCCCACACAATTCCTGACAGGTATCCTGTTAGTCATATTCATGATTTTTCATATGCTCTTTCAGGTTGTAATATATTTTCTACTATAGATCTTGTAAAATCATATCAACAGATTCCTGTAAACCCAGATGATATATGTAAAAGAGCTATTACAACTCCATTTGGGCTTTTTGAGTTCCCATTTATGACTTTTGGACTACGAAATGCTGGTCAAACTTTCCAGCGTTTTATCGATGAAGTTACACTAGGTTTAGATTTCTGTTTTAGCTATATCAATGACAACTTATATTTTCTCGATCAGCTGAGGAACATGAGCAGCACCTTAGAACTTTATTTAAACGACTTTCAGACTATGGAGTCTTTGTGAACTCATCTAAACGTGTTTTTGGCGAATCTGAAGTCACAATTTTAGGATATAGAGTTTCAGCTTCAGGAGTCTGCCCGCCCCAGGACCGGATTCCTGCTCTCCAGGAATACCAACTGCCTCAGACAATGCGAGGCCTTCGCCGATTTCTAGGAATGATAAATTTCTACTGTAGATTTTTGCCCTGGGCCGCAGAACTGCAAGCACCTTTTCATTCTCTGCTTAGTGGTGTGAATTCTAAAGGTTCTCTTCCTGTACCCGGATATTATCAGTGGATCTGATAATATCGTTGCTGATGCTCTGTCATGTGTTGAAGCTATTTCTTCCCTGTTAGATTTCAAATCATTAGCCAAATCACAAAATACAGATGAAGAACTTCAAAACATCATCCATAACAACACTTTATCTCTTAAACTAGAGAAAGTCCCAGTCCCATCAGGAACAAAACTCTTCCATATTCTGTGATAAATCCACAAAAAACCCTGGACCTTATGTCCCCCAAGAACTACGACGCAGAGTTTTCGATCAGTTACACAATTTGAGTCATCCCGGAATACAAGCTACAACTAAACTTATTTGTGATCGTTTTGTTTGGCCTTCATTCACAAGGATTGTCGCAACTGGACCAAATCATGCATTCCCTGCCAGAAATCTAAGGTAACCAGGCATGTAACGATACCCCTAGGAGACTTTGTAACACCTTCACAGCGCTTTTCCCACATCCATGTTGACTTAATAGGCCCGCTACCATTATCCAAATCCTACAGGTATTGTTTGACAGTCATCGATCGATTCACCCGTTGTCCTGAAGCATACCCTCTTGAACAAATCACAGCAAAATTTGTAACTAGAGCATTTGCGTCATCTTGGATAGCATGTTTTGGAAGCCCACACAAGTTAACCTGAGACCGGGGAACTCAGTTCACATCGTCAATCATCTTTAGCGAATTGGCTCAACAATATAGAATCAAGATTCAGTTCACCTGCAGTTGGCATCATCAAGCTATGGTTGAGCGATTCCATCGCCAGCTAAAAGCTGCAATTATGGCCTACAATAATCTCAACTGGTCTGAAGCACTGCCTCTTGTCCTTCTTGGCATCAGATCTGCCTTTAAGGAAGACCCATGGCTTCCGCGGCTGAATTGGTGAATGGTGAGCCACTCAGGCCTTCCAGGAGAGTTCCTAATTGCTCCATCAATTGCGTCAGCACATGGCTCGAATTCGACCCAAACCTGCTTCTCGTCATGACAAACCAGGATCTTTTGTTTTCAAGGATCTTATTAACTATAGCCACGTTTCCTTTGCCTGGATTCCACTCGTAAATCGTTACTGCCGCCATACACCGGGCCATATGAAGTGGTTTCCCGAGACGAGAAAACGATCACCATCCAGATACATGGGGAGGAAGTCAAAGTATCCTTGGATCGTGTAAAACCGGCATACATTCTGGTGGACGATACAGAATACCATAACTCCAGTAAGGATCAACCTGCACCAGCCAGAGAGAAAAAGGAGCGCCCACAACATCACCAGCCTTTAACAGTATCTCTGCCACCAACACGCCAGACCCTGTCAGGGAGACTATCCGGCCTCGTGTTTGTTTTGAACCCTAGACAAACTCTCTCCATGGGGGGCTGGTGTGGTGAATGCCAGCTGATCTCTGGACTTGAACCAACAGGTTACTTAGTAACCAATATGTTTTATTTAAAAATAAAACAAAAACAAATACACCAAGAAGAGAGATTGTTTTTCCCTAGTGCTTTTAACATGCTATTTTTATAACTTTCATTCCTTATAATTCATTTATCAAGTTTATTAATTTTTGTAATCTAATGACATATTAAAGTAATAACTATTCTTTCTTTGTATATATGGGATTATTCGTAACTACAACAACCTCTCCATACAACTTATGAATTTGATTTTAATTAAGTTTATTTTATGTTTCTTTATGTCTTTATTTAAAATTGTACACTTTATTTATAATACCCCCGTCGCAGAAAACCTGCGTACTTAGCGAATTTCCAATGCATATATATATGTCTCACTACTACATAAAGCCAATTACCAAGTTTCACAAAAATACATTCATAAACAAGTGATATATAACATTTTATTTATTTTCCATAAGAATAACATTAGGGTTGAGGATGCAGGTTTACTGCAACGAGGAAGATAATAAATGTGTTTATTTATCAATATAACTGAACCAGGTCAATCTACATACCAAGTTCTATTAATTTAGGTTCATAATTATTAAGGGAGATATACAACTTTACTTATTCTCCATATGAATAACATGGGGGCCGAGTATGCATGTTTGCTGCTATGGGGACAATCAACAAAAAACTTGTTTTTTTGTGCTAATATCAATATAATACAACTAGTTGAAGCCACATACAAGTTTCATCAATATACATTCATAAATAATCGAGATATAAAATTTGATTTATTCTCCATAAGGATAACGTTGGACAACGTACTGTGTTTAGCACTTTGAATATCTCTGCAACGCTTGGACGTAGAACAACAATTAAAACACCAAAATGTTTGTTTTGTTGAGCTAAACATATTGATAAAAAGAAATGTGAAGTCTTTAGTAAAATTATCTGAGAAAAATCTAAAAACCTTTTTCCCATAAGATTAACATGGGACACGATTTTGGATTTTCTCCGCAACCACTTAACCTAGGTTGATGATTCAAAATACTAAATTATTATTTTTTTAAGCTCTATAAAATGGCTAAAACCAAAATTGAGTGTTTTTAACATTATGGGGTAAAATTTGCAAAAAATGTTTTTTGGAAAATTTAAAACCCCCATAAACAATTTTTCCCATAGTCCGATTTTTCTGGTTTTCAAACCTAAAGTCATGAATGCCAATTTACACATTTGAGCCAAATTTCATCGAAATCGGACATTTTTATCGCATTCACGGACATACACACGCACACACACACACACACACATATATATATATATATATATAAATTTGAACGAATAGTGTTTTTGGCATCTGGGGAGATAAAAAAAAAGTTATCATGGTCTCGGGCTTAAGTCTTACCATGAGACCTACGATAATAGCTTCTTCCCTATAGGGGAAATTCGCTAAAAAGGATGATACCTTCTATAAACATTTGTTTTACTTCTACCATTGACTATAGATACTGAAGGAGACAAACCATCGCCTTTATAGAATGTGTCCCTAGCAGTTTTCTAGCGCCCCTGTTGGCTTCCCGCGGTACCAATAACAGAGGAAGGCTCAATGCAGTGGCGCTGCTGGCGGGAACGATTGGAAGATGCCCGCTACGCGCTCGTTGCGGTGGCGCGCGTGCGTGAAACGGCTCTCACTCAAGGCCGCTGTGGGCTTTGGGCTTGGACTTGGCCCACCGACTGTAGGCCCGGTATGCTCGGCTTGAACTAGTATCGCTGCTGTTTACGTTTGGCAGGCCTTACCGCACCGCACAAAGGATTTGCCATGGATAACTAACGGAATAGGCAACATGAACATTTTTTGTATGGATGTAAGAAAATTATAATTTTACTTGGGCTGTTATAAAAAAACAACTCAAGTTTAAAATACAATTATTATTATTATTAGTAGTAGTAGTAGACCTATTATCTACATATTTTTAAAAAATCCGGCTTTTTGTTCACTCACTTCCTGAAGTTAATACTTAACCAATTTTTATGATTCTTTTTTATTTAAAAGATAATTTCAAGTTCTTAGTCGCTGTGAAGCGATAATTTAGATTTAGGCCCCAGAGGGCTCTGCCCCACGAGACGTCCAAGTTCCCATGTTATTCATATGGAGTAGAGTTTTATTTGGTTTATGCCATATGTGTTTTTTTCTTAATTCAATAAACAGCTGTTATAAGGATCGTATCGGCAAATTTTTGCGGGGGAGCAGCTCGTTATTATTAGTGAATTTCCTATGGAAAAGTGAACTATTAGCATGACCCGCACGGTGAGACTTAAGCCCGGGACCACCAGAAAAGTTCCTAACGTGACCCCCTGAACACGTTTTGAGGGGTCTCTAAAAACTTTATATTTGAGATAACTCTAGCGGTCGCAGTTTTTGACCGATTTACTTAAAATTTTGTGGTGACATTCCTTTTTATAATCAGTTGGACAAGTTCGTTGGGCAAAACAATCAGAAAACTCTAACCCCCTTTTTAGGGGATCTAAGTTTTCAAATTTTGAGTTTTCGGGCTAAAAAAAGGGTCAGAAAAGCCCCAAACGAACACATATTGCACATTAACTTATTGTAAGTAAAAAGCCAAGGATTTTAAACCCTCCCTCATCATTCTAGCACAAGTACTTACCGAGTTATTAGAGACAATGTTAATTGTCAAAATACAGTACGTTGTCTTATGGGAATTTAACACTGGGCTATCTTAATATATCACACCCCATACCCCTCTACCAACTTCTAATCCCGGTTATCCCGATAATACCTCCTTCTAACTTTATAATTTACAACATTGGCATCCTATTAGTGAATTTAAATATAACCAGGAGCATCAAAACAGCCAAAAAAACAAATTTTTCAATTTAAAAAAAATGTAACCAGTATTGGTTTAAACCCGTTATTTAATCTTTTAAGGTTTTAATGCGGAAATTCACTTCCCTCACGTCAGCGTGCTGCGTGCGATCTCGTATTATTAGTGAATTTCCTATGGAAAAGTGAACTATTAGCATGTCTCGCACGGTGAAACTTAAGCCCGGAACCACCATAGAAGTTCCTAACGTTACCCCTGAACACGTTTTGGGGTGTAACTAATACACAGGGTATCACAAAAATGCGTAGCGCACTATGCAGAACCGGATTCTACATACAAAAACAAGTAGAAAATGTACAGTAACATTTTTGCGATTTCGGATTAGTTATTCGTAATCCGCCATTTTGTATTTTTTGAAAATAATTAATAATTCAAAAACCCTTCGAGATATTTTTTTGAAATTTGGTATAAACTTTAAGTTTCTGGTTTTTAAAATTTTCCAAAAACAATTTTTATTTAACTTATCAAATTTCAAAATGGCGGCCATTTAAATATTTCAAAGTCAAATTCCATGAAAAATAGCAACTAAAACAAAATTTTATAAGACATAAAATTTAAAGCACTTTGTAATACAAATCTAATGACATTTTTACTGTAAAAATCGATTAATAAATAAAAAAGTTATGGTAATTTTGTTATAATGAATTTCAAAATGGCGGCCATGTACAAATTTCAAAGTCAAATTCCTGGCAAACTAGCAACTAAAACAACATTTTACAATACATAACATTTAAAGGACTTGGTCAAATGCACTAGGGAATTTGACTTTGAAAATGTTATGTGGCCGCCATTTTGAAATTTATTATAAAAAATTGCCACAACATTTTTGTTTATTAACCGATTTTTACAGTAAAAATGTCATTGGATTTGGTTTACAAAGTGCTTTAAATTGTATGTCTTGTAAAATTTTGTTTCAGTTGCTAGTTTTCATGGAATTTGACTTTGAAATATTTAAATGGCCGCCATTTTGAAATTTGATGGTTAATAAAAAATATTTTTGGAAAATGTTAAAAACCAGAAACTTAAAGTTTATACCAAGTTAAAAAAAAACTCGAAGGGTTTTTGAATTATTAATTATTATCAAAAAAATACAAACTGGCGGATTACGCCTAAACTTAGCCGAAATCGAACAAATTTTACTCTACATTTTCAACTTGTTTTTGTATGTAGAATATGGTTCTGCATAGCGCGCTACGCATTTTTGTGACACCCTGTATATACAGGGTGAGTCAGACCACCCGTCCAGCTTGTATAACGGGAGAACGGTTTGGTCTAAAGTCATCAAACAAAATTCTTCCTGACTAAACCGCATGTGGGCTATCTATTGAAAATATTTTCATCAAAATCCATGTACAGAATGTTCCAAAACTAAAGGTCACGGGTTCGAGTCTCAAAATTTTCTTATATAAACATAGTGAATATTATAATGATTTTTAAGGCTTTGTTAAAATAAACATTTTGGCGAAAACAGAATTCACTTAACTTTATCCGTTTCAAAATGGCGGCCATTTTCGTGTAAAATATTGACATTTACGGAATACCCTCTATTTTCTAAACCACTACTCATATCTTTGTTCCGACTTAAATTTCTTACTCGTGATAAACTCAGCTTTACTCTGGCATGCTACATGACAGTTTTTTTTTTGAGAAAATCTATATATAAAAAAAATTATTTTGAAAAAGCCTATATGCCCAAAATTCAAAAAAGTCATATGGTAGCATATGTCAAAAAGCGTGCCATTGAAAAGGTCTTGTAAATCCTAGCAACTTTCTAATTTACACCAACCTTGTATCTCTTTTAGTTTTTCTGCAATCAGCAAAAAACATTAATTTCCAGCATGTAATTATAAATAGCATATAAAACGAATGTGGCCACAGAATACATGCAAGTGTTATGCAATTTAACATGCATTTCATATGGGAAAATAAAGTTTTTTGCTGATTGCATAACGTACTGTGTTTACTCAATCTTTATTTTTTTTAATAACTCAGTAAATATTGGTGCTAGAATGATGAGGGAGGGCTTAAAATTTCTGCCTTTTTAATTCCTATAACTTAATATGCCTTACTTTTACATTAGGGGCTTTTCTGACCTTTTTTGGGCAACAGTTACATCAAATGAAGGGAACATATCCAATTATAGTTAAATAATTTTCGGAACTCGATATTCATTCCAGAACAGTTAGAAACATTCAGAATAATTAATACAGTGTCTTAGAGAAACTTATGAAATACCAATGATGTGTTATATTGAGCCAGAGGGGAGCCTACCAGAGAATAATTGCGACCTTGTATTACCGCACAAGGGCGTACCGACGGCAAACTCGGCGCTCACATGACTGCTTGCATCTACTGTCTTCTGCCTAACTGGGCACATTCCCGACACAGGGTTTTTATACACCAGTACTCTTCACCACAACATCCCAATTGATTCGACCAATAGCGACTTATTAAGCACGATCACCAAATATGGCAAGACTGAGGCCAACCCATGGTTTGGTGTTCCACAGTCACCCTATGATTTTGCACAACGATTTTGCTATGATTTGTGCTTTACGTCTTACTTTTGGAGAACATGAGCATAGCGTACTAAAATGTAATTTAAATTTGAATTCAAACCAGTTAAGCTTAGCATTGGTATCACAGTCAACTAGGACAGTAAAAGAACTTACCAAATAGAATGAATTTTGAAACCTAGATTTGAGGCCCACAACACATGTTTGTGATTTAAATGTCATTACGAAATGTTGTAATTTTGTATTACAAAACGTTGTTCTGTAAAATTATATTAAGTATTACAATAAATATGTTTGTATCGGACAGATTTTTTATTAATATAGTGCCTATTTCTCTAATAAGACCACGTCACTAAATATGTCATTGAAATGATTGCGAATTGTTAACGGGATAAATCCAGCATATTTTTTTGAATTTCATATTTAGTATGTCATGAAAATACTATACTTGTACGGTACTCCAAATAAAAACATTTTTATGCGCGTAGAGTGCCATCCCGTCCGAGGCGCTGATATCACCCACACAAATGACGGTCTATGCAGCAAATACCATGCTGGTCATATTTGACAAAATGATTGTAAACATCATACAAAAAATAGGTATAAGGAAACTTATTTTAACCCGATGTAAACAGGCGATCTTCAGATATCAAAATGACTTGATGAAGTGCGGCTTTGAATGCTATGAACATAGAATTTTTATCATTAAGAAATTGATCACAGCTAAACTCCAGTGTACGTTGCAGGAGCAATCAAAGGAAATGAGACAACCTGGACGAAAATACCGGGGGTTTTACCAAAAGATTAAGCTCTTGGAGGGCAAATAAATTTATTTCAAATCTGGTATGTTTTTTATATTTTTCACCTGTCATCATCAATACAATAATGCATTTGTGAATTGAATTTTAGCCTAAATTAGGCTAACTGAACAGTAGTTATAATAGTATGTGAAACAACGATTATTTATTTCATATTTTTAGCATACCGTACATTTGAAAGATGATTTTGGTTCTAGTCCTCTTTGAAATAATAATACATTTGTTCATAAAATACTAAAGACTACAAACGCGTTAATACTTTCTTTAAATGATCTAAGGAGAAATTATTTTAACTACATTTTGAGTAGATATAAAACAGTTTTTTGAACGGTATTATATAAAATCCTCCCACTAAATGTCAAGCGTTGCTAAACTACTGTTTTAAAGATCACACAATAATACTAGACTAGCAATCAGGAGGTGCAACCGTCGGCGTCGTACCGAGTCGCGCCGCGCTGACCACCGCTCTCCGCTACAATAAACGAAGAAACGAAGCCAGGTTGGCGCGGGCGGCCGGGTCTGTGTCTGTATCCAGTGATGTGAGGGGGTGGGGTAAGAGAGGTATGTAGCGGTGCGGGTCGCGGGTTGAAGGGGGCAGGGGGGGCAGTGCGAGAGAGAGAGCGCGCGATAGTCGACTGCAGCAAACTCTGGCGGCAGGAAAAGGAACTACGTGTTACCGACCGACTTAGTATACCTTTGAGGCGGACAACCGCGCCGTATCGATGGAACGTCTACTTCAGTATCCATAGTCAATGCTTCTACTCTTCTGAGAAAATAAGATCTCTTATGGTGTTCAAATTGATGAAAATCTTCAATTCAATGGTGGCTACATTAAATAAAATTGGCACTTTTACTGTGGAATAGTTATCTTGAGAAGGACTTCCCAGTTCGCTGATTTAAATATTCGTTTATGTATACTGCCAGTGTCATCTATCCACATTTGGCTAAAGTGTCTATGATTGGGGAGCTCAGTAATCTCTAGAATAACTGAGTATTCAGTTACAAAAGCAACTGCACACCAAACATTCAAAACTAATCAGGTATAATGACAGGACATTTCATTACTGCATGGAGCTCACTATATCATAAGGGGAGAGGTATATCATCATATTTAAATAATGTCTGAAGTTAAATATACATTCGGTCTCATTGATTGATACAGCTTAAGGCTTAATTGTTTGGGCACACTGAAAATAATTATATAAAGATTATGAGAAAATAGTAGATGTAGCACCGTTAGAGGCATTCAAGGTAGGTCCAAGGAAGAATACTGGGTGTAGCCGATGCTCTGCAGCTAAGAAATACAATTGAAAGTTTGCCTCATGTCCTTCACCCTTTTGGTGATCTGAGAAATACCCGCCGCTACAAAATAAGATCTCTAATAGCTAAAGAGCTAAAAACAAAAGGTTTTGAAGTATATACAAAGACTATAAGCTAAAAATAATTAACAAGAAGAGTGTAGATATAACAGCAACTAACTGCAAATTAAATAAAGGATTTATGATGGATCTAACAGTTCATTTTGGTGAGTAACAAGCCCAAAGCCGGCAAGGGGGTGGGATCAATGGGTTGTGATTCCTCTTCTTGAACATTTGAAATTTAGATTCAGTCTCATTATTTCTAGAGCACCACTGAGGGACGGAGTCAAGACCCTCCTAGAATACATATGAGCTGACTTCGAAAGAAATCATCTGATAGAGATTGAGCCCACCAGAAAACTGAAGTGAAGGTCAGAGAAAAAATAGTTCATGCAGTTGATGAATAAAACAGACCAAGATGTATTGATAAAATAAAGAGAAAGTCAGCCATTATATCTAACTTGAAGCTTCTTCCCACGTAAATAGCTTATGAGCCACTGGTGTGTGCAGCCATCCGAACCATAAGATTGAAATTTTTTCAAAAGAAGCTCGTGGCTAACCACATCAAACTTCTTCACAGAGTCAAGTTCTATGGTTGTTGTTCTACGATGTGGTTGAATTTATGTTTTGTTAATTTTTTTAATTAAAAAAACATACTTCCGGTGGACACACACCAGTAAGGATCAACAAACTTATTAAGCTACACATAAGGACACATAAGAAGTAGCAAAACACCTATCAGATGTGCACTTCATAAAGAATGCACCTACCCTGTCAGCTTGGGCCCCAGCCATCCACCGTTTGCTTAACATCTGGCCTCCCCTTCAACTCTGCCACAGACAGATTTGTAAACCACACGTTTAGCCGTTGAAATTGATGTTAAACGAAGACGTTAAACTAGATGCGGTAATTGGTTGAACAAAAGCCTGTGCGTCATTGCCAAGTAGGAAAAATAACTTACAATTATTTTCCCAGCCTCCCTTGAATGTAACAGTGACACAATTTTCGTTTGGGTATTAATCAAAATAATGTAAGCAGAGAGTTAACATACTTGATTTATTTGTGAAAGTATGGCAAGAAGTATTCTACAAAAATGTGCTCCACTCAATCATACACATAGCATGGTCCCAAATTCATACCTCCATTAAATAAATACTAAAAAGTGTGTATTGACAATGTTTAAATCAATATAAATATATGAGACAGATAAATTAAAAATATATAAACTACAAACTGAATCAATTAAACAGACAAAATATATTTTAATTCACTGGTACATTTATCTGTTTAAGTACAAATAGAAGCCTATAAGAAATGCCATGTGCAGTAATTATGTAAGTTATAAGAGACAAGAGGTCTGACAATTTGTAAATTTAATTATTTTCAACAGTAAATTTTTTAATTTCAAAACTAGTGGTATTTTTACATTTAGATGAGGAACAGTCAAAATCGCGTACAGTTCACATAATGTATTTATTATACCCCAGATCAATATTTATTAGAACAAAATTATAACTTTTAAAATAGCCATTCTATCATTCTTAAACATCACTAAACAAAATTTATGTTTGTCAAATTTTAAAACTCAAACTACAATATAAAGTACATATTATACAACACAAAACTGGATATTAAGAGTCGTAAACTAAAATCATATTATTTACTTAACAAAAACAAATCTTTTAATTCAAAAGTGAAGAATCAAAATTTGTGAAATTGCATGTTTTTAGAGATTATTGAGATTATAGACCTGTATTAGTAACTAGAGGAGTTTATGATTTTGGAGGTTACAATATAGCTTAATACAAATGATTTAAAATAAATATTTTCCTTCAAGTGGTGCCAAATAGGATGTATCGCGGTTGGTAGAATCGGTAATCATAGATTTGCCTCTTCTCTACAAGTTTAGCAAAGTAAAGTCAGGGCAGACAATTCACTTGGTCTGTGCGATTGCTCTCACAGTACTCGGCTAGATCCATTAACACGTTCAGCCCGATGTACACCACTGATTTAGATTTTTTGTACTACGCATGGAATTTTTGTACAACACGGTAAGGAGTCTAATTCCCCAAAATAACCTGAATTTGTGACTCAAGTGTTGTTTCTAAGGTTAAAATAAACTAAAAGTAAATAATGAGAGTAAATTATGTAATAATTGGTGACACACACTCTACGTAACTAATTTTATGTTATTTTGTTGTAATTATTTTTATGGACCTTTGTTTTTGTCTGCCAATAGGCATATGATATTTTAGATTACAAGTCAGCCAAAATGTTCACATTGTGCACTGCGGGTGGCCTCGGTGCACGTATGTGGAAATACCAAAACCACTAATACGTAGTATAAATCACCCACAGAAATTCTGTCTGCTGTTTTAAACAGCCTTTTATCTAATGGAAACTGTCAAAGAGTTTTGGGAAGTTAAGGACAAAGGGAAGCATGAAATAACACTGCAACTTTATGTCGGGCTGAACGTGTTAAGGGGAAGTACAGTGGAGTCAGGTCTAAGACACATTTCCCTCCTCTTCCTCTCTTCATCCTAGTAGACGTTACCTACTTTATAAGAACGCTGGCAAAAATAATAGTTCACATATCAGATCAGACAGCTGTTTGAAATTAATTTTAGTGACTTAAATATAAGTATATAATATTTTGACATAATAAAATTCTCTAAAGAATTAAAAATAAATAAATAACCTTTCAAAACTGGTTGGCAATCACAGAAGTAGCTTATATATAGATGCACAAATAATATTTATTATTGAAGTAAAAACTGAGTATTTCCAGATATGTTAAATTATTAGTTTAGCAACTCGGTGTTACTGGCAGTACATAACCAAAGGAACTTGTTATAATTGATATTTGTAAAGCTAATTTACTCAGATTGCAATAGTACTTAAACCATTTAAGTTTGTGATCAAGTAATTTCATACAAACAAGTTTAGAATTTTTACAGTAATGACTATATAGATTACATTATTCATGATTTATTATTGTTAGGCTATATCATAATTTTGTCCTGTTTTATATTTTTTATTGTTCATATTTAATTTGTTCACAATATTTTAATTGACACATATTTTCTTAAATGATGTTTGGGACATTATAAAGGTGGTATTAGTTTTAGGATGTTAGAAAATATGAATTTAAGATGCTTCACTATTTGTTTTATTATATTAATTTGATCTATGATGCAAAAAAAACACAGACTTGTTGAATGAAACTACACCGAACACAAGAACTGAAGTTATATACAACTTTTAATGTAAATGTCTTTTGTTAAGGAAGTTTGATACAATACAAATTATAATTTCAAATATTTGCTTTACTGAACATTGTAGTTTTGTGTGTGCACAAGAGTATAAAATCATTTACTATAAATACTTCAGTATATAGTCAATGATAAAATGTACAAATTCAGAGAATAATCAATCTTTATTTATCAAAGATACAAACTGAGTCAAAATAAAACTTTATCCATTTAATTATATTTTTTTATAATGTATTAATAATTCTTATAAAAATAGATCAGTAGTAGAAAAAATAGGCCAGATTGGCATTTTATTTTGACAAAAATATTTTAAATGCTTACAAGGGAAATTTAAATAGGAATTGATTTTGAGAGCAAGTGTAAAATAAAATAAACTTTTATGTACAAACTAGATCATATAACAGTTAAAAGAATTGGAATTCAATATTACAAAAAAATCATAATTCAAATTCTTGAATTTGAATGATTCAAAATCTAAACCAAAAGACCAAAACCTACATAGTCTCAAGTGCCTCATCGCACCCTACCTATAACATTTCTATGAAGGACTTAAATAATATAAGGTCTTATCATATTTCTATGAAGATAAATATGTTTATTGACAACAAATCTAGATTCTTATCGACACAAATAAAACTAGGACTGATAGGTCTGATAATTCTGGTTAGATTGGGAAAATTATTGAAAATAGCCTAAAAGTGTTATGGAGTAACAGTGAGTTATAGAACAACAACTTTAGAGCTAATAAACATACATTTGAATAATTATCTAATAAAATTAAATCCTCAATGCCATTAGATAAATATAGCAACTTGAAAGGCCATTGGAGCAAACACCTAATAAGACATTTTCAAATATTTTGATAAATTTGAGAATCATAACGGACACATTGATATGCTAAATAATGTGGTTTTGTAACATTCAATCCTTAAAGTTTAGCACCGTTAATTTTCCATTATAAGTATTTCCAATTTAGTTTTTTTAAATGTGGTTATTTATATAATGAAAACGTATTATCTTCCTGAGATAGTGGCTTATTTTATACACAACATATTGAAACAGTAATGCGTTTGATTTTGAAATAAAAAATATACATTTATAAGAGTAGATAATAACAGTAAAAACAAGGAAAAGGCACTCTTTGGATGCTGCATTTTGACCAAAAGTTTTAAGTTTTTAGTATCTTAAGTGACAAAGTTGTTTGAATTATAACTATATTGGACCCCTCTATAACTAAACATTTTCAGCCACAAGCAGAAAGACTTGAAACCAATTTATCTTGCGAGTAGAAAAAGTAGTTAAATTATGTTTAGCTTAAATATTAGCACTTCTTATTAATACTAGATACAGAAACTAAATAGTCCATGCACCTTAGAAATAATTTACATTAAACATTGTATATAAGGTGGAAAGAAAGTCATAAGTAGTTTTAACCAGGGCCGTAAACGGACCAGTTTTTTTAAGTCATTTACTTGAGGCCCTGACCTATGTCACACTTAAGGTCACATGTACATCAGTGGTTTCGTCAACTAAGGATGTTCAAGCACCACACAATTTTTATTTTTCTGGGAAGTTTTTAGTTGATATACCGAACGGTGGTTTTAATACTCAAACACTACTTGAAGTTTTAAAAGCTGCAAGAAAATATAACTAAATATGGAATAGATAAATTTTATTTGGCAAAATTTACTTGGTCTGTGGTAGAAAGGAGTCAACCAATTTACTTATGCTAGAATAGTTTTTATGTTTTACGGGATGTAAAATATAAACAGTTGTTTTGATAACAACAACATAAAAAGTTTTGATGCTAATCAAAAAGTTGTTTATGTTTTAGTAAATTTCCAATAGTAGTAGTTTTATAAGAATTAAAAATAACATTTCAAAAATAACTTTCAAAGTTATCTATTGAATTTGTGTAACAAGGAATGAAACATTTACAGTGTCTTTTAATTTTGTAATATTAGTAGTATTTTCAGTTAGTTTTATAAGATAAAAAGATGTAGAAGTAGTATATAATAATTTGATGTTGCCAAGTAATTTTGCACAGGGCCCGTCAAAGCTGAATACAGCCCTGGTATTAACCTAGTATATATTACCTCGTTTATTCTTGAGCCAAAATTATTTTTAACACTTCTTTTCTTTACGGTATGTTATGACGTTAGGTGCTCCACAGAAGGGTAAGTAACAATGTGATATTTCTTTGAGAAAAATACTCTCTGAAAGACGAGACTTACAAAAGGCTCAAAATAATCCTAGCCATTACAAATTTCTTAGTCTAAAATGTTCGATGTTCTGCTCCTTGTAATAATATTATAAATAATAACAAATTTTAGCAATAATTTGAGTCACCTATTCATAAAATGTACAGTATCTAATAAATTAAAAATTTCTTGATAGAAAATAATTAAAAACAATTAAGTTACAGATTAAGATTTATAATAACATTTCATATCTCTAAATTAAACTGTGGGAAAGGGTAGAAGAGTTGATACACATTTTTAGATTCACATTATGAGCAATTTTAAGTGATTTTATGCATATCCTGGTCTAAAAGTTACCATTACACAGAGCAAAAATCAATGAATCAAATTTATGTCAAGCAGTAAAGTTAAAAGAAAAGAAAGAACCATTGATTATGTTTTATATATGGAAACCTAGGAAAACTTTGGCAATAATATATATTCCTGTAAAATAACTCAGTAAAAAAATCTCGCAGTGAGTAGTACAATTTGATTGACTGACGTACTACAGACATAAAATGTCATACACTATCTAACATTTACTGTGTGATGGAGAAGATGTAAGCATAAAGAAGTGATAGTCTTAAGTTTTTGTTTAGAAAAAAGGTCAAAAAGAAAAATGATACTAAGTGGAATAAACTTCACAAAAGTATAAACAAATTTAACCTAAGAATAATATATCGGGATCAAGAACAAAAATGCAACAACAAAATTTAGAGACTAAGTTATACATAACTTTAATGTAAATGTCTTTTATTTTTAGGTTATCAAAAAACCAAGTACTGTGTTACAATATTCAAAGCAAGACATTACAATAAATAATATATGGCGGACAGTACACATATTACATGACAAGATTCAACAGCTTAAAAAATTCTTACATCTAAAATAATCAGACAATACAATAAATAAGCTCTCACTAACCTTAACCTAAGTTAACAATTTCAAGGCTTGAGCCGAACTTGAGAAATACAAATTAACAAATATATATAATATATTAAACTATTAAAATATTAATAAATACAAGCTTGCGAACAAGAAACCTCGAAATAGCATTAACATAAAAACGTATATAAAAAAAACGATATACACAACAACATAATCCATGATATAAAGCTTAAGTACCGCTAATAACAAACCTAGAGTAACAAGCGTAGAAAATAAGTAATCGTCCGATTAGTCTTACAAATAGGTCTAAGTTTTGATTCAGTGCAGTGTCGGTTAAGTACAAAACGTGTTTGACAAAGTGACAATAGAAGGCTACAACTTACATCTAATAAACATTCTCAAAGTAGCATCACAAAGATGCTAGTTCACATTTAAAAGCAATTCAATTCATCTTGGTGTTTCGAAGAGAGATTAATCCGTTAGATCACAATAATTTTTTAATATCAAGACAATTATCTCCGTAAATACTCTGTTTGTAAATTAAAGCTACAAAGCAATTGATAAAGCTTTAATGGCTGTTTTGTACATGACAGTAGGTCTACCGGGAGAGGTTCTGCGAGCTGTCGCTTGGCGTATCCTGCACCTGCATCAGCTCTGGGTTGATCCTGTAGAGCGGCGCGTTCCGCAGCAACACTGCACTCGCGTCCTCCCGCCCCAGCTCCGTCAGCTTCCTGACCAACGTCCCTGCAAACACAATGTGATACATTTCCTCCGATAGTACACTTTACAAAATTTGTGACGGACATGTCTAAAGTTGAGAGGAAATTAGGAAAATATCTGTGAAAGAGATACCACTGAAATTACCCAGGTGACACATTAGTTTGGATTCGAGATTCACAGATAGACACACTACGAGTGCGTTAATAATAATATGATATGAAATATTTTACTGGTACTGGTATATTTTACTGGTATTTTACTGATATTATCCTATTTCTTTTTTTAAGAGGAAGGGATGGGTTTTGATATCCCTATCACATTTATTGCAACGTGGAAACAACTCTGTCTTTTTCATCTGCTATTACACAGATAGAAAAAAGACCCACACGTACACAAGCACACTGATGAACAACACAAAAATCAAGTAAACACATTCCAAGGTTTACTTGCAACATTTGCAGGACTACCGAAAATAATGTAGGCTAATTTTTAATCAATTAATATATATATCAGTAAGAAGAGTGCTTTCAAGAAATGAATAATGTAGGCTTAGACGACTTTTTCAGAACTTATTCAAACTGAAAGTAAGTCATGGTTCGGCTTTGTACACAAAAATTCTTGAGAAAGCAGGATGTTATTTTTTTTGCCCACAGAACATCGGAATCAAACTTTGGGATGCAGTAATGTGTTATTTGGTCTTTTCATGCATTCGTGTGAGGGTAGATTTGATTTAAACTGATGAAAAGTCCCAAGGAAGACCAAATGAAAGGTGTGTGCTGCCCAATAAAGAAAGAAGTAAAATTTTCCCAGTATGAGTATAACATTAAAGTCCAAAATATCATAAACCCAACTTACCCAATTTTTTGGAAGTTAACAACCTATACCAGTACTTTAGAACATTAACAGTGGTAATTTGTTTATTCTGGAAACGCAGAAGGGCAAAGACAATCTGTAGCTATCATTATAGTGTTCTAAGTTTATTTACCAATGCTAGCCTGGGAAGAGTCCAGCAACATGCCGGTGGGACTGTTACCCGACTTCTCTATGGCTGCTATCTTGTCTTGGAGGTCCAGTTGGACAGCCAGAAGACACCAGTCCTTGCCCAGTGGCTCCGGAGGGTCTAGCAGGGCACACAACTGCTGGCGACACACCGTCGACAGGCAGTTGACTGACAACTGGTCTGCTGGCACCAGCATCTCACGGACCTGTCATAGAACCTTGTAATGTAACTCATCCAAAAACAAGGGCACAGCCAAAAGAGCTGCTCCTTTCAGTGGGGCCAATTTCAAATTTAGGGGAGAAAGTGAGGAGAGAGTTGTTTACATTAAGTTTCCACCAAAAAACATTTTTTCCAGATGTTATGGTTTCCTGGCTGTACCCCTCCTCACATTATATGTCATGTATTTACATGCCCATAAAATGTTACTTTTCACTTTTAACACACATGCTCAGATAATTATACATTGTATGAAATTCTATAATTTTTAATAGGCAAAAATGAACTTGCAAAATATCCTTAAAGAATTTATCAAGACTGGTCGAATGTTTCATCTTTAATCCAACCCTGATTTAAAAAGTTAAGTTTGTATTTTATAAATGTATGTCCACATCTGTAAAGTAGTCATAAAAGTATATTTTAGCGAATTTCCCCTATAGGGAAGAAGCTATTACCGTAGTCGGCATGGTAAGACCTAGGCCCGGGACCATGATAACTTTTCGTTTTGAGGTCCCCAGACCCCAAAAACACCATTTGTTCGATACTGTATATATATATATATATATATATAAATATATATATATATATATCTATATAAATATATATATATATATATCTATATATATATATGTGTCCGTGAGCACGATAACTCTCGTAAAAATTATCCGATTTTGACGAAATTTGGTATAAACAAGTAAAGCAGCATTTATGACTTTAAGTTCGAAAACCAGACAGATCGACCTATCCGAAGGGGTATTTTGGGGGGGTTTTGTACCCCAAAAATGGGGTTTTTGAATTTTTTACACATAATTTTTGAAAAAGTCAAATTTTAGTTTTAACCATTCGATTCAGCTTAAAAAAACACACAATTTGGTATTTCGATCATTCCTCTACGTCAATTGGTTATCGAGATATTGAAAGTGCTAAACACAGTACATTGTCTAATGTTATTCTTATGGAGGAAAAGACAATTTTTTTATCTCGCTTATTTATGAACGTATATTGACGAAACTTGGTATACAGCTTCATCTCGTTGAGGTCTATTGATATTTGCTCCAAAACATTGTTTTTGCATAATTCTCCCGTAGCAGCAAACCTGCGTACTCAGGCCCCATGTTATTCTTATAGATAATAATTAAATGCTCTGTCTCCCTTAATTATGACCATAAAGTAATAAAAACTGGTATACGACTTCACCTAGTTGAGTTATATTGATATTAGCATAAAAACCCATTTTTTGTGTTCCTTGTTGCAGCAAACCTGCGTACTCAGCCCCAATGTTAATCTTATGGAGAATAATTAAAATTGTATATATCGCTTATTTGTGAATATATTTTTATGAAACTTGGTAAGTGGCTTTATGTAGTATTAAGACATTTATATCTTCATTGGAAATTCGCTGAGTATGCAGGTTTGCTGCGACGGGGTATTTTGTTTTTTGTTATTATTTGTTCAGGATAAATAAACTATGTATCACAACATTACAAAGTACCGGTATTATTCACCCTTATACTGCACTTGCATACAAGACGGTAAATATACACAAAATATGGTACAAGGCGATCAATTTCAACCAGTTACACCGGTCATCATCAGGCCCAATCAGAGAATATTACCACCAGAGATACAATCAGAGATTATCAGATAATCTCTGATTGGGCCTGATGATAAGCCCAATGTTAAAATTTTCTATTTTCAAATGAGTTTATCGGCGAAACTTCCTAGGGTTAAGGGTTTTGCCAAACAATTTCTGAGGCCCAAAAACAGTTACTTACAAAGTTTAAGCAAAATCCTTCCGTGGGCTCCAAGATTAATTTTGTGTACATACAGACATTGTTAGTTTAAGAGTATAGGATTACTTGCTATTACAGTTATCCAACAAACAAAATAACATGGATTTGAACATTCGGTCACACACAAATTAATTTTGCCACAACTCACCTCATTAGAGTTAAATGCGATGAGTTCGGCCAGAGTTTCGTAACACTCGGCCAGAGGGTTGTATAGCCTCGAGTCGAGCTTGTCATCGGACAGAAGGGCCGTCATCAGCTGATCGGGAGGGAAGCAGTACGAGGCTGCACAGTGATTCTTCAAGTCCAAGGTACTCAGGACGTGCTTCTCTATAGAGAGCCCTGGGCACATCTCAACCATCACCTGCAAGTAACAAGTAATATTATATTTCAAACTGCCCATGCAGTTCATTACAGTAGACGCTCGCTAATCCGGCAAGTTCGGGACTTTGACAGTGCCGGATTACTGAAAATGCCGGATCACAGAGCGCCGTCTAAAAATATTGCGAGAAAAGCGGAAATTCCGCTAAAAACAGAGTAAAAAGGAAATCATTGGTTAGCAGGCTATTATTCCATGTTTTATTGTGCTTTCTCTGATTTCGGTAATAATGGAAAATATTAAAAAACAAAACAACATTTCAACCAGAAAATAGATTTACAGTATTATATTTGCATACATACAGTACTCCTGCCGATTATCCGCGAATTCTACCGATCGCGTCTGAACTTTGCCAAACGCGCCCAAAAGGCTTTTACAATGTACAAACATCTTTTTTAGAAACCTTTGACCGATGCTGGATTATTGAATGTGCCAGACCATCGGATGCCGGATTAACGGGCTTTTACTGTACTGACTGACTTTCCAGCTGATTATAGCTATTACAATACTGATTCCTTTAAAGTTACTTGATGCCTGACCGAGACTGATGACTGACTGAAATTTATTAGCTTGTACATCTTACGTGCATATTAACTGTCTTCTATGAGAGTATAGACTAAGTATAAACAAATTGTTTAATGTTGTGAGGTGTAATTAATCACGTCCTAAAATGCTGAAAAAATCTATACCCAGGCAGGGTTCATCAATATGCAAAACTGGCCATTGAATCGTCTTCAAAACCATCAATTAAGTTGAAATATCTAATACATTAAAATAAGTTTAAACTAATAGAAAAAACAAAACAGTCAATGGTAATTCATGGTAATTTTGCTGGTTGCAAAAACAATTTGTTTATATCTGTATTTCAATAATTAGAAAGATACCGAATTTTACAAAACGGAAACAGAAGGAATGTAAGTAGACTCAACAAATTGACTACCTGATCAATGATATCCAGTATCTCCTCGATGAAGAAGAAGCAGACAGGTGCCGTGTGTGGGGGCCCGCGGACCTTGATCTCGACCCACTCTGAGTGACTGGTGTGGGACGACGTCTCCAGTGTGACCAGACTCTCGATAAGCCCCGAACACAGCTTAGAGCCGTGGAACCACTGGTAGAGGTCGGTCTCCGAGTCACAGTAGTTCATGACAGTCCTCCGCAACTGCACCTGCGGCAGGGACACTTGTATGAGCTCCTGCCAACAACATTCTAAGTGACTGGTGTGGGACGACGTCTCCAGTGTGGCCAGACCCTGCACGAATTCAGGACATAGTATACAACATTTTAGCACCTGAAAGATGATTGTAAAGTTTTTGTCAGTCACGACATTGTTTGAGAGGCCCTTAATTTTTAATAAGTTTTTTCATCCAAAGAAATAATGAATCCCTCTACTTTGCTGTGAACCCTGATAAATTTCTCGATTTAAGATTTTAAAACCATTTAAGATTATTGAGTTGTTGTTGGCGTAAGTACCTGTATCCTAGGAAAGACAGAGTGCAGCAGGTGCATGGTGCCTTCGGGCGTGTGTAGCCGCACACCGCCGTACACAGCGTCTCGATACCTCGGGTCGTGTTCCTCCCACAAGCCCTCCAACGTCTCCACGAGGTTGTAGCAAGGGAACTCGTACTCCAGCTCTCCGTCTACTTCACACTGAAAATATAAACAGATGTTATAGAGTAGTACAAGCAGAGTAGTTTGGTAGTTATGTATAAGGGTAAATAGTTGAACAAAAAGAGAAAATTCCCTACATTATTACATGACTTGCTCTGCAGTGGCTAGGAGTGTTTCCTCTGATCATGAAAATTCGGTCCAAGAAATTATACTTATCGTTTCTTGTAGGTAACAAGGTCAACATTGTTTATATATTAAAAAATTTCAACTGCCTGTCACCATAGGCCAATAGGCCTGTGCAGCGGTCTAAAGACAGCGAGGTACCGAAAAGGCTCTTGTCTCATGGGCAAGCCAGTGGTGACTGATCGTGAAAAATAACCATAAAGCAGTCAGCCGGGATCAAACTTACGCTTTGCCACACCTGACTTGCGAGACCAGCGCTGTATCTCTGAGCTACCACACCCGGTATAATGTATAATTGCAACAGCAATATAGGATAAAACGTTTGTCTAACTTTGGCCCAGTTCACACAAGCGTCAGATGATGCCGCGTCGACGCAGCGTTGCAGCAAAGTGTCAGTTCACACCTAGCGCTAGTTTGGGCGTCAACGCGGCATTCGTTCATTGTTGACCACTCTGTCTTCAGTTAACAATTGATGTGTACTCAAGAAAACGCTTTGTTTTCGCCTTATTTGTTAATAATTACTTCCTGTAGATCAGATAAAGAAAGTACCGGGTTGTTTAAAGCCCTTTATATGTTTTGTAATTAATAACAATTACTAAATTTATCGGGAATTCCCATCCAGTAAATATGTCTTATTCTGATGAAATTAATTACAACAGCTGTAGTTTAGTTGTGTAGAAGAAAAGAACAAAAAAATAAGATACCTACCGGTACAAGTAAAAATTAAAATATGATTGTATCAAATATAATTATTAATTACAAAATTATTAATAATTAATAATAAATATAAATAATAATAATAAATAATTAATTATTAATAAACGTGTAACAAACATTGGAAATTGTTTTATTGTCAGGCATAAATATTTAAATATTAAGTTTATAACCAGTCGAGTTTTTACAATACCTTACATACGAAACATACAGAATAATATATCAGTGAAGAGATAACTACAATACTATTCAGGCAAAATTTCACTGTGGGAATCACAAACTGGATGGGCAACTGCGCCACTCCGCTGATGCGGTAAGTTTGTAATTCTTGGAAGCTTCGTATCTCTTGTGAAATAATTGAGGTAAATTAAATCGATTCCACTGCCGTTTACCCAACTGAGATGACACTTTTATTTTAATTTGGCGTACAATTTAAGTTTAAATTGTCCATTATTGAGGTTGGTGTCAATATGCTGCTACGAAAACGCATACGCTCGTGTGAACTGAATGATTCGATACAACACACTGCTTCGACAAACCGACTCAGCAGTGCAGCTGCGTTGAAACAGTGACGGGACCCCTGAATCCTGCAGCCGTGTCGACGCGACCGCACTGCTGCTGTGACGCCTCAAGTGTAACCTGCTCCATTTGAGTACTTGCTCTGCTTAAATGCCGCAAAATAAAGCTGCGTTGACACCACTGCAAAGCACTCATGTGAACCCGGCCTTTGAGACCCAACACTGTCACCTGGACTTTTGACGATCCTCTAAATTAACTTTATGCAATTATCATGTTCAGTTCATTGCAACAGGCTAAAATTCACTAAAGGAGCTGTTGCATTCATTATGAATTTTCACTAACCATCCAACTTTACCCTGAATTTTCTTGAATTTTTTAATTCCTAGACTTTTCCAGATTAGCCCAACATTCCCAGTTTCTATACTTCCTTTAAACCACTTATGACTGAGATCTATAACTCAGCTGCATGGGAACTTGGCAATACCAATAGAATGATTTGCATAGCAAATTAATATTTGTTGTAGATTAAGTCTTACAGTAAAAAAAAATAGCATAACAAATAATTAAGATGAAATTTTAATTTGATTTCAGCCAACAAATTTTATTCCCATAAAACTTCTGACAATCGGAAACATCATTATACCGATACTTGGCACCATCTCTCAACACAAGACTGACCTGAATGCAGAGTTGCAGTGTCTCGAGGACCTGCAGCAGTGCAAGGGCATCGGTCTGAGGGAAGGCGGACTGGAAGTCTTCGACAGTGTAACACCCTGTGATGCGAGCGTGAGCGACAAAGTCTATGGACAAGAGCTGGCCGAGCACAGGGCCACACAGCCACTGGGGCGAGAGCACCAGGAGGTCAGGGTGGAGGCACGACTTGAGGTACACAACCTGTTGGGCAAGTTAGAATGGATGACATCAATTCGGTTGGATGACATCAATTTATTTTCCCCATTATCCTGTTTAAAGTGTTTCTTTATGATCTATAATCACATTGTAAAAAAAGGCTTACTGCGCCTTACTTTACCGCTTGTGGTAATCAGCTGATTGATTGTTGCTTTTGATCACAATAACTGATTCAGTTTTTACAACCTCAATATCATGAATTCAGCCTACATGGATGAAAGTGAATTTGTTGTATGTTGTGTGGGTATCTAAAATTGCAGTTATATGAAAAATTGTGTTAAAAAAAATGGTATTAATTTGAGTGTTAAGTGTATTTATTGCTTACACAAAATCACCTTTGACATTTTCTCCCAAGCAATAAAGACCTACTTTATGCTTTTAATACATAAATAAATATTCTCTAATGGCAGATTTTGTGTTGAAATTTATTACTACTGTACAGAGATGACTTGTTGGCCACTTAGCGAAAAAGGGAAATGCCAAGTCACCCTCACCTCAATTCTTGCACATCTTAGCCATTGAATGAAGCTTTTTCTCATTTAAAGATTTTAACACAGCTGTTCATTAAACAAGATTAAATTTAATCAATAGTTTCTTTGTTGGCTGTGACAGTGATCAATGTATGAACAATGGAGAAGGTAACAAAATGTTTTGTTGCCTTAAATGAAGTTCATTTCGCTAGTTCAGCTTCAGGAAAAAATGCTACAAGTTTTTTACTTGATCCTGTCCTGAAGTTTATCTCCAAAAGTAGCCTACTTCTGAAAACGTCTGATATAAAAAAAACTCTCCTGGTTTTTAAGTGTGTTTCATAGAAGTAGTTCAAAATATAGTGAAAATTAACCTGAACTATGAACATCGAACTGACGAAAAATGGGTTCTTTTCAGAAACGGATGGGACGCTCTCAAAAGCCTGAAATTACGGGACTGTCCTGTTCAAAACGGGATGTATAGCCACTACAAATATTCATTTTGACAACATTCTTCTCACTGATACCAAGAAACATTCACAGACATTCATTCAGCTTACTGCTGGGGCGAGCTTGTGGCAAAATTCATTCACCTTTGATTTAACTAATGCTCCTTAATATCCTGATTGTGCTGCTATCTGTCAGGCTTTTACAGAATCACCTCAATAAAATAAAATGTTTGATGGTAATGATTTGTATGCAATACTTCCTAATTTTAATATTTTAAATTTAAATAACCACTTTAATTGGATTTTTGATATATTTTAATAGATTGATACTGACTGGAAAAAATTATACTAGCCGACCAACATATAATCGCCCTGTTTTGTCAGTTTTTTTGGTACTTTTTCACATGTCTGTTTCAGAACCCATGGTACATTCTTGTGGTTTTTCCAGCACTCGACATTTATTAAGCACATGTTTACTACCGAGGCTTGTAACTCAGTAGATGTTAGGCACAATCTCCAACTGCAGTACCTCGCCCATATGCTGTAGTTGCGACAGCAGTTCGCTGAAGTGCTGTGTGTCGGCGAGAGGGTTGACCTGCGCGCGGACCGCGTCCACAAACCCGTCCCACGACACCACGGGGAAGCTCTGCGCGGACTTGCGCAGCGTCGGCAGCCAGCCTCGGACCGCCTCGCAGAACCCTGTCATCTGAGGGACTCCCTACACACAGACCAGATATAAGAGCTTAGCCTACGCAGGTTTTAAAGGTAAAAAACAGTACTTTGAAAACTTTTTAATTTGATATTAAATCTTTAACTTTAGTTTTACTATTTTATAAATTAATCACTACAAAAGTTTGTTCGAGAGACTATACAGTAAGACAAATTTTAAAATAATCTTTATTTAATTATATTTACATTTTATGAGTAAATTATCAGGAATGGTATTTTTTTAACAGTTTTAAATTTGTTTTATGCAACAATATTTTGTTAAAACTGCTTACAAGAAAGTTTATACCTCATCTTAAGTAAATCTGGTAAAAATGTAACCACCAGAGTTAAATTAGTAAGCTTATTTATAGATTTTTTAGTGTCCCTTAAAAACTAGTTTAGAAATTATGTTAGGACTGTTTTAAGGGTCCTGGACTTTAAATTTTCCCTCACACCGGTTATTGTTGTAGTGGATTAAATACCAGTATAGACGCAATTTGATAATCTGATCATTTTTGTTCATATTATAGTTGATATGACTACTGCCAGTTAATATATTTAAGACGCAATGTTAACATATATATATATATATATATATAATTCAAGTAAAAGGATATAGTAAATGTTGTTTAGGCATGTTTGAAGGAAACACTATAACAATTTATTTAACCAATCCAATGAGGATTATTAAAACTAAAAAAAAAACACAAACTTAACTTAAAAATATTCAAAATAATTAAAAATTCTACAAGAGTTACTTATTTACATTAGGAATTTGATTCTTAACCGATATTTTTAATCGGTTAATACAAGTAAAGAACACATATCTACAAGAGTGGTTGAATGTGCAATACAACATCAACTCAATATGTGGCATTTGGTTTCCTCAACTAAAGAATAAAGGTGTTGTCAAACATAAAAAATATAACAAACATAGGGAAAACATTAAAAATGTAAAACCTTTTGAAAAAATAAAACTAGCAAAAGTAGAAACACAACGAGTGAACTAGATAAAACGTCAATAGCAACATAATAAACACTCTCCTCTTTAACAGGGTATGTTTTCAAATATACAATTGAAGAAATTTCATACGAGACTCACAATACAACAGTCTAACTCTACAACAAACATTATTGTGTGACAACAGTGACGGTCTAGAAGCCATACAGTGAGTCCACCATCACGCTTACGAAGTGCTACCAATTGTGAAGCTTCAACACCAAATATCCCTCCACTCTCCCTGCAGCCACTCTCACTTTGCGCGACAGGAAAAATAATTAATTATTGTATTTCATATTAAGATTTGGATTCGTTGATTTCAGGGTTTATTTTCGCAAGTGATGCAAGGTTTTGAACTTGTAAATAAAATATATACAAAATAGTTCAAGAAAACCAGAAAAAATAAAAGAAGGAAAAGAGCTCAAAAAGACAAATTTAAAGAAACAAAATAAATTTAGGCTAACACAGTTTTGCAGCCGAGAAACAAGTAAAAAAGATCACTTAACCATAAAACCACTAATGATGGTATGAAGTTAAAAATTAGGGATGTGTCAGTTCTTAAAGTCGGTTGTTGGTTTTACCGGTTTTTTACAAAAAAATCACAACCGA
The DNA here is from genome assembly GCA_963675035.1 of Allygus modestus. NCBI lineage: Eukaryota > Metazoa > Arthropoda > Insecta > Hemiptera > Cicadellidae > Allygus > Allygus modestus. The sequence continues at coordinate 71,586,958 of OY776115.1, forward strand.
GAACCGTTGGTCAAATGTCAGTTTCGGTTTTTCACTGTCAGTAAGTACTCATAGTGGAAATAAGCATTATAATTTTGTACAAATATCGCTTAAACTCCTGACCCAGTCAATGAGATATATCAGTAAAGTCTAATGACACGACAAGTCAAAAATGATACAGTAAAAGAGATTCGCATATCGCGATACATAAGCCAAAAACTCAAATGACTTATAATAAATGTCATCTCGCTTTGGTATAACAACCAGTGCAGAGTTCACTGCTTATCGAACACATGTATTCGATATCATAAGTATTGCCGTACCACATCGAGGCTTTGAATCGCAATACCTGTGTTGTTAGAAACGTTTCGCCTTTGGAATATCGTATTCAACATTTTTGATTTCTAAGTTAACAAACGGTTTGAACTTAAAACAGAAGAACATATGTGATGTGTTATCCTTAACACAAATTAAAGAGAACGTCAGATGTCAGCAATCGACTGCAGTTCGGACTTAGTCTGCTAGTGACAGTGACGCATCATATGTATCGTATCATCTCTATCACGTTATTTCAATACGTTACGGACATTATTTAAAATACACACATCACAACTATAAGTTACATTAATGAATTTATCAGATTGTGCATATCACATCACTCACTAGCAGACGGCAACGCGACGTCTAAAAGGGTCTATGGTAAATTTTACTGCGTATTTAATAAAGTCAAACGTTTTTATTAAGAAAGTTTGTTAATATCATCGAGAATGCCAGAAGAAGAATGAGTCGACGATCTACCATATAGCCCAATTGACATTGCTAATGACCCCGACCCAGAGGTAGTTCTAGTCCTAGTGTTTCGGTAAATATAAATCCTACTGTATTTATTTTCGCAAGTGATGCAAGGTTTTGAACTTGTAAATAAAATATATAAAAAATAGTTCAAGAAAACCAGAAAAAATAAAAGAAGGAAAAGAGCTCAAAAAGACAAATTTAAAGAAACAAAATAAATTTAGGCTAACACAGTTTTGCAGCCGAGAAACAAGTAAAGAAGATCACTTAACCATAAAACCACTAATGATGGTATGAAGTTAAAAAAAATTAGGGATGTGTCAGTTCTTAAAGTCGGTTGTTGGTTTTACCAGTTTTTTACAAAAAAATCACAACCGAGAACCGTTGGTCAAATGTCATATATCCTTCTGTATAATATATAATATATCCTTCCTGTAGCTTCTTGTAGTGATCATGCAAAGTTATATTGTTCTGTACTTGTTCATTATTTCCTGGATTATTGACATTGATTGACATGTGATTTATGCTTGTTTTCTTAGTATTTATTGATTTATATCACTACAATTATTTAAGATATCCGAAGTAGCCTATAGTTACTATCTACTCTTAATACATTTAAAGTCTATATATATGTTACTCTGCATGATCCTTATTTATTTTGTTAGTTGCTTGAAATAGTTGTCTTATATTGTTTTGGATGCCTGTTAGTTGTTGAATGTTTGTTGAATTTTTCTTGTGTTAAGCCATCCAAAGTTTATGTTGTTATTTCTGCTATTACAATTTCTTGGTTTAGCAAGTAGCAAAAATCAAAACGATGTGTTTATGCACTGAAATGTGGTTGTTTGTAAATGGTTTAACTTAACTTTTAGTGATAAGCTATCTTGGAAGCAATGTCTTCAATTTAAAAAATGGTGTAACCGTTGGAATAAATAAATAAAAGATTCTAGGGTTTCAAAAGTCTGCTAAACTAAAATATCAGCAAACCCAGGTTGACTTATTTTGTTTTTAAGGTTAGGCCTACAGTAGGCTAATCTTAAACCTCAACATCTTAACAATAAGTTAAAGATTACTTAGACTACGGTACTGCCCTAGGCTAACTTTGTTATTATTTGGCTAAAAATGGTTTCAAGCCTAGGTGATTAATTACAGTCAGGAGCGTCAAATTAGGTGGGTGGGGGATTTTGCATTGTTGACATACGTGGTTATGCATAATATGCCTAGGTCGAAAATCGTGAGTTTTGGGGCACTAACTGGCAACGCTGAGAGACCCATGATCTTGCGTCAGTAATTTGGCCATGCACACGTTTAAATTTATAAAGTCAGATGTTTTTGCCTTTGTTTGTAGTTTTGTTTTGAGGATAAGCAAATATTGAAGTTTATAACTGCGATAATTATTTTAAATAGTTTCAAAGCATATAATTATTATAACTTACTACAACTCTAATATTGTTCTAGTAAATGTTTTATATTCAATCCTTTGTTTAATATGTGATTCTCTGATTCTTTTTTTCCTTGTTTGTGTGTAACATTTGTAAATTATACTGTTGGGTTCTACATGGAGTCTGACCAAATTCAGTCTGGACCATCGTGTGAACAGTTTCAAGTGGTTGATAAAACGCCAGTTAAAAGACGACGGTTAGCTGGGATTATAAATAATGATTTAAATTATCAAACACAAAGTGTTATTGCCAACGTTTTAACATTTGTACATAATAAATAATATAACAAATATACAATAGGTCTATTAATATAATATAATATAAAATATCTATAAATTTGTCTTGATACTTTGGGTTTACAGCCATCCTTGCACGGTCGAACAATGCCGAACGCCGACGATTCCTTTGACCTTCGCCAGAAAACAGACACAAATAGTTTGCGTCAGGGCAAAAATCCACCGTAGACGGGGTAACATTCGTGTGATTGTTCACGTAGATACCCGTGTATATGGCAGCATGGCGGGCTTTACACAAAGCAGGTGGTTTTCGCGAGATTGCTGTGGAAAACTATTTGACTAAAGCTTCTGCTGAGGTGTTCAAATTCAAATAAAGTCAATAAATCAATTGCTTATTTACAACCTCCAATAGAAAATTAGATTACGGTACTTAAGGATGGATAATTTGTATCGAACTTAACACAATAACAGGACCACAGAATACAGAAGCATTAAAATACAAATGTATTAATTCGTAACGTAATAATAATATGTCTGGAAAGGAGACAATAATGGCCTTGGACATTTTATAACAATAAAGTCAGCTCTAATTATTTTACGAAATACGTGTACCATTCAATCCAATTTTCATAAAAATTAAGATTCATTAAATCTGACAATACTTGTTGATGATGGTGGTACATTGGTCATAAAGCCTGCTTCACTGGACCTGGCCCAGCATCGGAAGCAGAGTCACACGCCGTGATTGGCGTGGTGTACCATTGGGTGTACCCCTACGCAATCTGATGGTTTCTTTCGGAACTAGATCAATATGTTAAAAATACAGAATCATTGATATGAAATTACAGTTGTAGTTTTATAAAACAAGCCAGCTGAGAAAGAAAAACCAATAAGGGTTCTGCAAGCATGTGTTTCTGAGAAATCCCCCAAATGTTAGCTTGCACAAACTGGCAACATTGAAAAATCCCCCATCCGCCTAATTTGACGCTCCTGACATTAGTTTTGTAATGGCCCATAATATTAAATATAAATTAATTTGATTTGTCTTTGATTGATTGCTAGTGACTTTTTAACCAACTCTCCTGTGTTGTGTTTCTGCAGCAGTACTGATGTAAACCAGTGAAAAAGTCTGAAATAGGCATTTATAGGTATATAATCAATTAAAGTTTGGTAAAAACGTTATTTGTGATTTGATAATAACAGATCTGTGATATAAGATAGGCAGAATTTCAGAATCCAGGCAGAAACTTTGATTTAAAGAATGGATGAGACAGTTATGGAAAGTTCTTAAAAATAACAAAAACCGACAACCGACAACCATTTGTTGTAAAAAACCGAACCGATAAAAAATGCAACCGACCCATCTCTATTAAAAATACTTTTCTGCACAATCTTTTTGGGGAAAACAAATTTTCAGAAATTAATTAATTTTAATTGTTACCACAAGAAAATTCCACTTGCAGTTTCTAATTCAAGCTATGTCAGAATAACATTTCTAAATTTCCTCAAGTCCCTATAGGACCAAGGATGATATTGAAAATTTGAGATATAAACTTAGGGTTTCAGTACGGTATTGAAATATCCATCACATAAGTGATCCAAGGTTTTCAATAGAGTAACCTAAGTAACTGGTTTGTTTCCTTGCTTGTTTTAATCACCACAAGTCCAGGCTTTAAGCTATCCGTAACAAAGAGGTCACACCAGTGGAGAGGCTGCGGGGGAGTTATACCTGATGCTGACGTTTCAGCCTTAGGGGGGACTCTGTCAGTAGGTTATAGCCGTTGACGGTTCGCCTCACTTCCGTCATACTATTGAACCGTTCACTCGCCTAACACCACATGGTAATTTTATTTTTTCTGATCAAGTTAGAATTTCTAAGACTTTACACCAAAATTACAACAGCATAGGGAAATTTCATTTGCATTTGCATATTCAATGTTTCTTAAAACATTGTTTATGTTTCGCTTTACAAGTGAATTTTCTGAATCAAGGATAACACATTTATGCTGACAATAAATTGTTTTAAAAAGTGATCACCTTTGGATACTTCACTACATCTGTACTATTAGTGTACCCTCTTTAAATATTCTTCAATACCTGAGACAAATAATACTACAAACAATTATATAATGGTTAAAAATCACACATTTGTACACAGTAGAATCTTTACAAACTCACCCTAATTTAGGCAGTGAGGTAGGTGACTGAAATGGCAAGAGTTATTAAAAACAGACTTACTATGAAATAAGTATATTACTTTATGGGTTTAAAAAAATGATTATCAAATTGATATGGGATCGAAAAATTGAAGTTATCATAGAAAGTGTGTATATTCTTTGTGAAGACTACTGAAACAACATAATATGCACTTTTATGAGTACAGACTGCAGTATAATATTTGTTGAAGAAAGGTGAGTTTGTACAAATAAATTTGCCTCACCAGAGATAAACAATAAATAAGTCTTCTCTCACACTTTGGTAGTTGGTGGAATAACCTCATGACCTAATATTTTGAATGAGAAAACTTCATATTTGTGAAAATGAATTTTTGGCAAGTCAAACTTCTCTCTGAAATAAATATATTTAAACATGAATCTCCAGCCAATGACCAGACCCTATGGTCATTCGTAGTTACCGTTACACCGATGTGCCATTCCTTGTAAATTATTATGGCATCTTACTCCAAAGACAGGATGTTTATAAATGATTCATCAGGTTTTAAAACTTTTTATTCACCTTAATACTGAACAAATATTGATAAAAACTACATCAATAGAAAGAAAACTTTAAAATTTTTTTTAGGTACCCCTGCAAGTGCTCAATGTGCCATCCATTAGCCATGGTATAAGTTTCCAATCGATGTTGTAAATTGTCCCAACAATTACATCATCGTCTATCATCGGGAGGTTGATTGAATCTACGGCGATGCAAATGCTCTTGAAGCGTTTGAGGCATTGGCGGTATATAATCTTTGTTCTTTACATAGCCTCAGAGAAAAAATCGCACACTGTAAGGTTAGGAGATCGAGGAGGTCATTTGAGAAGGGCCAAGTCATTTTCTGTACGTCTGCCAATCCACCTCTGAGGTAGCTTCTCGTTTAAGAAGTTATGAACTTCAAAGTGCCAGTGAGGTGGAGCTTTTACGTTTCAGCACACTTCCAGTGTTTTTGAACTGACGATACCACCGTAAGATGCTTTGGTGTGTTGGAGGATTCTCCCTAAAATGCCTGTGAAACTCACGCTGAACAGTTATCGTAGATAAACTTGAGTCATAATTAAAAACTCAAAATGTTTTTTCATGAACTGTAATCATTTTGTAAAAAGCCTACATAACCTGTGAAATTACAACAATGAGTATTGAAAAGCTGATTATAAAACTTGAAAACATGCTCTTTAATCACATGTTTGAATCATTAGCGTGGGATAAGAAATAAGTGAGATACATGTCATTAAAACCTGATGAATCATTTATAAACAACCTGTATTTCTGGAATTAAAAATTTAACTGATTTTTCTCACAATATGCATACAAGTTTTGTATAAAATATAGTCTCTTGTTCTCTGAGTCTAAATTAAAAAAATCCAGAAAACTTTAGAGTAGTATAACTAAGAGGTATTACAAATATTTGTCTATTATTTATTTGACATTTTATCTCCCCAACTATGGATATGCTAACAAAATTAACCATATAAAATATCTGAAAAATTATCAACACATCAGATCAGTACCTGTGCGATGCTTGTGCGCTCAGCTTGTACGAGCGACTTGAGCAGTCTCACACCGGGACTGAGGGCTTGGTGGGAGTCGACCACGACTGCGCGACGGTTGATATGGAACGTGGTCGCGTAGTCCTGGCGGAGCGTCGCACACACACTGTTCGCCTGTTCGCTCACATAATGGCCGCTTTGGTCGCGTGGGGTTTGTGCCGCGTCCGCGTGCGTTGCGACCAGAATTACCCTCGGCATGTTGCTGCTCACTCCATTCACTCCTGAAGCAACAGGAATTATTCTTGGTAGAAGGTTAACAAAAGTTGGACAGACTATAGAAATAATCTTTAAGATAAAAGCTCAAAGTTAAGGTGATTTTAGCTCGTAAAAGGCTATGTAGGTTAGTTTTAACATATTAAATAACTCCATAAGATTGAATAAAGGAGTATAATCACATGTGGTGGTCCAGAGGATTGATATTTCCAAACCCCAAAAAGACAAATCTTGCAGAAAAGAGATATTTGCTGATATGGCATATTTGTATACAGAATTATACAATGGAACCTCGATAACTCAAACTTAAATAACTTGAATTCCTTGGGAACTCAAATTGTTGTCATTCCCCTTGAACTTGTCTACCTAATTCTATGTTATTTTACCTCTATAAGGCAAAGGGTTAGCAGGAAACACCTCGATAACTCCAATTTTTGCAGTATTATTAGCCTGTGGCCGCACCTCTTTAACTCAAAGTTTTAGCTGTAGAACCTCTATAACTCGAATCTGTACAATTGCCGTACCTCTATAAGTTGAAGTATTGACTTGGGAAGTCGAAATTGTTCATTCACCAAACATCCAGTGACTTTGCAGCCGGAAGTTCCAACCCTCCCTGCCCACAATATCTACTCTTTCCTGGGTGCTCCTGGTGTCGGTAAAACAACCGACAAATTTATTTTTATGAGCATCACACATACCTCACACACACTCATCCTCACGCACGGGTTTCACCTATGTGAGGATTTCATTTCATAAATAAGGAACAGTATCATATTGTTGAAAGTTATGTATTTTCTTAAATAATATGGTTTTGATTTGATTCGAATTGTGTCCGGATGAGTATAGAGGTTCTGGATGTAGTGCATGAAACGTAGTTTTTAGGTTGTGTTTTTACTAAGTGTTTGCAGTTTAGCAAAACGTGTTGGCAAACTCTCCCATATGAGGAGAAGTTTAAGACTATTTGAGGCTGTTGACACAAGAAATTAAAAAAGTGCATCAGGAAGCAGTTTGGAACACCAGAGAACACTCTGTTGAATTGTTTAAACAAAAATAAGTGTTGTACTGCTTCACCCTAATTCCAACAATGCTCTGATTTTTTAATTGTTATCATGTTCCCTTTTAGTTTTGAAAATTATTTTAATAGTCTACAGTAGATTGATATGTGAGCTAAATTGAAATTGATGCGTAGTTTGTCAGAACTGACTTCAGAAAGGGGGAGGGCTTTGTTTGGGAGAGGTGATAAGAAGTGAGCAAAACGTCTAGAAAATAGACAGGAAGTGGTCGAACGGGCAAAACATCACCAAAAATAGCGATCTGTGAGTCATTATTTGTTTACTTTCCTAGTCTACAACATTTTCACTGAAGGAAGTATTTCATCCTCTACTACGTTAACTAAAGAGGCTTTACAAAATATTTCCGTGCTTATTTTAGACATTTAAAATGGTTCAAATCCTTTTTAATTTTAATAATAATTATTATACTGTATGATTATTTATGATACAAAGCACGAAATGATGTAAGGATTCTACGCTTCCATGTTCCATCTATTGCGTTACTGTGACCCTCAATAAGTCAAAGTCTGTGGAAAATCACCTTGATAAGTCGAACCTCGTTATTTCGAAATATTCGATAACTCCAATTTTTCTCGTTACCCCTGAGGTTCGAGTTATCGAGGTTCCACTGTAGTATTATTGGGTGAAAATTACTGAACCAAAAAAATCAAGAGAAATGGGGAAATTACTTGACTTATATTATTCCTTTTCTGCCCCTAGGACAATAATGTTTGAAAGGTGATTGATTTATTGCTCTTTTCCTTTTCTGCCCCTAGGACAATAATGTTTGAAAGGTGATTGATTTATTGCTCTTCACCTGGACCTCTCCCCTTCCCCAATCCTCATGTCTACATTTTTTATTTTCAAGGTCAGATTTTTGGACCAGTACCAATCCGAACCCCCAAACACCCTTATCCACATTCCTTACCTTCATTTAACATTAGCCATAAAAACATTACACGCTTGAAAAAATCTCTCTTTTCAAAATTATTTGAACTTATTTTTTCCTGGATAAAAACAAGGTATCAATTAATAGTTGTCAAAAAGGAGTCTTATTTAAATCACTGTTTTGTAATACTAATTAGATTGTATGTTTGTTTGTTCGTTCATGTAGTGAAATTTACCACACGAATCTGTACTGAAGTTATGTTTTTTACCGAAGTGACGACAGTAATGAGTTCAGTACTAATAACGATTTTTTGGTGCACTGCAGACTCTTAACTAAAATGTCTTATATTACAATGATGAATTCTTATTTATAAAGTCTTTTTCAATGTAATAAGTTTTAAAACTAATGAACCTTACGATACCTCAAATCATCAGCTACAGAATTAAAGGGGATCCAGATTTACCAAAATACTCAGAATTACCGAGAGGCTCAGTGGGTGGAATGCGGGCCTGCAGGAATGTGAGCCAGAAGTGGCACTGCCGCAGTTGGGTGTTGGGCGGGTCCTTGAGACTGAACACGACTAGGAACACAGCGTTCTTGGCGGACGTGGTCAGCAGATGATGATACACACAGAAGTACATGTCCTGACCCGAGAAGTCCCACAGTGTGACGTCTCCCGCACCCGACAGACTGACCTGGAACGTGGAGGTGGTGAAGGGTTAGAATGTATGGCAAACCATCGAGAAGAAATTCTATTACTTTTCCCTGGTTTCTTAAGTACCTGAAGGGAAATTTACCCTGTGAAAACCATACAGGTATCTGATTATGTAGTTATCTGAAGTCTCACTTGACTATAACCAATTCAGTACTTTATCTTTATGTTCTTCTCCATATCACTAAGACCTTAGTAATTTGTAGGGGTGTGCGAGTAGTGATTTTTTTTATCGAGTCAAATCGAGTAGTACCAATTATTTTTGAGTTTTGAGTATTTTCGAGCGAGTATTTGCCATCAGTTGGTAGTTTAAAATAGTGTAATGGAATTTGGATACCACCCTAGATTTGATAATCTAAACATGTTTTCTAACTAATACATAAGTAGCAATACAAAGTTTTGGCCAGTACAATCAAACTGGATTACGTATTGACAAACAAAACAAGGTTTTACATTCGTTTCCGGCTGGTAAAAAACAGGGCCCGGTTGTCATTTGGCCAATTTCACCTGGTCCAGACATCGCTTACAATCAATATTAAATGACGAAATCGTTAGTCACGGCCGAAATTACGCGGTCCGATCGTCATTTTCGGCCGATTTTATGTGATCCGATCACCTTTTGCGGCCGTTAATACGCGTTATGGCCGGTCGCAATTGTTCGCGATCGTCATCTTCGGTCGATTTTATGTGTTACGATTGCCTTTTGCGGCCGTTACTACGCGTTTTGGCCGGTTGCAATCGTTCGCGGTAGTCATTTTCGGCCGATTTTACGTGATGCGATCGCCTTTGGCGGCCTTTACTACGCGTTTTGGCCGGTCGCAGTTGTTCGCGGTTGTCATTTTTGGCCGATTTTACTTGATGCGATTGCCTTTTGCTCCGTTACTACACGTTTTGGCCGGTCGCAATCGTTAGCGATCGTCCGGCAATCGGCGGGAAATACTCGCTCGAACTTTCGAGTAGTTTTCAAAACTTCGAGTCGAGTTCGAGTATTAAAATACTCGGCCAAAAACTCAAAGTTTCGAGTGCTCGCACACTCTTAGTAATTTGACTAATTTGTTTAATGCCTGATCATTTTTGGTTTCAGATTTAATATAGACCACATATATACTGTCAAGATTTGTTATAGGTTAAGAAAAAATATTTGCTTTACCTGTGTACACCTCTTATAGTAGACCGCATGAAAATGGTACGATGGTTAATTTTCTATGATTCCCCCCTCACCCCCTCTCATCCAACACTGTTGCCATACGAATTTCACAAACAATGATTCAGTCTGCTTGTTTTGTTTTATGTTGTGTACAATAGGAATGGATTTCAAAACAGACGACAGATATACTTTACCATATGTTTTATTAGGCCAGACCGATTTGGCAACAATGTATTAACTTCCACCAGACTTCTTTCGTGCTACTTGCTCTAGTAATTTTCCTTTGATGGTCTTGTTACTTTCTAAGACCGAATAAAAAGGTTTGGGAAGGAAGATAAAAGAATGATAAAAGTATGTCAGTAGACATACAATCTCCAACAAGAAGTGTCAACCAGGTGTCTGTTTCATAAAATAGATTAAATGAAGGAATTAATGAAGGGAGAATTATTTTAATCAGTCAATATTATCTCTACTCCATAACTTTCTAGCCAAAATAATATGCTCTGTTCTCCATTTGTTGTCAAAAAATATAAATAGTCCAGTGTAACTTTTTTAAAGTTGGTGGGTACATTTGCCGTTTGGGTGACAGTCTGCGATCTGGTCGCTGTTTTGACCAATAATAAGTCATTTGGCAGTTGGCTAATGATAGTGTGGTTTTATCCCACAAAGGTAGCCTGCATGTTTTCATCAAGCTTTATTTAAACTTCTTCTTGAATATATTAGAAAACCTAACAAATCATGAGCATTTTGTATCATTTTATACCTTTTATCTGTGTTTAAACATAATATAAAACAAATTCATAGTAAAAGGGATTTACCTGTTGGACATCTACACCCCTTGTGTACTGGAAGTTGTAGAGATCAAAGTTTAGGGAGTTGCGTCTTGATGTTAAATCCATCTCTATATGCATCTTGTTCGGTGAAGCAGGCATTGCTAAGAAAATAAATGGTTTAAGTGAAAGTTTTAGTACTGATGCAATATAAAATCAACTTTAAGTAATAGGTTAACGAACCTTATCCGTTGTCAATCCTAAATCGACGGATTTAGGATTGACGACTGATAAGGTACGTTAACCTATTACTTAAAGTCGATTTTCAATCCAGGAGGCAATATGAATAAAATACAATATAAAATCATCGATCACAATACATACACATCATTTAGCTACATTTTGAAACTAATAAATCAAGTTGATAGAATTCAATGAAAAAACATAGTATATAACATATTCAATTAAACCTTAAAGATACTGGTTTGAAACATGCTGAATGGTGATTAAAGGTATCTTTCTGTAAACTAAAAGACATATTTACTTCCATGTACATATTTACTTTTATTATTTATTTGTACATTTGGAAGGTAACAAGCACCAGAAAAAAACCTAAACAAAAAGTTTAAACAACAAAGATTAGTAAACCTCTAATGGAATATAGTACTGTAGTAATTTATGCTAAAAGGCTACTACTCTGTATGGACTGTAATTTTATCTCAGAATAAGCTTTATACATTACGACAGGATTTTATAGCGTCTTAATCAACTTTAATTCAAAAGTTTAGTCATAAAAGCGATTCAATGAAACAAATATTTCTTCTTTTCTAACCTACACGTAAACATACTTGACACAATAATTTTGTGGGCTGTTTTACCCTTTCAGTGCTATGGACCGATATATCGGCTTTTAAATCCGCCACCAAAACAACACTGTTAATTACTGCATATGCGATTGAACCGTTACGAGCTCAGACTGCAGTCTGCGCCTGACATGTGTTGTAACCTGGTAGACACAAACTGAACTACCTCGACCAGCGCCTAGCAGCTGCTAGTCTGATCAGTGGTTGTGCGGTCTAAGGTGCTACCCTCCCGACCCTCTGGCAACGGGATCAACAGTCCGAATCCTGTCACAGTCTGTGGTTTTTATGTGCAACTCATGGAGAGTTCTCCCGTCTATGGCAGAGTTGAAGGAGGGCTGACCTTAAGCAAACAGTGGACGTCACGGGTCCAAGCTGATGGGATGAGAGTGAATTCTTTGTGAGTTGCACATCTGGTCGGGTGTTTTGCTACTTTTTACATATCCTTACTGAGTGTGTGTCCACCAGAAGCACGTTTTTTACAATTCTAAGTATGCAGACGTTCAATATAATTAAAATACCCCCGTCGCAGCAAACCTACGTACTCAGCGAATTTCCAATGAATGTATATGTTTCTCACTACCACATAAAGGCACTTACCAAGTTTTATAAAAATAAATTAATAAATAAATGATCTATAGCATTTTATTTATTCTTCATAAGAATAACATAGGACTGAGTATGCAGGTTTGCTGCAACAAGGAGCACAAAATATGTGTTTTTATGCAATTATCAATTTAACTCAACCAGGTGAAGCTACATACTAAGTTTTATTAATTTATGTTAATAATTAAGGGAGATATAAAACTTTACTTATTCTCCATAAGAATAACATTAGGGCTGAGTATGCAGGTTAGCTGCTATGGGGACAACCAACAAAATATTTGTTTTTTGTTCAAATATCAATATACTAGTACAACATGAAGCCACATACCAAGTTTCATCAATATACATTCATAAATAATCGAGATATCAAATTTTATTTATTCTCCATAAGGATAACATTGGACAACGTACTGTGTTTAGTACTTTGAATATCTCTGCAACGGTTGGACGTAGAATCACAATTTAAACACCAAAATGATTGTTTTGTGGAGCTGAAGTGATTGGTAAAAGCAAATGTGAAGTTTAAAGTAAAATTAACTGAGGAAAAGCCAAAAACCTTTTTCCCATAAGATTAACATGGGAGATTTTATGAGCATGTTTTTTTGGATTTTTTCCGCAACCACTTAACCTAGGTTAATAATTCAAAATACCATATTATTTGTTTTTTTAAGCTCTATAACATGGTCAAAACCAAAATTAAGTGTTTCAAAAATTTTAGGGTGAAAAATGCAAAAAACTGATTTTTGGAAAATTTAAAACCCCCATAAACCCCCCTTCCCATAGTCCGATTTTTCTGGTTTTCGAACTTAAAGTCATAAATGTCACTTTACACATTTGAGCCAAATTTCATCAAAATCGGACGTTTTTTACTCAAGTTATCGCATTCACGGACACATATATAGATATATATATATATATATAGATATATATATATATATATATATATATATATATAGATATATATATATATATATATATATATAGATATATATATACATATATATAAATTTGAACGAATAGTGTTTTAGTCATCTTGGGACCTTAAAAAAAAAAATTGTCATGGTCTCGGGCTTAAGTCTTACCATGAGACCTACGGTAATAGCTTCTTCCCTATAGGGGAAATTCGCTAAAATCAAGTCAAACACTCTATTCATTAGCTTTGTGCTCATAGGTTTAAGGCTTTAGGTTCCTTGGGTACATGGTAATTGCCCAAACAGCTAATCTGGGTTGGACTGATACCTGAGGAAATAATTAATTAAAGTACCATTCTTTGGTTTATCACAACCTAACTGTACATATGAAATACATAATGCCAAACAATATTCGTGAATACTGACTACACTACAACTCACAGTTTGTATGGTTGCTGACAAGAGGTCTGCTGCGTCGAAAGAAGCTACTGAAGTAGCCAGTCTTGAGAGTATCTACGAGAGTGGACTTTCCCACCCCCGAGTGTCCGAATATCTGCACGTTAACCCGAGGCGGAAGCCCCACCTTGGGCAACAGTTGGCGGATAAACCCCTCCTGTGTCTCTCCCTGCAATGATAAGTCTTGAGAATACAGTATCTACGAAAGTGGGCTGAGAGCCAACACAATGTTGAAAAATCAGCAAGGGGGGAGTTATCACCCTCTGGCTGTCGAAAATTTGATTCTCTGTTCATCGGGCATTACAAATCTAACCATTTGGGCATGTTGTACCCAGGTAAATTAGTTTATTATTTGAAATGACACAAAGCAAAATTATATATTTTCTGTTATAGTGTAATAGTAAAACTTGTCTTTAAAAGTAGGGGAATTTACCTTTTGTTGAGTGGTAGGACTGCAGACCGGTATAAAGTTCAAATAAGCTGTTGTTAGATTCTGGTTACTGGAAAAAGTGGACTTGAAAAGAGTGGTTGCTGTAGACATTGTAAGTCTGATTGAATTGTTAATAATTAATTAGTTGTGAATTTAAAGTAAATAGAATGTATTTCTGAATTTTGTTATTTTGATTGTTTTGAATTTAAAGATGTAATTTAATTGATTTTGAGCTATTTTAATTGTTGTAAGAAATTGTAAAGTTGTAGACAAACCTGTTTTATTTGGTTCAAGTAAAAGCACATTGTCACTAAAATGTTCTAGGATCTTCTATCCAATGTTTTATGTATTTTTAATTTAATAGGGAAATAGTAATGAGTCTTGTTTTTATTGTTTGCAGACAGATATCAACCACAGTTATAGTAGTCCAGATAAACCAGTCATACCAGTAACAGTAAGACAAAACCTTGTTATATTTATTGGTGAAGGGATATATTCACTATAAAGTATATGACCATGGCTTGTTTGTAATTTTATAAAGTTGTTTGAAAGTCATTTTATTTTAAATACACAGCAAAGTTTAGTTCTACAATCTGGCTGTGTTAATTTTTTCCCACTCTACCAGCAATTATATATAAAACCCCCTAAATTTCCAAATGTGATATCCTCTATTGGCATTTGAGGGTACATAAGTGCGCAACTCTGCTTGAAATATAAAAAGCTGGTAGAAGGGAAGTTTGAAATGTCATAATAAAGTGTATAAATTGCTGCAAGTGAAAATTTCAGTATAATTGCAAGATGTCAGACTATAATTTAAATTACCTCAACAAAGATGAACTATTATATGAAATTAGGCTCCGTGGGGAAGAAAGCAACAATAGTGATGTAGATTCATTAAGGAAAAAGTTAAGATCTTGTGTTAATAAACCGAGTGATGTAGCGAATTTGCAAGGGCACTATACCTTATCCGCTGAAATAGCTTGTATTAGGGAAAAATGTGATTTAGCTGATTCTCTCATTGAACATTGTAGGGAAAATCCGACTAAGCTGAAAATAGCTAAGCTAAAAGCAAAACTGTCACACTTGCAAAACCGAACTTTATCCTTATTGAAATGTAAATTAGAACAAGACAAAAGGGATAGCTTAGATAAATTAAACGAGCAAATTAGCGCTAGTTTCAAGAAATTCGAGGAATTAAAACATACCTTCACAGACCAGGAGATGGGGGAATTCGAGGAGCAGTTAAACACTTCTTTAGTCGAGGACGAGGCGATTCAAGAAAAATTTGAACAGTCGAAGTTAGTTGAGGCCCTGAGTTCTTCAACCCCTCAAAAATCTGTTGAGCGACCTAACCTAACCACAATTAATGAACCTAAAGTTGACACTAGGGATGTTCACCAAGAAAATGTTCCCTGTATGAGCGTTGAAAATCTACCCAAGCCCATTCCAGTTGTAAATAGTAGTATTAGTTCAAATGGCATTTTTGCAAAGTTGTCGAACCCATTAGAAATTTATTTGCAAAAATTTCCCTTATGCAATGGATTGGAAACTACGCCTTTGTTACAATTTCTCAGGAATTTAGTCACTATTCAAAATGAGACCTCTTTATCACAGCAAGATTTGTATGAGATATTACCTATTTATTCTACAGCGCCATTAGTGAATAAAATATTAGAGTTTAAGAGGGAGTCGAAACCCATTGATTTACTGCATGCTGATATAATCGCAACATTTTTGCCAATCACCTTAAGGGAAAAACTGAAGCAGGATTTGATCTTTAGGCCACAAAAACACCAAGAACCTTTGTCAATCTATGTGCATGAGATAAAAATAAACCATCAGGTGTTAAAGTCAGATTTAACCGAAACTCAACTAGTAAGTTTTATTAAGAACGGGATACATCCAGACATCAGGAATAAATTAACCTTTGAGAAAAATCCTGAAACTTTCTCTGACTTGGATAGGTTATGCATAAATGTAAATAATGTAGCGTATAATGATTACCTAAGAAATCAAAGTAATCCAGTCACTTCTAGGGAAATGGTAGGCCAAGTAAACCCGATAAAGCCTTATCAGCAGCTAGATAAGTCGGGAGGTCAACGACCACGCTATGAGTCGAAAAATCGTCCGAGTGAAAGACCTGTGTGTTTTAAATGTCAAAGAGTAGGTCATATCGCACGCAATTGTTATAGGCGAGATTCAAAAAACTAAGTAAGCCGGGAAAGACTGATAACCTAAATTTCAAATCTTTCTTTCCTCAAGGCAAAACTCAAATCGGAAATGGCGAACCTGTATATAGCTCTCATAGTTCCAATTTCAAATCAGAACTAAGAAAAATTGTAAAGGATTATAATAAAGCGAATTCACCTGCTTTAAGGAAAATAAAAGCCAAAACTGTGACTCATTTACCTTGTATTCCTGTAAATTTGGGAAATGATTTGAGTATAGGAGCATTAATAGACACCGGAGCTAGCCAAAACTTTATCAGCACCGATCTATATAATAAATTATCACAGAGAAGATTAATTATTTCAGAAGACAAATGGCAAGGAAAAATAGTAGCAGCTAATAATGAACCTTTGAATATTTTAACAAAATGTGATGTTAAGATAAAAATAAGCTCATTTACTTGGAGAGAAACGTTTTTAGTATTACAGCTAAAATATTTCGACATGATCTTAGGACATCCATTTATGTGCTCTAGGAAGTTAAACCTGGACTTAGAACGGCAAACCTGTTATTTTTCATTCAAGCCTAAAGAGGAAATTAAGTTAATTCCGAGCACGAACCTGTCTGAATTAAGCTTAAACGCCATTAAGGTAGGAGATGTTGAAATGTGTGAAGAAGCCGAGAAGTTAATTAAAGATTTTCCTGAAGTGTTTACAGACAAAATAGGGTCGGCCATTGATTTAGAAATTGAACTGAAAGTAACAGATGATAAACCAGTAAGTGTCAGGCCATATTTTTTAAGTCCTCCCAAAGTAACGAAAATGAAAGCCATAATCGATAATTGGATATCTGAAGGGATCGCTGAAGTGTCAACCAGTCCATACAGTGCGCCTGCCTTTTTAACTCAAGATGACAGACTTGTAATTAATTATTCGGAACTAAATAAGAAGTTAGTTAATGTGGATTACCCGCTAGGAGATATGCAGAATATGTACCAGCATCTCAAAGGAGCCCTATATTTTACGGTTATCGATTTAAACAAGGCATTTTTGCAGTGTCCTATTGCCGAAAAATCACGGGACTTAACCGCATTTTCTACTATTTTTGGGAAATACCGCATGAAAAGGATTCCGTTTGGACTTAAAATAGGTAGTAGTGTTCTGTCCCACTACTTGGACAAAATCTTCAATGACATAAAGTTTCAGTACATGATAAATTTCTGTGATGACATAGTAGTGTATAGCCCTGATAAGCAAAGCCATGTTGAGCACGTGACTGAAGTGATAAAGCGTTTAGCAAAACACCGACTTACTGTAAATCCTCAAAAAGTCAAGTTTTTCTGCAAGGAAATAAGTTTTTTAGGGCATATAATTAAAAAGGATTGCATTACTATTGATCCCGAGCGAACAGCGTCATTAATGAAATTTCCTGCTCCGAAAACTGTAAGACAAGTCAGACAATTTATTGGCATGTGTGGATATTGGTCCCGATATATACCTAAGTATGCGGAAATATGTGTACCACTGTTTCAACTAAAGAAGAAAGGAGTTAAATTTAAATGGACTGAAGACTGCCAAAAAGCTTTCGAAACGTTAAAGCATAAAATAGCGAATCCGCCTATACTTCAGATGGCCGATTTTAACAAAGAGTTTGAATTGCATACTGACGCGAGCAATCTAGCAGCCGCGGGTGTATTGTTACAGCAGAATGAAGAGGGAATTTTAATGCCGATAGCATATTATTCTAAGAAATTCACACCTACCGAAATGCGATACAGTACGTATGAAAAGGAAGCTTACAGCGTTATTTTATGTGTAGAGAAGTGGTATCAATTCCTGGAAACTAGAAGCTTTAAATTAGTAACCGATTGCGAGGGATTGAGTTTTATGCTCCGTTCTGGTAAAAGTCGTGGTAGACATGCTAGATGGTTTCAGAAGTTATTTAGCTTACCATTCACGGTAGAACATGTAAAAGGATCCGACAACGTAGTGGCAGACGCATTATCCCGTATGTTTGGCAGTGCAGACGACAATAACGGAGAAAAATCAGAATCAACGAGCAGTGAACAGCTAGGCCATGTAAACGCTCTATGTAGACTAGTAAAACCGAAAAGCCTAAATGAGCAAAGACCTGAGCAAAAGCCTAATTATAAAAATGTCCTAAATGAAAACAAGAAAAATGAAGTGGATTTTTGTAATGTATTGAATGAGTTGCCATTAGATTTGAATGACATTAAACACCACCAGGAAAATGATGATGTATGTAGACAAATAATCAAAAGCGTACAAGATAAGACTAATAATGAAAACTTTAGCCTGAAAAATGAAGTTTTATTATGTAAAAATAAAATCTATCTGCCCAAAAAATTGTTCAGCCTAATGTTTGCTTTCTATCACAACTCAATAATTGGTGGCCATATGGGAATTTTCCGAACTCAAAGCAAAATAAATCAATTATTTTTATCACCCTGAACTCAACGATTTCATTAAGAACAAAGTCCGTCAATGTAAAATATGTCTAATGTCCAAGTCGGAACAAAGGAAATATGAAGGCCGATTAATATCTGTACCAGTTAATCAAGCGCTAAATACTGTTTTCATAGATTTGGCAGGACCACTTCCTCGATCAACCAAGTTAAATAAATATATTTTAATTGTGGTTGATGCGTTTACACGTTTTGTGTGGTTGTATCCACTAAAAGATAGTAAGTCGAAGTTTATAATTGAAAAGTTGAAAATAATTTTTGACAGCTTCTCCATACCCCGTATAATAGTGTCAGATAACGCCAGCTACTTTACTTCTAAAGAATTCAAGAAATTTATGTTCAATAATTATGTGGAACACAGGAAATTGGCAGCTTACAGAGCAAATGGAAATCTATCCGAAAGATATTTGCGGGAGACAAATAACGCCTTAAGGAGTTTTTACGGACTAGAGCAAGATAAGTGGGATTCTAATCTGGGACTGATCGCTACCAGTCTAAATACAGCTATGAACGGCTCAACTAAAACCAGTGCTTTTAATTTAATGTTTAACCATCCTTGTAACAATGCTCTAACCAATCTGTGGAACGTGAACGATATAATTTCCGAGAAGTTAACTCCAGAAGAAAGAAAGCGAAATTTAGAAAAAGCCATAAATAACGTAAGACGGAGCATTGCCAAAAATCAAAGACGGGAAAGATACCAGTTTCCTCGGAGAAACCATCCTTTTAAAATAAACATGCAAGTTTACGTCAAGTCTCGTTACTTGAGCAAAGCTGTAAATAAATTTTCGAAAAAGCTAGCACCGAGATACAACGGACCTTATGTGATTCGTTATTTCCTGAGCGACTCTACAGTACTTGTTCAAAATCCGGCAAAACTTGAAGACATAAAGAAGGTCCATATAATTGATTTAAAGAAGAGCTGAAGACGAGTGGAAGCAAATATATAACGACCTAATGAAGGAAGAGATAAGCAAGATTACGAAGGAGATAAGACCGGCTACTGAAGCGAAATGAACTTGATAATTGTTGTATATATTCTCGAGAGATGTTTTGTTGTATTTTAAAAAGTATATAAGTTATTTTAGGATTGTAGTTGTTTCAAAAAATTATGGGTTTCAATTTGTTAAGTAAAATTTTTGTTCGTTGTTGTATAAGTCAAGGGAACTTGTTTAGACAGGGTGTTGTTTTTAAATTGTGATTTAAAATGGGAAATTGTGGGTTTCTGAAGTTTGTATAATTGAGTGAGCGAATGTGTTATGAGTAGGTGAGTCGGTGAGTATTTGTGGAAGCGAAAGGTGGCGTAATTCAGTATGTAAGTGAGTGTATGGATGGTAGGGACAAAAGGTACCGACGCACAAGGAACACACTAATTTTCACTTTTTATCACACTTTCACACGAACACAAACACTGAACACAATAAATCTAAACACTACACACAGGGGAAAGACATTAAAAACACGGGGGTAAATTAAAACACTGGGAATTAGTTAAAACAGGGGAAAAACACGGAGGAGACAAAACACGACATGCACTTAGGAACTAAGTGAAACCAAAATGGCTAAAAGGGAAAGTTTTTGGGGGAGTTAGCTAGTGGTCTAGTTGTTGACCGAGGGACGGAAGTACGCGGAGTCAAATAAGGTTACGCATTCAATCCTAAGATGACTTAAATAGTAGAATAATTTTGTTTGATGATATATTTAAATGTTTGATGCTTTGGAAATATGGAATTTGTAGATTAAGATTGTTTATCAGATAGGAGAGATGATTAGTTGTTTTTGTTTGCAAATCGGAAGTAATAATTTGACTGTTATTCATTGTGTACTGATCTCTAGTGGTGATTTGAGAACTAGATCAGCGTATTTGTAATGACCACTACGGGGAGCGCTAGGGTCTAGCGCGGTTTATTTAAAAGATGTTTGAATTCGTTAATGTTGTAAATTTTGAGAAATGGTTGTAGAATTAAGTAATTTCATGGTATTGGTGTGTATAAATGTTAAGTACTGATTTCCTATAATTTTGTTTATGTAATTTCAAGATAGGGAGGGGAAATTCTGTACCCAGGTAAATTAGTTTATTATTTGAAATGACACAAAGCAAAATTATATATTTTCTGTTATAGTGTAATAGTAAAACTTGTCTTTAAAAGTAGGGGAATTTACCTTTTGTTGAGTGGTAGGACTGCAGACCGGTATAAAGTTCAAATAAGCTGTTGTTAGATTCTGGTTACTGGAAAAAGTGGACTTGAAAAGAGTGGTTGCTGTAGACATTGTAAGTCTGATTGAATTGTTAATAATTAATTAGTTGTGAATTTAAAGTAAATAGAATGTATTTCTGAATTTTGTTATTTTGATTGTTTTGAATTTAAAGATGTAATTTAATTGATTTTGAGCTATTTTAATTGTTGTAAGAAATTGTAAAGTTGTAGACAAACCTGTTTTATTTGGTTCAAGTAAAAGCACATTGTCACTAAAATGTTCTAGGATCTTCTATCCAATGTTTTATGTATTTTTAATTTAATAGGGAAATAGTAATGAGTCTTGTTTTTATTGTTTGCAGACAGATATCAACCACAGTTATAGTAGTCCAGATAAACCAGTCATACCAGTAACAGTAAGACAAAACCTTGTTATATTTATTGGTGAAGGGATATATTCACTATAAAGTATATGACCATGGCTTGTTTGTAATTTTATAAAGTTGTTTGAAAGTCATTTTATTTTAAATACACAGCAAAGTTTAGTTCTACAATCTGGCTGTGTTAATTTTTTCCCACTCTACCAGCAATTATATATAAAACCCCCTAAATTTCCAAATGTGATATCCTCTATTGGCATTTGAGGGTACAATGTAAGCATTTAAAAGAAAAAAATACATTGAAATTGAATTTTTTTCAAAAAACGTCTCATGTACCCTACCAGAGTAAAGCTGAGTTTATCACGAGTAAGAAATTTGAGTCAGAAAAAAATTTGAGAAGTGGTCTGGAAAATACAGGGTATTCAGTAAATGTCAATATTTTACACAAAAATGGCCGCCATTTTGATAAGGATAAAGATAAGTGAATTCTGTTTTGACTAAAATGTTTCTTTTAACGAGACCTTTAAAATGTTGTATAATTTGACCTATGTTTACATAGGAAAATTTTGAGATTCTAATCCGTGACCTTCAGTTTTTGAACATCTTGTACATAGATTCTGATGAAAATATTTTTAATAGATTCCCAATATGAGTTTTAGTGGGGAAGAAATTTGTTTGATGACTTTAGACCAAACTGTTCTCCCGTTATACATGCTGGACGAGTGGTCTGACACACCCAGAATATACAGTATTCCTTGATATTCGTAAAAATGATTTTTCCGTAGAGTGTTTTACAAGAAAAGTACAATTTAATTTTCCGAATACTAGTTGGTTACTAATATCATTGTGTTTATATCTACTAAAGGGGACACGCAATGCAAATGAATGTTAGAGATATGACGACGTAGTTCCATCTTACGCCACCAGGGATCGTTGCGGTTTTGTTCATCATATTTTTGTTAGGAATGTTTTCGTAGAGATTTTAAACTGTTTAAATAAACCTTTTTTTGTGATGGTCATCAAAGTGATATTTTGTGTACACGGGTCGGGTACGGCGGATGAGTTAACTCGGCCTAACGAAGTCGCAGATCACGTTAGTTATCTTAAAATGATGCTAGATCACAGCACTGCTTTTACTAACTCTGGCTCCCACAAGGTCCCAGAAGTAAATTCATAACATAACATTCATAAATAATCAAGATGTCTAATTTTATTTATTCTCCATAAGGATAACATTGGACAACGTACTGTGTTTAGTACTTTGAATATTTCTGCAACCGTTGGACGTAGAACAACAATTAAAACACCAAAATGTTTGTTTTGTTGAGCTAAACATATTGATAAAAAGAAATGTGAAGGTTTTAGTAAATTATCTGAGAAAAACCTTTTTCCATTGTAATTAACGTGGGACAAGTTTTTTGGATTTTCTCTGCAATCACTTAACCTAGGTTAATGATTCAAAATACTAAATTATTTGTTTTTTTAAGCTCTATAAAATGGCAAAAGCAAAATTGTTTCTACGATTTTTTCAGAGTTTTTATTTAACATTTTGGGGTAACATTTGCAAAAAACTGATTTTTGGAAAATTGTAAACCCCTTCCGATTGATCTGGTTTTCGAACTTCAGTCATAAATGCTACTCTCCACATTTGTGCAAAATTTCAAGAAAATTGGGCGTTTCTTTCAAAAGTTATCGCAGTAACGAACACGTATATATATATATATATATATATATATATATATATATATATATAAATGAACGAATAGTGTTTTTGGCATCTGGGGACCTCAAAACGAAAAGTTATCATGGTCTCGAGCTTAAGTCTTACCATGCCACCTACGGTAATAGCTTCTTCCCTATAGGGGAAATTCGCTAACAACTCACATTTTTAACCCTGACAAGAAGATTGCTTATGTCATTGTGTCCAAATTTGAGGGCTGTGATTTCCGCCTTGGCTCCATCTTGGTTTTTTACTTCTGTGTTACAGCCTGCCAAACACAGACTCCTGAAAAAGTAAAAAACACATTAACTTTAAATGTACAGTAGACTCTCAGAAATACGGACTATTGTGGTTGTTGTGGTACTGTGGTAAAACTGTAGTTTAAACATAAAATATTGAAATGTATATAGGTTTGTGAGGATTTAATATAACACCATAAATATCATAAGTAAAGAACAGTAGACCCTCACATAACCAACCCTCACGGGACCGGGCCTGGGTCGGATAACCTAAAAGGTCGCTTGAAACGGGCAACTATGTAAACATGTAAAATACTGTAGAAATGAATGTATTATTGATATTATATCAATCAAAAACTCAGCTGCTTATATTAAAGCTTACTTTTACAATTTTTCCTATAAAATATACTCAAGTAACAATGAAAAAAAAAAACAAAAAACCATGCTGTTGATTATAAAACACTACTATACGGTCATCACACGGCACAGTATACAGTACAGTACTATACTCATACTGTGATCCGGTAGGCTGTACACACGCGCGACGCACAAGCGAAAAAGCTCTGTACTTTACTCGATGCAGAGTTTGACATTGATTGATGCTCCAAAATATTGTGTTTTTCATATGTGATTAATAACAAAACTTGTAAAGTGATAAGAATGGGTATGGAAGTCTCTCGATTTCTAGAAAAGGTCGGTTAAACCGACCAGTTTTAAAACTCAGGGCGGTTAAACTGACCTCAATTTTGTGCCCGGGCAGAGGCGGTTAATCCGAGCGGTGGTTGGTCCGGGGTCGGTTAAGAGAGGGTCTACTGTATATTGTAGTAAAAACCATCACCAGTCAACTGATTTACATCGTCAGTGATGAGTAATCGAAAGGGAAAAACCTGAACGGAGCAGCTCACTTGATACGTAAACAATAACAAACACCGATAACGGCAGAGTTGGGCGAAGCGCGAGGGTTCACCTGACTTTGCAAATTACATGACATTTGTAAAACCGCTTGAAAACTGAAGGCCCTAAGTTCCGTTTTTATTTGCAATAGAACGATTTAAAAAATTCAAAATCATTGGTCCGGGTAACTGAGAGTTTGGATAAGTGTGATATGGATTAATGAGAGTCTACTGTATCATTAAATGTATGTGCCTTTGGAGTAACCGTTAATGTAACTTATGTTGTTCTATCTCTCTTGCACAATTCTGACTTTTAAATAATTAAGATTTAATAAATTATTTAACAACAACCTTTATAAAGTGAAATGAACAGAAAAAATTCTCCTACAGGACTATCAAAAGAAACATAACGATGAAATTAACAACTTTAATGGAACAGTTATATATATGTACAAAAATATTCTATTCAATGACTGAGTAAGACTGATTGATTAACATCCCCTCTGAGTAATGCTGGAATAGGAAAAGGGAAGCCAAAGAGCTCAACACTATCTCCATTTCTTTTCCAAAATATCTAACAAAAGGACACGGTGAAGAAAATTTATCAATACCCTGCTATTTCCAATCTCTTAGCCTAGTTCAAGTTGACTGTTTAGATGTAGGATATAATAAAATACATTTCCACTTTGAATGGACAAACAATACCGTACATAACGCAATGATGATTCAAGAAAATTAATTTTGATCATTCACATTTATAATTATCAGAATCAATGAATGCCCTTGCATTTGGAATGCATATGGAATGATCTTGCTTACTTAGCGTAATTGACAAAACATATTTTGTAGTGGTAGGGTGTTATTGATTTCACCCTCTACAATTGTAGTATATCGTATCCAGCTAATCAAAAGATCGTTTGACTATATCCACATTTAAAATATTTTCTTTCTGACACAAACGTCACGTGGCAGATGAGCGACATTTCCTGTTTTTACGTTCCAGTTGTCAGGATGTTCAATGCGCACCTGACTATTTCCGTGTGGCCGTAGCGGGCAGCCAGGTGGAGGGGGTAGAGGCCTTGCTTGTTGGCCACGTCCGTGTCACAACCGAGGCGACACAAGCTCTGCACAATGGTCAGGAGTCCTTCCCTCACAGCATTGTGAAGCGCTGTCTCTCCGTTCTTCCCATGTGAACAAATCATTTACCATCCTTGTTAGTTGAGAAAACAGGTCCTAGCAAGCCTAATTTATGTGTCCTTGTTGAGATACAAATGTTAAGCTTTTCTCCAGTATTCAGCAGATGTTCTTGGTCTAACACTCCAAAATAATCTAAAATAGTATGGTCACTGTTTGACAAGTTAAATAAGGCTTTGTTCAATCTCAAAATTATTAGAAAATTATGTGATGATCAAACAATAATTTTGGTTTACTATGATATTTCCTTTCGATTATCAGATACAGCTTTCTTTTTTGGGCAAATTCACCTTCAGCAGAAAAGATTTTTAAACAGCAAAAATGGCTGCGAGTTATAGCAGGCATTTGCAAACCCTGGTTTAAAAATACAAATTTATAACCGTTCCTGCATTATATATTTTAGACTTGGCACTATTTATTAAAAACAACACAAATTTGTTTAAAGACTGTAAACAATCCCATAGTTATTATACATGACTTAAAGCTCTTTTTCAAAACCGAAGCCATAGATTAACGTTATTTCACAAGGGATCCGATTATCAATATATACAGGTTTACAATAAACTAGGGTTGTGCGAGTAGTGATTTTGTGAATCGAGTCGAGTCGAGTCGAGTACTGCCAATTATTTTTGAGTTTCGAGTATTTTCGAGCGAGTATTTGCCATCAGTTGGTAGTTTCAAATAGTGTAATGGAATTTGAAGACCACCCTAGAATTGATAATCTAAACTTGGTTTCTAACTAATACATGAGTAGCAATACAAAGTTTTGGCCAGTACAATCAAACTGGATTACGTATTGACAAACAAAACACGGTTTGAAATTCGTTTCCGGCCGATAAAACACGGTCCGGTTGTCATTTGGCTAATATCACTAGGTCCAGACATTGCTTATAATCAATATTAGATGACTGAATCTTTAGTTAAGGCCGATATTAAGTGGATCAGTCGCCACTTGACGATATTATGTATACCGTCGTCATTTACGGCCGAAATTACGCAGACCGATCGTCATTTTTGGCCGCTTTTTACGTGATGCGATCATCATTTTTGGCCGATTTTACGTGATGTGATCGCCTTTTGCGGCCGTTACTACGCGTTTTGGCCAGACGCAATCGTTAGCGATCGTCATTTTCGGCCGATTTTACGTGATGCGATCGCCTTTTGCGGCCCTTACTACGCGTTTTGGCCGGTCGCTATCTTTAGGGATCGTCCGGAAATCGGCGGGAAATACTCACTCGAACTTTCGAGTATTTTTCAAAACTTTGAGTCGAGTTCGACTATTAAAATACTCGGCCGAAAATTCAAAGTTTCGAGTACTCGCACACCCCTACCATAAACTATCACTAGCTCTTAGAAATGAAAACTTAAGTGCAAATGTATTTAAGGGGGAACTCTCTATTCAGTTAATAGAACTATGTCCTTATACTATTCAAGAATTTGTATCCTCATAACTCTAGTTAGGCTTATTGTTCAGATATTTATTACTATTTTTAAACATTTTAGAATTATTTAATCAACTTAACTTGTTATATATTCACCGCCAAATTTCAGGATTTCTGTGATGAAAATAAATTGAATTGAATTTTGTCTACTTGTTATTAAAAACAAACCAAATAAATTTATACTGTTTTATGTGCTGGACATGTACATTAAAGTACAACATACTTTAAAAAAGTGTGTGGGTAGTTTTTAAAGTGTTTGTTTTAAAGTATCAAATACTGTACAATTTTTTAACAGAAATGTTGGGATTGGTGGTGTTGCATGGTACACGTACAGAAAAACAACCCCCCTAAAAAAAAACTAGAAAGATAAGTAACAATACCAAATTTTAAATTAGTCAATTACTATTCAATAAAAGACAACTGAAATGAAAAAAAAAAAAATTCTTTTATTGAACTGTTGAATAAATACAAATATTATTTGATGAGCAAACAAAGTGTGCAAATCAACGTATGGTTTACAGTCCTGAAGGGGTTGCAGACCCCTAGACAACCGAGCGCCATGTTTACTACACACTCCAGACAGTTGGTGCCCACTAGCATGAGGCAGTCACGTGAGTCTGAGATTATCCTTCCCCTCCAGTTCCGGCCATCTGCAGTACGGGCATAAGAAACTGAATTCCTGAACAGTTGTATTGTATAACTTCTTTTGATGAGCTCATGACTCTTTGGTGCCTGTACTATATTCTCCATGAATATATAATAAAGAGTATGGTCTATTTTATCTAGAGCTTGGACGTTAAACTTTTAAATGATAAATTAGTATCTACCCTGCATGTTCTATGGTGGGGAACTGTTGACGGAGACAAATATTAAACTCATTTCTACGCTTCATTCTAACTGGCTTTATCTGTACTACAGTAGGTATCACCGCGTCCTGCAGCATTCTTCCCTGAGTTTCCCTCTTGAGGCTGATTTTATCTGGAAAGGGAAAATTTCCCTCAAAGTAAAAACCCTACTCACCACATCTTGCAGCTCCACATCAGCCCCCGCCTGTTGTATGAGGAAGGTGGCCACATCTGAGTGTCTGTGAGCGAGAGAGAGGTGCAGTGGTGTCGCTCCCTGGTGGTTCACGGCATCAACTAAAGCGCTGTTCTCTACCAGCAACTTGACGCACTCCACGTGTCCCCAGGTGGCGGCAATGTGTAGCGGCGTGTCACCTTCCTGAGGTAAATTTGCATTTATGGTGAAAACACGTCCATAAACCGCTTGAGGGTCATCAAAGTATTTAGGCTATGAACTCAGAACTTTTTATTTGCCAGGAATATTATAATAAATACATTGGCCCGTCAACTTAAAACTAAAAGTTTTTCTCCTTAAATCATGCATCAATCATCAATAGGAAGGTGTACGGAAGTGTAAGAAGATTAAAACATTATATTAGTATGAAAAGCCATCAAGAAAATTAAAATATTAAATTACTATAACATTTGATTATTACAGCTTACTATACACAATTTACCTCTGAAGTTTCAGAGTATATCTAAGATTACTTTTGTTTTGTGTATTTTGTTTTTAAACAGGGTTCAAATAGAAATTTTATTTTCAATTTCTCTGACATGTTTTTATTCCTGTGTTGGTGGATTGACAATTATTTGAGATATCCTGAGACACTGGCTCTAATAAGCTTAATAATAAACTATTCTAAAATTCATAAACATTAAACTTAAATAACAAACTTTAAACAAGTTTAGTTTAGCCAATAAAGACTTTTTTCAATATGCAATGAGTTTTCATTTATTACTTGTAACACCCATATTAAGCTTTCAAAAACAGAGTGGCCACTTTAAACGATTTGAAACCTCACCTTGTTGCAGCTGGTGAGACTGGTGCCGGCCTGGATCAGGAGTGCCAACTGCCCCACGTTGCCGTGGCGCGCCGCGTGGAACACCGCCGTCTCTCCCATGCTGTCCGCTGTTGCTAGGTTGGCACCACTCGCCAACAACAACCGTGTGATCTCCGTGTTGTCTGTCCTCACCGCAACATGTAGCACTGACTCCCCGTTCTGATAGGTACAAGTTGTATTAATTTAAATACAATAAAATTCATATCATACATTAACACAAATGTAAACACTCAGGAAGAAGACAGTTTTATTTGTACCACATTCAGTGATTATTTATACAGTAGAACTCTGATTATCCAAATTAATTGGGGATCGGGCCGATTCGGATATGCAGAAATTCGGATAATCAGGTATACCTCGGGAATTAAGCAAAAACATCACCATACGGTATATTAAAGAACGGTGAAAGAACAGTAGCGACTGATGATGAGCAGGGCGGGAAGGGGGTATGACTCATTGTTCCCTGCAAAAATATCGCGCTGGAAGGTAACAGCGCGGGCTTTTATTTTAGCGCTCACGAGGCCGTAGTAACGGAACGGCGCATTATCGCTACATGCGCTCC
Source organism: Allygus modestus (assembly GCA_963675035.1). Lineage (NCBI taxonomy): Eukaryota > Metazoa > Arthropoda > Insecta > Hemiptera > Cicadellidae > Allygus > Allygus modestus. The sequence goes on from OY776115.1 coordinate 71,616,402, forward strand.
CGCGTATTTCTATTATTTCACTCAAAATCGATTCAGATAATTGGAGATTCGGATAATTGGGGTTCGGATAATTGGATTTCTACTGTATTTCATTTATGGTGTGGCTTTTAGGGTTGTACAGAAACAGTTCTCCTCGCCTATCAAGATTTGTTTTCTAGCTAAGTGGTCCCACAGATTAGGGTTCTGAACCTATGAGCATGGCATTATCACATAGCTAAAAGCCATTGGTGATTAGCAGCGATCAAACCCGAAACCTTGCGACCAAAGTAACATACTCTAAGCACCACACCAGGCTGTTCCCAAATCCCATTTTGTGGTGAACCCAAAGAACTATCTCCGTTAATTAATTAACATATGTATATATAATTACCTTTTTAAATTTAGACTAATATTTGCCAAAAGATTAAAATGGGTAATTTGGAGGCCAATAGGGTGAAAAAAGTGAAAAAAATGTTTAATGACGTCTACACGTAAATAAGTGTAATTTAAAGGATAAATTAAGAAAATAGGTTAGATAAAGTGGTCATGAAAAATTAATCCAGGCTCTAAAATTCAATGAGAAATTATATATGATTACTTATATCAAAGTTCAAACATTACATAAAACTAATTTACAAGCTGTGAAAGCCAGATAGATTAGCATATATGAGGGCTATTTTTTAAGTAAGGGCCTTTTTAATTTCAAAGCTATTAGTTGGCGCACACGCCACAGTGAGCATATGCGTTGTCTTACGGCATGCCCAGCGAACGGCCAGACGGCAGTTGCAGCACTGTAGATGACCTGGATGGTTTACTATGCGTCATTTAAATGTTTAAGATTATTGAATCGCCCGCCGGGTGCGGGATTTGGTCAGTGATACGTTTTCTGTCCTCATCAAGAATCATGTCTGCTGTGGTGCTGTGGATATTTATCGTCAAATTTCTGAGGAGTACGGGCCTAATATAATGAGTGAAGAAAAAGTGAGAAAGTGGGTCAGAGAGTTTAAGAACGGTTGTGAAAACATCCATGATGAACCCGTTTGGGCTGGCCGTCTGCAATCTCAGACAACTTGGCCAAAGCAGTGAATGGAAAAATCCACGAGGACCACGCTGGCCTGGGAATTCCCTCAAGTGTCTAGGTTGTACAACATTTTCTCAGAAAACCTGGACTTAAAAAAATGTGCTCTCGTTGTGTTCAAAAACAAACGGCACACCATGTTGACGAGAGGAATCCTGCTTCTGCGCGACAAGGTTGCTGATCGAACTGAGGAACTAAACTATTATTTTGGCTTACGATTTTATCGATCATTCCCCTTATAGCCCGGACATTGCTCCAAGCAATTTTCATCTGTTCTGTCATTTGAAAAGCCACCTTTGCGGAAAACGCTATGACAACAACTAACAAGGGAAAGCGGCTGTAAACAACTGGTAAATCGAGCAGGCGGCTGATTTCTATAAGAGGATATTCAAAACCTAGTTGAACGGTATGACAAGTGCTTAAACAAGCAAGTAACTATGTAGAAAAATAGAGAAAAGTATGTAGAATACAAAAATAAAAAAGTTTTTGTGAATTTTGTGTGTGTTTTAATTTAGTAGAAAACAGCCCTCGTAAAAACATCAATTGCCCCTGAAATAAAACATTTTAGAGTTTAGCCTATAGTTCTAATATACAATATGAACGTCTTGATGTAAATAGTGTGTGGTAAGTATGGCAATGAAATCACTATTTACTTATAGTCAATTTTGGGGCCAATTCTGTTTATTATTTATGTTAATGATTTGCCAAATGTAATTGGGCCTTCTGCAAAGGGATATCTTTTTGCTGACGATCTGGCAGTTTGTGTGTCTAGAACCATTACACTAAATCCTAATGTTGTCAATAACATTACTCTTGAAAGTGAAGATTGGTGTAATGCAAACTTACTGTGTCTTAACTTAGATAAAACACAAAATCTTCTAGTAACTTATAACAACAGAGTAGACTGCAGGGGAAGGGACTTGTGTAATTTTCTGGGTTTTAATTTAGATTCTAAACTAAACTGGACTAATCATATTGACAAGATCTTAAGAAATTGAAATTAATTAAGTAAAGGTATGTTTATGTTGAGAGAGTTGAGGCCGATTGTTAGTATTGATGTGTTGAAAATAGTTTATTTTGCTTACATCCATGGTCATTTGGCTTATGGAACAATAATGTGGGGGTCAAAAAATTATAGTGACAAGTTGTTTAGACTTCAAAAAAAGGCTATAAGGTTGCTGTGTGGTTTGCCTTTTAGGGCACACTGCAGGGCATATTTTAGAGAGCTCCAAATAATGACTCTTCCTGCTTTGTAGTGATGTGTCAAAACCAAAACTTGAATCTCAAAACCACCAAAACTTTGGAAAAGTTTCGGTTTCGAGATTCGATCGGTGAGTTTCGAGAATCAAAACTCGAAACTGCTTAGATTTTTTGTGTCTTTATTGTTGTTTTTTTAACAGAAATCACGCCCGTGTTTCGATCAATGATGCAAAGGTCAAAAGCCTACTGTCATCGGTCGTCTACCTTCACCTTTTTTGGATTATTGGTTTTTTATTTCTGAAAGATCAACTCTAACCAAAATATATAATTAGTTTTAATTATTTTTTCTGGATTTATTTTTCATAACCATACCCAGGCAAGTAAATAGGGTTTCGCGATTTGAGTTTCGAGATTCGAGATTCGATTTTGTAAGTTTCGGTTTCGGTTTCGAGATTCGAAATTTCTGGTTTTGACCATCACTACTGCTTTGTATATTTTTAACTGCTTAAATTTTGTTAAAAATAATTACAATAAATTCAATGAACATAACGTGTACCATAATTACAACACAAGGGGAAAGAATGATTTAATAATACCCCCGTAGCAGCAAACCTGCGTACTCAGCGAATTTCCAATGCATATATATGTATATTAATACCACATAAAGCCACATACCAAGTTTCATCAATATACATTCATAAATAAACGATTTATGACATTTTCATTATTCTCCATAAGAATAACATGGCGGCTGAGGATGCAGGTTTGCTGAAGCAAGGAGCACAAAAAATGGGGTTTTATACAAATATCAATATAACTCATGTAGATAAAGCCATATACCAAATTTCATTAATTTATTTTCATAATGAAGGGAGATAACACATTACTTATTCTCCATAAGAATAACATGGGGCTGAGTACGCAGGTTTGCTGCTACGGGAGCCATTGGTAAAAAATTGTTTTTTGAGCAAATATCAATGGTCCACAACCAGATGAAGCCGTATACCAAGTTTCGTCAGTATACGTTCATAAATAAGCGAGATATAAAATTTGTATTTTCCGCCATAAGAATAACATTAGACAACGTACTGTGTTTAGCACTTTCAATATCTCGGTAACCAATTGACGTAGAGAAATGATCAAAATGCCAAATTGTGTGTTTTTTTAAGCTGAATCCAATGGTAAAAACTAAAATTTGACTATTTCCAAAATTATATGTAAAAAATTCGAAAAACACATTTTTGGGGTACAAAACCCCCCCAAAATACCCCTTCGGATAGAGCGATCTGGCTGGTTTTCGAACTTAAAGTCATAAATGTTGCTTTACACGTTTATACCAAATTTCATCAAAATCGGATAATTTTTACGAGAGTTATCGTGCTCACGGACACATATATATATATATATATATATATAGATATATATATATATAGATATATATATATATAGATATATATATATATATATATATATACAGTTTCGAACGAATGGTGTTTTTGGGGTCTGGGGACCTCAAAACGAAAAGTTATCATGGTCCCGGGCCTAGGTCTTACCATGCCGACTACGGTAATAGCTTCTTCCCTATAGGGGAAATTCGCTAATAGGTTACTGTAACTATTCTAGAACACAACAGAGTTTTATTCATGTATGTGTCAAATTGTTCAATACTTTACCCAAGAGAGTTCCTGATCCCCAACATAGTCCTTTAGAAAATAAACTTCGGAAATTTTTACTTAACAATCCTATATATGACATAAGTGAGTTTTATGCAGTAGCGCCAAACTTACATTAGGCCTACAGAATAGGCTTAGTTAGATATTTTTTAACATTGTAAGGTTATTTAGCCTATTTGTTGATTATTGTAATCATTGTATTGACTGAGTGATGTAAGGTTAAGGCTGTGATATATTATATTGTCTTATATATTATTGTTTTTTATGTTAAGAAATCTTGTCTGACGCTCGTAATGCTACCGAAGTTCTTGGAAGTTTCTGCAATAAAGAGATTTGATTTGATTTGATTATAAGTTGAATTTCATTCTCGATTAAAGGTCAGTAGTTACTGTTGGATTAGTGGTTATTCACATAAACACGCAGTGTATCAATAAGAGTTTATTTGGATTTAAATAGGTACAGGTTTGTTTTACCAATACCCTTAACCCTTACTTATACCCTTAGTTTTAGTTTAGCCTTAACTACCCTGTGAAGAGGCATGATATGAAATGGTAATCAAGCAGTAACGGATTAGGTCCCAAACAGTTTTTGAGACCTAGGCTGAATATTGTGAGTGTACTCCATGTTCTGTAGTTTCAGTTAATATATAAGGCTGTATAGTTTTCTTAACATAATATTGGTAATATAAAACGTAAAATAAACAAATAGACATAGTAAATTAATCAACAAATTTTGAAGTTGTTTTAGTGACTTATTTTACAAGACGAGGTCTAGTCTTCTCTACCACCTAATGTAACGAGGGGTGGCCCTTTGGGGATCTATTCTGGCATTCGCCTAAGTGAGACACCATGTATTGTGGTCTTTACAATTATGCCAACAAATTGAGGAAATTCATTTAATTAATTAGAACATTTTCATAGATGTGAAAATATTTCGCCCATAACACTTTCTGGTAAAATTCAACTTAGGCTTACCTTGTCAATTTGATTAAGATCCAGATGCAAAACTTGTTCAACTGCTGAAACATCCCCTGATTGGACGGCGTCAAAAATGGAAAGTGGGCTGGCAATGACATCTGGCACCTGGGACACAGAATATTTGTAAAATAACGAATAAATAAAAATAATAAACCTATACAAATATATCAAAATAAAATAAAACAGGAACCACAAAAACCTTTGCTTATGAATCATTTGGTTTGGATGGGTAAATCACAATAAAACATCCCTAGACCAGCTTCAACATGACAGTGCAAGGAAGAAGTTGACATTGTTATATTCAGTGTTAATGTGAACGTTCTACTCTCTACTCCTAATTATGGTGTAGTGCCATCAACACAATGACAACAGGTACAATAACAGGTACATTTGAGAAATATTAGTTCCAATCAGTAAGCAGCTAAGTAAATAGTATGTATTCTGAAAGGTGTAATAATATGAACAACATTTTATATACCAGAATATCTCACCACACCCATTAAAAAATGGGTGTTAACAATAAAAGTAACATACTGGTAACTTTATTCCTTACTATCTGCCACCGTTCCCGGTTTCACCCGGGAATATGACAGTTGTAAGTGTTGCATTCTGTGGTTGACCAGTGGAACAACTACGAATCATAATCAGCTGATAGAATTTTCATCAGCTGAAACCAAAGTGAATGTCCATAAGAATAACACAGGGTTGGAACTTTAAAGACCCGTGGGGCATAGCCCTATGGGAATTTCTTGAAATCCCTCTTATTGGGTACCTATGCTATAAGAGGAGTCTACATGCAAAATTTCGTGCTTCTAGGTGCAATGGTTTGGCCTGGGCGTTGATCAGAATTTTGTTACTGTTTCCAAAGGCCAATTTTGATGGAAAATTGTATATTAAAACCTAACAGAAATCTATATTGGTAGTAGGTATATCTAAGAAAAATTACAAACAAATTACAAACTACTAAAAATGTTCTTTAACATTATGAATACCTGACGAAAGAATTACAAACTAAGTGAAACAACTTAAGTAATAATACCTCCATTGTTAATAGTGAATTTGTAATTTATCACAGGATAGTTAAATGCTTATGAGACATGAACCGGCCACAGAGCAGGCATGCACGGCACTGCAGACTGCTGGACGGTGATATGTTATCTCAGAGCAAAGGTCACACTCCGAAGGAGGCATGCTAATTTTGGTGAAAGTTTTCAGCTTGTCTAGGCATTGTATTTTCTTGTTAAGGTAAATAAACTTCAAACTTTTAAAGAACTTCAGTGATTTAACTCTAAAATACCATACACAGACTAGTAAACATTATACTAACTTTTAATGGAACTACAAATATTGATCTTTAGTTTATATTGACTTCCTGTGAAAGCACACGTGGAATAAAGGGCTCATTTAAATGAACCCTAAAAACGCTATTAGATATGGATGTTGAAACTAAAACACCGATAAAGCAAAAGAGTAAAAATAACTGACTGTGCAGTGGAATTTTAAACTTGAGTGAGCAATATGGCTTGCTTAAATGTAGATATCTTAATATATAATTTTGTAAGAACAAATTTTAAATATAAATTGTGAATGTTTATAAGTTATAAGATGATAGTAAAATAATTGTAAAGTCTTGGCTTATAAGTTAGTTAGCACTTTGCACACAACTTTGCTTATACTGCTGTCTGAACAAAGAATTCTGATAGGATTGTGAAACATGAAAGCTTAATTTGAATTAGAAATGTATTATAATATAAGAATACAAGTTAGTACAAGGTTAGAGGTTGTAGTCGCCTAAAAAAACTAAATACTGTATCAATGTATTGTCAGTAACTTCCTAAGCAGGCAGATACATTTTATTGGAACAAATAACAATTTATTCCTTTTTAAATCTCTCTAATTCATCTTCAAAACTGAACACCAATCACATTTTAACCCATAGTTCAATATGTTCTCCAAATCTAACTGAAATTTTGTTGTATAACTGAATAAAATATGGTTATTCCAGGAAAAAGGGACAATTGAGATATTACCATACTGAAATCACAATGAAAAGCAAGTTTTTGTATAACTATTTAAATGTTACAACTTTAAGAGTATTTCAGAAACCTAAAATATTAATAAATATACAAAATATATGTAAAATTGTAGACAAATGACATGATCTCTTAATGAATACAAACAATTATCAAACGTAATAATGCAAAGTCATTTAAACACAGCAATATTTCCTATGTTTGTTCCTAGATAATGCTTACCAAAGTTATAATTTCAGACCTTTATCAATGACATTAAAAAAAGGTCAAAACTATAGAAATACTTATGGCGACTTGATAATAGTGTCTCCTTTGTGGCACTCAGAAAAGGAATGTAATAACACTTGATAAACACATACCACAAAGCAGGGGGATATGGAATGAAGGCCAAAGGAATCAATAAATTGACCCTTGCTGTTCTGCTATCTCACACACCATCTACTTATGCGTATACCGCAAGATATACTATTGGAAACGGTAAACAAGTGTTATCACTTCAATTTATACTCTATACAACATATTGTTTAATCCATACAAATTTCACTATACAGGTTTTCATATTTATTTTGGCAATAATTAGACAATCAACAGGGATGTTTGTTGACTTAATTTTGTATAATATTTGAGCTTTCCAGTTGCAAGAACTAACTGTAAATAAGATATTTGTTTACCTTTTTTTAGCCTTGAGCTCTTCAAGGCTAAAAAATAAAAAAGTAAAAAAATATCTTCACTTTATAATTTAATATGCAAATGGAAAGAGTACATTAAAGTTATAACTTCAATATACAAGTTACGCTTAGTCAAAATATTTAAAAATAAAAAATATATAAAATAACCACTAATTTCATAAGCTATTGAAATTCAAATAAAATTAATTTGTTTTGACTATATAATATAGAAATTGTTACCAAACTAAATAAAAATAAACTGAAATATTTTGACAGAATAACATTTTGTACTCAATAGATTTGAGCGCATAAGTAGGTTTATCCATCCAAACATTTTTATTTGAATTATCGTCTGATAAAAAAACTGATAATAGTTAACTTTGTTAAAAAATTAATAGTTTTAGTAAAATTAGTTTCATAACCCTCCTTCCTGCCAAATCAGAGAAACTTAAGATTTAGTGCCAATATTTTATGTCCCTCCAGGTTTACAAGAAAAATGGCTTCTTGTACAGTAAAAAAAATAAGTATAAAGGCCTAGCTTATAAATGATTTGTTACCAAGTTTTAAACAAATTTAAAACTAAACATTTAAAATCAATTTATAAATTTAAAAATGCCCCATTCTTCTCACTGAATTTCCATTTTCACAACTGAAGTATAAGATTCACGTTGCTGCCTTGTCAGCCAGTAGAGAAAACTTGAACAGGCAGCACATCTTAACCCATGGCAGAAAAAAGTACCCTGGTTTTTATATTTAATAACAAATACAAGAATAGTGGTTGAGTACGTTTTTTCCATACAACTTCTGTGTCCTGGCCAATGTTTGAAATCAGGTTTAGTTAGGAAAGTGAAGGTTATTTCACAGCATTGAGTTAAGGTTCCAATAACGCTGCTGAGGTTAACACTATAATTTTGTAAAAATTCTGAAAGTGACCATTCTCAATTGTCGTCCTTGTAAAACAGATTGTAAAACTTATGGCCAATGTGGGATATCAAGCTGGGACTGTCCACAAATTTACAGAGTTAGTCTAGAATCAATAATAACAAAATAACATTTGTCATTTCTAGGTCCGTTTTTCTATCCATAAATCTGTGTTTTTTTTTGTTATTTTTTTACAAGAGCTTGAATATCTCAGAAATGGTTAAAGATAAAAAAATGAAACTTAATTTAAAAGTTAATAATAAAAGTTTATTTAATCTATTCACTTTCTGTATATTTTATTTGTACCGTTTTGATCAGAATTAAATGTTCTACATGTTTTGTTTTAAAATGTTGTATGTCTAACCTAATTAAAAAAAGTTATTGTAGGTCAAACGTAAAAAAGATGTTTCTCGATTCCTCTTTTTTAGGTTCCACGTGGAATAATGTTAAAAACTAAGGAAGATAAAGTTCTGCGACATGTTTCATTAGATTTTTCAGGTAAAAAACCATAAGAAACCACTGATTTCACCCCTTAATTTACCTTCCCAGAATTCCAGCAAGTCTGCATTTAACCCAGGGTACTAAATTATGGGTGAAATCTTTCGCTAGCTGTAACTCGCTATCAAAGCATTTCTAGACCTATATTTATATCACTTTTTTCTTTCTTTTACATGTAGAATAAACTCCCGAAGTTTCTGCATATCTTCGTAAATCACCCTGTAATAACCCACAGGGAACTCGTAATTAGGTAAAGCTAAATCGATCTGACCTAATATTAAAAAAACTCAATAAACTTGTTTAAAAGCGGAGTTTAATTAAGCGTATTACATACATAAAACACAAAACAGATCAGTGCCAGGGAGACAAATGTTTCGGAGATTTATTTGGTCATGCAATAGCCTAAATTCTTCTTATGAGTTTTAGCATAGCAAATGTTGAATCACTGATCTTGAGATATACAGTCAATAAAACGAAAGTTAACTAACCTGCGGCTGGATCCACGGATGTTTCAGACACTGGGCTACCGTGTTTCGTTCTCTGTAACAAAAATTATTCTCCATCACCTCAATTACTGTCCTGGTCACATGAGTGTATGGGAAAGGGCTTTCATAGGTGAAAATAAATTACTGGCCATTACTATTTAAACAGCAGAACGAGTCGGGCCTCAAATTCTTTTCTGTAACCTACCCACCACTATTTTTCTACTAATACCCATTGATCACTCTTTCTAGAAAAAGAGTGGACATTTCTAGAAATGTATTTCAAAATTAGTTGCAAGGCTATATTACAATCGTGCTGCATTTCTTTCAACTCGAGATTATGGCGGTAGTTGTGCCATATCTCATTGCATTGAAAAAATCTATGCGTGACGACAATGGGTAATTTGGTTATAGATAAATTATTTATTTTGAGATAACGCTATAAGTAAATAAAGGCTTGTTAAAATAATTAGACAGATAAGTAATAAAAACAGTCTAAGAAACTCATTAGACTTGTATTTATGGTAATACAAAATTAACAGGAAGTAAAAGTTTTGTTATGTGTAATTGTTTTAGGATCGTTATTGTTATACTTCTACATTGCATTAATGTGTATTAAAATAATGAGAAAGACGTAATAGCATTGCCTTTTTGTGCATCACTTGTACTTTGATTTATACCTTTTATTAATTTTGCAAAATGGTAGTGTTTTTTCTTATCATTCTCAATCTTTTTTATATAAAAGCTGAGTAATATAAATGTAATTTTTCAGCAAGCTTTTTTTAGTTATACAGTAACTTCTTAACAATAAGCGCTTTGTAGTTTAACTCGACTATAAATAAAAAAACAACAAAAGCACACAAGAAAATAAACGACTTTTTTTAAGCAACCCAAAGTTATGTTAGTAGCTTTCAAATAATGAAATAGCGGTTAAAATTAAAAATAGAACTATATACTATCAACCGAAGCCACAACTTCATTATGTATTATCAGCATAAAGTAAGTCCCAGGTTGTTGTGTATTAAGAGAAAAAAGTCAGCTGGGCATGTAATATTGACCAGGATAAAGACCGGGTCACACACTACGCTGGTTACCAGCTGCTAGTAAAAAGGAAATACCCCTGTCGCAGCAAACCTGCGTACTCAGCGAATTACCAATGCATAATATATGTCTTAATACCACATAAAGCCGCATACCAAGTTTCATAAAAATATATTCACATATAAGCGATTTTAATTATTCTCCATAAGAATAACATTAATAATGAGTACGTAGGTTTGCTGAAATAAGGAACACAAACAATTGGTTTTTATGCAAATGGTGAAAAAAACCATAAATAAAAAACATAAATAGAATTTACCAAGTTGCCAATTTGCCACATACCAAGTTTCATCAATATTCAATCATAAATAAGCGCTATATAACATTTTAGTGATTCTCCATAAGAATAACATGGGGGCTGAGTAAGCAGGTTTGCTGCAACAAGCAACAAAAAAATGGGGTTTTATGCAATTATCAATATAACTCAACCAAGTGAAGCTACATCCCAAGTTTGATTAATTTATGTTCATAATTAAGGGAGTCAATACACTTGACTTATTCTCTATAAGAATAACATGGGGGCTGAGTAAGCAGGTTTGCTGCAACAAGCAACAAAAAAATGAACTCAACCAAGTGAAGCTACATACCAAGTTTGATTAATTTATGTTCATAATTAAGGGAGTCAATACACCTGACTTATTCTCCATAAGAATAACATGGGGGCTGAGTACGCAGGTTTGCTGCTAAGGGAATAATGAACAAAAACTCAATTTTTGTGCAAATATCAATATACCAGTACTACGTGAAGCCACATACCAAGTTTCATCAACATACATTCATAAATAATCGAGATATCAAATTTTATTTATTCTCCATAAGGATAACATTGGACAACGCACAATGTTTAGCACTTTGAATATCTCTGCAACGGTTGGGCGTAGAATCAAAATTTAAACACCAAAATGATTGTTTTGTGGAACTGAACAGATTTTTGAAAGCAAATGTGAAGTTTACATTAAAATAAACTGAGGAAAAGCCCAAAACTGTTTTCCCATAAGATTAACATGGGAGATTTTATGAGTAGGCTTTTTGGATTTTCTCCGCAACCACTTAACCTAGGTTAATAATTTAAAATACTATATTGTTTGTTTTTTTAAGCTCTATAACATGGTCAAAACTAAAATTAAGTTTAAAAAAATTGTAGGGTAAAAAATGCAAAAAACTGATTTTTGGAAAATTTAAAAACCCCATAAACCCCCCTTCCCATGGTCCGATTTTTCTGGTTTTCGAACTTAAAGTCATGAATGTCATTTTACACGTTTGAGCCAAATTTCATCGAAATCGGACGATTTTTACTCAAGTTATCGCAATTCATGGACACATATATAGATATATACATATATATATATATATATATATATATATATATATATATATACATATATATATATATATACATATATATAAATTTGAACGAATATTGTTTTTGGCATCTGGGGACCTCAAAACAAAATGTTATCATGGTCTGGGGCTTAAGTCTTACCATGAGACCTACGGTAATAGCTTCTTCCCTATAGGAGAAATTCGCTAAAAGCTAGTCTGACCACAAAAAATGTTGTTTGTTCTAGCTAAACAGAGAGGTTTGTCACACTAAGCTGGTTGCTAGTAGTGGCAAATTAATAATTATCAGGTGTTTTAGCTTAAGTATCCCATCAACATTTAAACAGTGTTGTAAACAAATGATAGTTAAGACCTTTCCGCTAGATTTGCTAGTGGTTTTAATACATTTGGACATTTCCAATTTTCTGGATAAGCCATAAAATTTGATTTTTCACTTTCACTCTTAAAAATCACTTCTAAATGAATTTATTTAATGATCGTTGTATTACTTTAGTACAAGATTCATAAGGCGTTTAATATTAGGCATGAATAACATTTTTTTAACAGACAAGTGCTTTGTCAATAACTCAATTTCCCATTAATAAAATGTTTGTTTGGTATAAAATGTTATTACTGAAGGTTGCATGTTAAAATGTATTTAGGCTTGGTACCATGATTTGTTGTCTGGAGCTAGGCGGCAGGTTGCATTTTATAGTTTTAATTTAATCCAAAAGGCAACACATCTACTTCCAGAAAAAGGGATAAGCAGAATTTAATACCAATTTGAGCCTTACAAGCCATGCGAAACAGCAACACCGTCAAATTTACGTACTTATTTTCCTCACCACAAAATGGTGGCGGCATGCAGTTTTGTTGAATAGTGTTGTCTTCAGTAGGCCCATTACCACTACACCTCTTTGGAATCACAGCCAAGTTTATTCGGTTTTTTGCACTTTTACTTAGCTAAATATCAGCTTGTTCAAATTAACCCCAGTGATTGTACTTTTTTGTTTTATTCGAGACGTAAAGTAAATATTGACAAAAGATTGTACAGCTAGTAGCTCACAATATTTGTATTCATTTGTTTATTTTGATTTTCCTAGCTGCTAGTAACTAGCGCTGGTAACCAGCCTAGTGTGACCCGGCCTTAAGTAGCAGTCTAATATCCAGTATAATCTTGACTAGTGATCACAGACTTGACTAGTGACCAGTTAGATAATTATTCAAACCATACAATCTTAGCATGAGGGTAAAATTAGCCAAAAATAAAATAAGAACCAAGTATTATTGGCTTAAAACTACAACCTGACATGGGGTTGAAGAATGGGAAAGCTGGATTATATAATACTAGCTGAAATAGCAATCACACCATATATAGTATATTACTGGCAGAATGCAGGGATTGGTGAATTTGTTTTCTCTTCACAATGTCAAATAGAAATCACGACTAGAATATGAAATACAACACAAAGTGAAACCATATTATTTATATTGAATATAATGACAGGAATTACGTAACAAAAATAAATTACCTTGGTATTTTTTTGAGTAATTTCGCTATAAAATCCTTGGCGAGAGGACTGATTTCTGAGAACGCTTCATGTTCTAACGTGTAAGTGCCTGTAGACACATTTGTGTAGGTATGTTGCTTGTCCTCCCCTAGAAATGGGGACAGTCCGCTCAGTCTGAAAAAAAAATTAAATAGACCAAACAATTTAACAAGTATTTAGACAAGCATACTAACAGTTAACGTGATAGGTAATTAAATTGTTGGACACATTTTACTATATTTTAAAATTACAATAAAATAAAAACTTGTTGATAATCTTTTAGCTCTGTAAGACGATGACAAAATACACTTACAAAATATAGGTGATGACACCAATGGCCCACATATCAGTAGCTAGAGAGAGAGTTTCAAAATTGACCACCTCTGGAGCAACAAACTCGGGTGTTCCGAACACTGTTTTGATTTCTGAAACGGAATCCAGCTTCTGAGAGAGTCCGAAATCAATTACTTTAATTGTCGGAAGAGATGTCCTCTCCATGAGTAAGATGTTTTCAGGCTGAAACACGGAGAGAAGGTTACTTTCAAGAAATCACTGACAAGCTTCAACATTTAAAATGTTATTGTTTTGATGAATGAACTGATACAACGTGTGAATTACCAAAGTTTCAAATAAATCTACATACAATTTTATAAGCAGGTATTATTATGACAAGGGGATGAATACATTTAAAAGGTAACCAGGATCACATTTATAATTCAGACACCTGAGGACTCTTTGGGGGGCAGCTCCGCAATACATTCTACTCCTACATTAAAATTTGACTTTAGATTTGTTTACCTTTGTTTAGAAAACTAAAAATACTTAAAGTGTACTTTTATAAAAAACAATTATTTCATTTCTTATTGTCCAGGCTTTTCCACAACTTTTAGTTAAAAAAGATCAAGAAAAAATATGTTCCTCCATTCAAGGCAGGTTACTGTGGAATTTTAAAAATATGACATCAATATTATATTGGATCATTTATCACCTAGCAGAACAAAAGTCATCAGCTATAGAAAACTCCTGAGCCCTCAAATCTTGTCACTGCTTGGAAACCAGGAACCCTGGAGATGCCTTGCAAAAAATGACTTTGTAAAAATGGTTGCCAGTAAAACAAAAAATGGCCACCATTTTTTTTATTTTATTGAATAAATGTGGCAAATTTCCAAGCCAATTAAAAATTGCAACAATTATTCCAATGATCAAAAATCATCCTATGAATATTAAAAACTATCAATCAGTTTCAATATTGCTTTTAACTTAAAAATTGATTACCGGTTTATAACAGTCTAGATGGCCCATGTAAAGCGTGTACATTAAAACACCTGTGCCCAAATCTACTCCGGAAAGAAAAGTCAATAATCAAAGCTGTACTTGAAACATAACTCACTAAACTGGTTCAAATCCTAATTGCCAAACAAGCAACAATTCATACAAATACGTAAGATTACATCGAACAACTACATTATTAAGTAAAATTCTGATAAAAAATAAATACATTTGGAATGTCCTAAGAATATATTTTTGGACCTCTCCTTTTCCTTTCCTAGATCTGATCACAGGAAAAGAAGCCTAACAATTTTATCGCCTGCAGTTAGACGTAAATTGATAACTACTTCTTTCAAGAAATAAATAAATGCACTCTATTCCGTTCTAAATGTAGGTTACTTGATGTTTTTCTTACTAACAACAAAAGGATCACTACTTCTCCATTTCAAGTCATATTCCTTAACAGAGCTGAAATGCAATTAAATGTAATCGACTGCCTTATCAATTGTAGGTGATGCAGTTTATTGAAAATTGCATGTGAAATCAGTTGCATGCAATATTTCCTTTTTATTGTACAGTAAGAGTAAGATGGAAAAGCTACAAAGACATTATTGTTCATGCGCAACAAAAACCAATGGCAGACCATAGTGAAAATCTTTATCCTGTATGAAATAAATCTAAGCTGAATAACCATAACCTCACTGAAAATCACAAAGAAACTAAAATATTACTAAACATACTACAAATACGGTAAGCTATTGTACCTTGAGATCGAGATGAGCGATGTGAAGAGAGTGCATGTGTTGTACAGCTTCTAATATCTGCCGGGTAATATGCACTGTTTGGGACTCAGACAGCTGCTTGTTCTCAGCGACAAATTCAAATAGTTCTCCTCCGCTGACTCTGAAAAGGGAGTTAAAAACAAATGTCTCTCTAGTCAAATTTGATAATTTAATCAAATCAGTTGAGTAAAATCTGTTAAAATATGTTGAAATGGCTGTCTACTTCAATTATATAGGCTACAAATAAACAACTAGGCCTACAGGTTTTTATAGAGACAACATTTTGATTGCCTATGGCAGTTCCATTTTGTATTCAACGTTGTTATAGGACAATGGTCCAAATCACTCAAAATCTTGCAGGACCCAAAAGTTAAACGTGTGAACCTCTTGCACCGAAATCCAACATACTAACCGTTAGGCCAGCGAAGCATATTGATAACCAATACAGCGAAACAAATTGATAAAATCTGAAATCTTTGTGTAATTCTCTGGTCAAGGTGTTATCGGCATCTTTATGTCACACTAGAACCTTTAACAAGACATAACGACATAACGTAGAGTGTTGGGACATCGGATATGGCAGCGGATGTGAGCAATTTCCTGGAAAGAGGGCAGTTAATCCGATGGGTGGTTGAAGCGAAGATGGTTAAGAGGACATCTATTGTACTTATATAGCCATTGGCGATTGGAAGGGATCTCTCAGACCAAAGGCCGCTATACCACTCTATCCACTCTATCCACTCTACCACTAAACTAGACTGCTCCCAGTAGAGATTACTTACAGTTCTAGAAGCAGAATCACTGTTTGGCCTGTATCAATGACTTCATGCAACCTAATGATGTTGGGGTGATCAAGTTGTACCAATGTGTCTATCTCTCGTTGTATATCTTCCATTGGAACTCCTCGACAGACTCGTTTCTTTCGAATAAATTTTCCCGCAAATTGATTACCTGTTGATTTGTTTGTACATCTTTTGACCACAGCAAAATGACCTCTGAAATGTAAAATGGAGCAATGAAAATTGTGGATCAGATGCTAAGGTTAAATGTATATGGCCTAAGTGTGTTTAAGGTAAACTTAACAATTTGGCTATCTGAATAGGAAGAAGTTACTTAGGCTAACATCTAACTTTTTACAGAATATTTATGTGTATAGGGTTGCCATATGGTAGTGTGGGAAAAAGAGATTTTAGGTGGCGACCCTTTTCCAGAGAGTTTGGAATACAAATTAACATACAAAATCAATTATAGAATCAAATAATTTGCTAATTTTATATGCCTAATTGTGTTAAACAAAATAATTGAAGACTAAAGTGAAATTGTAGGAAAATGTGTTTATTATTTTTTTGTTTTATTTAAAGCTTAAATTGTAAATCACACAAAAACTATAAAAAATAATACTTATAAACTAAAATGTATAGGGCCTAGGCCTAAGTTAAAACAATATACTTTTTAGATTTGTAATTTAATAAACGTTTGATAACAGCATATATATATATATATATATATATATATATATATATATATATATATATATATATATATATATGGGAAAGTTAACAATATTTCCCACCAAAATAAAGCCAAAGAGTAACAAATAATATACCTTAAAGTGTACAAGGAGACTAGGTTTAGCTTTGGCAATCGTTTCATGACGATAAAGTTGCAAAAGTTTGCATAATGTGCAAATTTAAGTTATAACACACGTTTAAGAAAAATTTCAAAAACAAGAGATTTTTAATTTTGTATGGAAATTCCCCAGATCTATATTTTTACCCTAAAAATCTGGAAATCTCCAGGGAAGTCCGGTGATATGGCAACCCTATATGTGTACAAGGTTCGTTCGTAGAGTTTTTAGCCCAGGTATGATTATTTTCATAAGAGTAATGTTTGCAGCAAAGATGTCTTGCGAGGTCGATCAGCTGACGGATAAATCCATAACATAATATAAGTGTTGCCAGCCTTACAGGGGATAATAATGGTACAGCTATTTTTAAATTGCCACTGGACATGCAGAAAGAAAATTTAAACCCTTAATCTATTAATCTAATAGCCTAATACAAATAAATACAAACATTTTTATAATTCCATGTACATATTACCGACTTTTGTCATCGCATTTCATTTTGCTTACGACAATAAAGAATTTAGACTTTGACTTGACTTTTGAAATCAATACAATATATTAATTTCATAAAATAACAGCGGATCAAAGTATTTAAGCAGTTAAAAAATGATTATTTTAATTACAATGATGAGCAAAATATGGTACGTACAATAAATATCATGTTTCCAGCAACACTACAGATTGGATTAGTGATCACGTAATCTTACAGATATGTTTTTAAGAGGTCTCTTCCGGTTAGCTATAAAACCTTAAATATATATCAACTGCACAGACCTTTACAAAGAATGTACGGACCTTGAGTATATACCTTAATCTGAACGGTTTTCTTCGTTAACAAGTAACTAGCCAATGCACGATGAAAAATGATCATAAGATTATCATGTATGAACATTTGTATTATACTGTGGTTAGTGTACAAAATTGTTAAATTTGCATGCAGCATTCTTAAAAGATTAACATTGTATTTTACTTCCTTGCTTACTTTTATTTGCTATTTGGATTCACAGATGTACAATAGGCCTAATTGTTTATGATACTTTTCATAAACAAGTTTTAACCTGCACTGTTAACATGCAGTTAGTACATTATCACAAACTGCTTAACTTTACAGTGTTCTATGGTGATAGGTTAGCTTAAGTCAACATAAAACTGTATCAAAATAAACTAACCTAACCTAACTCCGCAGAGCACTGTTTTTGTCATGGTTTTTAGTTGTTTTAATTTTGTTTTCGATATTCTCATCTGTAATATCGATGTATCATAGTGGTTCGATATTTTATATATTTGTTGTGGTGGACGCTTATCGAATTGCACCGGGATATATTACTAACTACTAAAGCTAACCACTGCAGTAAGGTATTTGTTTTTATGTGTTTTGAAAGTAAAAATTGGAGTTTATAATAGCCTAATCATAGCTTGGATATTTGTTTCTGTAATTATGGTGCTCTATTAGAGTGTAAAGTGCAATTATGGTTCACAATAATATTTTAGCAAGTTTCTGCAATCCTTTGGTAATTTTGTGCAGCATGTTAGGAGGCAGAAAGCCAAGGATTTTGCAGTATATTTCTTTTATAATTTGGAAGAATTAGTTGATAAACTAAAATGATTAAATATAATTGATTTAAATACCTTCAAAATTCTAGAGGTAGAGAGAGTAGCTACCTAGGCCTATATATTCTAATTAATTATAAATAAATCACTTACTTTCCCAACTCTTCAAAAACATCGTAAGATTCCTCAAAAGCTGTATTGTTTGAAGTCATATCTGCTCCAAGATAATTTTAATAATTTCATTAAATAATCATTCTGTATTATAAACGACTGAACCGAAAGCTACACGAAAACAAAATTTGACACTTGGAACTTGGAATTGACAGTTAACCAATCTTATTCCGTTATGTCAACAGCTGTACCTGACCCGGTCAAAGACCACGAAATGTTATAACCTATAAACATGGTGTTTGGTTAAATGAAGCATAAGAACAAAAAACATATTGCATTATTAATTCATATAATGGAAAATAATATAAAAATATCTCAACTTTTATATAAACAGTAATTTTTATGAAATAAAACTTGTAGGCAAACAAATGCTAATCTACTCCTCCTCCAAAATAATATTTTTAATAGAAGTTGTGTAAATTTAAGGTTATTTAACCACAAAATGTCACTTTATTTATTTCCTTATTTCCTTATTACACCATTTTACAGGAAATATACTATACCATGATGTAAGGTTGTTATGCCATCATGATATCAATGGCTGATAGAAACAAAGTTAAATAATGTAAAATATGACAATACAACAGGCAGCACCGGATTTAGGAGCTGTAGGCCCCAACCAGTGGTGGGGCCCTTGTTGCCGTCCAGATCCAAGTTGGTGACTTTTTCTTTTTTTTTTTTGCTTGTAATCAGGCTTTTGCATGTGGGTGTGGACCTCCTAGTTTAGAAGGTATTGGTGTGGTGCAGGCCCCCTTTGTGGCGTGGGCCCCTAGGCGCGCGCCTATGTAGCCGATGCTTAAATCCGGCCCTGGCAACAGGACATATAAGTATATACAAAAAAAGTGAGTAAAAAGTGACAGTAACGATGAGATACAATAATAATAAAGTAATGATATACAATATGAATTGTTCAAATGAAAAACTTTGAGATGTCGAGACAGTAAGTTAGTGATACATGCTGTATAGGCTACCAAATAAATAATGGAAAACAATTATATAGCAACAAAATGTGACCTAATAAATAATATGCACAGACACATGGGAAATTTTATATGGCTTGAAATATACAGTATTTCACTGTACTCCGAAAGTATAGACTCAGGGATGGATTCCCAAAGAAAGGACCTTGGTTCCTCTATATCATAAAACAATATTTTAACTCAGGGTTTTGACACAAGGCAATGACGGAGGGGAGGAGCTGTCAGAGATAGGGCCACAGGGAATCTTACCATACCATTGATTATACACCCTACGGAATTCCCCAGCAAAGATCCTGGAATGTACCAAAAGTTCAGCACCACAGATTTTACTGACGATATCCAGAAATTATTCGGATAAATTATAAACTACCATATCAATCAGGGTTGATGTAAATGAGAGGAGTATAGCGAGCCTGGCTCCTAGCTTATATACACAAAAATAAAATTCCTCACGTCATTTACAAAGACTTCTGTAACACAATTACATTTACATTTAATTAAGAGCTGGGCAGTGTAGTGATTAGATAGCTAGCCTCACAATGCAATACGGTTCGCCATATTGATCCAAATAAATTGGAAAGAATGGCAAGGTTTTAAAATGAGCAGTTAATGGGTTAGTTGATACAAGCCAACTAATCAGTCGTTCTTGGACATTAAGGGTGTTTGGTCAAAAAATAAATTTCAGATTTTTATGTATGAATGTGTTTGTTACAATGTACTAAACACGAAAATGAGGTTTAAAAAATTTTAAAAAATTCAGGGGTATATTACAAGAGACTAAAGGGGCGATTTTTGGGTGTTTTGTTACCAATAAGCAAAGCAACCCGTTGATATTTTTTAAAATAAAAATACATTTTTTACTTTCTGATTGCTTCCTTTATGCGATAAAATAAAAATAATAAAAATCTAAAAAACAATTTTTAATTTTTTTTGTTTTGCACCTTATTTTAAAATTAAGATTTAAAAAATAAAAAACGAGTTTTATTTTAATAGATGTGGGTTTTATCTGATATTGTATAGGAGTTTTTAAATCTTTTGTATGTATAACAGTTCTGCTTCCTTATTGGTAAAAGTAGCACCATGTAGGGTCGGCACGCTGCACTGCAAGTGTAGTGGTGATCACCTACAGTGCCCGCACGCGTCGAGGGGCGAGGTGCGTCGCCGCTCAAGGTCATACCGTACTCCGCGCGCTTTCTGTGTTACTCTCTCTCTCTCTTTCTGTCTCTCTCCTCTGCACTCCCACCACTTCTTCAGTTTCGCGCGTAAAATTCCGGTAAAACGGATTCTGCGGCCCTGCGGCAAATTGACATATTCACCTGTTTTAGCGAATTTCCCCTCTAGGGAAGAATCTATTACCGTAGTCGGCATGGTAAGACCTAGGCCCGGGACCATGATAACTTTTCGTTTTGAGGTCCCCAGACCCCAAAAACACCATTCGTTCGAAACTGTATATATATATATATATATATATATATATATATATATATGTGTGTGTGTGTGTGTGTGTGTGTGTGTGTGTGTGTGTGTGTGTGTGTTGGTATAAACGTGTAAAGTAACATTTATGACTTTAAGTTCGAAAACCAGCCAGATCGCTCTATCCGAAGGGGTATTTGGTTTTGTACCCCAAAAATGGGTTATTAGAATTTTTTACATATAATTTTGGAAAGAGTCAAATTTTAGTTTTTACCATTAGATTCAGCTTAAAAAAACACACAATTTGGTATTTTGATGATTCCTCTACGTCAATCAGTTACCGAGATATTGAAAGTGCTGAACACAGTACGTTGTCTAATGTTATTCTTATGGAAAATTATAAAAAAAATATATCTCGCTTCTTTATGAACGTATACTGACGAAACTTGGTATACGGCTTTATCTGGTTGTGGTCTATTGATATTAGCTCAAAAAAAATTCTTGCTAAAGGTTCCCATAGCAGCAAACCTGCGGACTCAGCCCCCATGTTATTCTTATTGAGAAATATTTAAATGCTATGTCTCCCTTAAATATGAACATAAATTAATTAAACCTTAGACATGACTTCACCTAGTTGAGTTATATTGATATTTGCCTAAACACCCATTTTTTCGTTCCTTGTTGCAGCAAACCTGCGTACTCATCCCCCATGTTATTCTTATGGAGATTAATCGAAATGGGATATATTGCTTATTTATGAATGTATATTGATGAATCTAGGTATGTGGCTTCACCTAGTTGAGATATATTGATGTTTGCTTAAAAACCAATTGTTTATGTTCCTAGTTTCAGCAAACCTACGTATTTATCCCCAATGTTATTCTTATGGAAAATAATTACAAATGTATATTTGTGAATATATTTTTATGAAATTTGGTATGCGGCTTTATGTGGTATTAAGACATATATTATGCATTGGAAATTTGCTGAGTACGCAGGTTTGCTGTGACGGGGGCATTTGATATTAATTAAATGTAACCTCAGTAATATACCTCTGGGATTGAGTTTCTTATGCCTTCAGACGGTCTCGGTGGCGCGGTTTTCGCTCATTTAGAGCGCGGTCCATTTATAATTAAAGAAAAATTATAGGTTCAAGAAAATATTACGTTTTTAAAATTTTAAATATTGGTTTAGTTTCAATTTTATTATTGAACGTTATTTTACATTTATGTTAGCCGCTTTATAACCTCCTTATTTATTATAAAAGGGGGCTGTTACGTATAAAATCGGGACTAGAAAAAGTAATAAAGCGTAAACTTTTTTAATTTTTAGGGTAGAAAGAAACTTCCAGCGGCAAAGTTGTAGCAAATTAGTTGATCTACATGTTTTACTTCAAACATTTTTCAGTCAGACGTTCGGTTTGTTCAAAAATGTCTTTCAAACAGACGCAACAGTAGGTGCTACGCTTGTACACAGTCGCACCGCGTAGCTCTGTATGTTCGTCATTCAAACTAAACAAGAACTGTCAGTACCGGCTCTAGGGCAGTGCGAGCCGTGCTCCAGCACGGGGCGCGCGGGGCGCGGCGCTTTTGGGGGGGCGGCACTCGGCGCTCATGACGGGCCATGGGGTGTGTGTGGGATTGGGGGCGTAGTCCGTAGCGCTAAAATAAAGTATTTGAAAAAAATATAAATCCGACTAATTTTAAAAATTTGTTGTAAATTAGTATTATAAATTGTTAAAGGCATTATTGGGAAGTATGTTGTGCATTCACCATGTTGCACATTCATTATACTTAAAATATTAAATTCACAAATCAGATAATCACAATCTCCGCTCCCCTCTATTCCGAATCGAAAAGTTGTTTTGACCTCTGTCGTTTTGTGACATTGAGAGTGTGAATAATACTCGCAATACGATGAAAGAAAATTGAAATGTTAAAATATCAAGTTACACGATTCAACTAATTAATTTAATCCGCCATCTTCGATTATTTTAAACTACTTCCTAGCTGAGGAAATATATGGTTTGGGGATTGAAGAGTATTGAGTCGGCATTTCATCTTTAACTGAAGTTAAAATGATTCGAGTTTTATATTGCTATTATATTTAATAAGAGGGGAAAATATGATACGCCCCCTCAGATTTTGGCGCCCCCTTCCTTCGGTACTTGTATGGTCCTTACTTTGAAAAATATAGTTAATAGTTCCGTCTCTGTTTAGTATAATTTCAATCAAGTTCTTA
Source organism: Allygus modestus (assembly GCA_963675035.1). Classification (NCBI taxonomy): domain Eukaryota; kingdom Metazoa; phylum Arthropoda; class Insecta; order Hemiptera; family Cicadellidae; genus Allygus; species Allygus modestus. The sequence goes on from OY776115.1 coordinate 71,639,916, forward strand.
TTTGTTAACTGAGCCATTTCGGGGCATTGGAGATGGAGTGGACAATGTTAAGAATTAAAAATACTTCTCGTCATCACAGATTAGTTGTGTTTTCGTCGTGGTTAATTGATTAAACATCTATATTTCTTCCAAAGTGGCAGTACCTTAGATGAGTTTCGTTTGTATTAACGAAAAAAACATGTTTACAGCCAACTTCAGTTTTTGGAGTAACTGGTATCAAACTTAGGTGATCAGAACACTTTTAGAAGATAAGATTCAATATATCAGAAAAATTAACCTTTATAGCTACAAAAATCCTTAAAGACCAAATACTCGAAGATAGAGTTTGTATAACTGAAAAACGTGTTACACATTAGAAACAATAATCAGAAATCTATATTCATAAAACATTAGTTTCGTCAAAAACAAAAATAACTTTAACAGCAAACTTTGCTGTTTTTGATTGCAAACTTCAGCCTAATAAATTCCCGGAACCGATAGAACCTTGGTCGGTTTTGATGATTTTTTTGGTTCCCCCGGAAGAAATCTTTTTCCCACGCTCAGAACAGGTGTACTGTTATCAGTTTGAACTTCTCCCTTCCTTCTCAGTTTTGAGGTTTGTTTTCATTATTAGTGAATTTCCTATGGAAAAGTGAACTATTAGCATGGTGAAACTTAAGCTCGGGGACCACCATAGAAGTTCCTAACGTGACCCCCTGAACACGTTTTGGGGTGTCGCTAACATATATATACACATATATATTTACATATAATCGGACAACTCCAACCCCCCTTTTTTGGAGATTTTAATTTTTCAAATTTTGAGTTTTTTGGTCCAAAAAGGGTCAGAAAAGCTCCCAATGTAAAATTAATGGAAATAAGAAGGCGGAGATTAGTAAGGCGAAAGTTTTAAGCCCTCTCTCATCATTCTAGCACAAATATTTACCGAGGTATTAAAGAAAATGTCAATTGTCTTAACACAGTACGTTGTCTTATGGGGATTTCACACTGGAAAAGGCTGTTTTCATATATTTATGTAGTTTATCATCCCCAATACCCCTTTACCAACTTGTTATCCTGACTATACCTCCTCCTAACCTCATAATGTACAACATTGCCATCCTAATAGTCAATTTAAATATAACCAGAAGCATCAAAACAGCCAACAAATTACATTTTTCAATTTTCAAAAAAAGTTACCAGTGTTGTTTTAAACCCTTTATTCTATTTGTTCAAGATGTTAATGCGGAAATTCACTTCCCTCACGTCAGCGCGCTGCGTGCGAACTCGTTATTTTTCTTAAACAAACACATAGTTGTTTCTTGATACGCAGAAGTCAAAGAATAATCCCCTGCGTCAGTGTGAGGGAGCCGTGCGATCGTAGCAGGTAGCTTACCACCACGACGCGCGCCGCTCCTCGAGATCATCCTGGACAAGATATAGTAGCCGAAGCAACACATAAATAAATGCACGACAAGTCAGACCTAGAGTAGAGTGTAGACTTGGCCTTACTAAATTAAATTTAAAGTTACTTAAATTAGTTAAATTTGCTTAGTTGTTTCCCTTTTTTAATTTTAGGTTTTTCAGAACAGCCATGCAGATGTGACTGTTGTATGATTTCAAAGTTATCGTGACTCAGCATTTCCATGTCGATACTAAATGAAATCAAGATTTTGAATTACTCAAGTCTCTGAGCTGACAGTGCTCCATAGCTTGTCATTTCAGGTGATCAGTATCGCACGGAACCAGAAACAACGCAAACGCAACAAGCGAGGGAGCGAGGCGCGTACGTCAGACTTATTTCAGAGCTATGGTGGGGGGGGGAGGTTTTAGTTGTTATGGAGGGGGGCGGCAAGTTTGGTCTTTGCACGGGCACTGAAAATCTGACGGGCCGCCCCTGAGAACTGTGACAGCAATGTATTTATTTACACCTTCCACGAATCTCGCCACTCGCACACTACGAGTACCGCGTGTCCGCGTTTTTCAGTTTTCAGAGTATTATGGTATTACTGCAACCGTAGCAATAAATGCCTTGTAAGAAATATAGGCATACAAGAAATAGAAAATCAGTTGCCAGTAAAACATTGTTGTGTGAAACAAGTTATAGAATACCTGTCATGTAACTAAAGATCCAGCTTCTTCTGAAGATGTATATAACTGATATAACTAAGTGATAGGAAAGTGTAAATTTACGATTTACTTCATATTTCGAGAAGACATTCCTTTCTATAATCAGTTGGACAAGTTCATTTTGCAAAGCAATCAGAAAGACCCTAACTTCATTTTTTTGGAGGATATAAAAATTACGAATGTTGTGTTTTTGGCTCCCAAAACCGGTAACAAGAGATCGGGATGTAAAATTAATGCATATTACATTATATGACATAAAAAGCCAGAAAATGTAGGCCTAAACACTCTCCCACAACTTTGGCACAAATATTTATAGCCAGATAAGGTATTCAGCTGAAGTGTAAATTCTGATATTTAATTTAATACATAATTCTAATAATTTAATATTTTAATTTAAAATTTTCTAAATTTTAAATATTCTAATTTAAAATTTTTTATATTTTTTGTAAATAAATAAAGAGAACCATAAAATCCAATTATTTTCCAAGCAGTGTATATTTTTTATTTGAGTGTGTATGTTGTATAAATCAGTAAATAGTAAAAATAGGCGTTCATTGGTGATAGTACGGGGTCGAATCGCCGATTGTATTCGTAAAATATACGTTCCGGTAGTCGTTCGGGCCTATAAAACGGAATCCGGCTTCATTTTTCGCTGGGAAAATGTGGTCCGATTGCCGTTTTTGAGCGAATAAGTACATTTCCGGCATAAAATACGGTGTGTACTCAATTTTCGGCCGATAACAAAGTTTGCGGTCGTATTTATGACTCATGTATATAGTCAATGGTAATATGCTGTAAAATGAATTTAGCTACCTTCGTGCCCTGCTCCCTGCTCGATCCGATGTCTTGTTCGGGCAAAAGTCCGATAGTGAAAACTATTGCGGTTTTCTTTGGCCGATTAACTAAGTTTAGTCGTACTTGTCGTTTTTGGTTTAAAAGTTACGGCGACCATGAATTGCGGCGACCACGATTTTGGTCCATGAATTCAAGACAGTCGTCTTTTTAGGCCGATAACACAAGTGTTGGTCAATAAAGCGCGTTCGGCTATTCTTTACAGCCGATCAAATTATTATTGATATGGAATGTTTATCAAATTTCCGGGGAGGACTCCCGGACCCCCCACCCCTGAGGGGTATTCTATACCCCCCCAAAAAAAACCGGGTATTTCCCCCACCCAATGTGACTCCCTGGATCCGCCCCTGATCGTGCCTGAATTTTACTTTGTAACAATAAATAACAAATTCTTCTTCAGCTTTAACAACAAACGGATACAAAACTCCAACAATAGCGGTAAAAAATACATCTAACAAAGGTTAGTATGTTGGTGATTGGAGTAAAATATTCCACAATTGTATATTTATGGAAAAAGATTTTATGGAATAGTTCCGGGACACCCTATACATTTATTTAATACAGTATTTGTAGAAATTAATAAGATCAATGTATTATGATTAAATATATTTGTAAAATTGTAATTCATAAAATTAAAAACAATTTTAGCGAATTTCCCCTATAGGGAAGAAGCTATTACCGTAGGTCTCATGGTAAGACTTAAGCCCGAGACCATAATAACTTTTTGTTTTGATATACCCAGATGTCAAAAACACTATTCGTTCAAATTTATATATATATATATGTATATATATATATATATATATATATATATATATAGGCCTATATATATATATATATATATATATGTGTCCGTTAAGACGATAACTTGAGTAAAAACGTCCGATTTCGATGAAATTTGCAAAAGTGACATTCATGACTTTAAGTTCGAAAACCAGAAAAATCGGACCATGGGAAGGAGGGTTTATGGGGGTTTTAAATTTTCCAAAAATCAGTTTTTTGCACTTTTCACCCTAAAATTTTTAAAACACTCAATTTTGGTTTTGAGCATTTTATAGAGCTTAAAAAAAATATAGTATTTTGAATTATTAACCTAAGTTAAGTGGTTGCGGAGAAAATCCAAAAAACGTGCTCATAAAATCTCCCATGTTAATCTTATGGGAAAAGGTTTTTGGCTTTTCCTCAGTTCATTTTAACGTAAACTTCACATTCGCTTTTACAAATCGATTCAGCTCTACAAAACAATCATTTTGGTGTTTAAATTGTGATTCTGCGTCCAACCGTTGCAGAGATATTCAAAGTGCTAAACACAGTACGTTGTCCAATGTTATCCTTATGGAGAATAAATAAAATTTGATATCTCGATTATTTATGAATGTATATTGATGAAACTTGGTATGTGACTTCTCGTAGTACTGGTATATTGATATTTGCACAAACAATTGATTTTTTGTTGATTATCCCAGGAGCATTAAACCTGCATACTCAGCCCTAATGTTATTCTTATGGAGAATAAGTAAAGTTTTATATCTCCCTTAACTATGAGCATAAATTAATAAAACTTAGTATGTAGCTTCACCTGGTTGAGTTATGTTGATGGGGACAGCTCACTTACTCTACAGATCATTGGCACAACGGACCTATTTAATAATATTTAATTTAATATGAGGTCCATTTACACTACAGCTCGTTGATACAATGACCCTCCGTTATATTTAATTTTAAAAAAGAAGGTCCATTTACTCTACATATCGTTGACACAACGGCCCCTTATATTATCATTATATTTTTAAAGAGGGTCATAGAGCCAATGAACCCATTTAATATAATAAAAACGGTCCAAAGCGTCTACAGGCTCGTTGCGACAACGGACCTTTATCGATATATTTTTATAATTTTATAAAATAGGACCGTTGACACAACGAGCCATTTCATGTGAACTAAATTTAAACTGAAATGAACGGTCCATTTACGCTACAGATCATCGTTCTGCACTGCGCGGGAATAGTATCTGTCAAACTGAAGTTGAAATAACAAATATGTTAAACTAAACGGTTTGTTGTATCAACGACCTAATTTCATATTTATTTAAAATATTACATTTTAAGGCCGTTGACTCAACGATCTGTAGTGTAAATGGACCTTGAATTATTATTTTATTATTTAGATAGGGTCATAGTGCCAACGAGCTGTAGAGCAAATGAACCTTTATTTTTGTTTAGTTATTTTAGAAGGGTCATTGTGTAAACGATCTGTAGAGTAAATGAACCCATGATATATTTTATTAAATATTTAGGAGGGTCGTTGTGTCAACGATCTGTAGCGTAAATGAACCCTAACCATGTTGATAATTGCATAAAAACACATATTTTGTGTTCCTTGTTGCAGCAAATCTGCGTACTCAGCCCTAATGTTATTCTTATGGAGAATAAAAAAATGCTATAGATCACTTATTTATTTATGTATTTTTATGAAACTTGGTAAGTGGCTTTATGTGGTAGTGAAACACATATGCATGCATTGGAAATTCGCTGAGTACACAGGTTTGCTGCTACGGGGGTATTATATTTATAATTAATGTTTATTATAATAAATAATGTTATTTGTTTTTAATACAGTAAAGCTAGGATAATTCGAAACTCTATAATTAAAATTCAATTTGTTGGATAGTTCGAATTTTATTACTACGGTCCTTTGAGATTCGAACGATCCGAGTTCCACTGTATTTACATGTGCTCACAACCTTGTCAAACATTTTTTATGATAAAATCTGTACAGGCTACAAGAAATGTACTCATCGAAACTATAAAGCGAACGCTCAAAATAAAAATATATTTAAGATTAGTTGTCGGCGATATTGAAAGGCACATCAGTGGAAAATAGTAAGCAACCCAACCCTACTACTGTTTACTACTGTACCAGTCGAGCCGCGGGCCGGGGCCGGGGCTGTGTACCGTGTGCCTCGGACCGACGAAGAAGCGCGATCGTCATTCATTATTCACATTCTCCATGAAATACGCAGAAATATGTGGGTTGACGTTTGTAAATAGCACTGTAGTACAGTATTTCTGTTTTTTTAAAAATATATTTTGTATATACACAGGGGCGGATTTACAAACTATCAGCCCTTGTTGATTTTGTAAATTAAATTTCTGAGGCTTTGGATGGGTCTCACAGCATACTACTGGATTTCTTTTGTGGCCTATCTAAGGCATTTGACTGCGATAATCATGATATGCTCTTGAATGAAATTTGTCCTTTTGGAATAAAAGGAATTGTGTTTAAATTACCTATATTCTTATCTGAGTGACCGAAAACAGCGTACAGTAGTTGATCATGAATACAAATAAATTCAAATAAAATTGGTCCAACAGTACCTTCGGCGTTCCGCATGGTTCCATTCTAGGTCCCTTAATTTGATCATATGTTAATTAATGACATATACATTTCTTCTCAATTATTATTACGGTATATATGCTGATGACACAACAGATTTAGTCAAGAACAGTAATTTTAATGACATGATTATTTCAGTTAAAAAACCTATTCACAATTAGAAACATGGTTTAAAAAAATGCCTTTTATTAAACCGTTCAAAGAGCAAAATTATCTATTTCAAGCCTACTAATCATAATAATCACTCGGTGGAGCAATTTTACACATATTTCTTGGAGTAACCTTTAACGAAAATTTAAAATGGAAACAGCATTTAAATCATTTATCTATTAAACTAAATAGTTTTCGCTATGCACTATATATTTTAGGACTGTCAGCATCTCGGTGTCACTGTTTATTATTATTTTGTAGAATAAGCTGTTCTTAAATACGGTATTTTATTGTAAGGATCCCATAAACAATCATATCAAATATTCATAGCCCGAAAGTCTACTATACGAACAATTGCAAAAAAATTACAGGATCACGAGCTGTAGATTAACGACTCTTAAGAAATTTTCAAATTTGGACACTAACGGGTTTATATTTATGAAAAAATAAAATCAATAACGGAACGCCCAGACTTATTGGAAAATCATCAGTTCAGGCACAACCATTACACCAAATAAAATTCAACATTTTTTCCCCACCATAATTTAACCTTAAGAAAATTTAACAATTGTTTAAAAAAAGTCAAACTTTTATTAATCTTCCTAAATCTATATCTCTAAAAGAGGAAGTATGTATGTATATATGTATGTAGCCTATGGACTCCGAAACCGCTCGACAGATTGTAATGAAACTTTCAGACATTATTAAGCATTATTCAAGGATGGTTTGTGTGAAGTTTGGTGCAAATCTGTCCAAAGGGCTCAGACCCAGAGGGCATACAAGGGTGCAGTGTCAGGATTTAAAAATTTAGTGTTTACAAAATTAACAGCTGTAATTAAAAAAATTCAAAGTTTCTTTAAACTGTCGTTTGTTTAAATGTAAACAACAAAATGTAAACAAAGAAATGTAAACACTGGCTGGTTTATTATCTTCTGAATTGTGTTACTTGAATGAATTGTGTTACTTGAATTGGTACGCCTGAAAATTTGTACATTTATACACTAAATCAAAAGACAAAACACATTGTTTATCCTTTGGCCTTACAATAAAATTAATATACTTACTTTCTATTCCATTGACTTTTTTATTATATTAAACATCTATTAAAATAGCTTTATTTCTGTAAACAACTTAATTTGGGCGCAGCAACGCGCGCCGGGTAACTGCTAGTCCATATATAAATCGAGCAAAATAGTCCTTTTGAAAAGATTAAAAGAGTATTAATATATAAAGTACAATATTCAGTTGATGACTTTTTAATGATGATTAGGAATATTAGTAGAGGAGAACCCAGAAAGAGGGGGCGTAATCGGCACTTTTTTCCCATGTTATTTTTATGAGGAGCCGTTTTTGCACCGACACCGGCTCCCGCCTTACACAAATTTTCTTGTTAGCCTGTACTAGTACCCTTGCCTTAAATACATTTTCCCCATCCTCTATATTTAAAATTTCAAAAATCTAACTTTGGATTTGTCTGCAATTTGGATATCTAATGCATTAATAAATCCTACATTTCCCAAATTAACTATTACGGTCGAATTAAAAACTGCCAACTATTTACTGTCCGATTTTTGCACCCGCCCTAATTTCCGTTTTGACCAGTACTCTTGCCTTAAATATATTTTTCCCCTATATTTTTAAAATTTGCTCTAAATTCATTTTAATACATCCTTTGCAGAAATCCACGAGTTCTGGCTACTTGGGAACCCGAGCCATTTGACATATAATAAATCACCCTTCCTCCTAATTACCTTCTCTACCAAATACATGTCTTTATATTTAGTCTTTAACAATTCTTCTGTATAAAATCCTCCTTTGATTATATTGCCATTTTCATCTTTCAAAATATAAGTCACAGGCTTTGTTTTCTTAACTTCTGCTATTGTAAAAAGCTCTCCCGTCCAGTTAGGGGTATATCCTTTACTAAATACATGTTTATATTTAGATATCCTTACACTATCCCCCACCTTATATCTTGGCTTTTTAACTTGTACTTTAGATGCTAACCTTTCATGTACATCTTTAGAGTTCTTAGCACTTACTTGGTTAGGCTTCATCCCTATGGATCTATGTACTTTATTATTATATATCCTTATTAACTTTGGAAGTAAATCCAACCACTTGTAACTCCCTTGTGCACTAAACTCTCTATACAACCAATTCTTTAAAGTTCTCTGGAACCTTTCCACAATAGCCGCCTTAGTTGTAGAGTAAGTGTGGTAGTGATTAATATTTAGAATTTTCATTAGTTTGGTAAAATGTTCATTAAAAAATTATTTTCCGTTATCAGATTGAATATTTTTAACTCCCTTTGGGAGAATAGTTTTTATAGCTTCTGTGACTACTAATCCAGTTTTATTCTTTAGTGGAGCAGCATAAGCTTTTTTTAGAAAATGTGTCTATTAAAGTTAAAATATATTTATTCCCACAATTCTCTCTAGCATAATTCCGCATATCTATTAAATCTATTTAAACAGTTTCGTTTATACCCAACACCTTAAAAGACCTTCTAACAAAATTCTTTCTCGCGGGCTTATGCAATTCGTAAGCAATTTTCTCAATTTTTTATTCTTTATTTTTAATGTTAACGTATCTGCCAGTCTCTGTCGTTTCAAAAACACCTCCATTGCTACCAATTAACATACCATCACTCATTCTTTGATATACATAGTTTTTTGGCAAATATGCCTCTCCATCTAAAGTCTTAAATCCGCTTAAAGATGTAGGGTCTGCAACCAACAATTTAGGATTGTACATCATCAAATCGATTTGATTATTGTCTTGCATAAATTTATTAGTTTTATTGTTAAACCTTAATGCATGTGATTTTAAACAAATATCAAATTTAATATTGTCTTGTCTAAAAGTTTTAATATTATCGTCATACCTCAAAACCTGTGACATTAAACAAATATCACTCCTATCTTTGCCTTCAGGTACATTCTTTATTAATTTGTCCTCTGCATCCCACATATCACTGTCTAATGTTAATACATTATAATTTTTATCCCCCTGTTTTATTATGCTTTTCTCACCTTTTGTTAATATTTGATTAACAACCGCCACATCATTTGGCAATGTTCCAGGTAAAATGTTTGTTAATTGCTTATTTTTACCATCAAATTTAAGACCGTCTAAAGTCACAGTCTGATGTTTTGTAACACAATCGTTCTCATCAACAGCGGGTTTAACACGAACTAGCCTTTTATTATTAAAATCCCAAAAGTTTAGATCCATTTTTGGTACTTGAGAGACGTTTACAACATCATCGCTTTCTTTACCAGCCAACAAATTACTAATCTTTCGCTTTTTGGCATTCCAAATACCATTCTCCGATTCCAAAAATTCATAATTATTTTTGTCTTGTACAAAGACACCATCTTTTCTTATTAAAGTTTGCTCTAATGTGGGTACATCGGTTGAGCTTTCACCTCGTTTAACATTAGTAATTTTGCGTTTATTAGCGTTCCAATTATTACTCTTGGATTCTAAAAACTTATATTTAGTATTACCTTGTACAAAAGCATCACCTTTTCTGGTTAACGTCTGCCCCAAAGTCGATACATCATCAGTAAACTCCCCAACTTTAACACTACTAATTTTATAATTTAAAGCATTCCAACCATCATCTTTTAGATTTAAAGTAGTTTCTTTAAAACTTCTAGCTTCTGGTTTACTATACGGGTTATATACGCGATAAAATTTATCTATCATCTTTTTATTTAATAAACAATTCCACTTTCCCTCAATTCTTCTATGATAGAATCTATCTCATTATCCACTCCAGAATTTCCCGCCAATCGGCTTAACCAAAGCAGTCTTAACCTATCTACAAGCTCATTAGGATCGTCCCAATAAACATAGTCTATTTTATTACCAGTTACCTGCCTTAAACCTTCACAAACAGGAGAACCCCTCTTTCTGGGTTCTCCTCTACTAATATTTATTTTAATTTGTTTGATGTTATAAAAATATTGTATTTATTTGAACTTAATTAGCTTGGATATAATTTTACACCTAGCAAATTGTACTTGTCAATGTCACCTGTTTAAGTCGGGGTAACAAGCGCGTTTTGTGACAGTAAAATGACTATGGCAATGACTATAATTTTTTTTGGGGAGGCATGAGTACAAAATATAGTATACTTATGGCGTTACTTGTAATCTTTACATACTACTTTATTTAAATTTGAAACCAGCAGTATGAAATAATATTCAAACAATAACCAGCCAACGATGTTAAATATATCTAAATGTTTCGGTATAGGGTATAAAAGTGAATCCTACATGCTTACCGCCATTTTCCTCAGGTAACCAATCAAGAATGTAATACACAGCTCTTAAAGAGAATATCTGAATGGTTACTACGTTGGTTGCCATGGGAGCAGAGTTGAAAGAGGGGTAATCATGTACGCTGCACTTTTTTTTTACGCTGCAACCTCGTGTAACCAGCCATAAACGAAGGATTATTGACAATAATAAATATATTGGTCACTGCTATTTACGTTCAACGTCTGTATCGAGCCTAGGCAAGATGAACGAGATGAACGCGTAAGTGTGAATGCGTATTTTCGCTTCCGCACGTATTATTCCAGCTGATTATTTGCATTGAAAAATTACTCACTGCTACGCTCTCCCGAGGGTATTGACGAAACACTTGGCTCTGCTGGATTTGATAAACTTATCCATACTAATAAAAAAAAACTAAACCACTTTATTAAATAAAAATTCCAACAACACAGAAGTTAGTAAAAGTGTAGATAGATGTTATGCTCATTAATTTATGTAATTTGCAGCATCGGCACAAAGGTTAGCAGCGAAAAAATAACCAAAACCTGATTTAACGGAAATCTGCATATTCTCTGTGAAATTGGTAAGCTGACTACTATAACGCCTGGACGGGGAAAGGCATTATTGCGCATGCACAAACCAGGCGCCAACTTCCGCGAACAGGGCTGTATCCGGGACAGAACTTTCCAAACCCCGCAGAGAACCAAAGCCTCCAACTGACACACATTTGTGTACACAATAATAGGTCTAAAGAGTGAAACTTAAAATAATTTGTGACAATTTTGACATTCTAATATTTCTAACTTACTTTATCCGTAACCTCCTTCGTAAGTCCCGCAGATCCAAATCGCACGGGACCCGTCACTACTACATAAGGCTGTGGAAGATCGACGTTGTCCTATCAGGTGTAAGGTTGAGGTTAACTTAATTTGAAATAGTAACTGAGACAAATGACACGTAAATTGTCATGTTTGTCATCGGGAGCGCGTGAAATTTAGAAGCGGTCTTTTTAACGGCAATGAATATGTTAGAATACTAAACCTAATAAGAAAACACATTTGTATTTTTAGCAAATAATACATACTTGTAACAGAATTTATATATAAGCCAAGATTGAACATATGAAGCCAAAATTGGAGCGAGGAAAAATATACTTGGAGCCTGAGGCCTTCGTCAGCAAACAAGAGAAGGGAGATAAGAACACTGCGATTACGAGCTACGAGCCGTGGGCAAAACGAGGAGATTCAGGCTACGGCATGGGAACGTGATAACGCGATGTGATTTATACTCAAGTTACTGTACGTGCATTGATTAATTAAATAACAATATTTCCGTATTTTACAAATGTTTTCGTATCACTTTACAACTAAATAAGTCATACTTTACTACAATACGTCTAATTGCACTACATTCATTTTAGCGAATTTCCCCTATAGGGAAGAAGCTATTACCGTAGTCGGCATGGTAAGACCTAGACCCGGGACCATGATAACTTTTCGTTTTGAGGTCCCCAGACCCCAAAAACACCATTCGTTCGAAAATGTATATATGTGGGATATATATACTGAACAGTTTAACAGTGAATGTTTCTTACTGTTTCAACTGTTTCTTAATGTTTCTTATGTTTCAACTTAACAGTGCTATTGTAATGATACAACGGTATTTTAGAATGATATCAGTTACACTTTTTACATTTTCTATTTGATTGTCTTGATAGTAAATGGTTAATTGATCAGTATTCTATGTAATGAATTTGATTTTGAACTACAAAATGTTGTACCGTAATAAGTTAGAACTGCACATCGATGCAAGTTTTTTGGCTAGTAATAAGTGAGTCTACTACAGTACTGTAATAACAACACTATCACCTGCGTAATCAGCAAATGTGTATAATGAAGCAGAGTAGCAAAAATGAAACCTGTGCTATTTAAAATTCCATACTGTAGGCAATTCGAAAACAAACAATTTTAAGTTAAAACTTAACAGTTTAAGTTAAAACTTAAACTCGCATATCTTAAATTTAGATCGGTATCTAAATTTGAATTGATTTTTGAAGATATTCTGGGTTTCATCCAGTGATCAGGTAATTTTTTAAATAATATTAATGCCATCAAGCAACTTTATTTTTCACTCGTGCGATCTAGGCTAGAGTTTGGGTCAATAATATGGTATCCTCATTATATGTATCACATCTCTACTATTGAAAATGTTCAAAACAGATTTCTGAGATATTTATACTACAAAGTTCATGGTCACTACACTTACAACGTTCCTTATCCGGAGTTATTGCGAGAGTTCGAAGTAGACTCCTTAGCACTTTCAGCCCCATGTGCATAGATTTGATACACGGTGTGTTATGAGCTAACGCCCATGTGTATCATTTTGATACACTAGAAAACTCAGCAAAAAAGTGTGCCAGGTTACCCCCAGCCCAAGCCATGCTAACACGCATATCTCTTTTAATAGCCTTCAAATAGGCAAAAACAAAGGACAAAACCAAATATCTATATTTTTAAGGCATTTACTATACCGTGAAGCAATGTGATACACATGGGCCATGAGTAGGTTTTATTTCTTATTAGCGAATTTCCCCTATAGGGAAGAAGCTATTACCGTAGGTCTCATGGTAAGACTTAAGCCCGAGACCATGATAACTTTTCATTTTGAGGTCCCCAGATACCAAAAACACCATTCGTTCAAATTTTTATATATGTATATATATATATATATATATATATATATATATATATATTTATATATGTGTCCGTAAGCACGATAACTCTCGTAAAAAAGGTCCGATATTAATGAAATTTGGTACACATGTGTAAAGCACCATTTATTTGAACGAGTTCGAAAACCAGACGAATCGCACCATCCAAAGGGGGGTTTTTGGGGGGTTTTGTACCCCAAAAATGGGTTTTTTGGGGTTTCCACATGTAATTTTTATTCAAATCAAATTTCAATTTTTACCATTTAATTCAGCATAAAAAAACAAACAATTTGGTATTTTTATCATCGCTCTACGTCAATTGGTTCCTGAGATATTGAAAGTGCTAAACACAGTACGTTGTCTAATGTTATTCTTATGGAGAAAAAGAAAAATTGTATATCTCGCTTATTTATGAACATAAACTGACAAAATTTGGTATATGGCTTCATCTGGTGGGGGTTATCGTTGTTTGCACAAAATACAAAATTTTCACGTATGGTTCCCGTAGCAGCAAACCTAGGTAATCGGTCCCCATGTTATTCTTATGGAGAATAATTAAAATGTTATATATCGCTTACTTATAACTGTATATGAATGAAACTTGGTATGTGACTTTACTTAGATGTGTTCTAATGATATTTGCATAAAAACCCATTATTTTGTGTTCCTTTTTGCAGCAAACCTGCGTACTCATCCCCAATGTTATTCTTATGGACGATAATTAATATTTTTAATATCGCTTGTTTGTGAATATATTTCTTATGAATCCTGTTAAGTGTTAATGTGTTATGATATATATTCATTGGAAATTCGCTGAGTATGCAGGTTTGCTGCGACGGGGGTATTTTGTTTATACAGTGGCCCACTGTGTATAAGTATGATGCACATTTTCAGATTTCAAACTGTGTATCATTCTGACTCACAAAGTAAAATAAGATAAGAATATTGTATGAGTACTATTTTATTATTTACGCCAACTAAATAAATACTTTTACGATAATTTCTTGAGTTACTGATAGGTTAGCTTAGTTTCATTTGGGTTGTAAAACGAGGTGTTCAATTGGTTTCTAATCTCTTCTGAATCCATGATTTACAAACATACATTACAAACACAAACCAATAACCACACCAATGCCTCACAACTCTAGCAACAAACAGGCTAAAACAGCTCAACAGCTGTTTGAGAAAATCATACAGTGCTGCCAACCATCAACACCCACCACTGCTCTGTGGTCCCAAAGACCCAAGGAACACAGCAAGCCATGCTATTTCAATATAAACATGCGTCAGAATGGCACACGCCTTGATAAATAACGTTATTTGGTGTGAAGCATTATGATACACGCGGAGCTCAGCGCGGAACAGAGTGTGAATCAAATTGATACACGTGGGGCCCAGCTCCTTATATTAAAAATACTGTGGGCTGGGAGTAAACTAGCCTACATTTTGCTTGGGGCTGAAAGTGTTAAGTAAAAGAAGACAAGGATTTCCTTATCTACATCGGCTGGCGTGACTCGTTGGACGATATCTCGCTGTGTCTC
This sequence comes from Allygus modestus, assembly GCA_963675035.1. Taxonomy (NCBI): domain Eukaryota; kingdom Metazoa; phylum Arthropoda; class Insecta; order Hemiptera; family Cicadellidae; genus Allygus; species Allygus modestus. The sequence goes on from OY776115.1 coordinate 71,654,963, forward strand.
AACTTTACTGTTCCTCGCATAACTCAGGTCCTGTTTGCTGTTCAACCCCCCCGGTTCTCCCGCACTCAAGGTTAGTAGAGCTTTCAGACCTACGAACCTTGTCTCGCACTGACCTTGGAGCTAATTCTCCTGTTAATACAATGATAAAATTGTACAATGTGCATTTAAATTATTTAGATATTATTAAGAATACTCTTAAATCTTTTCGCAAAATTCAAGCAATTTTAATACAAAATACTTAATATTTTTCTTATTATTGTTTATGTAACATTGTTTTAGTTATTATTACTCAAATGTCATAGATTTACTTATATATTTATTTAATGTTGAACCTTATCAGGCTGATTTTGTTACAGTTTTAAATTGTAAATTATATAATTATTAGAATGCTGGCGGTTTGTTAGTGATGCTGTTGCTCATAAGGTATCTTGCATGTAATTAGTTTTTTCTGCATTGTTAAGTTTGAGTTTTGCCTTGAATTGCATGTAAAATAATAGGATAATTTATTTAATTTATGCATGATTTATGCTGCTAGTGAGATACATGTTTGTTTTGTGCATGTGAATATTGAATTCTAGTGTTAGCTGACTCAGAATCTCCACTATTGAACTAATTGTGAATGCCATTGTGTTTATGTATTAACAATACACTGTAATTGAGCTTGTCCTGTTATGTAGCATTTTCGTATCAAATAAATAAATAAATAAGTAAATAAACACGTAGTGGACCACAGATGGGAAGCAATATTTGTTTTTAGTGTGATAATTGAAGAGGAAACAGTACTATGGAAGTAAATATAAACTCGGGTGGACGTTTTTATTTATTTAAGCGACGTTTTAATTTTGATTGGAATCGTAATTGGTTCTGCTGAATATATGAGGCGGTTGTTTCAAATTTTACAAAAACATTCCCAACTTTTGCAAGATTATCTTTTTAATCTATTTAAATTTGTACAGAGAAAACATCAAACTTTTGTTAAATAAGTTAAATTACTAAAAACAAATCAAATGCGGTTTTAAATCGTGTATGAGAAATCGTGTAAATTGTGTAATCGTGTATTCAGTTCGCACATCTTAAATTTAGATCGGTGTATACATTTTGAATTGATTTTAGCGAATTTCCCTTATAGGGAAGAAGCTATTACCGTAGGTGGCATGGTAAGACTTAAGCCCGAGACCATGATAAATTTTTGATTTGAGGTACTCAGATGCCAAAAACACTATTCGTTCAAATTTATATATATGTATATATTATGTGTCCGTTACTGCGATAACTTTTGAAAGAAGAGCCCGATTTTGATGAAATTTGGCATAAATATAGAGAGTAACATTTATAACTTTACGTTCGAAAACCAAATAGATCGGTCTATGGAAGGGGGTTTTATGGGGGTTTACAATTTTCCAAAAATCAGTTTTTTTTACTTTTTACCCTAAAATTGTAAAAACACTAGATTTTGGTTAATCCATTTTATAGAGCTTAAAAAAACAAACAATTTAGTATTTTGAATCATTAAGAACACATCATCATTTTGTATTCTGTTGTCTGGTTGGCCTAGTGGTTGTGGATAAAAGTAAAAAAATGTGTCGATAAAATTTCCCATGTTAATCTTATGGGAATACGGTTTTTAGATTTTCCTCAGATAATTTCACTAAAAACTTCACATGTCTTTCTACCAATCAGTTTAGCTCTACAAAACAATCATTTTGGCATTTTAATTGTTATTTTACGTCCAATCGTTGCAGTGATATTCTAAAAGCTAAACACAGTAGGTTGTCCAATGTTATCGTTATGGAGAATAAATAGAATGTTATATTTCGATTATTTATACATGTATATTGATGAAACTTGGTATGTGGCTTCAAATAGTTGTGGTATCAATATATTAGCAAAAAAGGTTTTTGTTGATTTTTTCCGGTAGCAGCAAACCTGCCTACGCGGCCCCCATGTTATTCATATGGAGAATAAGTAAAGTTTTATATCTCCCTTAGTTATGAACCTAAATAATAAAACTTGGTATGTAGCTTTACCTGATTGAGTTATATTGATAGTTACAAAAAAACACATATCTTATCTTCCTTGTTGCAGCAAACCTGCGTACTCAATTATAATGTTATTCTTACGGAGAATAAATAAAATGCTACATATCACTTATTAATGAATGTATTTTTGTGAAACCTAGTATGTGGCTCTAGGTAGTATTGATACCCATATATATCCATTGGAAATTCGCTGAGTATGCAGGTTTGCTGCGACGGGGGTATTTGAAGATATACTTTATTTAGCATAATAACATGTAGAGTTTTATTTCGTTAATGTAATTACTATTTTGTATCACAAATATCCTGTTTTATCATCATTTGTATGTTATTTTTCTGGCAGTTGCTTCTACATACATAAAATATGTTTTTAGATAAAAAATAGTGTAACATAAAAATAATACCCCCGTAGCAGCAAACCTGCGTACTCAGCGAATTTCCAATAGATATATAAATGTCTTAATACTACATAAAGCCACTTACCAAGTTTCGTAAAAATATATTCACAAATAAGCGATATATACAATTTTAATTATTCTCCATAAGAATAACATTGGGGCTGAGTACGCAGGTTTGCTGCAACAAGGAACACAAAAAATGGATTTTTATGCTAATATCAATATAACTCAACTAGGTGAAGTCATATACCAGATTTGATTAATTTATGTTCATAATTAAGGGAGACATGGCATTTAATTATTATCCATAAGAATAACATGGGGCTGAGTACGCAGGTTTGCTGCTACGGGTGCCTTTGGCAAAAAATAATTTTTTGGAGCAAATATCAATATACCACAACCAGATGAAGCCATATACCAAGTTTCGTCAGTAAACGTTCATAAATAAGCGAGATATAAAATTTTTCTATTCCTCCATAAGAATAACATTAGACAACGTACTGTGTTTAGCACTTTCAATATCTCGGTAACCAATTGACGTAGAGAAATGATGAAAATACCAAATTGTGTGTTTTTTTAAGCTGAATCCAATGATAAAAACTAAAATTTGATTTTTTCAAAAATTACATGTAAAAAATTCAAAAAAACAATTTTTGGGGTACAAAACCCCCCCAAAATACCCCTTCGGATAGAGCGATCTGGCTGGTTTTCGAACTTAAAGTCATAAATGTTGCTTTACACGTTTATACCAAATTTCATCAAAATCGGATCATTTTTACGAGAGTTATCGTGCTCACGGACACACACACACACACACACACATATATATATATATATATATATATATATATATATATATATATATATATATATATACAGTTTCAAACGAATGGTGTTTTTGGGGTCTGGGGACCTCAAAATGAAAAGTTATCATGGTCCTGGGCCTAGGTCTTACCATGCCGACTACGGTAATAGCTTCTTCCCTATAGGGGAAATTCGCTAAAACATGTTGTAACATTTATAATATTTTATAAATTTATGTAGGCCGGCAGCATGCTTCTAAAAAATCAGTGTCATATTAAATCATAAAGTTGTTTTTAATATCTCCTCTGATGTTTGTAAATCCATTTAAACGTTTTAAACCCGAAGCATTTTCCCATAGTTATTGAATTGCATACCTAAATAACTTTTCATAGTGTAAAATACAGTTAAGAAAAAATAGTAGAACGTCACATGTTATGCTGTCGGGAAGTGAAGAAGAAAAACAAGAAATTAACAAAGGAATAAAATCTTTAATTCACTGACATTAGTTAAACATGCCCAAAACATAAATATCGGATACTGTCATGAAATGTATTATCCTATTGTTAATTTGCCAAAGTTATAAATTAGTAACTATACGAGTGCCTTTAATCACTCCAAGAACACGATTTTTCCTTAAGAAAAACATGGGAACTTTGAAGGCTAGTCGGGCGGAGCCAAAAATCTGAAAAAAAATATCCAAATTGTTTGGTCTCCTACAACGTTGTATGGTCCGGGAGCAGTTTTGAGGGACCGTTTTCGAAATCACCTACTTACCACTACAGTACTTTATTAGTTTAGATTGTTTAAAGTTGAAACTTAAAATGTTTTAATAACTAGCCAATGATTTTATAAAGCTTACCCAGTGTATGAAATTTCCTGCAAAGGTGACTATTTAAAGGATTAGGAAATCAGCACTAATAAAAACGACATACCCGAAGTGGAAAAACAGAAGAATTAATTCTGAGAGTAGGCATACAATCAGGAGATTCACAGGTTGGTGAACACAGTTGCGTAATGTCTGCTTTGTTTTGAGGGAGAGCCAGTGCCTTGAAGAATCTAAAATCTCTTAGACTGGATTTCCTTACTTTCTTGCAAGCAACATCTAATTCAAGTTGTTTGATTCGTGGTTTAAATATCGACTCAAAGTTTATATTTAGGATATTTCATAAAATATCCCAATTAATTTTGAATTATTAAACTTTATTTTCACTACGTTATGGAGTTTTATGTATTGTGTGAAATAACAGATAGTATAACATTTTGTTTGGAGTTGTTAAGAGTGTTTGTTTAGTAATTTTTTATAGCAAGTAAATTGTTACAATTTAATAAAAATATAAATACAAAATGTGAAAACTAAAAATCATATGTCGTATGTCAGAAAATATATATGTAGTTTTTGGTAGTAGAGTCCTTCCAATATTGATCAAGAACTGCTGTATAAACCGACAACACATGTTTTGTTATCCTACCCGGTGTTGTACTAGACGGTCTTGAAAGCCAAAGGGCCGTTTTGGTTTTCTAGTTCCTCATAGTATTTTTAGATTTGTATTGGTGAGTTTTTATGTTGAGGTGTTCCATATCTTTGTAGGTGATTTCAGTGCCGCTTTAAAATGATCCATCAACAAGTTTGATCTGAAAACAAAGTTCTCCTAGATTTAAATGTCGGACGGCTTTAATGAACTTCAATAATCGAAACAGGGTTGGCCAGTACCTTCGTCACACCTACATACTAGAATAGAGACTAGGCTTATACCATATAATACTATAGAAAACTATAAAATAAGACTTATAACATTAAAAAGAAAATAGTTACTAAGACTCGAAGCAAACCGACAAGCTGTGGGCCTCACAAAACTATCATAAATCTCGCCTCAATCTTGCTTAAACACCAGTTGCTATTAATCTTCTTCTTTCGATGGCACTCAAGTTACTCTTGCTTCAACTGTCAATTTATCTTTTTGAACTCGCAATGTGTATTTATGGTTATAATAAGTTGTCTGGGGGCCAAAAACGAAAACAGTTTTGATTGCAGCAGAGGTGTTTTTATTCAATTAACTCCGCTCCATTTTTAAAAGCGAACTTTACGACTGTATTAGCTCTGACAATAAAAGAGAGTAATTAAAACACAGTAATTGAACAATATTATTGTTTTGGAGCGCTTCCCCTTAAAGCGTTTAACTGACTCTCTAACGAAATTTATCTTTGTATTCATAAACGCCAGAAGGTTGTAGAATCAATTTAGAAGTTTCTAATATTTTTATTTTATTATTTTCGTAATTGTATTCATGTTCAAATACTGTACGTTGTTTTCGGTCACTTAGATAAGAATATAGTAATTTAAACACAATTCCCTTTATTCCAAATTAACTAATTTCATTCAAGAGAAGACCATGCCTTAGATAGGCCACAAAAAATGCCAGCAGTATGCTGTTACCAGAAGGTATCCAAGGCCTCAGAAATTTACAAAATAAACAATGGCTGATAGTTTGTAAATCCGCCCTGAGTATAAAATACTTAAAATAAAACAAATAAAACAGTAATACTCACATATTCCTGCATATTTAACGGAGAGTGTGAATAATAAATTATGATCAAGTGCAGAATTAATAAAAGCGAGATTCCCTCGTTAATGTCCAAGAACGACTGATTCGTTGGCCAGGATCAACTAACCATTTAATTGCAGCTGGATCCATTTTAAAAGCTTGCCGTTATTTTGCATTTTATTGGATCAATCTGGCGAACCTTATTATGAGAATATTGTGAGGCTAGCTGTCTAACCACTACACTGCCCATCCGTTAGTTAAATTCAAAGGTAATTGATGTGTTACAGAAGTCTTTGTAAATGACTAGGAATTTTATTTGTGTGTATATGAGCTAGGAGATAGCGCCAGGACCTATTGACCCTATAGCGCCTAGACTCCTCTCATGTACATCAAACCCTGATTGATATAGTAGTTAATAAGCTAGCCGAATAATTTATGGATATCGTTAGTAAAATCTGAGGTGAACTGAACTTTTGGACATTCCAGGATCTTTTCTAGGGAATTCCATAGGGTGTATAATCAATGGAAGGGTAAGACTCTCTATGACCCTTATCTCTGACAGATTCCTCCCTCCCTCATTGTCGTATCAAAACCTTGAGTTAAAATAGTTGTTTTATGATATAGAGGAACCAAGCTCCTTTCTTTGGAGTCTTACTGTATTCTTGGAGTACAGTGATACACTGTAGAGCACTAAAAAATAATATTTATTCAATCATTTACAAAGTTACATTTAATAACGACCAACCGGCAACACAACACAACCATAACAAAATTTAGATATAAAGGATAAATGAATTAAAACATTTTTGAAACTAACCTCTATTTAAAGGAAATAGTTAAATGCGATTTTTGAAAAATATAAATTTAGAGTTACCAGATCTTGATGAAACTGTGGTTGAGGGAACAGCGGAGTCCCTATAAGAATATGTATGTTAGGCATTATATTAAAACTAAAGACTTGACAAATTGGTTCCTCTTCGATGCACCAGGCTCCATTGAATTGTTCTGCTCTTCTCTTCCTTCCATGAAGCTTTCTCCCCTCTCTCCTTTCTGGCCCAATTTATAGATTACCGAAACCTCTAGAGTCAGTCAGCACTAACCTAGATCTGAAACCCTACGCCACTTACTTGTTATTCATTTATCCTATTCCTAAACATTTGTATATGCAGTCTTCATTTTTAAACACTCATACATCCCTGTGATACAAATTGAGGCATAATGGTTAAATTTTACCTCAAAGTTATATAAATACATGGTGTCTTAGCTTTCACGGAAAATGTAAGGAAGTATAATGAGTTAGTTTGCACAACTCTTAGTCGTAACTATTTCTAAGCTTTTTTTCTCAACTTTACTGTATAAGACATTTATTTTATTTTAGGGAGAGGAGGGAAAATTCATTTACGCACACAGGTGGCCAACCTGTAGTGTAAGACTCCACTAAACAATTTAGATTACCCACTAAAAACCCCCTCTACTCTTAAGGACTATAGCCTGGAATTGTTTGTCACATTAATTCAGGCTAGGCCTAAATTTGGCTTAAGCCCGAAGGGCTCGCTCCGTTTCCAGCCGTCTGATCGTTTTCTGCGGAGGATGCCCTGGACCAATTGCGAGAAACAGTCCCAGTTGTCCTCACCCTCCATAATATTTTCACAGACAGTGTCCTCCGAAACTGTATAAGACATTTTGTCATGTAATAATTAAATTTATATTTCAATATAATATACATATCCTATACTCTCATACGAGCAATGTCTGCCTGTGTTTGTTTGTAATACTATTGTGACCGTCAAGCCACCTCCTGACTATCCTGACACTATTAGGACCGTAAAGCAACCGTACCTGAAGAAGCACGCGGAAGACAAAGGATGGCCATCGGTTAGTAGTCGTACGAGGACCATAGCAGGCTTGTTCGTAGTCCTGTCTCTTAACATTTTCCAAGCTGCACGGATGCTATAAGGAGACGGTAAATTCATGCGGGGCATTTTTCCCCTTCGTCGTCTCAGAACTGTTTTGATGTGTTTGTGTTTTTGTACAAAAGCTCACTTTATAAGAGTTTGTAATATTAGTATTTATTATATTCAAATTCACTTTCAAAAAGAACTTGTATCACAAAACAAAAATATTACATAGTAACCCGTGACCAAGCTGCATCTATTCTCGTCATCGGGGCGTCATCTGTCGAGCATCGTCTATTACCTTCTATGAAAATATAGAAAACATACCACAGTTGTTAGGTCAGGAGGCAAGATGTGACTTTGCCCTTCAAACCCCGCCCAAAATTCAGCCCAAAATTTGTTGGACAAACGGTTCCCTTCGAGCAAGGAGAAGGCTAACTGCAAAAATGGTTATTACTCTTTAATGGTTGATCCTTTAAGAAGGATGAATTTTAAGCGGGCCTGTTCTTAATGATCTTTGACTTTGGAAAAGGTTGGGGAACTTACAAACAAACCAAACCTTCTTCCAGGAAGTTCCAGCCAACTGGTAATTATAATTAATTTTGAACACAGTAAATCAACTAACAGTTAAGAATAATACAAGCTGACCCTAGGAACACTCACAGGAAGGTAATGAACTTCATTCACTAAGATATAATTGTTTATGAATGTACACTAAAGACTTGTTAATTGAATCACTAGGAACTTTTTAACAACTCCAAATGTTATCCTGGAGTTTTAACCTACTTCGCAATTACAGTTTTAACTAAGTTTTTCGCCAGTTCGTTGACGTTGTATTTATTGTTTACAGTCATTAGAGTCCATTTATAAAAAAAATACTCGAATAATTATTTAATTCAAAACTTTAAATTCACTAATACTGTTAAGCTGTGGGTTAAAAATTATTGGTTTAAGGGCAAAAGATTATTTTAATACTACAATAACAAGTAATTATTTTTTAACACAATATTGCGTTATCTTTATTGCTTGTTCATAGTTAGACAAGTTCGTTGGGAAGACAAATAAAATAGCTGTAACCCTTATTTTGGAACTTTTAATTAAGAATTTGAGTTTATGAGCATGAAAAGAGTCAAATTGCACCTCAAATTTAACAAAATATGAAAATAAATGCGTAATTTCAATTTAAAATTTTCCCGAGATTGATAACACACATTTAAAGGAAAAATCATACGGACACCATCTTCGGGAAATTTAACATAACAAATAAATAAAATACTGTGTGGGTATTTTATGAAACAGGATTTTACATGGTAAATTAATACCCATACTAAACATTCTGTACTAGATAGTAAGCTGGAATTTTGTTTGTATCTTGGTGGGAATTCGGATACCTGAAAATAATATAAATACACACTTTAGGGAACAAAATGCATTGTTAACATTTACTTTGAATTAAATCTAATTTAAATTTGGTGAAAATATAAATATAAAAAGTATAACTTTTTATTGATTATATTTCAATCTAAGACCACTAAAAACAAAGGTAAACCATGTTTATAGGTACGAAATGCATTTTTACTGCAATAAGACCCTTTATTTTAAATTTAATTGGAATCGGAAAACTATTAGGGTGTAGTTGATTTTGAATCAAGACACCTTTATTTGAGACCCTTAAAAATGATGGAAGCACACATTTTTGGGTTCAAAATGCTTTGTCAGTAGGACAGGTCACTTAATTGTATTTTAGTCGGACAAAAAATTCCCTATTTATTTTTTTCCCTTAACCAAATTCCAACCCGAGACTCCTGAAAAATAGAAAAAAACAAAAGAAAAACAAGGCATATCCGTTGTTGTTAGGCATTATTTATATTATGAATGCCAAATTTCAAATTCCTATTTGTTACAGATAGTTCATATACATTCCCAGTATACTGTATGTTCATTTACATTTTCATTTAACACAAGCGTACGTAACGCTGTATACAACTCACTCACACACTAAACAACATTATTAAACTCGAAACCAACTGTTAAACAAATACAAACTTATATACGTTGGGGTAGGAAGAATTGAAAGAGACAGTGAAACGGAAATTGGGCCGAGTGAAAGCACTTTGAATATATTACGAAATTCGAGCAAACCTAAAGGAAATAAATCCGAACTGTGCAACGAAAACAATAACAGTGATTGATTGACTTATCCTCATGAAAAGATTGACCACTTTCACCATAGCCCAATGGCCAGATTTAAAAATCACTCGATTTATTTATTTTTCAAGCAAATCGAATCCACTTTTACTTTAAAGTTGTCTACAATATATTGATATACTTGTATATGAATTTTAATATAAATCTCTACATCTGGAATTATAACCATAAGTACTATATTTACACTTCGGTTTAATCAGATTATTTATTTTCACCCCAATTATTCACGTTACAAGTTTTTTCGTATTGTGTTAAACCATTGTCGTACTTTAACAAATTTGTCTTCTTTTGTCGTATTAATGGTTAACATTTAGTTTTAATTGAATTATTCAAAAGAGGTTTTAGCGAATTTCCCTTATTGGGAAGAAGCTATTACTTTAGTCGGCGTGGAAAGATCTAGGCCCGGTACCATGATAACTTTTCGTTTTGAGGTCCCCAGAGAAGCTAAAAACACCATTCGTTCAAAACTGTATATGTGTATATATGTCCGTGAGCACGATAACTCCCATAAAAATGGAATGGTCAGAATTTAATGAAATTTGATACACAAATGTAAAGCAACATTTATGACTTTAAGTTCGAAAACCAGGCAGATAGACATATCCAAAGGGGTAGTTCAAGGGGGCTTTGTACCCAAAAAGTAGGTTTTTTGAATATTTTACAAATAATCTTTGAAAAAGTCAAATTTTAATTTTTACCATTGGATCCACCTTGAAAAAACACACAATTTGGTGTTTTTATCATTGCTCTACGACAATTGGTTCTAGAAATATTGAAAGTACTAAACACAGTACGTTGTCCAATGTTCTTAGGGAGAATAAGAACAATTTTATATCTCGCTTATTTATGAACGTATACCGACGAAACTTGGAATCTGGCTTCATCTGGTTGTGTACTATTGTTATTAGCACAAAATACCAATTTTTACCTGTGGTTCCCGTAGCAGCAAACCTGCGTACTCAGCCCCCATTTTATTCTTATGGAGAAAAAGTACAATATTTTGAGTCCCTTAGTTATAAACATAAATTAATAAAACTTGGTATGTGGCTTCACCTAGTTGAGTTCTATTGATATTTGCATAAAGCCCCATTTTTTGTGTTCCTTGTTACAGCAAACCTGCGTACTCATCTCCCATGTTATTCTTATAGAGAATAATGCAGGACAAATAAATGAATTACTGTTATTGTAGAAATAACAAACGGAAGTATAAAATGTAATCTAAAAAATCGTGATAAGGTTGCATGGAAATGACATCCATCACTTATTTATAAATGTATATTAATCCAACTTGGTATGTGGCTTCGCCTAGTTGAGTTATAATGATATTCGTATAAAAACATATATTTTGTGTTCCTTGTAGCAGAAAACCTGCGTGCTCAGCCCCTTATGGAGAATAATTAGTGCGCTATTAAGACATATATATTCACTGGAAATTCGCTGAGTACTCAGGTTTGCTGCAACGGGGGTATTAAGGTTATGAACTGAGTATTAAAGTATTAAAAAATATGACTGAGCTTATGGTTTAATGTTACCTCTAACAACGCAACAAATGAAAAATAAGTTAACTTATATTTTGAAGAGAAATATTTTTGAAAAAATCCATTAAAAGTTACAACAGGAGTGTTAGTTGAAGTTCGTGTATTTGAGTTATACTATAACTTTTTATTTAGTGATGAAGTTTCTCAAAGTGTTATAACAGTTCCGACAACTGTTTATTTTTGGAACGTTTACTTTGTAAGTTGGATTTCCAATATTTCATGAGAGAATATCCACACTCCAGTTTAACAATAACTGTCCTTGACGTGGCTCATGAAATTATTCACTTGAGTTTAAGTTAAACAATTCCACATTTATTTAGGTACATGCAATTTATTTTTACCTAGGTTATTTGATTGTTAGGCTTAGTCAAATTGTAGTAATTTATGTTAGTTAATTGTTATGTATGTATCTGTAGTAAATTTAAAGTTCGTTAGCATACATGTAGTTTTAACAATGTTATTTCATATCTGAAATCGCTGCAATTTCAGTTATGGCTTAAGGCAATCCGATCTAGCACCCTTTCTTTACTACATTATAAATAACCGGTTGAAGAAGCAACGAAAGTGGGAAAACATATATTAGGATTGTAGATAACAATTGATATTACATCGTGATCCTTCAATTGTTACGAATTTACCAAATAGTCTCAGCTGACGAGAGCCAATTACAGTTCCCACAATTAATTAGTGTATTGTACTGATGCTAAACGTGTCAGTCTTTTTTACATACTTTGATTCTCTTCAGATAAAGATTGACGATTTCCTTTTCTCGAGTCAATGGCTCGTTCATGTGCCGAAACCGGTTGCCAGTCTTGCAACCAAAATGATCACTCGTAGAATTAGGAATTTTTACCGACCAATTATTAAAATTATTATTAGAAACGTTAATTAGCAGAGCTTTTTATTAAATTTAGTTTTTCCTAAATGAAACTATCACAAAACGATTACACATTAAATCTAGACACTTAGCAAATTGGTACTTACTCTAAAACCCTACACAAACAAAATATATGACACGAAAAGCCACTATCTCGTGATGTACGGAGTTCCGGTCCCACAATAGACTTCCGACAGTGACGTTTACTGCCTTCAGCGGCGATTTATGTCACTTGAGATACGCCGGATTGGAAATAACAGAGGCATTTGCAGACGCGCTGAGATGGCAAGTCGCGGAATCGGGATGGGAATATCAGAAACTCATGTGTGCCGCTGCATCTGAATTTGTGTCGTTTTTGAAGGACAAATCACAAAAATAGTACTTTTTTACTAGAAAATCTTAAAAATCGGATAGACAATTCAGTTATACATTTTAAAATTGAATGATTGATATGAAGTCTCAACTTTTCATTGATCTCCGATAACATATAAACATTAATAAGTTTTTCAAATCACTGAAGTGAATTGAAAAACTGAAAAACTGAAGTGAAATGTTGAAATTATGCAACATTACGTCCCAATGTTGCATAACTGAGCGTGGGAACATTTAAGTAAGTTATAATGGGAATGACAAGTCCAAATATTCAACTGTACTTCATAAACCTCGATAACAACGATTCAAAATTTCCCCCAGGAAGAAATTAATTAATTTTTACATTTTGCAGTGTTATAGAAACAACTAGTGGCTTAGTAACCTTTCTCAAAATATTCTGTCCTATCTGATTTTTTACTCTTTAAATGCCGAGGAAAATTAAAAAATGTAGACACTTAATCACACATTTTAATGTAAACAAAGCAGACGTTTTTAAATCCCCACGATTTTCTTACTGGGAATGTTTTACGTTAATGCTCGTTTGCTGATAACCTTTTAGAAATACTGCTATTTTTCCCGAGTCCCTGAGATCAAGACCTTTAATCTGAGCCCTCCTCCCATCATCCTGTGATTTGCCAAACTCCCAAAATTTTGACTTAAAAAGTCGCTTACAGAATTATATGTAAAGATTAAATTATTACAGCTAATAGTTTAACTTCATTCCAAAGGAATATAATATATCCAGGCAAAACAATTTTTAAAGATAATAAACTTATACTTATTGTTAGATGAGATATATTTTTTCTCATATAACAAAATGTGTGAAAAACACATTTGACACTTTTAACTTCTTTGGAGTTACTTAAAATGTATTTAAAGTATAATTTAAATAATATTACTGGCCAAGTTTTAACAAAATAGGTAAGGAAATGTTTCCGGAAAGTAATTGTTAATAAGAGAGTAATAACTGGACAACGTTAAACTCCTTTCATTAAGTATGCGACCATTCACGTACAACAATGGTTTAAAATATTATTATTTCTTAATTATTTTTGAATAAAGCTAATTCTAGTGAAAAAAGGTCAAGTACAATAAATTAATATACGAACAATCCATGTTTAGGGAAGAAACTATTCACTAAAAAAACCTCTTAAGATTAGTTAGTTCTAGTTTAAAACGTTTCTTGCTTATAAAATAAAATACATGTATTTCCGTACTCTTAGAGGTAATATATAAATTTAATAAGTTAGTTCCGTATTTATTTATAATTTATTTAGCAGCATTATACGTGTTGTTACGAGTAACAGGATAAATAAACTACATCTCACAACACTACAAAGCCTTATTTATTTATAAAAAAAACCACGAGACCTGGCATTGCTTAACCTTACGTTTTTCATAAAATATCGTAACACTATGTAAATAGAAACTAGAAAGTAAATCTACCCTGCGCAAGCTATCATGTTGTCTGAGCTCTGAAAATTGGAAAAACTTTAATCCTAAATAAAAGGGTGTGGCATAGCTCTCATAACATATATCATCGCAGACAGCTGTGGTGAAATGACAAACTACTAGGTTTAAAACATTACTGGTCAAAATAATCTGTTTAATTTATAAACAGTCTCTATTATTTGTTTACTGTACCATAGTTTACCAAATTTAACCTTCATCTCTATAGAAACTTGTGAAGTTTAGAGTATTCTTACTACAACTAACTCGAAAAAACCACTAAAATGTCATGTTTTGGTTTAGACCGATAAGTTTTTCATTTTGAAATATCAACTCTAGAAACTATGGTGAAATATATCCCTTATAACAGTCAGTGATTAACAGTGTTAAAAAAATCGTTAGTTTAACTAACACCTTGTAATTCATACCTCATACCTTGTAATTCATCTGAATGATTGAAAAATAGAAACAATAAAAACATATCATGCAGAGATAAAATATCTTCTATATCTTTCGACAATAATAAACAGTTTCTCCTCCTCAGATTTAAATTTTAAATATGTTTTTTTTAATATTTAATATCAGATTTATCCTCGTGTTTATTTTTCATTATGATCAAGACTTTATTTTGATAGTAAAATTATAATTTTTATCCCCAAACTAAATATTCTATCTGAGTTAGGCAGTGTTTATGTTCATCTGTACATATTCAATGAACAATTTCAACTGTTCAAGTAACAACTTTCAAAAAATAGTTTGGACAGTTAAATAAAAAAATAAGGCTGTATATAAAATTACCTTAACTGGAATGGTCTAAAAACTTTAATCATAAAATGAAGTCCAAATATTTACTCGAAACTTACTTTGACTTAACACAGAAATTCGTTGTGTGTTCAGTACGCGGATCGCAACCGCAAAGCGTAAGTTTATTAGCTTTAAAAATATATAATCATATTACACATATCAAGTGGAATTGGAAATTATTTCTTGTTTGTTAAAAACGACCATCTTAAACTACACAGATAAAATCTGTTTATAGAGGAGTATTTCTGACTGGGACCACGGGATGGGTAGTTGACATCACTTAAATTTGATCTTAAGTATTTGTTGGTTATGTTTATATAATATTTTAATAAAAATAAATACAAACTATTAAAGATGAGGTGTCCTTATTTACTTGCCGTAAAAAACATAAAATAAATTTAAGAAGAATTTTTTAATTAACTACAGTCAAATGGGTTACTAAATACAAATCACATAATCTCCTATTCTAGTTAAAATATACACTTGCCCAGAAAAGTGGTTTGAGCTATAACTAAACTAGTAAACAACAAGATCAAGTTAAAAAGCTGAAAAATTCATGTTGCGGTTTTTAACAATAAAAAGTGTTAGAAGTCTAGAACATTTTAAATCGTAAAGATACAAATGGTTAAAACTTAAACCATAAAATCATGGTCGTAAATCATAATTAGTAGTTAATTCTTTATTAGGTATTACTTAATGACACAGCATAAGTACTTATCATAAAGGATAAGTATGATCAAATCACAATTTTCTTTGGCATATATCTTTGATATTATCAGAAAAATAAATAATGGATTTCTACAACTCTTTATTTTACAATAAACAATATTTTATGCGTTTGGGTTATTTTGAGAAGGGTGATCCATGTCAGCTTTAACCAGACATCAGAGACCTAAAAAAACGCAAAAAAATAACCATGATGTAGTTGCAGTTTTAATAAATTCAATAGAAGGCACGAGAATTGCAAAGTTGATCATTGTTTTACAATACATAACCTTAAGTATGTTAATACAATAAATGATTAGTTTAAAAAAATTTAACATACATCAATATTCTTGAATTAAAACACAGTATTATTCAAATATAAGAGAAGCAATATTTTTTCATTTTGGTTCCTTTTAGTGAAATGTGTCTAGATATGTCAAATTTTACGACTTTTTATTTAAAAATGTTAACAAATACCGGGTGTCCATAAAATAACTGAAACATTTTAAAGGCAAATACTGATACCAAATAAGAGACTATGTTTAATGTTTTATATATGTATTTAAAGCTAAAATTCTCAAGTTTTATTAGAAACTTAGAATAACTCGATATGAGCACCATTAGTGGCCCGGCATGAATCTAAGCGAAATTTGACCTCTTCCCAGGTTTTGGTCAGTACTTCAGGGGATATTGCACCAACACGTGCGACTCCTCTCTGTCGGAGGTGATTAAGATCCCGAATCTGCACCCAGTAGACGTCATTCTTTACTGCCCCCCAAAGGAAAAAGTCCAGAGGAGCCAGATCTGGACTCCTAGGAGGCCATTGGATGGGCCCTTCCCTGCCAATCCACAGATCGTCAAATTGAGTATCTAGCGCTTCTCGCACTCGCAAACTGTAGTGTGGTGGCACTCCATCCTGTTGGAAATAGACAGGGTCATTCTCCATCTCAATCTGATTCAACTGTGGGAAAACGTACTCCTCTAACATGTCACAATAAATGTTACCGTTTATAGAATTCTCAACAAAAATGAAAGTTCCTAGAACTTTATCGTGCATGAGGCCACACCAAACATTCAACTTGGGAGAGTCTCGTTGATATTCAGTGAACTCATGAGGCGGTTGTGCGCCCCATATCCTACAATTGTGACGGTTTACAATACCACTGACATGAAAAGTTGCTTCATCAGAGAAGACTACATTGTTCAAAAAATTATTGTCTTCTTCAATCTTGTGTCGCATGCTAACAGCAAATTGAAGCCTGATGTCTTTGTCTCTTGGTTTTATTTCATGTAACAACTGGATTTTGTAAGCTTTTATGTGAAGTCTTTTCTTCATCACCTTATGAACAGTTGATTTTGGTATCCCCAACCACGTCTTCTCAACGACGTTTTGGGGCTTTGCTGACAAGAAGCACGAATTTGGTCTACTTTTTCTTCTGAAACACGAGGTCTCCTAGTCGACTTAGCTTTCCGCACACTACCTGCCTCTTTAAAGGAACTCACCCAGTGATGGATAGTGTTGTATGCAGGCGCTTGACCACCATATTGATGTCAAAAATTCTGTTGGACTGTAACAATAGAGCCACTTTCCACAAACCATATAACACACTGGGCCTTTTGCTGTGGAGTTGCCATTGCACTACATAAACATGTCTAGTTGTCTATTTGAACTCATAATAACAGCTGATTTATGTTCAACAACTAACACACAGAACGACAGCGAAGCCTGTGCAAACATTAACGAGGGATGCCAACAGTTCAGTAATTTATAATAAAATATCGTCCAAAATTTGAAAAAATGTAACAAAATTAAACAATGGATGTTAATGCCCTAATGGTACTCATATCGAGTTATACTAAGTTTATAATGAAACTTGAGAATTTTAGCTTTAAATACATATATAAAACATTAAACATAGTCTCTTATTTGGTATCAGTATTTGCCTTTAAAATGTTTCAGTTCTTTTGTGGACACCCGGTATTATAGAAAAGATTGATCTCCAAAGAGGTAACCGAGTATTGATGTAACGTTGGTATATTATCATGAGCAGCTTTCAAGCCATCCATCTCAGTTCTCTTGTGAATCAACTGGTTTCAAATGTAAACTGATTAAACTCCTTTGCTAACAACAATTCATGAACGGATCGTCTACCACGCATAGGACTTTATGTGTAAGTGCCCTATCAAACACTTACATTTTGTAGTAGAGACACAACTAAATAATTCTGTCTTCACTTTTTATAATTGTAAAAATGAGAAAATACATAATAAACATTGTTATCGATGGTTTTAAATTAAAAAATACTCATATAAAACTTAAATATAGAAATTTGGAAACCACATGCAAAGTATTAAAAAATAAAAATAGCACCTCTTTTTGCCTACCAGTCGCCTGATCACCAAATGTTTAATACAAAATAACATACTTTAAAATAATATCTTTCTCATCATGTAACTACGGACCCAAATAACTCTTACTGAACGTGCAAATGATTTATTTTGAAATATTCTGCGGACATATTTAAATGAGTAAGAACTGAAGTGAAAAAATTACTTTAGCTTTCAGACAAAACAATCATTGAATATCGGTGCACGCTGTGTAGGCTACTACACATATTTCAGAGATCACATTTTAAGTCAAAATAAAAACAAATATCTATTGTTTCTGAACACATTTTTATTTTAACGAAGATGTATTAAAACTGCTAGGTATGCAATACAAGATATTTACGGCATTACAAGATCAGCTAAATGTAATCCCACAAACTGCTGAGATGGCAACACAATTTGTGTAGCGCTTTTGACAAGTTACAATAGTTCCGAGACTGCTTGATTTCGAGCAACAGGCCCACTAATTGTCGTTTATGTCGGTTTGTTCTTTATAAGTTGTATCCAATTTCCTCTATATCCATTCCACACCCAAATTTTAAAGTAAATGAAATTGAAGAGAACGTTGAATTGATGAAAAAACTGTGAAGAAAATAAATTAAACTTAGTTGGTTACACTCCATTTCAGTGGCTATCTCAAACATGACATTTTTATTAAAATCATAAATATATAAACAATAGTTTACAAAAAACAACAAAACAAATCTTCTCCTAAAATACTAGTTCATACTGATCTCATACGAATCATTCTACAATTTTTTGCGTTCCGAGAAGTGCATAGACTTTGAAAAATTGAAGTAAGTTTAACTAGTATTTACTTTTGGCTGCAAACAAAACATGAAGTATCTAAACTAACTACCTTGTCATATTTGTTTCTAACAAACTTTGAAAATTGATTTTTAATCAAGACAAAAATAAACCAAATAAATTGGTGGCTGATTTGAGGATTGAATTTAACAATTCTAAAACCAAGATGGTAAAACATAGTAATATATAATGTGTAGACTAAATAAAATAGTATTTATTCTCCACAAATATTAATTTGATTTGTATAAAAGTATTCAGCCTTAGAATGATAGGGTTTATTTGTAAGTATATAGATTATTTCTACATTGCATTATTTATAGTGCATACATTTTGCAAGCGTATGTACTTAACGAAATGGAACGAGAGTGTAAGCTGTTTAAAAATAAACGGTATCAGGAAACTGACACATACTTTCTCCCTTTTAGGCCAACTTTAATGAATAAATTACTTTTTATTTACTAAATATAGAATACAAAACATGGTCGAATGTACAGAAAATCTTGTAAACAAGTTGTTATAAAAAACATCCACCCAAATCACTGCTTTGGAGATACTACAGAATCCATTGCTACACTCGTGGTTTGAAGAGGGGAAATGCCCCTATTCCCCCCCCCAGGGTTATTAAGGGGCAACATATTTCGAATTAACTCTGTTGGTCAATGCTAAATTGACAAGCATATCAAGTTTGAATGAAATTGATCAGTAAATAAGACAGAAATAGTAATTTTTGTATTCCCCATAAGAATAACATTGGACAACGTACTGCGTTTACCGCTAAATGAAAATTTCAATTTTCTCCGAAACCAGCAATCGTAGAATAGTAATTCAAAATACTAAATTATTTAGTTTTTAGAGCTCTTTTTAATGGTGAATAGTAATATTTTTTTATATTTATGTTTTTTTATGAAAAATCCAAAAAACTGAATTTTGGATTTTTAAGTCCTGTAATTTCTGAACCCGAATTTTTACAGAAATGCGGGTGGTGTCATTTTGTTGGAGAACTAAAGTTCTACAAACGACTAAAGTTTAATCAAAATCGTTAGAGCCGTTTTTGAGAAATTTGGATTTTTCATGTTTTTGGCGGTTTTTGGGGGATAATTACCCTTAAAAATCAAAAATTCAAAAAAATGAAAAAAAAGCCTGGAAATATCGTGGATTAGTACCTACATACCAAATTTAATCAAAATCGGTCCATAGGTTAGGGCTCTAGCTCTGTACACATCCACACAGACACACACACACACACAGACACACACACACACGGACACAAACACACACACACACACACACACACACACACACACACACACACTGACAGACATCACGTAAAAACCACTTTTTTGGGTTCAGGGAGCACCAAAACGAATATTTCCACTAACAACTCAAATTCAAGTAACAACTTTCAAAAAATAGTTTGGACAGTTAAATAAAAAATAAGGCTGTATATAAATTACCTTAACTGGAATGGTCTAAAAACTTTAATCATAAAATGAAGTCCAAATATTTACTCCAAACTTACTTTGACTTAACACAGAAATTCGTTGTATGTTCAGTATGCGGATCGCAAGCGCAAAGCGTAAGTGCAGTAGCTTTATAAATATATAATCATATTACACATATCAAGTGGAATTGGAAATTATTTCTTGTTTGTTAAAAACGACCATCAAACCATCTTAAAACAACACGGATAAAATGTGTTTATAGAGGAGTATTTCTGACTGGGACCACGGGATGGGGTAGTTGACATCACTTAAATTTGATCTTAAGTATTTGTTGGTTATGTTTATATAATATTTTAATAAAAATAAATAAAAATTATTAAAGATGAGGTGTCCTTATTTACTTGCCGTAAAAAACATAAAATAAATTTAAGAAGAATTTTTTAATTAACTACAGTCAAAGTTATACACAAATTAAGACAAAGTGTAATCAATTGATAACTTTAAAGTAATATTATGGGTTACTAAATACAAATCACATAATCTCCTATTCTAGTTAAAATATACACTTGCCCAGAAAAGTGGTTTGAGCTATAACTAAACTAGTAAACAACAAGATCAAGTTAAAAAGCTGAAAAATTCATGTTGCGGTTTTTAGCAATAAAAAGTGTTAGAAGTCTAGAACATTTTAAATCGTAAAGATACAAATGGTTAAAACTTAAACCAAAAAACCATGGTCGTAAATCATAATTAGTAGTTAATTCTTTATTAGGTATTACTTAATGACACAGCATAAGTACTTATCATAATGGATAAGTATGATCAAATCACAATTTTCTTTGGCATTTATCTTTGATATTATCAGAAAAATAAATAATGGATTTCTACAACTCTTTATTTTACAATAAACAATATTTTATGCGTTTGGGTTATTTTGAGAAGGGTGATCCATGTCAGCTTTAACCAGACATCAGAGACCTAAAAAACGCAAAAAAACAACCACGATGTAGTTGCAGTTTTAACAAATTCAATAGAAGGCATGAGAATTGCAAAGTTGATCATTGTTTTACAACATAGCCTTAAGTATGTTGATACAATAAATGATTAGTTTAAAAAAATGTAATATACATCAATATTCTTGAATTAAAACACAGTATTATTCAAATATAAGAGAAGCAATATTTTTTCATTTTGGTTCCTTGTAGTCAAATGTTACGACTTTTTATTTAAAAATGTTAACAAATATTATAGAAAAGATTGGTCTCCAAAGAGGTAACCAGAGTATTGATGTAACGTTGGTATATTATAATGAGCAGCTCTCAAGCCATCCATCTCAGTTCTCTTGTGAATCAACCGGTTTCAAATGTCAACTGATTCAACTCCTTTGCTAACAACAATTCATGAACGGATCGTTTGTAAACATTAAATTGTTTCATAGGGCTTTATGTGTAAGTGCCCTATCAAACACTTACATTTTGTAGTACAGACACAACTCAATAATTCTGTCTTCACTTTTTATAATTGTAAAAATGAGAAAATACATAATAAACATTGTTATCGATGGTTTTAAATAAAAAAAATACTCATATAAAACTTAAATATAGAAATTTGGAAACCACATGCAAAGTATTAAAAATAAAAATAGCACCTCTTTTTGCCTACCAGTCGCCTGATCACCAAATGTTTAATACAAAATAAAATACTTCAAAATAATATCTTTCTCATCATGTAACTACGGACCCAAATAACTCTTACTGAACGTGCAAATGATTTATTTTGAAATATTCTGCGGACATATTTAAATGAGTAAGAACTGAAGTGAAAAAATTACTTTAGCTTTCAGACAAAACAATCATTGAATATCGGTGCACGCTGTGTAGGCTACTACACATATTTCAGAGATCACATTTTAAGTCAAAATAAAAACAAATATCTATTGTTTCTGAACACATTTTTATTTTAACGAAGATGTATTAAAACTGCTAGGTATGCAATACAAGATATTTACGGCATTACAAGATCAGCTAAATGTAATCCCACAAACTGCTGAGATGGCAACACAATTTGTGTAGCGCTTTTGACAAGTTACAATAGTTCCGAGACTGCTTGATTTCGAGCAACAGGCCCACTAATTGTCGTTTATGTCGGTTTGTTCTTTATAAGTTGTATCCAATTTCCTCTATATCCATTCCACACCCAAATTTTAAAGTAAATGAAATTGAAGAGAACGTTGAATTGATGAAAAAACTGTGAAGAAAATAAATTAAACTTAGTTGATTTACACTCCATTTCAGTGGCTATCTCAAACATGACATTTTTATTAAAATCATAAATATATAAACAATAGTTTTACAAAAAACAACAAAACAAATCTTTTCCTAAAATACTAGTTCATACTGATCTCATACGAATCATTCTACAATTTTTTGCGTTCCGAGAAGTGCATAGACTTTGAAGTAAGTTTAACTAGTATTTACTTTTGGCTGCAAACAAAACATGAAGTATCTAAACTTATCTTGTCATATTTGTTTCTAAAAAACTTTGAAAATTGATTTTTAATCAAGACAAAAATAAACCAAATAAATTGGTGGCTGATTTGAGGATTGAATTTAACAATTCTAAAACCAAGATGGTAAAACATAGTAATATATAATGTGTAGACTAAATAAAATAGGATTTACTCTCCACAAATATTAATTTGATTTGTATAAAAGTATTCAGCCTTAGAATGATAGGGTTTAATTGTAAGTATATAGATTATTTCTACATTGCATTATTTATAGTGCATACATTTTGCAAGCGTATGTACTTAACGAAATGGAACGAGAGTGTAAGCTGTTAAAAAAAAACAGTAAATATCGGAACAAATAATTGTAAATCTTTGTACTGATCAATAAAATGTATACACAATATAACAACTTTTCTTCATGATACGTACTTTATCACAATAATAACACCCTCTTACTACGCGCATTAACTGAGACTACACTAATGGATTAATCCAATGTCGAACTGTGTAGGGTTCGTTTAACCGTGATCAGACCATTTTAAAATATGGTTCAGTGAATGAGCTTTGATCCGAATGGGACTATTTTGCAGAAGCCTGTTTATTTAAATACAATTTAACTTTTTTATACCCTAAGGTACTACTCACTACTTCACTTAAGGCTATGGTAATCCTTCCTATATGGTCAGAAAATCAATACTTTACCTATCTGCCACCCGTATCGGCCGATACCCAATTATAGGTGTTAATTACCACCACCAGCATAGATAATATCATAAATTATTTTATATAGATGTAAGTATAGATTGTGATACTGTGAGTGATAATCAGTTATTGTCATTACATTTTAATGATGCTTTTAGGAAATATCCAACACTATTACTTATACACTACATCACTGAAAATCTACATCTCTATTACATCACCAATTGAGGCCAGTTTTTTAAAACTAAATCAGAAGAAAAATTAAAAAACTTGCATTTTAATGTAAGTTTTGGTAATGGGCACTGTAGCAGCACCTGTGTTACGATTATTAGTGAATTTCCTTTGGAAAGTGAACTATTAGCATGACCCGCACGGTGAAACTTAAGCCCGGGACCACCATAGAAGTTCCTAACGTGACCTCCTGAACACGTTTTGGGGGGTCGTTCAAAATGTTATATATACATATATATATATAAAATCACATAAAACCAAAATTATCTACAAAAACAGTTATATATATATGTGTATGCACTCTAGTGGTCGCATTTTTTGTCCGATTTACTTAAAATTTGGTAGGGACGTTCCTTTCTATAATCTGTTGGACAAGTTCGTTGGGAAAAACAATCGGAAAACTCTAATCCCCTTTTTTGGGGATTAATCTTTCAAATTTCGAGTTTTTTGACCCAAAAAGGGTCAGAAAAGCCCCAGATGTTAAATTAACGGATGTAAAAAGATGGGAAGTAGTGTGGCGAAACTTTTAAGCCCTCTCTCGTCATTCTAGCATAAATATTTACCGAGTTATTAAAGAAAATGTGTATCGACCAAACACAATACGTTGTCTTATGGGGGTTTTACTTTATAAAAGCCTATTATTCATTTGTTGGCGTACTTTTATCATCCTCAACAACCTCACACCTACTTTAAAGCCTGACTAGACCTTCTCCTAACCTTATAATAAGCAAAATGTTATTCCCAGCATTGCATGTAAATAGAACCAGGAGCATCAGAACAGCCAAAAAATCAATATTTTCAGATTTGCATAAAAATTGGAATACATGTATGTTTTTAACTGATTTTTAGTTTTTATAGTTTATTATTTGGAAATTCACTTCCCTCACGTCAGCGTGCTGCGTGCGAACTCGTTCTAATTACATTTAACTTATCTTTATGTCAAAATAAACGATTTTGGGAGGAAAAGTGTTAACAACAAACTTAGAAGGCGATTTTACTTATGAAAATTAAAGGGATAAATAACAGTCAGTAGTAACGTGTTACAAATTTAAGATAGTATAAATACAGCAAACCTTTAGGAGTTCACTGCAATACAGTATATTAAAAAACATACGAGAATATCCTCTCAGTAAATATGCGAACTCATATTTATATAAACAACTAAAAATAAATTAGTTCTAGTTGTTCGATTATTTAGTGAGCCTGTAGACGTTTCTTCATTGGCGAAGATAGTTTTGAATAATTTTCAAGGAATATCTTTCCCATAAGATTAAATGGAAACTTGAAAGAAAAAAGAGGCGAATCCCTCATAAAAAAGGTAATTTACGTTCCTGATGACATTATTTGGGAATAAATAATTTCCATACAAAATGACGTTAAGTGAATTAGTCACCTGGGCTACCTGTTGTTAATTTATTTTCTCAATGGATACACCATTTCTAAAATATAATATTAAAGGCTAACACATACTCCAAGATTGAATCAAATTAACATGATGAAAGTCCCTGATGATCAGAGACGAAATGACCCAAGTTGTTAAATTGTTATTCATGGGTTAGTTCTAATGTCATTAGCACACTATTTGTTATGTATCGTTTACCGAGTTAAAATAATTACACAAAGAATTGTTAATACAATAACAAGGTTGTATTTATTCACTAGAACGTAAATTACTTTCTCATTATTCAGAAAGTAATTTGTACCAAAATCGAGTGGCTCTTAGCAAACAATCTACGTTATATATTGACTCATTAAATATAATGGTTTCGCATCAATAGACCCAATTTAGCAAACGACGTTTGGAGAAACTTCAGCTGTACATTTCAGGTATTTTACGCTTTTGCAAAGTCATCGTTTTATTATAATCAATCAAGAAAATTTAAGCAATCACTAGCAGCCACGCAAGTCAACAAACTTATGTTTATTTTCAATTTAAAAACTAAAAGAGTTCACGATCTATTGTTAATTTTGTAATACACAAATTCTTATTACAACAGAATCAACTTGACAAAATTGCATAACTAAGTGACCATGGTATATGTTTTAAATAAAACTTACACTACTTATAACATAATTTTTTTTAAGTGTTTAAAGTTTATTCAACTAAAATCCAGATAAAACGATAAGTAAAGTTAAATTATAAGTCTTAGTTGTTCTTACACATTTTATGTAAGTAAATTCACAAGTTACGATGAACATTTCTTTTCAAGATTAAATGCTAAAAGAGGAATTTGCACGATACATTCACAACGTTCTTTAATATTCTATATTGTAAACTTTAAACTTATGTCCAAAAGAAATACGTACATAAGTATTTTCGAAACTGGTAAAACACGTAAGGCTGGTTGGCCAAAATGTTTGCGGACAGGTTTTAACTTAAAATGATGAAATACATAACCGACGTAAAACACATAATATCAATCAGTCATCTCATCATTCCGCTGAGAATACATGCTGTGATGGATTAGTGACACTAAGGCAAGGATTTCCATCTCGCTTGCTCTAGGATTCATTCTCCAGGGATAATTTCTAGCTCCTCAAACAGTAATCCTTCAGCCGATGACAGTTTATCTGTTATTTGAAATATTTCCATAGATAATAATGCGCCTTATCATTGCAATGATGGGAATGTGTATATTCTTAATGGCGAGTCAAACTAAAAGAAACAGTAAGCAGTTCACTACTCTTGGTTGACCACTCACTGAGTGATATGCTTACCACAATACACTTTTAGAAAAGGAGGATATTATAGTGCAATAGAAGCTACTATATTTTTGATTCATGAAATAAATCCAAGTTAGCTACTATCACACTCAAATCAGTACACCCCTCTAATAGACGGTGAAAACAAAGTTTTTTGTTTTTAAGAAAAATAATTATACCTCTGCCATACTTACTGTAGAAAATTTATTATCGAGCAAGTAATATTATCATAGTATAGTATATAAACGGTATGGAGATTGGATTACTCAATAGTCAGTCCTCCATGATGATGTTTATTACGACGTACCACATATTTTGTCCCAGGGACAAGACAGATGGCTGAGGCCAATGATGATGATCACGACGTACCAACTAGTTGGTCTGAGGTGAGACACAGATGACTGAGGCTGATAATGTTGATTATGACGTACCAAATAGTTGGTATGAGGTGCAACATTGATGGCTAAGACTAACGATGTTGGTTATGATATATCCACCATTTGGTCTCAGGTGTAACACATATTATTGAGGCTGAGGTTGACTATGACGTACCAACTAGTTGGTCTGAGGTGCAACACAGATGACTGAGGCTAATAATGTTGATTATGACGTACCTAATAGTTGGTATGAGGTGCAACATTGATGGCTAAGACTAACGATGTTGGTTATGATATATCCACTATTTGGTCTCAGGTGTAACACATATTATTGAGGCTGAGGTTGACCATGACGTACCAACTAGTTGGTCTGAGGTGCAACACAGATGACTGAGGCTGATAATGTTGATTATGACGTACCTAATACTTGGTATGAGGTGCAACATTGATGGCTAAGACTAACGATGTTGGTTATGATATATCCACTATTTGGTCTCAGGTGTAACACATATTATTGAGGCTGAGGTTGACTATGACGTACCAACTAGTTGGTCTGAGGGGCAACACAATTGGTTGAGGATAATGATGTTGATTATGACGTACCTAATAGTTGGTATGAGGTGCAACATTGATGGCTAAGACTAACGATGTTGGTTATGATATATCCACTATTTGGTTTCAGGTGTAACACATATTATTGAGGCTGAGGTTGACTATGACGTACCAAATAGTTGGTCTGAGGGGCAACACACTTGGTTGAGGATAATGATGTTGATTATGACGTACCAACTAGTTGGTCTGAGGTGCAACACAGATGGTTGAGGATAATGATGTTGATTATGACGTACCAACTAGTTGGTCTGAGGGGCAACACAGATGGTTGAGGATAATGATGTTGATTATGACATACCAACTAGTTGGTCTGAGGTGCAACACAGATGGTTGAGGATAATGATGTTGATTATGACATACCAACTAATTGGTCTGAGGTGCAACACAGATGACTGAGGCTAATAATGTTGATTATGACGTACCTACTAGTTGGTCTGAAGTGCAACACAGATGGTTGAGGATAATGATGTTGATTATGACATACCAACTAGTTGGTCTGAGGGGCAACACAGATGGTTGAGGATAATGATGTTGATTATGACGTACCAGCTAGTTGGTCTGAGGTGCAACACAGATGGTTGAGGATAATGATGTTGATTATGACATACCAACTAGTTGGTCAGAGGGGCAACACAGATGGTTGAGGATAATGATGTTGATTATGACGTACCAACTAGTTGGTCTGAGGTGCAACACAGATGGTTGAGGATAATGATGTTGATTATGACGTACCAACTAGTTGGTCTGAGGGGCAACACAGATGGTTGAGGATAATGATGTTGATTATGACGTACCTAATAGTTGGTATGAGGTGCAACATTGATGGCTAAGACTAACGATTTTGGTTATGATATATCCACTATTTGGTTTCAGGTGTAACACATATTATTGAGGCTGAGGTTGACTATGACGTACCAAATAGTTGGTCTGAGGTGCAACACAGATGGTTGAGGATAATGATGTTGATTATGACATACCAACTAGTTGGTCAGAGGGGCAACACAGATGGTTGAGGATAATGATGTTGATTATGACGTACCAACTAGTTGGTCTGAGGTGCAACACAGATGGTTGAGGATAATGATGTTGATTATGACGTACCAACTAGTTGGTCTGAGGTGCAACACAGATGGTTGAGGATAATGATGTTGATTATGACGTACCAACTAGTTGGTCTGAGGTGCAGCACAGATGGTTGAGGATAATGATGTTGATTATGACATACCAACTAGTTGGTCTGAGGTGCAACACAGATGGTTGAGGATAATGATGTTGATTATGACATACCAACTAGTTGGTCTGAGGGGCAACACAGATGGTTGAGGATAATGATGTTGATTATGACGTACCAGCTAGTTGGTCTGAGGTGCAACACAGATGGTTGAGGATAATGATGTTGATTATGACGTACCAACTAGATGGTCTGAGGTGCAACACAGATGGTTGAGGATAATGATGTTGATTATGACGTACCAACTAGTTGGTATGAGGTGCAACACAGATGGTTGAGGATAATGATGTTGATTATGACATACTAACTAGTTGGTCTGAGGGGCAACACCGATGGTTGAGGATAATGATGTTGATTATGACGTACCAACTAGATGGTCTGAGGTGCAACACAGATGGTTGAGGATAATGATGTTGATTATGACGTACCTACTTGTTGGTCTGAGGTGCAACACAGATGGTTGAGGATAATGATGTTGATTATGACGTACCAGCTAGTTGGTCTGAGGTGCAACACAGATGGTTGAGTTTAATGATGTTGATTATGACGTACCTACTAGTTGGTCTGAGGTGCAACACAGATGGTTGAGGATAATGATGTTGATTATGACATACCAACTAGTTGGTCTGAGGGGCAACACAGATGGTTGAGGATAATGATGTTGATTATGACGTACCAGCTAGTTGGTCTGAGGTGCAACACAGATGGTTGAGGGTAATGATGTTGATTATGACGTACCAACTAGTTAGTCTGAGGGGCAACACGGATGGTTGAGGATAATGATGTTGATTATGACGTACCAACTAGTTGGTCTGAGGTGCAACACAGATGGTTGAGGATAATAATGTTGATTATGACATACCAACTAGTTGGTCTGAGGGGCAACACAGATGGTTGAGGATAATGATGTTGATTATGACGTACCAATTAGTTGGTCTGAGGTGCAACACAGATGGTTGAGGATAATGATGTTGATTATGACATACCAACTAGTTGGTCAGAGGGGCAACACAGATGGTTGAGGATAATGATGTTGATTATGACGTACCAACTAGTTGGTCTGAGGTGCAACACAGATGGTTGAGGATAATGATGTTGATTATGACGTACCTACTAGTTGGTCTGAGGTGCAACACAGATGGTTGAGGATAATGATGTTGATTATGACATACCAACTAGTTGGTCTGAGGGGCAACACTGATGGTTGAGGATAATGATGTTGATTATGACGTACCAGCTAGTTGGTCTGAGGTGCAACACTGATGGTTGAGGATAATGATGCTGATTACGACGTACCTAATAGTTGGTCTGAGGTGCAGCACAGCAGGCTGAGGCTAATGATTTTGATTACGGTGTACCTAATAGTTGGTATGAGGTGCAACACAAATGTCTCAGGCTAATGATGATGATTAGGACGTATCCACTTGTCGGTGTCAGGTGCAACACAATCTTCTGAGACTAACGATGTTGATTACGACGTTTCCAATATTGGTCTGAGGTACAACACAGATAGCTGAAGCTAATCATGTTGGTTACGACTTACCTAATAGTTGGTCTGAGGTGTAACACATATGAATGAGGCTAGTTATGTTGATTAGGACGTATACACTGGTTGGTGTCAGGTGTAACACAATCTTCTGAGATTAACGATGTTGATTTCAACGTTTTCAATATTGGTCTGAGGTGCAACACAGATAGCTGAGGCTAATCATGTTGGTTACGACGTACGTAATAGTTGGTCTCAGGTGCAACACAGATAGATGAGGCTAATGATGTTGGTTACGACGTACGTAATAGTTGGTCTCAGGTGCAACACAGATAGGTGAGGCTAATGATGTTGATTACGACTACCCACTAGGTGGTTTAGGTTCAACGCAGATGGCTGAGACCAATGGCGATTAGTAAATGGCGATTAACTTTAGATTTACTGTAGTGTAATATTCAATCATCACTGAGCTAATTGGGGCTGGATTATCGTGTCATGGTCCCTTATTTCGCTATCTCATCAATTTTTAATTTCTAATTATTTGAAATATTTAAAATAATTACAAAAAGCATTATTAAACGTTAATTATTAACGGTTATGTTTAATTGTGTCTTGTACATTCATTAATATTTTTTTGGTAATGTCATAATACTCCCAGTATTTTCTTTTAAGTTATTCGAAAATATAGTCCGTTTTATAGACCAGTCCATAAAATAATAAAAATACAAGATAACAATTTAAAATCTGTTATTATCAGAAAAACTAAAACTTTTAGTATGTACTTGTAATGATTATTTATAGAAATACATATTAGTTAATATTCCGGATTCAGAATTCTGATACGCCCCAAAATCCAATCGAAAAACAGGTAATGGCGAGCTGAATTTATTTTGCAATATTGGAGATACTGTACAGTAATTGCAGTACCGAGATTTTTATCGAATTCAATAAAACAGCGCGAAAATATATACAGTTAAATTACATTTACAGTTGTTAAATTATAGTAGTATATAAAAATATATAAACATATAAATACAAAAATATCACGGTAGTTACGGCACGAATTTTAAAATTGACGTTAATATATATATATATATATATATATATATATAATTACATTTAACCTAATTTTGTACAGGATGCATCCATCAGGCTCCTGTCTACAAAAATATGATTCATTATCAACCCATGATTAGTCTACTACTTGTAGTAAATTAGTTAAATTGTCATTAACAATTTTAATGCTTGTACCAGAGATAAAAAAAAACTATTAATAGATCAGTAATAAGATATTCTTCTAAATTACAAGATCTTACATTAAATAAAATTTGTAAATTTGAGTTTATTATTTACGTGTTATAACATTATTTGAGATTGAGTTTGTCTGTAGTTCTTGAGTGGCTAATTCGGTATAATCATTTTCCATAACGTTTCATACTAACTCTTCGGGGATACGTGCAGTCAGTGTAGGCGGAAATGATCATGTAAGCACAAACAAGCCCGATCAGAGTGTTTTCTTGGGACATGCATTGGTCACCACATCAGACATTTGAGGATGAATATATAGTCAGTGTAGACATTGAAATTGTAAGCACACATGTAAACGTTCGAAGTACTATGCGATCCCACGTTATCACATTCGAAGATGAAAGCGTCAGTGTAGACAGGAAGGCTACCTGCATGTCCTTAACACGATACAGTCACAAATTTTCCTCAGGATGTTTATTGGTCTGTGCATCTTATTTAATTTTTAAAAATTTGTAGGAAATCAGCGTTTTAATTCATTTCGTGCTGTTTTTGAAGTCTTGTGAATTTAATCGAACAAGCCATTAAGTTGGGACTGGGTTTCACAACAAGTAAGTTTGCCTCGAGTCATTAATCAGTCAACCTCCATTAGTCACCATCTGTTTAAAATATAAGACAAAAGTGATGAAAAACAGGAACACCTCTCGTGTTAAATGGGCCATCTTTATGTTCATCAATCCTCCAAATATAAGCGCTCTTCCGCATCTCGGCCAAATTTCATCTCGACTTTTTATTATGTATTAATTATGTTTATAATGCATTCATGTACTTTCATTCATATACAATCATACATTTCATACTTTGTATTTTATTAGTTTGAAATATTTGAAACATCACACTGGTCAGAAAAATATAAAAATGGTCGGTGAGTCGTCGCACCAATTGAGTATTTCCTTAGAATCATATTGGAATTCTTCTAAATAGTCTCTAGTTTAACTTGTTTAAAATGCAGGATGGAGTGATACGGCGATCTAATATCGACATAATTGATAACGAATGAAGCAATTACTAAAACGTTATGTACATAGTGACCTTGAAAAATAGTTGTACCTGGAGGGATATTTTCTTGGAGATAAAAAACTCTCGGCACTATTTTACAATTTCTTAGTCACCTATTGTATGGTGTTTCTTCTCTTTTTGCTGTAACACAAGTTAAACTTGTGGATTACGTTGGCGGGAAGGAAATCTAAAAAGCCGTAGCGTAATTCTTGAAGTTTAAATTATTCAGCAAACAAAAACGCTAATCTTAACAAAAATTAA
Organism: Allygus modestus; assembly: GCA_963675035.1. Classification (NCBI taxonomy): domain Eukaryota; kingdom Metazoa; phylum Arthropoda; class Insecta; order Hemiptera; family Cicadellidae; genus Allygus; species Allygus modestus. The sequence goes on from OY776115.1 coordinate 71,687,642, forward strand.
ACTAAATTATTGTTAACGTTAGGAATATGTACTTCAGTTTAATGACAACGAACATTCCTGTAAATACTCTAAATATATGTTAATAATTTGTTCATTTGACGAGATAGTAGCCAGCTTGAGAAAGTTAAACAGATATTGGTTTGCTTTCAATACAACTGTAAATGCATAAGTACAGGGAATCCTCGAGAATTTTTAAATACACTAATTTGTTAATTAAAAGCTGTGAAAGCCTGCTCTAGAAAGATTCAAGTAAAATTAATAGCGTCTAAAGGTAATTGGAAAAGTTTGCCTATGTGCAAAAAAGTTTTCAGTTATATAGCATTAAGTGCTGCTGTGCTATTTTTCGTGAAACAATGGTTTCCCGTTATTAAGAAGTCAATTGAAACATTAAAATCAATCTTGGTATATTCAGGGTTTTTGCTTTCAGTTGATATAACATGGTAAGTGAATTTGATCCTTTTTGGAGACTGTTAACTGACAATACATAGAATTCAGATGACACAGTGTAGTTTTAATGTATAATCCGTTGGTTATACACCGATTTCGCACACGAATGTACGTTGTTCAACGACCTCCTCTGGTATTCATTCTTAATTATAAACGATCATCATAGGTGACAGTGTCAAAACAATGAACACTTTATCTGTCAAAAACTCTAATGAATTTAAAAAATTGTGTTTCCCTAAAGACGATAAAGACGATAACATGTATGAAAATCAAACGGCTGTTTAGCATATGAAACAGTTTATGGATGAATTATATAAATAAAAGATAATAAAAAATTTACAAATTAATTCATATTGTAAGTAAATCTTAGCTGAGATTCCTGTATTGTAAACTGTTAATAGTTAACTATTTAATCACTTTCAGATTAACTATAACATTGCTGGTTATATTCAAAAGCCCAGATTGTTTATAATCATGACTTTCTCGCCTATGGTAATTCATCGACAATGAGCAATACTCGTTACACAAATATAACATATTACGTATTATTAATTCACGTTATTGATGATGCTGTCTAAATTAAGCGTTACAAAACAAGCCTTAATAGGTAATAGTTAATAGTAATTAATAGTTTATTTGTATACACATATAAAGAATATGGGATTGTTTGTAAAACGCAGGCTTTTCTATAAAATCTCTTCAACAAATAAATATTGGGTTTTTATGAAATATCACTGTTTGTTGGTTTTTGTTTTTACTTTGTCTAGGCGAGGCCATTAATTTTTAAGGAGAATATCGTCAGACTTAACAAACAGAAAATATGAGATTTATACATCAATTTTCTGGTTAAAAGATTTTAAATCTATTTATGGCTGTAATCTAATGAAAATTACTTGATAAATTAAATTTATCAATACAAATATTGTTATTAAATTTAGTATTCTGTTAATTATGTAAAATATACATTAAATGACTAAAAATGAATTGACAGTTTTAAAAAGTTAAGCTGGTAAGACAATCTCCTATTTTTAAAGTACTAAAAGTAACCATTAAAAGACTACTGTAGTAGTTATTAACTCAGATATTTTGAAAGTTTACCTATTTTACGATAGGATTATATAGGTTTGTACAATTTAATTTAAGTAGGAAGAAAATGTTAAAGTAATAGTCGATTAATTTGGTTTATTTTACTATCAATTCAAATATATATATATACATATATATATATATATATATATATATATATATATATATATATATATATATATATATATATATATATATATATATGGAAAACTTAAAAATTCTTTTAAAAAATTACATTATAATTCATGTCGACTTTTCGATTAAACTACTAACATACTTAATGCAATATAAAAAGTCGCTCTTCGTTATTTTATTATTATATAGATATTATCACTATTTGAACGTATATTTGAACGGTTGTCTGCTAGCCAGTATAACTTTGAGGGAGGTCAAGAAAGCAGAAACGTTTTATGAGGGTGCAACAAAGAGAGCAATTTAAGCTGACACATGTAGCGAAAGAGCTGAAGTTTGGGGGATTTATGCTAGCATATGTAGCCGGGGGGAAGTAATAAGTTAATTATATGGGGGAATAAGTTAATTATAGGTTACCCATATGTAGGGTAAAAAAGGGGGAAACAAAATGGTTAATTTGGTGAACTAGATTATAGGGCGTGCTGACTCTGCTACTAACTATAAATAATGAACTGTAATACCTAAATGGAAGTAAGACTGTCTTCCAACCTGTGTTGAAATACCGGTACCAAACTATATAATTGAACTGGAAAACGTGCTTGGGGGACCAGAGGCTCGGAGATCTTTTACCCGAGACCAGAAAGCCTACTTAGCCAGCTTTGATTTAATCTAAATAACTGAAATGAACTAACTAACGATCCTTCCAAAAACTGATATATACTAAATCGGCATCTGAGGTTATTGCAATACTGATCTAGGCATGGTAACTAATCCTTAAGCTAAATGAATGTATAGAAATACTGCAAGCTAATAAAAAACTATGGATAATCTTCTGGGGAGTCTGATTAATTTGGTCTAAACGTGCTGAAAATTCAACCTGTTGCAAAGTGTTCGGGCCAGGCCCGAACACTACTATTTGTTCCTACATTCCTGTATCGGGGCGAACCTTATGGGTTTCCCCTTAATAAGCTGTTTAGCCAGCCATTCTGTCACTAAATTACCCTATACTTAAATGAAAACTTATCGGTTGTGCGTATTGGTTGCAGAGATGAGGTTCAACACGTCCGTTCTTTCTGACGCCGGCAGTAGGAAGGGGGAGAGGACGCCGCTAAGCCAGCTTTCGTTGACAAGACGGAAAAAAGTTGTTCGCTCTGTCAACGGCGCGACAGGCGAAGTGCTCCAGGCAGTGGCTGCGCGACGGAGTTGGCGCGCACTATATAAAATAGGGTGACGCTAAGCGTCACAACCACCCCCCTTACGGCAAAAGAAAAGAAAAGGAATCAGTTTTGCTGAAGGTGTGAGGTTGTTGAGTGTTTTGAGTGGTTTTTGTTCGAGTTGCCTCCCTCTATCGTGCTCTGGGTCCCGAGATGTCATGGTCCCGGTTTTAACTCAAGGGAAGCCGAGAACAGATGAGGAAAGGCGAAAACCCCTGACCAGTCCGGCTTCGACTTGGAACCTCGTTCGCAACGTTTGTTTGGGGGAAAAGCTGATTGTTTTGGTTGACCAACCACGGCAGGGATCGGGATCCACCCCCCCTCGCGAATAGAGGAAGGTATGTTGGGTGCGACAGCTAAATTAACCTAACCTAGCAAACTTGTGACTACTGTGATCTTGGCTCAGCTGAAACAGAAAGTCGGAAAGCGACAGTAAAAGGGACGGACAACTGCACGCACAAAAACATGTTTTTTTTTTTTGTTTGTTTTTTTTTTTTTTTATAAGTTGAAAATCGCACAGAGTTGGAGAAGATAACGTGGTCTTTGGTGATGTTTTTTGTTTGGGGGGTGTCCGAGAGGAGGTCTTGCTCAGGCATCGACTTGGCTGGTTCCCCGCTGACAGGTGATGGAGAAAACTGGAACAGCCGAGGATTGCAGGCAGCAGGGTGAGATGTGCTCCCAGCAGGTCCTGATCACCGCGTTGCTGTTGGTGTGGACAAAGCTGAGGCTCTGCTGGATCTGCCTTTGAAGATGTTGCCATCCTCTCGGAACTTGGTGTCGGAATATCACTTCTGTCACTTGGAGCTGATGATGTGAACTTGCGGTTGAGAAAATGTCTATTTTACTGTCCAAGTAACTGACACTGTCCAAATAAAGCACTGGTAACTGATATTGCTTGAGATCACTTTATTATTCTGTCTTTAAATAATATCATTTGGTTGCCGGTTGTACTGTTTAATGTAAATTTTTGATTGTGCAGTTGTCATGGTGTTATTTTAATAGTTGGGGGTATTAACTGTATTGATCGGTGATGATTGCTAAACAAAAAATCTTTTTAAAGGTGAACTGTCGTGGTGAAGGTGATGAAAGGTTGATCGCAAGGCGGCGGTCCGATAACTGACGGGTTGGTCTTTTCCTAACTGGGGTACCGTGGGATTGTCCCATGTTTGGCGCCGGGTTACCAAGGCCAGACTGGTGAGGTCCGCGGAAACTGTTTCTGAAGTGAGTGAGAGTTGTGGAGTTTGGAAGGATCTGCAAAACTGTTGAAAACCCTTTTTTTGTATTTTTTTTGCTTCGCATGCAGAAAAAAAATTGCGCTCGCAATTACGCTATGATGAGCGGTAATTTCAGGTGAGGATAGGTGCTTGTGGACTGTTTGGGGGAAAAAATCTTCCTAGTGCCCGGTTCTTAATTGAGAAAAATCCTGCCCCTACTCGTTCTTACAAACGACGTTTGTCTTGGTAGACCTATTACAACATGAAAATCTTTAACTTAACTACCTTCTGATCTTCTCTAGACTGTTCCTAAACCTAACTACTACTACTTTAGTGACTAATTAAGCCAAGAAGTGTGAAAAGAGCAAAGGGAGAGAAATAGGAAAGAAATAGGAAATTCGGATGGCTATCTTTATTTGTTTGTTTACCCTCTCGGCATGCGAGGGGTTAGGGTAGTATGGACTAGTGTAGATATGCTGGATGCCTAAGCCTAAACAAAGATTCTTGATTACTACTGATTTGAAATTTGAAACATTATCGGAGACTAAATATTTAGGGGGGCCAAAGATTGAAAAAACTTGCTTGGTGAGGACTGAAGCTGAGGTCTCTGCTTTAGTATTTTTTACTGGTATCATGAGGCAAAACTTGGAGAATGAATCGACCACAGTCAAAATGTATTTATTTCTGTTTAAAGAAAGGGGTAGAGGGCCAATATGATCAATAAAAATCTTTTCCCACGGCTGGGTCACGATTTCAGAGGCCAGCTTCCCAACCTTGGTGTTTGGGGCCTGCTTACACCGTTGGCACTGGACGCAAGTCCGAACCCTATCAGTGATGTAGGCTTTTAGATTGGGAGCCCAGAAAAAGGGTTCGATGCGGGCGAGGGTCTTGCTGATGCCCAGGTGTGCTGAAGTGGGCGACTCGTGGTAGTAGGAAAATAAAAGATCAAAAAGTTTGGTGGGGACAACTACTCTGGGCTTTGTTTGGTTAGGCTGACGGTAAAGAAGGGTATTGCTGTCTATTGAATAGTTTGGAGGCTTGTTTGCGGACCTAATGATCTTCCTGAGGTCAGGATCATCCAGTTGATGTTTGGAAATGTCCTTGAAAGCCTCAGGCAGGGAAAAAAGAGACAAAAGTGTTGGTTGTTGGATCGGGGGTGCTACAACTGTTGGTTCTACATTTTCAAAAAGTCTGGACAAGCAATCAGCAATAACATTGTCTTTTCCGCGAATGTGATAAATCTTAAACTGGAAGGAGTTAATGAAGGATATCCAACGGGCAATTTTACCCATCTGTCGGGGGTGATTGAGAAGCCAAGTGAGAGCCGAACAGTCCGAGTGAAGCTCGAACTCTCGGTGTTCCAAATATTGCTGGTATTTCTGTAGGGCAAACACTATTGCAAGGCATTCAAGCTGTAATGTGGAATAGTTGAGTTCATGCTTATTGAGGGCCCGGGATGCATATGACACTGGGAACAACTGATCACCATGGGGTTGAAGGAGGACCGCTCCGATTGAAGAGCCGGAAGCGTCAGTGTGCACTATGAATTGTTTATTAAAATCGGGCATACGGAGGATGGTAGAGGAAACTAAAGCTTTCTTTAAGGTTTGAAATGCTGCTACTTGGTCGGGGCCGAAAACAAAAGGAACTCCTTTCTTCTTTAAATGATTTAAAGGAATGGTAATAGTGGCATAATCCTTAATGAAGCGGGCATAAAAGGCTGTCATGCCCAAGAAACGTGATAACTGCTTGATGTTCTTGGGAGTGGGAAACTCATCTATGGGTCGAGTCCTTTCGGGATGGATTGAAATGGTGTGGTTAGAAAACACATGACCAAGAAACTGAATCTTATTAGACGCTACAGTGATCTTTTCCGGATTGACGGTGAGTCCGGCGTCACGAAGGCGTTGAATCACTAACCTGACCTTTTCCAGGTGGTCTTCAAAGGTTGAATCACTGTAGACGCACAAGTCATCGAAAAAGTTGTAAACATACTGGAACTTTATATCGCCAAAAATCTTATCTATTAAGGAGGTGAGAACCATACTGCCAGACGCAAGTCCAAAAGGGAGAAAATTGAACTCATATTGAGCCCAAGGAACAACAAATGACGTAAATTGCTTTGACTCCTCATCAAGGGGGATCTGGTTGTATGCCGAGTTCAAGTCAAGGAGCGTGAACCACCGAGCTTGGCCTAAGTGTTGAAAAGCGCTTTCGATCGTGGGCATGGGTGTAGCGTCGAGTTCTAAAATGGAATTAAGATTTCTGTAGTCGACTACCATGCGTGTTTTCCCACCCTTTTTGGGAACTAAAAAGGCAGCTGAGGCATACTGGGATGTGGAGGGTCTAATCACTCCCTTCTGAAGCAGATCGTCGATGTGTTGTCTCATAAGTTTGAGTTTGGGAGGGGCGTACTGATATGGTTTATTGTGGACAATTTTACTTTCTTTGATCCTGATGTGGTATTTTAAAAGATTTGTGCGGCCCAACTTGCTAGTTATCGTTTCGGGGAACTGAGAAAGCAACTGAGTGACTGACTGACGCTGTTGGGGATTTAAGTTCTCCCCCATACTGACTGGATGGTCCGGTTGCTCAACAATCGTGGAGCAAATGAGTGGAAAAGTTGTGGGTGAACCAGGTGATCCATAGGGAAAGCTAAGAGTGTGTGTGAACATGTTAATTACTGCCTTGGTCTTTGTCAAAAAGTCAGAACCTATTAAAAGCGGGACTGGTAAATTATCAGTAACAAAAAATGGGAAAGTCCAGGAAAGATGATTTATTTTAAAGTGGACCCTGACTGAGAAATTGAAATTGATGGGTTCGCCAGCGGCAGAGATGGCTGATAAAGATGTCGGATGTCTGCTGACCACTGCTTTGGTATGACGCTTTAAGAGCTTGTAAGTATCGGAGGACAATAAACAGAATGAAAATCCGGTATCTATCAGTGCATCTTTAAATAATCCCTTGAAATCCAGTGTGACGTGGCACAGATCATTGGTTGGAATGCTTGGGGAACCTTTGGGTTTATTAGGCAAGTTTTGCTTACCGGGCACCTGCTGCACAGACTGTACCAGGGGAGGGGCCGAGGCGCCTAACGGTACCCCCCTCTGGCGTTTCCCTGACCCTGACCTTGTGAACCGAAGCCTCGGTTTGAATTGAATTGTTGTTGTGGCTGGTATGTCCTAGGTGGCCGCTGTTGATTTTGGTGAAATGGAAATTGTGGGATGCGGGGTGTGGATAGTTGATTAGAGAAATTCGAAAAGTTGCGGTTGTCCTATCCTGAAAATCTTTGATTTCCCTGTCGATAATTCGGATTGTTACCGGGGGTCAAGCCCGAATGCTGGTTTTGACGGTAGCCGACACTGAGCTGCGTGGTCTCTGGTCGCGAGACGGCCTGCCCCTGTTCCAGCGCGCGGACCACCTGAACCCTGGGAGCCAAGGCCAGGAGGTCTGATAAACTACACGCGGCCGGAAAGGCGGCAAGAGCCGCCCGCGTTGGTGCATTCAGACCATTCAGTACGGTGTCAAGCACATCGCGCTCTGAGAAGTTTGAAATCAAAAGGGATGCCGCGGCGGAAATGCTATCCACAAATTCGGGAAGGGACTCTAAATGTTGCTGGGCCCTGTAAACCATCGTGGTGACCATAGCGTGCCTGACCTGTGCTGGGAGAAAAAAATCCCTTACACCTACAACTACCTGTTCTAAACTGACACGATCGGCGATTCCCTTTAGCCAAAAGGCCCTTAGCTGTTCCGCCGTGCGGGGAAGAACCGCCAACAAAATATCCTCGTCAGCAAACAAACCCAATTTGGCAATTTTGGCAGCCGAAATCAAGAACTCCACCAACCTACGTGGCTCGGCACCAGTAGTCAGTGGCAACGCCCTAACAAGGTCGTCTAGGACCTTCATCTTACTTTGAATTGCGCGGGGAGGGGAACGACTGCTGGCCATGGCAGAAGCCACTTGCTGCCCTACGGCAATCGCGGTATCCTGGACCAACTGGGCCCAATCCACCTTAGGTGAACGTCCACTGTCGGTATTCTGGATCGCGGTGTCGTGAGGGGCACTAGGGTTTGCGTCGCCGAACTGTTGATTTCTCGCAAGGGGCGTCATTACCGGCGTCGACTGAGAGGACGTTGTGACCGTGGCCGCGCCAGTGACTGTTAGGACAGTGGGTGCAGTAGTGGTGCTTCCGTCCTGAATTGTCTTTTCATCGGTTTCGGTTAGCGAGACGGTGACTGGGCAGGTCAGATCCGGCCTGGAATTGGGGGGCAAGGGCTCGGATCCGCCATTCAACTGAAGAGTTTTCAGAAACTCACTCAAGAGGGACCTATTAACTGACAGGGTCGTTGAAGGTGCAATCCCTAAAATGAGACATTGATCAGTCGCGTCCTGAGCATTGAGAGTAAAAACCCAGGAAGTGCCTGCTGGCAACTCCTCGGGCGAATATACCCTTGAGGGCATTTTGTCTAAAAACCAGGAAAACTACAAAGTGAGAAAAAAAAATTTAACACAAAACACCTACTGCCTATGGGTATCCCTTCTCAAGAGTCGTTGCTCAAAAATCAAAATTGCGCAAAAAAAGGGGAACCCAGGCAACGCGCCCAAAACAAGAAAAGAGGTATTTATTTATTTATTTATTTTTTTTATCCGGAATCCCAAAAAAAATCCCATTAATTTCCAGAAAGGAAAAACAAATCCCTAAATGATTGGAGGTTGAGCAATTGCAAAACAATTGGCCGTAACAGACTTTCCCTGGAGCATAAAATTGCTGTTCGTTGAAAACCATTTACAAAAAAGAATCTATGTCGGCATTGGTGATAAAGAGTTTTCTATTACAGGAATCAACTCTATAAATGCACCGTTGTTGAAATGTATTCCATCACGACGCATTGATTTCCCATAATAGGCATGAAAAAATCGGGTGCGATTTAATTCGTCGGGGAGGTCTATCACTTTGACGAAGTGTGAACGTAATGTGAGCAAAAACCTATTAATTTTATGTAAAATGGTAACTGCTGGGGTGTATTTTTCTATCCGAGGATAACACGGCAATGTTGTAAAAACAATGACCATCCTTGGATATAAACGCCGTATCAGACTCAAAAAGGACAAAAAGGAATTCTTGAAAACTGTAATATCTACGTTTGCTAAAAAATCGTTTGTACCTAAGAAACATAACAAGGGCATATGCGGCTGTATGGCTGAAACATTTAACTTAACAAAAGTCTTAAGGTGAGATACTCTTGCTCCAGAGATGCTCCGAATTAAAATTGGCCGTAAACTCCCAGTTAGGCCGGGATTTGCTCGAGAAAAATTGCAAAAACGGGCGGCATATGAGTCGCCAAGGACCTGAACACTAATCAAATTACTTGCTTGGGTCATAAATAAATTAACAGTGAAGGGAAAAACCCAAGCTACGCCGACCGACACTGGAAGGTGTCTATTTGTGAAATGAAATGAAAAGGTCGGCCCCTAATGTTCCGTATCTAACTACAAAAGAAAATAAAAGCGCAAGAGCTATCCTAAATTTTCCCCAAATGCAAAATTCGGTTCCCTGAACAAGTAACTGCACACAAGCAAAAATAAAATTAATCAAAGTCCCGGTTTAACTTCAGTTAAACTAATTGAAAAAGATTTTACTAGCAAAAAAGGTGGGTGCAGCGCTAATCCATTGGCCGCCCAACCAGACGTTAGCTGTAGGTAAGCTAAGTTCAGCACAAGAATTGGTGGCGAGTGACGTAGTTGTGACGTAGCGTGACCGGCCGGAGTATCGACCAATTTATAAACACAAGCCCCGACCGAATTACTAGAGGCACATTGTTGCTCAAAACGCATAATTATAAATACATTTGGCACAAGGAAAAAGAAAAAACATATTCTACAGTACGTTACATTAATGCCTTGATGTAAAATGCCAGCTGTACCAAGCCAGAATTCTGACTTAGCCTAAAAGTGAACTGAGTTAAAAACCAACTGAAATGCAAAATATAAACTAAATTGACTATAGTTACCTATGTTAGACATGTCCTGAGAACCCATTCTACAATTATATACCATAAAAATCTAGCCTAAAGGGTTTTACTGATCCAAAATTTGCAAAAAACTTCCTACTGCAAAAACTGCTAGGCCCTAAAAACTTTACTATTGGCAGATTCTGGCCCTGTATTTCTGGCCCACTGAATGCTTACACTAAAAGAATATTATTGTTACTAGGGATGACCAATAGTGTGAGAAAATATATTCACATAATTTTAAAGACAAAATCACATAGTACAAAGAATAAATTAAACATTGGACAGACAAACAGCACAGATTGTAGCCACAGACTAACAGTTGTAAAAGATGAGGCTGCATCATGATAAATATATTTTATTGAACAATTAAATAACATAAAAAACAGTCACTGAATTTAACACATAGCAAGGTGTTGGCTTTAACTATAGAAACTGGTCTTTATTTGTATAACAAAACAAAACACCTTGGTTTTGGCCAAATGCCATTCTAATTGTAATAAAAATTGGGTTATGGCCGTTAAACCACCATACCTGAGACCTGTACCCAATACATTTTTTTATAGACCAGATATGCCTCTTGCTAGGCTTACAAATTAAAATCCTAAACACTGAATCACATCACTGAAACACTTGTACTGCTGCCAAGGCCTGATGAGTTGTGGATTCTCACTGAAATACAAAACAGAACAACAAATACAGAATCCTACCTAAGACACACTATTTTCCCTTGGTCACCCTAGTTAGATAATTTTGGAAAAGGTTTAACCTCAAAAATTGAGGGCTAGGCCCCCTACCTTCCTGGTGTCAGTCTAGCATTCTAAAAAATTCTGATATGGGACATAACCTCCCCAGAAGATTCATCGACTAAATCCTAAGTTTTCCAACCTACAAAAAACAAAGCTGTCTAAAGCTCTCTGGCCCTAGGCTTAAGCCTGCTACCATATGTAGCGAAAGAGCTGAAGTTTGGGGGATTTATGCTAGCATATGTAGCCGGGGGGAAGTAATAAGTTAATTATATGGGGGAATAAGTTAATTATAGGTTACCCATATGTAGGGTAAAAAAGGGGGAAACAAAATGGTTAATTTGGTGAACTAGATTATAGGGCGTGCTGACTCTGCTACTAACTATAAATAATGAACTGTAATACCTAAATGGAAGTAAGACTGTCTTCCAACCTGTGTTGAAATACCGGTACCAAACTATATAATTGAACTGGAAAACGTGCTTGGGGGACCAGAGGCTCGGAGATCTTTTACCCGAGACCAGAAAGCCTACTTAGCCAGCTTTGATTTAATCTAAATAACTGAAATGAACTAACTAACGATCCTTCCAAAAACTGATATATACTAAATCGGCATCTGAGGTTATTGCAATACTGATCTAGGCATGGTAACTAATCCTTAAGCTAAATGAATGTATAGAAATACTGCAAGCTAATAAAAAACTATGGATAATCTTCTGGGGAGTCTGATTAATTTGGTCTAAACGTGCTGAAAATTCAACCTGTTGCAAAGTGTTCGGGCCAGGCCCGAACACTACTATTTGTTCCTACATTCCTGTATCGGGGCGAACCTTATGGGTTTCCCCTTAATAAGCTGTTTAGCCAGCCATTCTGTCACTAAATTACCCTATACTTAAATGAAAACTTATCGGTTGTGCGTATTGGTTGCAGAGATGAGGTTCAACACGTCCGTTCTTTCTGACGCCGGCAGTAGGAAGGGGGAGAGGACGCCGCTAAGCCAGCTTTCGTTGACAAGACGGAAAAAAGTTGTTCGCTCTGTCAACGGCGCGACAGGCGAAGTGCTCCAGGCAGTGGCTGCGCGACGGAGTTGGCGCGCACTATATAAAATAGGGTGACGCTAAGCGTCACACACATTTATTACGAGTTCTCGTCGTTTTGCTTCTCCGATAAAACTGGCTTCTCTAAAGTTGAACCAAAGTGTAACGCCTTATAAATCACTCCATTTCGATATTGGGAGATTAACATTTAAGAACTTATCAACAGTTAAAGTTAGTTAATAAAATGATAATTCTTACTTTATAAGTAAATATATTTTAAATTAATAAATAATCATTTTCTGGTGACAAATCTGAAAATACCTCTGTCGCAGCAAACCTGCTTACTCAGAAAATTGATTTTGAATATTTATGTCCTAATAACACATTAAGCCACTTACCAGGATTCATAAGAAATATATTCATACATAAGTGATATTTCAAATATTAATTATTCTCCATAAGAATAACATTGGGGATAAGTACGCAGGTTTGCTGCAACAAGGAATACAAAATAATGGGTTTTCATGTATATATTAATAGAAATCATCGAAGAGAAGTCACATACCAAGTTTCATCCATATACATTCATAAATAAGCAATATATAACATTTTAATTATGCTCCATAATTATTGTCTGCTAGCCAGTAAAACATGTGGACCGAGTACCTAGGTTTGCTGCTACGGAAACCATACGCGAAAAATTATTTTCTAACAACAACAAACCAAAACTAGATGAAGCCATATACCAAGTTTCGTCAGTTTATGTTAATAAATAAGCGATATATAACATTTTGATTTTTCTCCATAATAATAGCATTGGACAACGTACTGTGTTTAGCACTTTAAATATCTCAGTAACAAATTGACGTAGCGTAATGATCAAAATACCAAATTTTTAAGCTAAATTCAATGGTATAAATAAAAATTACATTCGAAAAAATGGAGTACAAATCCCCCAAAACCCCTCTTTGATTCGATGGTGCGATTCATCTGGTTTTTCGAACTCGTTAAAATAAATGGTGCTTTACACATTTGTACCAAATTGTATTAAGATCAGACCTTTTTTACGAGAGTTATCGTGCTTACAGACACACACACACACACACACACACACACACACACACACACACACACACACACACACACACACACACACACACACACACACACACACACACACACACACACACACACAGACATACATATATAACAATTTGAACGATTGGTGTTTTTGGCATCTGGGGACCTCAAAACAAAAAGTTATCATGGTCTCAGGCTTAAGTCCTACCATGCCACCTACGGTAATAGCTTCTTCCCTTTAGGGAAAATTCGCCAAAAAAAGATTGGCAGTGGCTGAAATGCGGGTCATGAATATTATTTTATCTATTTGAGAATTATTTTCTCATGTTAGGGCGGCAAAGATTATTGATATTGAAATCAAACGTACTAGTGAACATTTTAACCGTGTCACAGCAATGTCGTTTAGCCACAAGACATTGGTGATTGCCGGGGATCGATCCCGAGACCTTGCAGACCAAAGTATCTCACTCAAATTTCTACATCAACGTGCCGTGCGCTGAGAGACCCACGACTTCTCAATATATCTGATGACACCTGCAGTGTGCTTGATGATTACCGGATCTCGTTTACCGGATTTGGCAGTTTAATAATGTTTTCTCAGGTTCAGATCTACATCAAATGTGATATTACTATATGCATGCTTAATTAAATTTCATTAAACAAAAAAAGTACAACGAATTTCTGGGAAAATGTATTGAATGATTGGAAGTAGGCTTTCATGACTAATAATGTATGGACCGTGTTTTCGTTAAAGGACGCATACAACAAGCGTTCGTAGGTTTTTATTGTTGATTATGTTTGATAATATAAAATTAACTATTTGATACATACACATTTTGTCGGGATCTGAATATGATTAGTTTTCGTTAAAATGGTTAGTTCAATAAACGGGTACAGAACATTTTAAAATATTTTGCACATGTTAAAACTTAATTTAGATAACGATACTCTTGACTTTAACTGCAAACTAAATCTCTGACTGTGGTTTTGAAACACCTAATAAACTATCACTCGTTAAATCAAAGATCACAGTTAACTATCACATATTTAGCGGTATATGAAGTATCGTGTATACCAAATTCTTTCTTAATAAAATATTAAAACATAATTTTTATTTAAAATTGTAGTAACCTAAAATGTGCATTGTAAATTGTTGTATGAGTAAAACCTAGGTGCATTTAAGTAAGGTGTGCTATTCAGAAGTACAAATTTCAGCACGTTCTTCGCAGCCACTAGGTGACGTCACTGTGTTTATTTGATCAGCGGATTACAGTGACAGCTGAAGTTTACTCTCGGCTAGAGCCTATCCAAAAACCCAGCTCGGGATCAGAACGTCTCCCTCGATCCCCACCACCGGGGCCGCTAAAAAAATTGCAGAGTTTAGCTCTTATGTAAAAAATATATGACGTTACTCTCAACGTTAACGTTGTGGTGGGGATGGAGGGAGGGCAGACGTTCTGATCCCGACCTGAGTTTTTGGATAGCCGCCAGTGCTGGAGTTTCCCATTGGTTACAAACTACTGAGTTCCTAAAAAAAGCGTCACCGAAGTATTCTGACTACCCCATGTCCGCTACTCTTTCACATAGAATAGTCAGAATACCTTAGGGACGCGCTTCCGCCACCAGTTGACGTCACGCCACGATGCGCAATAGCTCACCTAACTTAAATGTACCTACCTAGAGTAAAAACAGAGTACTCTTCAATTTATTTTATTCCAAAAACAAATTTTGCAAGCAGAAGTGGTTAAAACAATTAACATTAAAATTGGTAGAATAAATGAGCTGTACCAACGTATGTGTACTTCACTAATTAGAACAAAATTGATGTATTCGTAAAGTTGGGTCGGAGTTTGGCCAACGTGGCCGATGATCAAAACAACTAACAAACTCATTTAGTAGAAATAATCAAATTTGTAAATTTGGTCGGTCCCATTAGCTTTGTTTTAAACTTAAATACAAACCGATTTGCGCAGTTTTGATTGTGGATTGCGGCTCTTTAATGTGATTGACATTTAATTTTTATCAATAAACAGGTTTATTTAGTAAATTTTCGTGTAATTAGTTAGATATAGTCTTAACCTCGTCTGAACCTCGTGCTTGAGGTTACTAAAAACAGTACTATAACTAGTAAAATTATATAACATTAAATTAATTTAATTGTAAGTTAAGTTAAAATATATCTAGATTTTATAATTTTTAAATTATTTGTATTGGTCGTAGGATTTTTGTTTATTTTTCATTTTACAAAAGCCTGTAGTCAGTTTTAATTTACAATTATAAATGATGAACAAGTCCTAACTCTCATAAACTTTTCTGAGTATCTATTAATGGATTTAACAAGTTAAACGATTATGATATTTATGAAATCTTGAAGTCTTCATTTACACCTTTTCCATCGTAATCGGTCAACGTGCCAACTGGAACGTCATGTTTAAAATCTGGACAAATATATATTTTGAATTTTTCGGATCCTTGCGAGTATAATTTCAAAACAGTGACATCCTGGGAGGGTCGTGTTTCAATCCAAGAAATGACGAGTTTATTATGAATTGGTTTGCTGACTACATTTTTAAGATAGCATTTTTTTATTGATAATAATAATCAGTTCTAAATGTTTCATTATCAGGAAATGCATTTATGCAATTTATACACGTTTACCATTTTTATACTCTTCATAATTTTATCAGATTTAAGAGTGGAATATTTAAATGGTTTTGTTCGTAAAATAATAGGTAATAAAGAGTTTCTGGTACAAAACACTCAACGAAAACTTGCTCTCTCGGGAATTGAAGGGCTACGATCATAGTTTGAACCAGCCTGTTACTGATGGCAAACTCAAACGGTAGACATGGAATTATTCCAACTTAAGGGAAATAGTCGAAAATAAAAATATAAGGAATGCTATTTCTTTTGCTGTTTAAAAGAAAAGGTTTAGACAATTTATTGTTGTTTTCCCCATTGCCGAAACAGCAACCCATTTATGTCCTTTTAGCATAAAATAAATACAATATTTAACGTTTCACTTGTTATAATAATAATAAAAATAATTTTAAATATAAATGTTATATATTCTCATCTAGTCATCATGTCCAAGATGAGTCCCAGTTGATTTGCCAAGAATTATTTGTGTGAAAAACAAATAGAACATTGAACCTCAAATAAGGCAAACAGTTAGACAAAGTGGCTTTAAAAAAAACTATGAAGGATACGCAATAAGCATAAAAATCAATTATGCGCCTAAAAATATTTATAAATAAACAATTTAGGGCTAAAAAAAGTCACACCTATTTACATAAATTTATCCCTACGGAAGATGTGACATATAATATTATAAAGTAAATTATTATTGAAACCCCTATTAGGAATTTTAAACTCAAAATGTTCAGTTTTTAGGCCCAAAAAGGATTAAATTTAAAAATTGTAAAAACTGTATTAAAAACATTAGGGACCAAAAATTTTAAACCCTGTCTTAGCATTCCAGTACATATATTTCCTTTACGAATTAAGGACACGTAAATGAACTAAATACAATACGTGGTGATATGAGGATTTAACAAACATTGGACAATACTTTGTTTCATAAGTTGGCTCAGTTTGATCATACCCAGAACGCCCACATCTACTTTTCCACCTGGAAAACTCCTCCTACCTTATAATTCACAATAATAGTACCATAATATCAATATAATAAATATAATATAATAAATAGAACTAGGTACATCAGAACTGTCAAAAATCAAAAGTAATCCAGTTTTCACACAAATGGCACAAGTGTTTTTCAACCCCAAATATAATATTTTGAGTCATAAATATAAACATTCACTCCCATCACGTTAGCGAGTTGCGTGCGAACTCGTTTTGATGTTAACAAGCACTTTATGTAGAACCAAATTATAGTGACACTGCTTATCAGGTGGTTAGGTTTATTAAGGTTAATAAACGAAATCTGAATTGATATTAAAAATATACGTGTCGGGTCGAATTTTTGCCTCTTTAATTTGGATTATGAGTATAAAGTCGTAAGAAGTGTGTGTAGCTATAATAAATTCCTTCTGTGTAGTCATACAAATGTATTTACTTGTTAAGTGTAATGTGGCAGGATACATTGTCATATTGAAATACATTCAATATACGAGTACACAATTATTTAGCATAACTTCAATTAAAAGTAAATATTGCTCCTAATGACAAAACAACTGTCTTTATAGAACCGTTCCATCTATAATATTGTATATAAAAAAGTATATATAAAACTATAAAAAAGAGCTACAATTATACAAGTAGTGACGCCTTGCATTAAATAAACCTAATCGGCATGTAATAAAAACAAAATTATCCAGCATTTGGCTACGGTTTATGGTAGCGATAACGGGTTTATGACACAAAGTAATTAGATCCCAAACGACCCAATATTTTAATCTCTATAGAAGCTCGCAAGCCTCATTGCTTATTGTCTCCAAAATTAAACATACTATTGAAAATCCTTTTGTTTATTTTTGTATTATTTTTCTATGGTCTTTGGTTTAAACATTGAATTATAAAATTCATAATTTATTCTAATGATGCAACATTTAATAAATTAACATTTGTTAAAATTGCAAATATGTTAATATTTTTAGATTTTTTCATTCAACTAGATGCGATTAAGGTACCCGGGTTCACACGAGGAATATATCAGTTGTGAGTGATGCATTCTTTGGTTCTGAGCGATGATTCTAGACTTTTTATAAAAATGAATATTTTTTAAAGTATCTGGTAGAAAAAGTTAATAGCCTTAAGAGTAATATAGGGACTTATATGACCCAAAGGGATGGAGCCTTAAAGGAATTTCTTAAAATATCTATTTAGTGGTTACCCACGTTATGAAAACGGTAAAATATCGTATTTTTTGTGGAGACGTTTGGTTTGGGGTTGATAGGTTTTTCAGGTTTTTAGATATAGAAGAAGTTGATCGTTACTATGAGGTTCATCTTGCAATAAAATACTTCTTTTTATAACCACTGTTTATATTCTGATTTCCGCACGAGCTTTATGAGCTCCTGGAATGCAGAATTTGTACAATATTTTCCGGTAGTAAAGAATTGTCTATTGTCTAATTTCAGTCATTAAAACGCCTCAGAAAGTAGACTTAATTATTACAAAAATATGGGAGCTTAGAAAATACATTGGTATTAATATAAATTTCAGGTTGTTGTCATAATATACCAATAAGCACGTATTCAGTGATTTTATGGCAGAAAGACAACGCAACGGTATTAGCCACAAGGGCAAGCGCGACCGCTTGTGAAAATCTAAATCGAAGTTTCTACCACCGCGTCTGAAATGTAAATTTATGAGGTCAGAGCCACACCTTTGACCTCTCCGTGCAAGTTAAGATATGACGTGGATGGAAGTGGCATACAATCACACTGATGGAGTCTAAAGCGTGTCAGTTGTCACCCCACTCGGCCTAAACATGCTCTAGTGAAATTATATTCCCAACTCCGCATCGCATTTTGTAAAATGACACATTCTGTTAGTGTCCTTAAACTTATCTTATCTTGAAAAACGTCATAAGTTACATTTACATTATGTAAATTAATTATTTAATTATGTACATGTTGAGGAATAAAATAAATTGCTTTAAATACCGACTAAAAGGAAATACGTTAGAATTTGCATCTTACTGTAATTACATTGGCATTTCAATTAGTTTATTTTGAAAAATTTTTAACAATTTGCTAACATTGAAAAATTGATATCTATCTATTTACTCTTTAAGGGTAAAGCGGGTCAGATACTACGGAAAACATAGGACCTACGTTGTAGATCGCCAAAATCCGGTTTACTGTGTTGAAATAAGTTTTTCTATTATACTATCCGTTCAACCGCTACAGCTAACAAAACAAAACAACAATCAATTTGAAGATTTTTAAAATTTTGCCATTTTTTATGAGTTTAAAACTTGAAATAATTAACTTTGGAAATTCCCCCGGTATAAGATATAAACAAACATGTCAAATTTAACGTTTCAAGGTTATTAGCTGAGAACGGTTCGTAACATTTGTTTGCTCTAGAAGTTGGTTGGTATGAGTCAGTCAGTCTCAGTCAGTCAGTCAGTCAGTCTCAGTCAGTCAGTCAGTCAGTCAGTCAGTCAGTCAGACAGTCAGTCAGTCAGTCAGTCTCAGTCAGTCAGTCAGTCTCAGTCAGTCAGTCAGTCAGTCTCAGTCAGTCAGTCAGTCAGTCTCAGTCAGTCAGTCAGTCAGTCGGTCAGTCAGTCAGTCAGTCTCAGTCAGTCTCAGTCAGTCAGTCAGTGTCAGTCAGTCAGTCAGTCAGTCTCAGTCAGTCAGTCAGTCAGTCAGTCTCAGTCAGTCAGTCAGTCAGTCAGTCTCAGTCAGTCAGTCAGTCTCAGTCAGTCTCAGTCAGTCAGTCAGTCAGTCATTCTCAGTCAGTCAGTCAGTCAGTCAGTCAGTCAGTCAGCCTCAGTCAGTCAGTCAGTCAGTCGGTCACTGATACATGCGATCCGGCCCCAGAAACCGGCCACGAGTAAGTTACACATTGTTTTTGTTGGTTATGAAATCGTGATTAAGTGTTTATGCGACCTTCTCATATGTTGAAGCAGGCAGAAAACACAGGACGAATGTTGCAAACCTAATAACAAACTAACAAAAGGTATAGAGGAGGTAATAGCCTCTGGCGAGCTTTACACAAAAAGACCCCGAGAAAACATAAACAAATCTGCTTAAATATACAGAGGGTTTTGGGGGTATGCAATGATTAAAAATGCCACAATAACTATTTTATAATAACACTAGCTGTTCCCGCAGGATTCGCCCCGCAGATAATTTATAAAAAATATGGCAGTTGTTTGTGCTGTATTCTGTGGTTAGCCCGTAGAACTACTACGAATCAAGATCAGCTGTTTGTATTTTCATTAGCTCAAACAAAAAATAATGTCCATAATAAATACATGGGAACTTTGTTGGGATCTCTGGTGGAGCCCTAAGGTGAGATCAGGATGAAAATCATTTAGTTTTCCTATTTTATGCCTAAAGAATCAGTGTATAACATTTCAGCTCTCCACCTACATGGGAAGGTGGAGAATTAGTGATTAGTGAGTCAGTCAGTTAGTCAGGGCTTTGCCTTTTATAGATATAGAAGATTGAGTACTACGTTATAGGAATTCATATTTAAGTTTAAAGCTTATTTATAAACTATAACGGAAATAAATATCCAACTAAATTCTTTTATATTATTTTCATAAACTGTCTATTAAAGTCGACCAAAGGTGGTTAAATGAGAAGGGAATTTACCACCTTCTCATATCATGGTACTATTATGAACTAAAAACTATTATGAACTAAAAATATGAACTAGTTAAGGTGTAAATAAGTCAAGTAAGTTGAACATTAAAATACTGAGATTCCAAAGCATTTCCGTAGAATCAGTTTTCTCTAAAAATATTCACAAAATTTCACAAAGACATGAGTAGGTACAATGAGTTTTCATGGATGGAGACAAGAAAATTATCCAAATTATGCACGATTCATATGAAACATATGATCTAAGTTTATTGTCATTCCAAATATTTTATTCGACAAATCTGATAAAAAGTTCCAAGACTAGTTAAACTAGCCTTTGGTTTAAAGTAAACGCATTCATTTGGACCATACTCTGAAAAAAACTGCAATTTCCTATTTTGCCCTCAAGCAATATAAATAACATAATTACAAGTAACATAAAACTATCCAGCACTCTCGCCAAAAAACGTATACCTGCCTATGGAAAACTCAAGTTTACAATGAATTAAATGCTAATTCAGTCACACAGTGTAATCCTGTAGCGAAGCACTTGTATTTACATAGTTTATAACTGTTTAAAATGAACAAATAACGGATCGTATATATTTGGTTTTGCATCTGATTGTACATACAGCATGTATGTGCAGAAAACAAACATTTAAATATAGAACACAATAAAGAAAGAGGATAATGGTCCATAAAAGCGCTCGGTGTATACACAACTGTTGCTCGTTTCACTACTTATGGAAAAGTGCAATATTTGTGTTTGTTGCCGTTTATTCATGTTAAATAATACTGTGTATATTGAAATAAACAATAGTGCTATATTACACAGTTTTACAGAGATTTGGGGTTTGGAAGTCCTATTATACAAAACAGACTACATTTTTACATTATTTTAAAGTATTAAATGAGTAAACATTTTCTTCATTGAAAAGTGTAAGTTGAAAATTAATTATAATAATAACTATTTTAAATCAAAAGTACTTTAACCGCAGTTGTGCATCCGAACAATACATCGTTTGCATTTATTTTAGTTAATATAAGTTGTAATCTAATTTTTATTTATTTGTGTATTCCTTTTTCGACTAAAGACTCAGAAAAACCAACCTCTACTGCAATAATAAAATACTGGGATGCCGTTAAATCGTCAAAAGCCAAAAACTCCTTTCCTACATGAATAAATCCGACATTACATCAAAATCGGCGTTGGATATTACAAATGAAACTGTCCCTAATAAGACATCTGTAATTCACAAAATATTCAGATAGTGCAAGATGGACGTCTGATAAGCAATACAAACAATCGCTAACAATTGATTTAAACTAAATGGATCGCCCGCCTAACCGATTCCCCCATCAGAGGCGTGGCCAGACGGAGTCCAGCATAGGGCGCGCTGTCTTTACGCTGCTTTATTACATCTTCAGAATAATTTAATTTTGGTGAGATATTACATGTATATGAGTGATCGTTAATTAGCTATTTGTTTTTTTTTTTATTGGCACGCCGTCTAATTTAAAGTTGTAACTAAACGGTTAAAATCATTTTGGGTCGACACCTTAACCAGACACTCTCGTAGATAATATAAGTTGATTGAAATTGTATTAAGCCGATAATCTCTAACTCAGTGTTTTATTTCAGATATATTTAGTATTACTGATTTCAGTTTAATATATTTCCGTCAAACCAATGTACGTAAAATCATAGATTTTCACGTGTGGTCGTAACGTAATTATTGCTCTTGCAAAACTGAACCTGTCAGTTTTGTTTTCACATTTCACATCCATTTTTTAAATATATTTTGAACTATACAACTTTCAAAACTAATTCAAACTGTATTATATTATAACTAACCTTAGGTTAGTTAGTTTACAAACAAACTAAGGTTAACAAAATAATTCTCTGTAAATTGTTTCTTTTGTTCACAAATCGTTTGCAATCAAGCTCGTCAGTAGTTGCTACGCTCAGGCACAGAGAAGAAAGAATTGACTACTTTGTGGCTCAGGCCAGTTGCGCCTTGCCGCGCTGCTGAACAAAGCTCGCCATTCAAACTAAACAACTCTTAACAGCAATTGCAGGTCAATAATTTACCCGCGTTTTTGTATAGGAAGTTATAGAAGCATGTGAGGGATGAAATAATGCAACTTATATTGATTTAACTTATTTGCTTTAATTAATAATACAGGTGTACAAAAAAATATTAATATTTAATACAGAAAAATCAAATCAAATTAAATTTTTTTCCAAATAAAATCAAATATAAAATTATGTACACAAATAATATTGTGTAAAACAAAATTTTCACATAGGCCCATCGGCGTACGTGAGAACGAGCTCTGACCCAAACTAAGTGTACTTAAAAAGAACAAAAACATCGTACTATTGCTAAAACAATAACATTTACTTTTTGATGTTTAAATGAGCTACAAAAACACATTACAAAATAAAAAATAAAACAATATCAGCTGTTACTTAAATTATTAACAATGAACAAAATTAAGATTCGTTTTGCATTTAAATATAAAACACTGATTTCAAATAAATAAAAATAAAAAAGACATTTGATATAATACAAAGACAATAGGCAATGACGGGAGTGAAGTAGAAGTTGAAGTAGACGGTGTTAGCTTTTATATTCAGTGAGCAGTTGGTGATGTAAAGTTAGTGATTGTAGTGTTCAGAACGGATGAGGGACTCAGCATGTTCAGAACCGATCTCTAACAGCCAGTTAAGGACTATCCTTTTGTAAACTTCAGTTGAGACCTGCAAGAGGATGTTCCTAAATGTTTGCAAAAAATATGAGTTGGAATGACTGACTGATTTAACTGGTCGGGGCACGTGCAGGCCAACGTTAACGGAGTTCCTTGTCCTGTAGTTGTGTACCACGGGAGTTATATCTAATTCTTTATGGGTATGTGTATAAACCATAAATGTTTAATGTATAATTGCCTAACCGTAAGTAATTTTGTTTCGCAAAATACAGATTTGTGGGATAGCGTTTTTGTATTTTGAATGAAAAAAACAACAAAAAACAATAAAAACAATAGAAAAAACAATAAAATCACATGAAAGTAATATGATCGTTATACTGAAAGAAAAGTTCATGATTTTAAAATAAGAGTGGCTTCTTTGGTTTGATTAGGTAGGGTGATGAGTTCTATAATATTGCCGTAATCATGGCCTTGCTGTTGTACATAATAAAAATACTATCTATAAGAAACAGGGCACTAAATTCAGAATGAATCATATTTGATTTAAATGGCCATGCACCAAGGAATCGAACAGTGCATATAATATATCTTATATTTTTGTTTTATATTCATAAAATTTGTAATAACAATGATATATTACAAAATATAAAATTGTAATTTCATTAAAACTATCAGGCGAAATTTGTATTGCTCTTGTGAAAATAACAACATCCAGTGTGTAGATTTGAAATCATTTGGTAACTACTGCTTTACTATTTTATACGTCTTTATCACATAAGTAACATCTTCATGTTATAAAAAATGTTATGTGGAAAAAAATTAGAAATTTTGCAACAAAAAAATAAAAATAAAACAAACCATTTAGGGGTTCGTTTGATTGCTCCGCCTCTAATTAATAATTTGAAATAATACAACTGTAATATTTTTAATTTTCATCGAGAAAATACGATCTAAAATAAATTGTATTGGTGGAACTCTCAAAGCAATCATATTTAATATCATATTACAAATAATATTTACTTTTGAATTAGCTTTAGTGAAACAAATTGTACGTTGAAATGGTATGTATAATTATTGAACTAACCTCTCGTGATTGGGTGTATTCCTTTCTCATTGAAAAAACAAACAAAAACAAAACAATCTGTAAATCCTTTACATCTATAAGGGCAGACTGATGTCTTTGTAAATATCAGTAAGAGGAAATTGTTGTCAGTTCCGGGGTGCCGCCGGGAACCAATTGGTCCTTGGACTAATTCTTTTTCAGTTTTATTAACACTATTGCCAGCAGTGTCCTTGGTCTTGATTTATGCCTGTTCGCTGACTACACTTCTCTCAGTGTCTCTAATACGAGTAGAAGCTTCGTTGAAGTTCATTATTCTATTAAAAGGAGTCAGCTGTTATAGTGGTTTGGTGAAAATAACCTTATTGATTGTGAATACTGAGAAAACACAGCTTGTTTTAAGACCTCACTCCAAGGACCCTGATTGAATGTTTTCTGAATCCATTATCCCCTCTGATAAGACTCACGTCTAATTGTCCTCCCCAAGGTTTGCAGTAAACTAAGCGGCTGCATATTTTTGTTACTTAGCTTTGATTATTTTTCGAATAGAAATGCTCTGCTGTCAGCTTGCCCCGCTTGTTTTCTCCATAAAGCCTAAGGAGTGGATATTTGAGGCTGTAAAACTGTATAAATGGAGAAACATAAGTAAGTGGTTCGTTGTAAAAAGAAGACGCTACGTTTCATTTTTGGAATCAAAATGTCTGAATAAAGTGGGGGATTTGTTGTTTCAGCATATGCTGATGTTCCCATGCTTACATATCTAAGAATACTTGACCTTTTTTTATAAAAAAAAGAGTTATTTCAAGCTTGGAAAAAAACTATAGCATCAGGAAAAATCTTTCCCTGACAATTCTTGTTGGAAAACAAACTTATTTTCTAAAACAACTGAACAACTCTCTACCCATAATTCTGAAGCAGGGATCAAATGTTGGCAGATTTAGCCATCCATTTAAATTGTTCCTCATTAAAAAGAGTATTACTATCTCCAAGATTTTGTATGACCAGTTTGTTGTGTAATTGTAATTATTCTTTCCACAAGAAAACAGTTATTTGGATAACTGTTATTTTCAACTCTTAATGTAAGTTTTTGACGTGTCTTGACTTTCATGACTTATCACTCTTCTTACTCTAAAACCAAATTAGATTGGTCAAAATTAAATTTCTATGTTCAATATACTAAATTATTAATTAAGAAATACGAATTCCCCTATATGTTGAAATAAGACAGATAACTTACCAACCGCTGTATGTTTAAGCAACAAGTTAACCATTTCCACCAGTAGTTAGTTAAAAACAATTTACTTAACGGGATTGATAGAATTTTGCCTAAAGTAGTGATCAAAATGTCTAGACGGATAGTAGAGTAATGAGATTTAAGGTGCACTTAGCCACGAAATCTCTGATAACAACAGCACGGAAATTATGTAAGTTAATTTTGTAAAAATTTGATTGTTTCTTCCCAAATATGGCATGGACCCCAAACAATCACAAAGAATTTATTTATTTGTTTTTTTAGTATGAAAAATATGTTTTATAAAAATATGACTAGGTATACAAATTTATACTAAAATTATGCAAATAGGCCTAATGCACATTTGAAAATACACATTATTTAAATAGATTAAATTTTTGTAAAAATAACAAAATGCCAATTTTGCCCTGTCACCTCTCAGCCGGGGAGTGCTCTTATTTATAGGCAATAACATATTATCATATAGGTAGTAACAAAGCTTAGTTATTAGAAGTATATTTTAATTTAGAATTATAAAATAAAAACATCAGTAAACCATAATTTCAAAATGTTTTATGCATTAGGTTTTTCACCATCAATGTGTCCCATTGATTATGAAAAGCCTGGTCCATTAAACTTAAAAACATACATCTATAGTACAATTATGCTTAGAAACGCGTGTTAGCCTTAAAGGGTTGATTAGTATGAGTCAAATACTCTCATGTACTCTCTAATACCTAAGTATTAGTGTTGGTAGCCATGAACGCGTTCCTGCTAGAACATTTTCTTACTCATTATTGCGAAATTTAAATCATAACAGTTTATCAGATTGTAAACATAAGGAACACAGTTTTTAAAATTTTATATCACGTTTTATTAAGTGATAAATATTCCCACAACGCATGTAGTCACAAGTTGCTTGTGGAACAAGTGTTAGTGACAGTATGATGCTCTAACTTGTTTATGAAGCGAAATGGTTAAAAAGTAATGTTAATGTAACCTTCTGGCCAATGTCTGTTGTCAGAGTGTCCAGGTCTCACGAGTGCCTCTGTCAAGACCTTTCGACGTCTCATGTGCCGGTACCGACGGCTTAACGTGCCTTCCAAAGCACGGTGACAGTCTGAGTTTTAAGTCATATGGTTTTCACCTGGAATTGAACCCGGGTCTTTTGGGTGGTTGGCCAGTGCTAAATTAAATCCACTTAGCTATGAAAACCACAAGCAAAATGGTTGATTTGCAGGGAATGAATAGATTAGTGTTTTAAATTACCGTATGGGATTCAAAAGGACCAAATAAACTTTAAAAAATATACTTATTTATTAGACTTTGCGTTGCTTTCGGAGTCGTTACTACCTCTTACAACAATTATTTACAAATATGGTTTTATAAAAATATTGCTATTATCCCTAAATTTACCCCAATGCTGTAAATAAATACTGCTAGTGCTGTTCTGTTCTGTTTGGATTTTTTACACAAGTACTGAGCATTACTATATTGGAAACACCCCATGGAATGTATTATAGTACTATGTACTATGTAGTAATGCTCATAGAGATACTATAAACACTCGGTGGTTATAGCTTGCATTGAATGAAATTTTTAATTATAAAACTATAGAGTAAATGGTGTCGCATTACTACGATACATATTGAGCTTATATACACACACTAATGAGGTTCATGAGTATAATACAAAAAGGTGTCAAAATAAAATGTTGATGAATTATATATATATGTTTTGTAGTAGACTAAAACTCCGTTAAAACTCAATTATTCAGAAGTGATCCATCACTAGGTGTGTAAAGTCAGATAAATAAATCACGTGACTACGATAACTTTGAATTCACTGAATGACATGGTAAACTCTGGTCGTTTAAAGTTACCTTGTTAAGCGTTACTCTGGGTCAGCTGTTATAACTCAATGACATATACCGGTAACGATTAGGAATTTAAAATATTGACGTCGTAGTGGTTGGTTGTATTCCTCTCCGTAAGAAGAGCATGTGTTTTCTTTAGTTGCATGACAAATTAAAGTTATCGCAGTTTAAAACGCTGAAAACCATTTATTAATAGATCCTAATGTTTGAATTTCTTGAATTTTACTGTAGAATGCTTTTATCACACCGTCTGTAACCTCTTTAACGCTTAAAAGTGCATAGCTTCCGTCTTAATTTTACTAAAAACAGATATTTATCATTAAAAAACATTAACAAAGTAGGGATTTGTATTTTTAAAAGGTTTAGTTTTACCATTGACTATATACAGGGTGAGTTTTAAATGAGTCCCCCTCCTAATATTTTCTACATTTCTTAAGATATTGACTCCGGACCACCCCCGATCATTGTTGACCAACTTATAGTTTATTTTGACTAAGTTAATATTTTTGGCGCCATCTTAGATTCGCCATATTTGATTAAACTATTTATTTTAAAATGTAAAGGTGGGATTGTGACCCGTCATATAGAAGTAATTTTTTACGGTGAAAACAGTGCCGAAATCCGTTTTTGAAAATCATTATTCGTTCTCAAGATATTGGCGAATAAAACTTATGAATTTTGCAGAGAGTTTTAATGGTCCCAACCTTAAAACATGCCCATATTCTTAATATTACATCAAATAATGACCAAGAACTACTACCAATCATTGTTGAGTGGCATTCGCTTAATTTTGACAACATTAAATGTTCTGCCGCCATCTTGGATCCGCCATTTTGGAATTAGATAATTTTTCAAATATAAAGGTAGGGTTGTGACCTATAATTTCCAACTGTTTTTCCACGCTGAAATCAATGCCGCAATCCGTTTTATAATATCACCTTTAGTTTTCATGATATTGAAAGATTTCGGTTTAAAATTTACAAAAGTGACAATATCATGAGAATGAAAGGTGATATTTGAAAACGGATTGCGGCATTGATTTCAGCGTGGAAAACCAGTTGGAGATTGCTACGGGAATAATCGGTAAAAATTGCTGTTTTTGTGCAAATAATAATAGACCACAACCAGATAAAGCCGTATACCAAGTTTCATTAGTATCCGTTCATAAATAAGCGAGATATAAAATTTGTCTTTTTCTCCATAAGAACAACATTGGACAACGTACTGTGTTTAGCACTTTCAATATCTCTGTAACCATTTGACGTAGAGAAATGATCAAAACACCAAATTTTGTGTTTTTTAAACTAAATCTAATGGTGAAAACCAAAACTAGGCTTTTTAAAATATTACATGTAAAAACTTTAAAAAACCCATTTTTGGGGTACAAAACCCCCCAAAATACCACTTTGGATGGGGTGATCTGTCTGGTTTTCGAACTTAAAATCAGAAATGCTGCTTTACAGGTTTGTACCAAATTTCATCCAAATCGGATCACTTTTACGAGAGTTATCGCACCCACGGGCAAATATATATATATATATTATATATATATATATTATATATATATATATATATATATTAGCTTTAAGCATGATTTTATTATTTCATTATTATATAATTATAATATATACAGTTTCGAACGAATAGTGTTCTGGGGTCTGGGGACCTCAAAACGAAAAGTTATCATGGTCCCGGGCCTAGGTCTTATCATACCGACTACGGTAATAGCTTCTTCCCTATAGAGGAAATTCGCTAAAAGGAGCTTTATTACCTCATGGAGGACACCCTGAATTAATCGTGGTGATGTAAATCTTGATCAAATCACAGGGGATGCGTCGTAAAAGGGCAGAGACATTGACTTTCAAATTTGGGTTGCTAACAGTGGTTCCCGCAGTCAGAACTGAGCCTCATCTCAAGTTTAATGGCCCAGGTACAAAGGCGCTGTGGTAATGGACAGCCCAAGTCCCACCATTAACGACACTTTCAATTTCACTTGCCACAAAAAAACTATAATAGTGCCTACTATCAAGAGAAAATAATGTGAAAAGAATGTTAATCAGGATAAAACAGTAACTACTTACATAAAATTACATAAAAATACGTAAACCTAGCCCTACCAAAGAAATATAAACGTGCTATTTATATTTAATTTGTTTGTAATATAAAATAATTAGTATATTTAAGTTAAGGAAGTCTGTAGTTAACGTTAATTTATTTTATATATATATATGTGTGTGTGTGTGTGTGTGTGTGTGTGTGTGTGTGTGTGTGTGTGTGTGTGTGTGTGTGTGTGTGTGTGTGTGTGTGTGTATGTGTGTGTGTGTGTGTGTGTGTGTGTGTGTGTGTGTGTGTGTGTGTGTGTGATAACCCGAATAATGATTATCTGAGTATTTTACCCAACATATAATAAGTGAACATATGGTAAAGTCACATTAAGATTTACGGTGCGTTTGAATAATAATGAACAATAGAGAAATTTGCTCTAAGTTTTCTGACTGGTGGAAATTGATAGAATACCATGAAGGTAAACATTTAGGGAGATAGTGTGAGAGAGGACCCCGAGGAGAGAAGATAGTCAAACCAGAGCTCGTGGTAACTTCATATTTTTATCCATTTGCACCTTAAAATTAAGTCCTAAACATTAGATCAAAGTCAAATTTTATTTAAAATCAACATATTTTTACATTATTTGAGCACAAGAACAAAGAACACTACAAAAGTCTTATCTAATAACATTTTACTTAAGTGGCTATACATCGTATTGAGGAATTTACATTCATAAGCGATCATTTTACATTAAATTACCAATTTAACCTCACCAAGAAGAAAAATAAGACTATTAATTTAAACATTCTAACTCATTATTTTTGGAAATATTTATTGAAATTCATATTTTTTACTCATCTTAAGCGAATGTGTACTAAATAACCTTTTCAAGCATAATATTATTTTAAGCATTGATATTTTAATTAAATTTTATTTTAATACTTATTTGATTTAGTTTATATATGGTGTATTGCGACCAAGCAATCTAATTTATGCCTTGGAATAGAACCCCACTCTGAGGTCTCATGTATCTGCTGATAAATTGGAGTAGTCCGGGGCTGGTTTAGGAATCATCTGAGTTAAATTATACAGTCTCTTAAATGAATATATTTGAATTGTAATCCGAGTTATTTAAAAAATAAACACCTGAAGGACGACCGTGTTAAGTAGTTGTAAGCCAAAATCAAGGTAAGTAACTATATTTCATTACGATTTAAAGTTAAATTAGCTTTCCATTTATAATAATATTTGCATAACAAGTTAGAATGATTAGAGTTATATAACTATTACTGTGTAAAAAATACTCAGCTTGAACGGTGTGCAGATATTTTGGTCTTACGTTATAATAGTGGAGGAAGGACACTTTTGAAAAGATGGTAAGCACTTCAATGTTATGTTCTCTTAGTTTTGTTATTCTAATTTAAGGTTTTGTTATCTTTATCAATTTTGATTTACATTATAATAGTCTTGTTACTGTATCACATCACTTACAATTTTTCGCTTTAATTATTGTGCTACTAAGTAACAGTGTAACAATTTTATTGTGCCACTGATTTAAAATAAATGAACGTTTAACTAAATTTGTACTAACTTCTCTATATAACGACGCTACAATGTATTAATGTATTGCAACGAATTTTTTAACAACGGGAAATAAAACTCATAAATTCGGGCTTATACTTTAAATTCTGTCTCACGTTGTTTTATTCGGACAAATATTTGTCATGGCCTCAAGCCTAGGTCTTATCATGCACCTACTCCTTCTTACTCAATCTGGTATGCGAAGTACTAGTTTACAAAAAGAGAATTAGGTTTAATAGACCATAAATCAAACCACGGTTATTGCCAACGGGGAAACATTGAATTTTGAACAAGATCTACATAGTACCAAACGTGCTACAGGAAAAATGATGCCTATATATTTCAGTATGAAGAGTTAATAAGTATTCAGTCGGGTAAACATAGAAATTAAAAAAATTTATACTAAAAGATATCTAAACAACTCTTGATAACTTGGCACAGTTGAGCACATTTGTTTTTTATATCCAGCTACTCCATGATTTTTGCCACTAATCTTTTAATATGCGTATTATTCTCACCGAAAGACGGAGTCAGATTACAAATCCGGAAATGTGAATCTTGTTTTATCCAACCAGTAAATAATTGGGAAATATCCGCAATACTTTCTTAAATAACATTAACCCAGTATTTTAAAATGAAATCCAACTGGTGAAATAAAAAAAGAACTGGTGAAATAATAAAAAAAGAGTTCTAAATATATTATGGCTAATTTAAATTCAGAATATTTTTACAGTCACAATAAATTACCTTATATCCTTTACAAATATCGTAAATATCGATAATTTATGAAAAATATTTCTACAAAATATGAACTATAATATTTCCTCATCATGCTCTATTTTAAACGAGTATTCTAAAATGTAAAATTTGCTTCCTACTAAAAATGTAATTAAATTAATGTTTTTTTATAACGTTATCTTTTTAATTTAGCATATACAAAACCCAACTACTTTCTTATTTGTTTATAACATATAACGCTTGTTTGGGGAAATATAATATTAAAATGCTCTTTTTGTTTGTGTTTGAATTTGTTTTGAGTGAATATTTTCATATCTATGATGTACATACAATTCTCGTTAAAACTGATTCATACCACAGTTAATCTCTTTACTCGGGCTTATAACTCATAACCTCATTATTACACCAGTAAACGTCATCACTTTACAAGACCGCTAAAAGCACTTTGTAAATAAGAAATTACTGCTAGTCCCATTATATTTATTTACAGCTTTTGTAGAACTTTGTTATTACACATTATGACTTAGTAAGAAGCTTATTTAAGTTTCTTACTAAGTAATAAAGAACGCGGGCTGAAATTTTAAACTTATTTTAGAGCAAATACCTTGTTTTAATTTTCCAATCACATTTCTTGAATACCCTGTCATTTACTGAAATACCAGATATTATTTTAAATATTTTTTTATCAGTAGCTCTCTTAGTTTTGATGTGGATTTTCTGGCATACCCTATGTAAAAATGTAGCATTAATAGATTAAGCTACGTTTTACCTTGATCATTAATTAGCAAGGTAAATTTGTCCATCATGTTCAGGAAGGCAGTAGAGTGAATTACACTGATCCAAGGGGTGGTTGGGATATTGAAAAAATACTGATAACTGCGCTATGCTCAGACCATAATGTAAGAATACCAAGTCACATTGGTTCATTAAGTAAAAGTAAGATTCAATCGTTATATGAATTTAATTAAATGTAGTAGAACCAAAGTAGAAAACGTCCGTTGGCCCAGCCTTTTGTACTCTGATGGTTGTTTTTTGCTTGTGCTGGTGGTTATGGTTTGACAGGACGTTATGCCATAAAATCTGAAGTTAATAACTGTCTTATAGATAACAATCTTACATTAAATATAGATAAAATATATTTTATAGCGATCATACAAGTTTGTTAGATAAAACACAGTCGCAACCTTCTTTGTGTATGTAGTTCTAGATCCAAACTCGTCATGACTCTCTCACAAAGATCATGTTAGTAAAATTCTTGTTAAAGGTTGGTTTTAGATATTAAGAATAAAGTTATGTACCCTGTAGAATCCTCTGTGTTATTGAAAATGCATTTTCCACAAAGTTTGCTTCGCTTTAAAACCTTGCTTTGCGGCTAATAATCCATATTCTCTTGAAGTAGTTATTCTACAAAAAAGGCTATTAGTTCAATTTAGGTATTTAGTTGAAACCCCTTAAAATTAGTTAAATTCAATTTAAAATTATACTGCATAAAATACAGTAACTTGACTAAAACGATGGTAAAAGGCAATCAATTTCAATTGGTCATACCAGTTACTAATCACCTAACACTTAGGCCCATGAGAGAATTTTCAAGGCACATCGTAAAAAATGCACAAGTCTATGCCGTATTTACTAGTAAAAATGTAAAAAAGAAGGAGTCTATTATAACTTGTAGAAACCCAAGCGATCAGTTACAGTGCATTAATAAATTCGTTCCATCGCCATAAGGGCTAAGGGTTTTGTAATTTATTTTAAGTTATGAGAGTAATGTTAATGTAGAAATGTACTTGTTATGTTCTACGTTTAGCAGTACGTAATCTTTATAAACTTCCCCCACGGGATGTAGTTAAAAGGCATCTTAACTAATTTACTTACATTTATAATATATTCACACACCAGACGGTAAACATACAATATAAGAGGTAGTACGAGGCTATCGATGTAGACCAATCAGCACCAATCATCAGACCCAATGAGAGACTGACGGAACCAAAATGGTGTCCCTATTTATTTTCCTTTTGGCTACCGGAAGTTTCGGGTACAAGATCCTAAATGTGCCACCAGAGAAAAGGTAACATGTGCATTTATCAATTTATCTCTATATTTAAAATTTAGCTTAAATATATACAATTCTTCCAATGCATTCATTAGATTTCCTTTCTTATAATTTTTGGGGATGATACTTATATTTTACCTGTGGTGTTGCCATTTTATAAAACATGTTTAACTACGTTTGATCCTTCTGGTTACCTGTTCTTTGAAGCTGATACATGGTTCTTAAATCATTTAAAAAAATTAACAGTATGACTAATGTAAAAGTTATAAATATTGTTACAATTAATTTTGAAAACACCGGGCATGTTAAATTTATTATACATCTTGGGATTAAGTATGCTATTTATGGTGTTTTGCGTTTTGTAGGCTACATTAACTCCATATATTTCATGTATCGGTTGAAATTTGGTGTCGTAGTTCCTTTGAAACTGAACGATTGCAAATTTGATTGATGTTTCTTAAAATCCTGTTGGGAACAGATCTTTTTAGTTTTAATGAGAGTAGTTAAGGCATACGAACAGGTAAAAATAGGAACACAATTTGGTAACAATATTTTGTAATATGGACGGTTTGGTATAATACCCTCTATTTTGATCATACTGCACAAAAAGCAGCTGTTTTTGGGTCTGTAATTAATCCGTAAAAACGAATTTTTCTTATACCTTAAAATAGCGCACCGAAAAATTAGCTGTGAATTTGTTCGGTGCACTAACCTCAAAGATTGTCATTTGAGAAAACTCACTTTTGTGTATTTCAAAGGTAACAAAGACCTGGACAAAATGCAAGTCGATCATATTGTAGGCCTATTATACATTTTGTTTTTAAATCAAATAAATGTAATATTGTAAAGTTAACCTACCTGAACTACCAAAACGATACAAATCCCCTAATTTAAAGTCAAAATTTTCAACTATCAAAGGAATGGGTACTATGATTAAAAAAGTTGTTAATCACACGAAGCAAAAGTGTGTTTTTGGTATTTAATCGTTTTTCCGTAAAACACGATTGCGCACCAAAAAAAACAAAAAAAAAACACTTGATCCTTGTGAAAATTACTATTTTAGAAAACCTCTTAATTAGCGCTTTATTAGGTACTTATCATTGGAGGAAGTTATTCTTGTGGAGAATTTACATACAGAAAATAAAAAAAATCTTATTTAAAAACAAACTGGGAGGTAATTGAAAACATAAATTTCCGATACATTTACTGGTAAAGAAATTCTAAGGTGTATTAAAGCTATCGGTTTTGATATTTCCAGGATCTTGGCGTCTTCCTATGATACAAAATTATTCCATCTCGGTTGGCTCCAACATTCCAACCGAAGGGTCACATTCAAGACCCTTCATACGGTACAATAATAAAAGTTATTTTTACTCTACTCTGTTGCGATGTTGAAATACTTCTTTGCATATTGAAATTTTAAATTTTAATATTTGTTTTTCCGTCAGCAAAAAGTTAAAAGAATTTAAGTTTTGATTTAAAATTTAATTTACTACTAACTTTTTGATTGGATGTCAAGAACGTTTTTACAGGAATACATCTACACATATAAATATTCCTTCCCCAACTATCTTAAAAATTAATAAACACATCAATAAATGTTTTACATTTGTAATTGAATTAAATTTATTGATTGATATATTTATTAACTTAAAACATTGTTATATGTCGTTCCTTGATTCGAAAAAAATTTTAATTGTAAATGCTAACTATTATACTTTTGTTAACTTAAGAAGTTAAAAACTCCCGGAATCTAGTCAGTACGTAACAATTTTCGAAAAGCCATATTAATTGGTGAGTAAAATAAAGAAAATCGCACATTATATAATCGGGCAAATATTAATATTCAGGAGTAAATCCGAAAAGACGCAATAAGATTCTTTATTTTAGGTCTAGGACCTTTTTATTCAGAATGCACAGGATCAACAGTTCCAACGCACAGACATTGTTCAATTAAAATATAAACAATTTGTCATTAAACCAACAATTTTTAAAAACAAATTTATTAGATTGTAACTACAAACAGTTTTGTAATATAGCTATGTATTGTGCAGGAATATTTAAGAGCTAATTATGTTTTACAATATGCTCTTACATATAAACTGTAATATAAATGCTCCAATAATACTATAATTTAACTGATATATTTTCCACTGAATTTTTAAATTGTCGTTTTGGGGAGATGTTTAATGTAAGAAATGAGACTTTGGATTTTGGTAAGAAGTTCAGTTCTAACAGTTTAGTAGCTTTAAGTAAGATACACCTTATATAAAATATTCTTATTCAATAAATAAATAACAAATATAGTAATCTAACAAAGTACGTCGATGGATAAATTTATTTACAAAGTCAAATTATAACCCAATAATTTCTTCATAAGATTATAATTATTAGAGCAATTCACTAAGAGTTATTTTTTTCTTATAGGATAAGAACCAGCACTGTAACAGGCAGTTGACGTGAAACCAGTGTGAAAAGTAACAAACTATCGTATGGATTTGAAAAGTATCGCTAATTTATATTTATACATATTAATATTTAATTCGGTTGTTTCTGCAATGACTAAGTCGTATTTTGGTTCTACAGTTTTAAGTAGTGCGTTGGTAAAAATATGTTCTGTGACGCATAGCGTGCACATCCCCGTCAGGAGTATTTTGACGCTATTCCTTTTTTGTAGTAAAACATTCACTCTGCCCGCTAGTCTGTCCCTGTTGCGAATTCGTGGGCTGGCAGCCGTCAGCTGTTTGTTAGAGCGAACCGTCTAGAAGCTCCGTCATCTCAAAAAAATGTTGTGCTAAGTACCATGGTTTAGTTTAAGTTAGTTTACCTTGCAAATGCAGAGGTGAAACTTAAATAAATAGGGGAGAGGCATCGGCGGCCTTTGCCCCAGCATGAGGAGTGTTCTAAATTCTTTTATGGGCGCCGGATGGTTTCACCAACCGGCTGTCTCCTGCAGATACCACGTTTTCAACTTGGTAAATTAATCTCCCAAGACATTCTTTAGTGATAACAAGTTAAATTCTCAGTCAGTTTAGTTTACATACGCCAGTTTAGTTGATTCACAAGTCCTCAATTATCTCGTAGTTCTCACTTGTATTCGATTTTGAAAGGTGTTATTAGGTAAGAGCAGTTTCAGTTCTGTTTTAATATTAAAATCAAAGCTGTCTGGTACAGCTTTCTGGTCTGGGTTGAAGATCCCCTCCTCTGGACCCTAGCTTCGTTTCCACAGAGCAATTAGTCAACAACAACAGTATAATAACTTCCCCGCAGGACCCATACAGGCTTGGCTGATCCCAGCAGCCATCTAGTCAACCAAACCCATCATTTACCCCCCACAAGGCAACATGTTTTTCATTTCAAGAGTAATTTGGTTATTTATTACATTTTTGCAGGATAGATTAAGTGAATTCAGTTCGAACAGAGTAACAGCATAGTTACTACAACCTAATTTAAAGTTAATTTTTAAAATAGATCCTAAAATATGTTTTCATCTTGTGTTAAATAACCTTTAAATGTTTTAGAATTATAATAATGGTATGTACTGAAACAAGTTAAACCCATATTGGAGACGTAGTAATGTAAATAAAATCCTCAGCGTTTCGCTGGGCAGCTATAACAATAAAGTTAGCGAGAGAAAGTGATTAGGACCCGAACGATCCAATATGTTTACCTCTGGAGTCCAGCCAGCTCTCCTTGCACGGATTGTCCACAAAGAAAATTTAACGCATGCATTAGGTGTTTTACTCATTAGTTCACATCATTTCTGTTTCTATTACGAAAGTTGGAGATTTTCTAATTAATCAACTATAGTAATTCCATTAATTTTGTCCCAAACAGCATGATTAAATATTTGACGTCTGATACTAAGCGATATAACACAAATTCAAAGACAAAACTTTCTTTAAAATTCAGCCTTTAAGTAAATGCAACTGGAAATAAGCATTAAATTATTTCCTAAAAAATCCGGAAACCAACTTGAAAATAATGCCAGCATTTTAAGAGTTTGGACAACTTTCTCTTAAAATCATTTGTGTAATACTTAATAAATGTATACTTTTTTTGGAAACTGCGACATTTACGACATTTCAAATGGGCCTGTGCAGCGATCTAATGCCAGGAACCATTTGGGATCCGAGAGGCGATCAAAAAGCGGTGCCTGTTCTTGATAAATTAGTACTAGAACTTGATAAAATACATATTTTAACTTGAACTCAGACATATTTTGGGCAACTCTCATCACAATGATTAGTAATGGATCCAGGAGTCAAAAAAAATACACACACGAAACAAAAATTACTTGACGAAACGGACTGTTTTTTATGGTCGACGATTCGCGAATAAAAAACAACAAAAAACCACATTCGCTTTATTAAAACCGGCTTGGAGATGAAGGGTAGCCACGGAGTCGCTCGGAGCGCCTTACTCTTCTGGAATTCTGGAATAATATTACCTCACAAACAAATGTGACGTTCAGAATGAATGGATCAAACTTACTGCAAACTAAAGTTCACGTTATTTTGCGAGGCCAGTGCCAGTCAAGATATGGCGTAGATGGAAGTGGCATACAATCACACTGATGGAGTCTAACGCGTGTCAGTTGTCACCCCTCTCAGCCTAAACATGCTCTAGGGAAATTATATTCCCAACTCCGCACCGCATTTTGTAAAGAGACACATCCTGTCAGCGTTCCAGCACTACTTGGTCTTTTAACATTGACAAATATCTTGAAACTAATAATATTCTACCTCGAATTGGTTTAACGTGATTATAAATGAGGAAGTATATTTAGATGTTTAGTGAATTTCCTATGGAAAGTGAATTACTAGCATGACCTGCACGGTGAAACTTTAGCCTGGGACCACCATAGAAGTTTCTAACGTGAACCCGTGAACACGTTTTGGGGGGTCGTTCACAATTATATATATATACATATATGTATGTGTGTATGCACTCTAGCGGTCGCATTTTTTTCCTTCAAATTTGTTGGGGACTTTCCTTTCTATAATCAGATGAACAAGTTCGTTGTGCAAAATAATCGGAAAACTCTAAACCCCTTTTTTGGGGATTAATCTTTCAAATTTCGAATTTTTGGGTCCAAAAAGGGTCAGAAAAGTGCCGGATGTAACATTAATACATGTTAAAAGATGGTAATTAGTGAGGTGAAGGTATTAAGCCATCTCTTGCCATTTTAGCAAAAACATTTACCGAGATATTAAAGAAAATGTGTATCGACTAAACACAGTACGTTGTCTTAAGGGGGGTTTACATTAGAAAAACTTGTTATTCATTTGTTGGTGAACTTTTATCATTCCCAGCAACCTCACGCCTACTTTAAAGCCTGACTGGACCTTCTCATAAACTTATAATGCGCAAAATTGTATTCCACGCATTGCAGGTAAATGAAACGAGAAGCATCAGAACAGCCAAAAAATCAATGTTTTCAGATTTCAATAAAATTGGAATAAATTAATGTGTTTACATTGGTTTTGAGTTATGTATGTGGAAATTCACTTCCCTCACGTCAGCGTGCTTCGTGCGAACTCGTTTAAAGTTGTGGAAAGAGTGGAAATAAAGAATGGAAATTGTAAAGTATCACTGATCTGTTTTTAGTTAGGCATATATTTGTGTAGTAAATAAATATACGATTTTAAAGTAATCATATAAACTAAACCACCTTGATATTTTAGTACAATAAAAACAACCATAAAATATTACGTTAAAAATGTTATCTCTAATCCAATGCTTGGCAGGTGTGATGTAATAAAACATTTTGATAGTAAATTACGTATAATCGGTAGGCTGAATTCCTTAAATTATGAAGTATTAATTTATCATAATAATTTTAATACCCACATAACTTCATAAATATAACATGTAGTTTATCATTACAGTAAGATAAGGGAGTTAACAATTATGTAAACAATAAATTGCTCTTGTGGTAATAAATTGATGTAATTAAACTACAACTAATCCATATCGAAGTTAACTAGTTTATACATGCTATGAACACGACCTCACTTTACATTCAAGTAGATTTTATAGCACGAAGATATCGCCTTTGGATAAAGTACTACTGAAGTTCCATTACACATTACGCTACGTCTTAGTGGAATTATTTGCTGAGTGCTTATCTCGAATTTCTGTCAAAGTAATAGAGGATTCAGTCTTCATTTGTTAAATAATTTGGTATAGAGATGTTTTATTGTTTTATGTGTTTTAGTCATAGTTACTATATTCTGACATATTAAATTTATTCTGACATTTTTATATAAATGAAAGTTTGGGTTAACCCAGAGTCTATCGTAGCTTGAATATATATACGTTTCAGTTTTCTGTCAGTGCGTTTTAAGTAGTATAAACAAAGTTTCACCTCGAGCAGAAATTCCCAAAGTAAATTGTTTACCTTGTTCAGGTAGATGAATGAGAAAAGTAAAATTAATCGAGGGGTTATTGGGACAACAAACATTTCTGAAAATGACGCTAATTTGAATCTATACACTTTTTTGGCTTATCTGCGTCTTATTTTTTTATATATTTAACGTTATTAAAAGAACTACGGTCCAAACCCTTCAATGTTGGCCGCATGTCAAATTGATTTAGCGTCAATTATACGTGTATTATGAATTGAAAAGTAGTGAAACCAAAAGAGAACGGATATGATGGCCCCGGGCATATAAACTGTCAGCAAAATTTTGCCATGCGTATTATTTGTGTATCAAACCAATGTCCGTGTTGATAAACCGTTTTACCTTCGCCGCTAAAGATAAAATAGAACCTGAATACAAAATATTTATGTAAATTTATTAGAATGTAAACCTATAAAAGGGAACATTTTAAGTTTATGATCTATTTTTTTAATATAGCTTTGATGTGATGATGATGATGGTTCTCAACGAAAATGCTTGTTGCCTCACTCAGTCTTACTTATTATGTAGAGTTATTTTATTATTGTAGTGAAAAATCAGTGTATGTAAAATATTATAAAATGGGTTTCAAAATAATATATCTTATGACTTACAATATTTGAAGTCTCTCATCCCTTCTGTAGATAGCCTGAAAGAGACGACTAAGGTAAGTAGTAGTAAAAATAGTTCACATTACGTAAAGCCACGGGTAAACGGTCACGATCAATTACTTTCAACAATACAAATTATTGGGAACGTAGTTACAACAAAAAGAAGATTTTATTTATTACAGAACAGTAATGTAAGTATTGATATAACCACAGAGAGTAAGTCTTAAACAGGAAGCATCATTGACTTCCAAATACGAGTCACCATTAAAGGTTCCCGCAGTCAGAACTGAGCCTCATCTCAGGTTTAATGGCCCAGGTACAAAGGCGCTGCAATAATGGACAGCCCCAGTCCCACCATTAAACGTAACATTAAATTTTACTTGCCACAAGAACCTTTTACTGCTGTAGTGTTTTTGACCCCTCTGTCTCTTACTCACGATTTAAAAATCAATTAATCACAGTAGACTTATAGAAGTTTATGACTTTTATATTTCTTTGGGAGATGGTATTAACACTTCAAACCTCGTGAGTATTGCAGTTGTATAACTTAGTTATATATGTAAAATAAAAAAAAATCATAAAATCAATTTTTTTTAGTTTTGTTTTGTTGCATCACAATTGATGCAACATCAAAATAAACAATTACTTTATTAATTTAGCATTTAGTACAGTAATTGATTTTTTAGCATTTAATTTTAGCAAGAATTTTTACCATTTAAATCAATTTTCCAGTATTAGTAAATTTAAAGAAAAGTCCGTTTATATTGTTACGTTGTGCGTGAACAAACACATGATGAACCTGCTATGTAAAACATATTCTCACACTTACAAGGTTACGAATATGATTTAAAATCTTACAAAAATATCATTTTTATTAAATTATATTGATATTTTTAAGACAAAATTTTTGTTTAGTGTTCAGGTTTTTTCTTTTCAAATGTAATATATAATTAAATTTAACTCCGCAGTCTATGATTGAAGAGAAAAAAGACAACGAGGAATAAATAGTCTGTAAACAGGTAAAACACAACCTCAAACAAATAACTTAAAGAAGAATATGTAATTACTGAAAATAAATAAATATACTTTTTACTGTATTAAGACGTATTATATTTTATCCTGTTTAATTGAACAACACGTATTATGATACTCAAGGAATTATTTCTTTAATTAGGATGTTTCAGAGATAATTACTAATAATTGATGTGATATGGATAATTAACAATTTAAAATCTAAAATCAAAACAGTAGTTAGATAACCACTTTTGTACCTTAAAAACAGTTCGTTTAACACTTTATTTACATAAAACTTTCATTTTCAACGAATATGTTCAACCTGCCTTAGTAGGTTTTTTTTTAATGCTTACTCCCTGATTACTGAATTAAAACACATTATAAAATGCAACCTTTTTCCTGATGGTGGATGGGACGGAATACTAATTCAAAGCTGGATAAAATATTTTATTTATGACACTAATAATAGAATAGAAGACACATCAGAAGAGAAGGGGTCCCTCAAGCCAGTGATGCTCTAATAGCCCGAGAATCTTGCCTATATTGAACAAAGAAATCATGGCGTTATTTTATATATGCTTTGACCATTGAACATTAATTGCAATCTTCCTATCTACAATCTGAATCACGTCTACCTTGTTAGAGGCACTGCCAAGTTCTTTAAACAAATAATCCAAATCCACTTTTCTTTAATAAACGAATCCCTTAAAATAGACCCGCTTGATGACGATAAATTACACCATTTAAAAAAAAAAAACATTGTAAGAAACGATCGCAGAGTCTAAACAAGAAAAGGCTTCTGGATTAGATTCAATTCCCGCTGTGAGAAAGTAATTAACAAATTAGGCTGACAGACTCTCTTGTTCCCAAGATGTTTTCCAAGGTTTGCACAGTTTTTTGGTGTTGTTAAAAATCGAGTTGTCTCTAAATTATGTCCGTAAAAATCGAAATTGTTTTTTCTTTTATTTTGCTGACTACCGTGAACAGTGCCATCTTTATTTATAATTCTGTAAGCGAAATTTTTAAGTCAAAATTGTGGGAGTTTGGCAAACCGCAGGATAATGGGTGACGTCTCAAATTAAAGGTCCTGATCTCTGGGACTCGGGAAAAATAACAGTATTTCCAACAAGTTACCAGCAAACAAGAAACAACGTAAAAAATCCCCCATAAGAAAAGCATGGGGATTGAAAAACGTCTGATTTGTTTACATTAACAAATGTGTTTAAGTGTCTTCTGTGTATACGAACTGACATGTGTTCCTAAAAATCAGATAGGGCTGAGTGTTCGAGAAAGTTTAGGGGCCTTAGCCCCTTCAATCCACTAGTCTTAACTAATCCTGTTGAAATAACATGTGTCTTAGACTGCTCTTTATGTTTAAGGTTCTTATTAATGGCAAATGTACGTATCAGAAGGTATCCTCGAATTTTATTGGTCAGTAATTACTTACTATGGTACAAATTTACTATAATTTATTCAACCCTCTTAAAGTTTGAGTTAACTTAACCAGAAAATAAAATATATAATTTGTAAGATTTTCGTGATACAACATTCTTCTAAACGTTAATGAGAACTCAAAAATAAAATAAATACATTTTTGAGGTTGTTGACCTCTATTTTCCAATACTTTGCCCGTCCACATGGGCCTCGGTCATTTGCGTGGAAGTTATCAAGTAAAGCAAGGGCTGAGCCGGTACAGTAGTGCAAGCCAGATAGTTCTGATCAGTTCTGATAGTTCTGATAGTTCTGATTGGTCTTCTCAGGACTTTAATTCAAACTCACGACAGGGACACTGCTATGGTTCCGAAGTCCCTCTCCTTCACCACATTACTCACCAAAAACAAATACTTGCGATGTAAGGTCTAACCTAGGTTGTAGAGAATTCATGTTTTGAAACGTTTTAATTATCATAACTGTGTTGTATTTATTTGTAACATGTATTATTATTGTTATTTTATGTTGAATTGAAACAGTTGTATTATAACTAACCACGAGGTAATTTTCAGTAAATCAAAAATACTTTTCCGATAAACATTCTTTTATTCAACACATAATATTTCAATTTACAAAGATCGCAGTTTAAAATTAAGTTAAATTATCAAAGGTTAACAGTGAGAATTTGGAAAACGCCAATTAATAAAATGACAGGGAGAGACAGACCCGACGGGTCCTAATTAATCATCAACAACTCAGCGACTGGGGTGAGGCCTTCGTATTCCCTTCCGATCCTCAACCCAAGCCAGCCAGTGAGAAACAGTTTAACACGTGACGTCATGGGAACACTCCGTCGTTCAGTGCTGCCCCCGACGATCACTCACGCCATTACTCAAACTAAAAGGTACAGGAATCGTGCACTTAGGCCAATGCTGAGCGTCAAGTTGCTGACGCCGCGCATTCCTGCCAATACCAATGCCCGGCCAGGCCCGTGGGAGCGTCTAAGTTGAAATTAGCTTGGAGCAAATATCCTAGCGTCTGTTGGTTAGTTTTATATTTTGTACCAGCCAACTCTTCAAAATGAAATAATAAATGAATTAATGGAATAATGTTAAGAGCACCGTTCCTCTTTCTAATTATAGATTTTAGTGACGGTATGAATTTAATTATCAGGAACGGTAAACTGTAATTATTTAATTACAGTGTCGTAATAATGGCTTTTAACAGTCTAGGGATTTTGGGCCGTCACAGTATGATATAATAGTAATTAATTTGTAAGTATAATTTGTTAAATGTTTATTCAAATGTAGACCCACTTACCGTTGAGGTTAAGCTATCCACAATGACGATGTAATAAGTACATAAGACATTTTCAAATACTTAATTTGATGTATATTTAGCTTACATATCATAAATAGTTCATTGGAATAAGGTTTAGGATAATTATAGCAAATTTTACAACGATTTATTGCAATATAATATAGTTTAGCACTAAAATTGAAAAC
This sequence comes from Allygus modestus, assembly GCA_963675035.1. Classification (NCBI taxonomy): domain Eukaryota; kingdom Metazoa; phylum Arthropoda; class Insecta; order Hemiptera; family Cicadellidae; genus Allygus; species Allygus modestus. The sequence goes on from OY776115.1 coordinate 71,732,158, forward strand.
TAATTGAGACATGGCGGCAGCGGCAGTCGTAGTTGCAGCCGACCTGAGCCGAGCATCTGTTTTGCTCACGGCAATGCCCTGCTACCTATATATCGAGCGCTGCTGCCAGCAAGAGGACACACTTCTCCGAGTCGCTGCGGGTCGACCAGACCATTTGTCCTGCTGCAGGACTGCTCAGTGAGAGTTCAGCCTCCAGTCGCTGCGGGTCTCTATGACCATTTATTTGCCTTGCGACTTAAAAATTACGAAATAGGGAGAATTTATATAAATGTTGTATTTTGAATAATCCAGTTTGTCTATTTGTTTTACCCACTGTTCACTAAATAAAAGTCAAGTAAATTGCATAAATACGAGTTTTTAATTTCATGGTAAGTTATAAAAATAGTGTTATTTTCCCAAATGCACTTGCACACAAGGAATTTGTCCTGCCCCGACTGTCAGACGGCGCTGCGGACAAACTATAGACAAACATGCACTTTACACGGCATTTGTCTAGCACTCGTTTTGCGACGGCCGAACTCAAACAATTGGTGGCAATTTTCTCCTTTTACCAACTAGGCATTTCTCCTGCCCCGACAGTTCGTCGGCGCTGCGGCCTAACATTAACACTTATTCACACGGCAATTGTCTTGCATATCTATGGGTACTGCTGCGGCCGAACACTTAAAATTAGTGACACAACGTATTACATTTGGTTCTACCTTTGGCAAAGAACCCTCACCCTGAGTACAAAAGCATTCTCAAAACAAAATCTATCAAAAAGAACAAATTCCTTTTACTGGACCATTTTGAAATACTGTATACTCAAATTAAAGCAAATAAAACAATACAGAAGAGTTAGGTATTTTTAAATTTAAATTTTTCATTAACAAGGAAATATCCACTTTATGCAGAATCGAAAATGTCTTTGGGGGGAGGGGAAGGGAACGTCATTGAAATACAATTTCAAGTTCATAAAGAATCTGTCAAAAGTTATGAGTATTAAAAATACCCCCGTCGCAGCAAACCTGCGTACTCAGCAAATTTACAATGCATATATATATATGTCTCACTACTACCTAGAGCCACTTACCAAGTTTCACAAAAATACATTCATTAATGAGTGATATAAAGCATTTGATTTATTCTCCATAAGAATAACATTAGGGCTGAGTACGCAGATTTGCTGCAACAAGGAAGGTAAGATAAGTGTTTTTTTGCAATTATCAATATAACTCTACCAGGTGAAGCCTGGTACATACCAAGTTTTATTAATTTAGGTTCACAACTAAAGGAGATATACAAATTTACTTATTCTCCATATGAATAACATGGGGGCCAAGTGTGCAGGTTTGCTGCTACCGGGAAAAATCAACGAAAACTTTTTTGTTCAAATATCAATATATTAAAACTATTTGAAGCCATATATGAAGTTTCATCAATATATATTCATAAATAATCGAGTTGTCGAATTTGATTTATTCTCCATAAGGATAACATTGGACAACGTACTGTGTTTAGCACTTTGAATATCTCTGCAACGGTTGGACGTAGAACAACAATTAAAACAACAAAATTATTGCTTTGTAGAGCTAAACTTATTGGTAGAAAGAAATGTGAAGTTTTTAGTAAAATTATCTGAGGAAAATCTAAGAACCGTATTCCCACAAGATTAACATGAGAAATTTTATAGACGCGTTTTTTGACTTTTCTCCACAACCACTTAACCAAGCTTGATGATTCAAAATACTAAATTATTTTGTTTAAGCTCTATAAAATGGCTGTAACCAAAATCGAGTATTTTTAAAATTTTAGGATAAAAAGTTAAAAACTTGTTTTTGGAAAATTGTAAACCCCCATAAAACCCCCTTCCCAGAGTCCGATCGATCTGGTTTTCGAATTTAAAGTCATAAATGTTACTCTCCACATTATTTGTGCCAAATTTCATCAAAATCGGGCGTTTCTTTCAAAAGTTATCGAGGTAACGGATACAGGCGCACGCGCGCGCACGCACACACACACACACACACACACATACATATATATACACACACACACACAAACACATATACATATTTGAACGAATAGTGTTTTTGGCATCTGGGGACCTCAAAACAAAAAGTTATCATGGTCTCGGGCTTAAGTCTTATCATGCTACCTACGGTAATAGCTTCTTCCCTATAGGGGAAATTCGCTAATGTATGATCATAGAATGATAATAACTATTTGTGTATTGAAAGAAAGTTAATAAAATATGATTTACTTTACTTGGATATTGAAATTAATCATTTAATTTTTTCTTTGAAATATTCAATTTTTTTTAAACAGCAAATAATACAGGTTTTTAATGTCATGTATGTCTACGCACAGGTCTTGGTGACCCAAGTGGGACTTTTTTGTGTGTGTTTATATATAATGCTGTATTTAATTTTGTACTGATTGTTGATACAAAATTTCATTATTTTAGAAGAAACAGTTATTTAAAATAAGAGCAATTCAAATCAAATTAAATTTATAATTAAGTTCTTATAACTACTTCATGTCAATTAATTAATTGTAAGCATTTCATGTTACCTGTTGGAACTGAAGAAACAGCTGTTGTAAATGTCATTAAATTCAATTAGACTAAATTAGATCATTAGATGGCTGATTCCCAACATGAAATAATTCTCGTTGACATAACGAGTTTCATGTAGTACCCGAGTTCATGTATCACCAGCTGGGAATCAGACCAATAATCGACAAACAGTAAGACTAGATAGTACTGAAATAGTATTAAAGTAGTAAAGTGTATTATTTAAAAAAAGGCAATATACATTTCAATTAATAAACAATATCTACAAACTAAAATAGAATGACTACTCTACTGAACTACCCAATTACCATTGTCTGTACAAGGTCACATAACATCCGATGGACCATTTGCTAGGCTATTAAATAGTGCAGATATCTACATTAAATATGTAAGTGCAGCACTCCCGAAATTGGCCATACTGTGTAGGGGGTGTTGCACATGTAAATAATAAATAATTATTTGATTTTATATTTGAAATAATAGCCACTAGCGGTCTATTTAGGTCAGTTGAAAACCAGTGGAGTAATTATAGTGTTTCCGATTTTAACACCAACTATTTGTTTTAAAGCTTGCCAATTTTAAATTTATTTAAACAAGTTGGCCCATTACTGTTACTCACACAATATAAAAACATCATAAACGAGAACACTTTAATTTTAACAAAAACTTTAACTAACTAGTCCCTTGTGAAAAAAATCTCTTAAAGAGCTATTTAAAAATAAATATTGCAATAAGAATACATTCGTTTGTCATCACTTTCAAATATTAAAAAAATACATGTATGAAATGGCATTTATTACAAGCTCAACATAAAAAGTGAATTGTAAATAAAAATAAAAATCTGCGCAATTCCGTTTGCCTAAAACAAACGTACATAATACGAAGCAAAATCAATATATTAAACAAATATAGGTTTTATTCGTAACGTAACACTCACACTAACCAAACTAAATAAGACATATGGAATACTTATGTCCGACAAAATGACCAGTTAAGATGAAATATATACAGAGAGTATTTTTATAACCGAGGAAATCCAACAAGATGTTCAGATTTGTCAATAAATGTGATTCAATATCCGATATTTGATTTCTTATATTAGACCAATATCCGGTTTGATATAGATTTACACCTGCAACACAGTTCCTAAACGGTTTTTGAATTTGTTTGATGACACATCACTGTTATTGGAATATTTCTAATATGTAAAGCTTTACATAAATAAAATACCCCCGTCACAGCAAACCTGCGTATTTAGCGAATTTCCAATGCAAAATGTATGTCTCAATACCACATAAAACCGCATACCAAGATTCATAAAAATATATTCACAAATAAGCGATACATCACATTTTAATTATTCTCCATAAGAATAACATTGGGAATGAGTACGCAGGTTTGCTGCAACAAGGAACACAAAAAATGGGTTTTTATGCTAATATTAATATAAATCAACTAGGTAAAGTCGTATACCAGTTTTTATTCATTTATGTTCATAATTAAGGGAGACAGAGCATTTAATTATTCTCCATAAGAATAACATGGGGGCTGAGTACGCAGGTTTGCTGCTACGGGAGCCTTTGGCAAAAATTTTTTTGAGCAAATATCAATAGACCACAACGAGATGAAGCTGTATACCAAGTTTCGTTCACAATTAAGCGAGATATAAAAATTTTCTTTTCCTCCATAAGAATAACATTAGACAACGTACTGTGTTTAGCACTTTCAATATCTCGGTAACCAATTGACGTAGAGGAATTATCAAAATACCAAATTGTAAGTTATTCTAAGCTGAATCCAATGGTGAAAATTAAAATTTGACTTTTTCAAAAATTATATGTAAAAAATTCAAAAAAACCATTATTGGGGTACAAAACCCCCGAAAAATACCCCTTAAGGTAGAGCGATATGGCTGGTTTTCGAACTTAAAGTCATAAATGTTCCTTTACAGGTTTATACCAAATTTCATCAAAATCGGACCTTTTTTACGAGAGTTATCTCACCCACGGACACACACACACACACACACACACACACACACACATATATATATATATATACAGTTTCGAACGAATGGTGTTTTTGGGGTCTGGGGACCTCAAAATGAAAAGTTATCATGGTCCCGGGCCTAGGTCTTACCATGCCGACTACGGTAATAGCTTCTTCCCTATAGGGGAAATTCGCTAAAAAAAAACTAAAATTCCAATCTTGATGAACACTAAAGAGCCACAATTGAGATTTGCTGTCTTATAAAAGGTGTTTCAGGCTAAGTGTATATTACGAGTTTCAACCTTTGTAGACAGTCTTGCCATGATGGAAGGCATCGTTTTGCCTGGTTCCTAGTGCGCAATTATACGCTCAATCTAGTTAATGACAACAAAGTAAGATAACATTAAAATGTAAAGTTATTTCTCCATCCACCTTAACATTAGTTTTTAGTCGTAATCATCCTTGATGACTACTTTTAATTTTCAAAACCCTAAGGTAGTAGTACTTTGGTACAGTATACATCGCAAAATGTCAATACAATTAGGAGCTACCAGTTTTGGTAAAAGTATCAAACATATATTTCTTATATAGATTTTTTCGAAAGTATTACATTATTATGATAAAGAAAATGTTTTGAGATATGAAGCTAACTAAGATTGTTTATGCTACATTATTTGTTATTTTGGAAAACATTAAAACCAAATTCCTTATATATTAATTCGCTAAGGAATTTCGCTTTCGGCTCACTACGTTGTTATTTCTCTACCGATTTGGACAATCGATGTGTCATTTTAAAGTTTTTACACTGCAGATTAACAGAAAAATTAAAAACTAAAATATACCGCTTTAGTTTCGAAAATATTTACAGTTAAAAAACTGCTCCATGCTATTTAATTGGGAGAATATTTTTAAAGGAACTCGACAATAGTTAAAGAATACCAGGCAACGTGAGTAGCCTAGGGATCCACTAAGGTGAAGGAATTACATGTTTAGCATGTAACCAGGGATAAATAAACGACGACACTTTTAATAAGATCTACCACTTCGATGAAAATAAACGATTATTTACTCGTTGACTGATCACAACAATCCAACACAAACCTCGCCTCCCGATTTACCGTGATTTACGTTTGACATTTGACAGATAACGAGATGGGTTCTTCTTTCTCTCTTGGAATTAATTTTAGCTGGTAAGAAGAAGTTTGTCTGATGTATCCTTGATTTTTTTAGTTTGTAACCAGCGTAAACCCCGGAATTTACCGATCAGCTGGGGTGACTCATCAAAGTACTTTCCCCCTCATGGGAAAGTAGCGTCACTCTCAAGGAGATCTTCAAAGTGCTAGCGTCTGCGATTTACTGCGATTATTTTCAGTGAGTTTTAATTGGGAGTAACCCAGATTTTTCCTGCAGCTGGACAGGTGACAGCCAGTTGTAACATGACGAGTCTAACCGGAGTGTAGGTTAATCCTGCTCCTGTGAATTGTGTATTCTGGTGTCGGGGTTTTCTTTAAATTCTCTGCCAGGCCGCAATAAGCCCTGGGAGAGCACCCAAACCAGCGACAGCACCGATAAATTTCGTTATAACTCTGTCCACGTTGATTTAACTGTGGTCAGATAAATTTTATTTTCATTAATTATTTCTAAGTTCTAAATTATTTTTTTTTTCTAAATTCTAAATTCTTTTAATTTTGTTAAATTTTCCAACCTCAACTTGAGGAGTAAAATTGGTTAGGTAAAGCTGCGGCGAGATTGTTTTAAATTATAAGTCCCACAACCAATTTTTCTAAGGGAAAGGATGAGGCAACCGTGAGTTAGCCGACAACCAGGTTGTTAAAACTGAGCTCATTGGTTCTATAAACCGTATAACCACTGTCAGTCTACATTTGAACTTCGACCCCTGGAAATATCCGAGCAGCCGAGCTGAGCGATTCAAGGGACTTTGACGAACGGTGACGAGATTTCTTGGTTTTTGGATTAGTCTGGAGGTTCGAAACATTTGTTGATACCTGGAAATCTGCTAAAAAAAATTCTTGACTACAACTACATATAAATGTAATACAGGCTTACTGCACTAATTATCTGGTACTCTAACATTACAATATAACACTTAATTATCATGAAAACAACTGAAATATCACCCAGAAAAATGACAATCATGCTGCTCGCCTAGGGCAATGACGCCTCCCCCTTTGAAGTTGACTTCCTGCTTTTTTCTCGACACTAATTTTGAATAACGTTTAAGATAAATGAGTGAAATTTTTACCACTTTATCTTTACAGAGTGGTATTGATTTGTCGGCAAGAAGAACTCTGTAAAGTAGATTTTCACATTAATAGTATTTTGTGCAAAGTTACATTTTTTAACATGATTTCTGCTAAAAAAAGTTTATAAATATTTGTCCAGAAAAGTTACCATAGTTTTAATGCCAGGCAAGTTTTATTGCATCATTATGAGCAAATGAAAAATATATATGTTGGCAAATACCAAAATTATTAACAGAAAACAAAATGTTGACATAACTTCTAAAATGTTAAAAACGCAAATAAATATAGCAACAAATTTCGAAATTTGTATTTATTTATATTTTTTGTTTTTGACCTCTTTTTAAAATGTTGTAGCTAAAAATAATGATTTTCCAACAAAATAAAAGTTGTATAACTGGTGTCGGATCCCCCTTTGACACGACACATTTACTCTTTCCCTACCCTAATTTATTTTCCAATAATGTCTATACTGCCTCTGGAATTAGCAACTAATATTAACAATAGTTTATTCATAAACTACTGTATATTTTAAATGGCTTATGGAAGAATAAATTTTAATTTGTTAAAATGAGCTATATAATATGAATTAATTTACAATATAAAATGTGAGATTTATTGAAAAGCTTAAAACTCTATTATAAAAAACAAAACGTTGAATTGGTTTGTCATTTAAAATAACAATAAAAATCGAATTGCCAGATTAACCTAGAAATATTAGTTACTGACCCATCGTAGGTTGATTTAGTGGTTTCTAGTTTGTAACATCCTGCTAAATTGTAGTTTGTCGATCATTATATCGACCATTCAATACCAAAACCAGATGGGAATAGATTTGCTAGTTCAAATAATAACTGAACAGAGACAAAGGCCAAACGGCATGCACTAGAATCTGGGTAACCGAGATCCATCCGTGTGATGAAAGCACATACACATGCAAGGCCTGGCCCCTCAGCAAGATCAGCCACTGACGTAAGGTTGTATGCGGATACGTTTGATTGCTGACATGTGGATATGCCTCCATTTGCAATTTCAATCGTCTCGATTCATTGAGATACATTCCATTCGTAAAGTTTGAAAACAGTTACCAATTATTTCATCGCTGGTTGTTATTTAGATTTTAAAAGGAAACATTCTCATATAAAAACGATAATTAAATATACAGGGTGTTTTTAACTCTCTCCGAAAACTTAAGAAATTTGAGCCTGGGTCAAAACAAACAAAATATTTTCCGTAAAAATACCGTCTGCTTGGCTGTATGTGAATTTTAATAAATACCTCGCAAAATAGACCACTGAGTTGAAACTTTGCACGTGCATTATAGTCATTTAAGGCTAATTTGTTATTGCATTTGACGACTCCATTTTTTACAGTTTCAAAATGGCAGCCATCAAACCATTTCTAAGGTTAATATCATGAAAACGTAAAATGCTTATTATATTTACGTAAGTATATCAAGTCATTTTTATACTAAGTCAAACCCAATGTTTTAAAGGTTTTAAAGATGAACTAAATAATAACTGGTGAAACTTGTTTTATCATTTAGTGATGCAGATGTCCGCAATAAATGAAATGATAAAATTCACCAGTACTTTCATAAAAAACACCTTCTTGGGTGGTTGTAAATAACGTACAATACAACATTCAGTCAATCTCAACGATGGAATAAAAATATCATAAAATAAAATAAGCCAGGGTAATAAAAATATATGATCAAGACTTACACAAACCCATCCATCTTGATTGTCCACCTATATGCCACCACTTGATCCAACCACGGAATTACATTTGCCATTGATCTTCTCCGGTAACTTTGTGAAGTTAAGTCATTCAGTGAAGTTAAGTGACATTCTTTCTCTGAAGTTAAGTCAGAGAATGGTTGTTCATGACTGCCCAAACCTATGAATAACCACGAATTCTCATAATTAAATCTATATCTGTAAATAAAATAAACATATTCATGCTGTTTTTATATATATTTTTGAAAACCGTGATGGTTAAACTATGAACTTTTACTATTGATTGTAGTTAATAAATATTGTAATATTATGACACGTTTGAATTATTAGCCTAGGACATGTTTCGTTTAATCATTAATAAGCAAATATATAGCTACAGGATTGAGCATTTACGGATGTTGAACAGAGCCTTTCAACATTAAATATATATGTTTAGGTTCTCAATACTCAAATTTAATTACTAAAAAAATACAAAGGTAACCACCACTTAACTTGCTTTGATTTGCTTGACTCGTTTCTTTATTGTCCGCACATTTGTGGCAATAAAAAATCAATATCGCTTATGTCGACAGCCATATTATAACAATGACTATTTCGTTCAACCCCAATTTACTATGCAGAATATTATATCTAAAACTTTGGTCTTAAAATTAAAAGAATAATAAATCCCAACGATATTCATGGCAATTGTGTTGTTATGCAAATAAATAAATAAATAAACAAATAATATGCATACTAATAAAAATCTTAATAAACGGGATCAGGAAACTGACACATACTTTCTCCCTTTTAGCCCAACTTTAATGAATAAATGACTTTATATTTAGTAAATATAGAATACAAAGCACGGTTGAATGTACAGAAAATCTTGTAAACAAGTTTTTTTTAAAAAACATCCACCCAAATCCATGCTTTGGAGGCACTACAGAATCCATTGCTACACTCGTGGTTTTAAGAGGGGAAATGCCCCCTATTCCCCCCAGGGTTATTAAGGGGCAACATATTTCGAATTTCCTCTATTGGTCAATGCTAACTTGACAAGCATATCAAGTTTGAATGAAATTGACCAGTAAATAAAAGAGAAATAGTAATTTTTGTATTCCCCATAAGAATAACATTGGACAACGTACTGCGTTTAAATGGTGAAAAGTAATATTTTTTATATTTATGATTTTTTTATGAAAAATCCAAAAAAATGAATTTTTGATGTTTTAAGTCCTATAAGTTCTGAACCCGAATTTTTACAGAAATGCGAGTGGTGTCATTTTATAGCAAAACTAAAGTTCTACAAACGACTAAAGTTTCATCAAAATCGTTAGAGCTGTTTTTGAGAAATTTGGATTATTCATGTTTTTTGGCGGTTTTTGGGGGATAATTACCCTTAAAAATCAAAAATCAAAAAAATGAAAAACGCCTGGAGATATCGTTAGTAGATACATACCAAATTTCATAAAAATCGGCCCATTGGTTAGGGCTCTAGTTCTGTACACATCCACACAGACAGACACACACACACACACACACACACACACACACACACACACACACACACACACACACACACACACACACACACACACACACACACACACACACACACACACACACACACACACACACACAGACATAACGTAAAAACCTATTTTTTGGGTTCAGGGAGCACCACCAAAACGAATATTTCCACTAACCACTCAAATTAGAAAACAATACTTTCTCCATATACTATGTATAGGGGGAGAAAGTAAAAAGTAAATATAGATGTCGGTTAAATGATAATGTCGTTTTTGTTGACTTATAAAAACTACGTAATAACTCTGTTATATTCAAATAAATTTTATGTTTAAAAAATTCTTGATGTATAAAAGAGATAACGTTTGCTTAAGCAAGCTCGCACTTTAAATAAATTCCAGTTGCTTCTAATGTGAAACATGTGTGGGCTTTGTCTCATAATTACCTAGAAAAATACAGTACGTCCTTTAAAGTCGTTTTAACATATCAAAGCAGCTAGTTTTACCACGCCACCTAAACCCTTTTATAGCCACTTATGTTTCCGTGGCTTACTTTTTTCGTGGCTTGTTTTTAAAAACAGTGCTGAAATTGGAGCACAAACAAAGGTAAAGAATACTTCCATGAAGAATATTGAAATATGATTTTTTTATGTCAAGAACAGACATGTGGTTAAACCGGACGGGAGAGCCTGTAAAATATTCAATTCTGGCTCAGCTCCCACGTGACTGTCAAGCCTGTGGTTTGTAGTAGCAGTGACCATAGTTCAATTAACCATCTGTAAATATGAAACCACATCGCAGTACAGATGCGGTGTTTAACCCAAATGGTTAGTGATATTTCAGTTTTCAGTTTACTGCTCGAATCAGAACGTACTAAGCAAGCACATAGCAACACACGTGTGATCGCCAAGCCTTATTGCATATTCATTGAGCTAAGTTCAACGCTAATGCTGCATTACACTTGCAGGTCACGGACGAGCTTTGATTTTAGAGGGGAGCAGAAACATTGAAAACATAACCAAATCGGGCTTTTGCAATTAATGATAGTTTAAAGTATGGACATTGCTAGATTTACAATACAAATTCCATAATGGAAAAACATATTTGTTGGTTTTAATTATCACAACAAGCCTATACTATTATTTTAGTGTATTAGAAACCCATTTCTAGCTTTGCTTGGATTGTGAAAATAATTGTGTTATATTACAGGTATTTTTCAAATCCAGATCCTGAAACGTCGTAAAACATTTTTTCCTATTCAGTGATAGAAAATGGCAACAATAATTTCTTGACTAACTTAAACAACAATAAAAACCAGTTGCAAGGTCCGTCATTTTTCTGTGAGTCATTTGAGTACATAATTGTACTCAAACTGAACTATTTCCATACTGTTAACCTTAATATTTTTTACGATTTAACCCTTTTTAAGTAAATACTAAGCCTAAATACAACTTTGCTTGCATATGCAAGTGTGAGAATCTCAATTTAAGAAAATATTTTTTATTAACTTATGTACTAGGGTTAATACCTTTCATTAACCATAGCGTATTTAGATATTGTTATTACCAAGTTGTTGTGCAATATTTAGGAAGGGATGATAAATCAGGACAACAAAATTGCCCAATTTACTGAAGTAGTAACATGTTTATGCTTTTATCATGTCGATATAATATACATTTATACAACTCTGTTGTTACATCAGAGCTGTTCGTGAACTAGATAAAACACTTACTTAACCTCATCTAATTTAAGACAAATACGGGACTGAATAGTACTTAACACAGTATGAGAAATTCATGTAATCAAGAAATCCAAATTTAAATTACTTTTATTAAACTTCTTGAAAGACAACAAAAGCCACAAAAAGTAAGAGACTCCGAAATACTCTAATATCTATTAAAGAACTAATATTAATATTTCTGCTTATTGCTTCTGATGATATACACATTCTAAAATAAATAAGATAAGTGTTACACTACAAATAATGTATTTCGAATTAAAACTTCAATTGCCTTAGATTTTATATGTAAATTTAGATGTTTACTCATATGATAAATCACTTATATAACATTTAAAAACAAAACCTGTTTAAAGTTATTAGTATTAAATAGATGAATTTATAGTTAATCAACAATATTTATGAAATATGTAAACATAATTTGCAATTATTATTTTAAAATTCTTGTTTTAATTGGTTGGACAAGTTTGAAGAAACCATTTCTTTATCGTCCTATCATATGGAATATGAATAAAAAAGATAGCGGAAAATACTTTGGAATTTTCTTTATATAATACAACACATTTTAAAGGCTAAAAAGCTTTTAACACTAATACTTCAGATAAATGTAATATATAAATATAACAAATGGATGATAATTGTGACTACGTACAGCAATGATGTTTTTTTGTGATTTAACGGTATTGTTTGTCCAAAATAATAACTGTAAAGTGTTTAGAGAATTGGAATTATGTGGTTTGTGGTGCTAAATAAAATAAAATAAAACGGTTGTTTATTAATATGGCTGCTTAAGGATGATTCTTAAGTATGTAAATTTACTTTGTATGTGAAATATTAATTTGTTTATATTAAATACTATTAATAAAATTTATATTATATTTTTATCAAATATTTGCTATTGGTTTCAAGTAATTACCATAACACACTTCTCCGTATCTCTTGAACCTGCTATAAGCCAGTACAAATGCATCACTGAAGCAACTCAAGCAGTTGTAATCCCTCTGTTATGGCTCATCTTAATCTCCTTTTACCTTAATGCTCTTGGTGTGTAATGTTTTCACCGTAATGCAATTATTATATCTTATAATGTAAAAGTTACAAATGTCTTAATAAAACTGTCGAAGTTTGTTGATTATGTCTAACTGCCTAACTGATACGTTGATAATGCTTAAAATTAAACATATTTAACCAGAATCTTTCGTTAAATTTGACGATAAAATTTGTTATTAGTTTTACATATAAATGAAATTCCCTTAAAACAATGCTATGTTCTCAATGTTTTGTCACACGATTCAGTGGTCATTAAAAACGCATCTGCTAGAAGTATTATTCCCATAAGTACACGGAATTTTTACTTAGTCGACATAAATAATTAGCTACACAAAATTATGAAATATAAATAAATAGCATATTCATACTTATATTATTATTTACATTTCATGACTATGCTCACAATGTACGGACAGTATTATTTAAAAATGTAACAAAATTTTCTAAATATTACGTTAGTAAAAAGAGAAGAAAAATGTGAGTTTATAGAAAGCCAACTCAATACGGATACTACCAAAAGGTTTGTTCATCCGTCCAGTAGACCGCTACATTTAAATCAGTGTTATATGGAGCCTTTAAGAATCCTCCAAGCGAATATGTCATAAGATATAAAATTACAAAAAAATATGAATGCGATTGTTCGAGCCAACGGATTACAACAATCATAGAAGAAATTGGAGCGAAACTATAATGGGAGATAAAGAAAGGAGACAGATTAGTAATATAACAACAATATCATAGATAGAAACGAAGAAACATCAATCATATTTTCAACAATCAGCTTCACAGGAAAAGGACGCAGAAGGTCGCAAACAGATTTAAAAACATGGAGTTACTGTCGCCTTCAAAACACACAACAGTAAGAGCATTGAAATTTAGAGATGCAGTAATAATTTTGTGTAAATTAAATCATACATGCAACATTATTGTTTCTGACTTTTTTGTAATAATTGGTGTATTGAAATTGTACATAACCTATACTTGTGTTGGTCGACAGTAATATATTCTTATTCTTAAACATCATGAATTGAATACTGAATATGAAGTTGGAAGATTGTTAAAAATTTAATCTGCCCGTAGTTTAAACAAATATTTTTAGCGATTGTCACAGAAGAACAGGAAAACAGGAGAACAGGAAATTTGGTTCATTAAATTCGTGAAACATCTTTTAGAAAATACTAGACTGTAGAGGATAGCATGCTTCAGCATCGTCAATAATTGGAAGAAAGCAAATGTAATTGCTACATGGAAAGAGTTGTTTACGGTTAAAAATATTGTAAACGTAGGGGTAATTTGATAAACGACGCGACGTTTTAACCTTGACTACGTAGCTTATTTAGGAACTTGTGTCCAGAACATCTAGTTGTTAAAAATATAAGTAGGGACACCATTTTGATCCTTTCATTATCTCATTGGACCTGGAGATGATTTGGTTGTAACCAATCCAATTAGATAGCATTTTACAATATTTTACATATATTTACCGTCTTGTATAAAAATACATTATACGTGTAAATTTATTTGTAAGTGATGTAAGACATATATAATCAAACCCCCACTTATTTATAATTAAATATTAAACAAAGTACCTCAAAATATTTCTTATATAAAGAATCCATGATCCTAAGTACACATATTGGCGACAATAGGGGATTTAAAATATATAATAGGTTGACCTGGCCTTTAACCGTCTATGGTATGGAAATAAAAAGTGTTAATATATACTGTATTAATGAGTTTAGAGAAGAATACATGTATTTAAAGAACATGTTAAACATTTCAACAGTATCCTCATGCTCGACATCCAGACAATGCTGGAGATAAGGTTGGAGCTCAAGGGAAAAATTTTTAGCGTCGCGTGGAGAGGTCCTTTGTTCATACAGTAACACTGGCTCGCTTACCTAGTTAATACATACATTAGTCTGTAATAAATACCATTATGAGTATTAATTTACGAAATCCAAGAGAACATGAGGAACAATATTTATTTATTAATTTCCACGGTCGAAACTATTGCACAAGAATTGCATTGATGGTTCAAAATGGCATTCAAATAAAAAAATATAACAAAATAAAAAAAAATATGACGATACAATATTAAAACCTAGATGCTAATAACCGGAAAGAACTGATAGAGATTGAGTATTAACCTGACACTATTCCAAGCCCGGAGCAGATAATGTAATTTTAGGAAACCACAACTATAAATACATAAGCTTGTTTTAAATAAAAAAGCAAACAAGTTGTAATAATTAATTTTTGTTAATCTTGTTAGATAAAAAACATTAAATTTGCATATTAATCTGTTGGAAGTTTTGAAGTTAAGCTAAAAATAAAGTCGTTTCATTATTTAATTTTTACCGTAGTACATTGCTATTTAATTGCGAATATTACATTCCATATCAGTGTATTTTTCTGTTTAGTTTAATATAAATCCTTAACTACGAGTTCGAATTATACATGCGACGATTTCACTATTCAATGTATCATGTAGGCAGTACATATTTTAGCAACTATATTCAAAGGTTGGAACTGAATGTCACAGGCCGTTTTTTGAAGTATTTTATGATCCTCATATACAGGGTGAGTCAGACCATCCGTCTAGTATGTATAACGGGATAACGGTTTGGTATAAAGTCATGAAACAAAATTCTTCCCTACAAAAACGCATATGGGCTATTACAAATATTTTCATCAAAATCTATTTACAGGATGTTCCAAAACTGAAGGTCACGGGATCATATCTCAAAATCTTATTATGTAAACATAGGGAAAATTACACATAATTTTAAAGGTCTAGTTAAAAGAAATATTTTGGCAGAAACAGAATTCACTTATCTTTATATTTTTCAAAATGGCGGCCATTTTTGTGTAAAATATTGACATTTACGGAATACCCTGCATTGTCGAAACCACTACTATCTTTTACCCGACTTAAATTTCTTACCCGTGATAAACTCAGCTTAACTCTGGTATGCTACATGACAGTTTTATTTTTAGAAAATCTATATTAAAAAAAATATTTATTTTGAAAATGCCTATATGCCTATATGTTTAGAAAGATATAAAATAGCCATACAGTTTGAGTTATACCATCCATTCATTTGTATTGCAGTACATTTGAAAATATGGAAAATTACCTACAATTTATTGTGTATTTTTTCTAATTCTGTACGTCAATGTGGCTAACATAATAATGACTGGCTAACCCCAAACTCTAAATACCGCTGCAAATTTTAAACTTTCTTCAATCAGGTTTTGAGCATAGCAGACAACAAAATCATTAGTTCAGAGTTGAGTAGTTAATCTTCTAAATAATAGCAATCTATTTCAGTTTTACTTTAAAAAACAGTATTTTGCTTTTATTATTTGGACGCTCCCACGTCTTGCTGGGCCAATTAACCCAGCCCCACTTGCCAGTCCAGGCACCCAACCAGACACCACTACTTCCTTCATAACATCCAAAGCCGTAATATTATACGACTGAAGTCTTATGAGGACCTTTATGAAAAAAATAGCGTAGATTATATAGCTGGCTCTCATACTAAGTGGCTTATACCTTGATCCCGTGTTTTATGTGTGCAGCACGTTAAATTGGTTGGCAACATCAAGCCAATGTATCTTACCCTCTGACGAAATGAGGGTAACATGAATTAATTATAATTATAAAGAAGTAAACATATACATAAACTAATATTTATGAAAAAGAAAAGTTAATACTAACATATCATAATTTTAAATGAATTATAAATCATGTACAAATATAAATAACTCATGTTGAACTACAATATGTTACATAGTTTTGAAAAATATTTCCTGTAACTGAAATAACCCTAAATTCTGATTATCAGGCATTTTTATAAATTTCCTTGCAACAAACTTAACACAACTAAAGATGTTATGTTCTTGGCCTAATAATGATTGTTACTCAATACATTTTAACACAGCTTTATCACTATGTGTTTTATTACAAAATGCTCAAAAATAAAAGTTTTGCCTCTTTCCTTCGTTTTTTTTTACTTGACAATAAACAAAATATGAATGAAATACAAACTCATTTAATATAAACCCTATTTTAGAGAACTCAGTCGAGTTGCTATTGCAACTGAGATGATTTATTTTTTTAAATAGGTCATTGTAAAAGATATTTTAAATTGAATCTAGTTTTAAACCGAAAGATTTAGTTTAAAAAACATATCATCCCTCAACCAGACCTATTTTAATTGTAATTTCTCTCACTAACCTGCGATTTAATACAAATTTACGACAACACATTCATACAACCACCTCTCTTTCGAGTAATTAAAAAACAATTAAAACATATTACCCTCTTCCTATTGCAATACGATCAACATTAATTAATGCTATTGGTATGTTGGGCAGTGTTTAAGTCTTTGGTGTGACAATGTGATTTGAGTTCTGATTTTGAAAATAGTGAAGAACCCTCTTTTAGATTAGTTAATTACAACATAAAGATTTCTTAAATCACCGTTAAGTGAGAAGAAGTGCAAAGTAAAGTTTGATGGTTGCATAATGAATATTGAAATTGAATATTCCGCTGAACTCCATAAGCAATCCTAACCAGGTGAAGGAACAACAAAAATAAAAAACTAATGCTTTATATACAATAAATACTACGTAGTCTAGAGAGTTATTTGGTATCCAAAATACTGATTACTGTATAGTGTTAGTATTACGTGTTTTAAGCTAATATTAGATATACTTAAAATACTAGTTTATATAAAATGCTAGTTACTAGTTTATATAAAACATGTTTAAGTGGATTTATATACATTTGATTTTTTCCAGAACGATATAATGCTATTTGTCTAATATCAGTACAGTCACGAACTGATATCGCCACTGGCGATCCCCGACAGCCATATAATGCTGTGAGAACACTAAACGTCACTGCGGGAGTGTATTGAAAACTGATACCGGTATCTGTTGATAATGGCTTTACCTTTAGCTCTATTTACTTACTGGCATTTGATCTTTTTCAAGTAAAATAATAACTATAAAAGAACTGCATGTTTATGTCAATAGCAATAGCAAATAGCTTTATGTAAATGTTGAATGCAAATGAAATTAGTTTGAAATAAATTATTTTTAATACAGATCGAGTTTGGATTTGGGCAGATCTATTATGTAAAATAAGATAAATTGGTTGATAAAACGAAATAGAAACTGAATATATTACAAATAATAAAATAATGTTTTTATATTAGCATCTTTTGGTTCCACTTACAATATTTTCTTTAACATTGCCATATTTGTGTAATTTCCATCAAATAAGGTGCACTGGAAAAATACTCTAAGGTTGTTTTTACATTATTTTTAAGGTTAAACCAAATTTAACCTTAGTAATGTTATTTTTACCGTATAAATAAAACTATAGTAAAATTATGGCAAAGAATACAAAACTCTTTAAGGGCACCGCTACTTAAGCTTATAGTTAATTTAGTCTTACCCTACTAAGGTAATGGGCACACTAGTTCATACAACCATGGTAAGGAATACTCAGCTGTTCAGGTTGTCATTACTTTAGTTAATAGTAAACTAAAGTCAACCTTATTATATTGTATGTATTCGCTACCTTATTTGATCTATACGTTGTAAAATACACACAAAACTTAAGGTTTTTATTACTTTAGCTTTAAACTCGCCCCATCAGCACAAATCGTTTGGCCAACGATGAGGAATGGTTGGCATGGTTAGAAGTGGTTGGTTAATAGTCAGTTGGTATTACCACGGTTGGGCCAACCAACCAATCGTTGGGTAGTCCGCGTTGGTAAATCCAACCATAAACAGACTTCGGGCCATCAAAAGCTATTGTTGGCAAATCCTACAAAATGATATTATTATTAATTATTTATTAATACTAATATATATTTGTATTAACATTATATTGTTATTATTATAATTATATTAAATAAATATTAATTTGCTCGTAGTTTTTAATATTTCATAGATACATTAATCAAATTAATTTGTTCCTACTTTTATTACAGTGATTTGCACGTGTAGATTCGCTAAAGAAGCATAAAACGAAAGTATTATCATTGATTATACATCCTACGGAATTTATATTCCGTAGGATGTATAATCAATGGTATTATCCAATTTTAGACGAATTAAACAAAAGTACACAGTACAAGTCGTGGAGGTATACTACCTACAATCTACTTACTCTCACGAGTCAGAATGGCCGTGGGGGTTAAGGCGAGTGGAAAGTAATACGAAGGTCGAGGGTTCGAGACTCGACTGTGACTTTATATTTTTGCTCAAAGTAATATATAATTTAACAAATTAACCTTAAAATAGGTAAAATAATATAACTTAATTTTAACCTTAGTTAAGGTTATTATTACTTTATAAAACCCTAAAGTAACGTGTACTTTAACGAATTAAACATATTAAGGTTGTTGATACTTTATTATAGGTATATTTAACTATAAAATATTTAACCATAACTTATGGTTAAAAATAACCATATTAAGGGTGGGAAAATAGTAACCTTAGCTTAAGGTTAATTTTACCCTTACTATACGTAGCCATTACTGAAGTGTTTTTTCAGTGTGTGGAAAAGTTTAATAAGGAGAAAGAGAAGATTAATCTAAGAAACAAATTAAAACTAGTGATAAAACTTACTTAAAACATATAGTTATATTTATGATAGTAGTTGTGTATGGTAGCAATTACAAAAATTTCCTTAGGTTAGTCAAACTGGAGCTATTTTAAATCATGAGCTCAAGGAACTTAGGTAAACCGTACGTTTATTTGTTTACGGATTAAATAATTACGTTCCCGGTGAAATTGTATGTTCATATAAAAAACAACCTGAATAACCTAGTCAGGATAACAGAAACAGACGATGACGATTATATGGTAGACTGTATGTAGTCGTGATCGTTTATTGGTTATGTTCCATAAAGCCAAACTCTGCATGGAAAGTCTCAAATAAAAAAAAATTGCATCATAAATTTCAAGTAACCTCAGCGATGTTCTAAACCTTTAAAATTGGATTAAATAGTATTCATAACAGTACTTATAAATACTTCACGCCCCATGACATTTCAAACTTTATTCAGTAATAAGTGGCCTTTGTTCCTCCAGTTCACAAATGGTTTTAGTGGTGAGTCCTTTGTTGTGGTCAGATTTGTGATACAATAAATATGGACTTTTCAGAACAAGAGGGGTAAAAGAGTTCCCAACAGTTTTCCAATATAAATCAAATACATTTGTTGCTGAAAACTTTGAAAATCATTGAATTTTAAATAACATATGTCGACATTAAATACAAGTACTTTAAGTGTGTCAAGATTTACATAATTTAAATAATTTTGTATTGTATAAGAAATACGTTTTTAGTAATTATATACAAAAAACACAGATTTCGTGAATATTTTCCTGCATGTTTATAGAATAAATCTTGTTTATATATTACCGGTAAAATTGAGAAGAATATTACGGACACACTTTTCCATTAAGGATGCCATTGTGGTACGGATATGATTGTGACCAGATATGTAAGTTGGAAATATGAGTATTAGTAAATGTCAGTCATCCAGAATATAATCTTCATAACATTAGATTACAGATTCTAAGAAGCAAAATGAAAATACATATGAACGCTAGATGGACATTGAATAGTTTACTATTGTTCCTAATTTAATACGAGTTGAATTTAAAATTAAATACCCCTTCCCCAGTCAAAAAAGTTCAGAGCCTTCTACTTTAAACTATTTTCCCCATTACTGATTCTTCAATGCAGAACAATTGTGTAGATATTCAAACTGTAAAATAACATTTATCGAAATATATTTGTAAAGTCTAAAAATACTTGAAAAAAATTATTAAATATGACATGGATGATCTGATTTAGCAATGATAAAAATTATTCTACTACAAAGAACTACTGTAAAGTCGCATGAAATAATTTCACTTACAAATTTGGTTTCATATTTACGATATTTTACCTACCAAGTTTGTTAGCAACAACAAAGCCGTCGCAATCTGCAGAATGCTGAATCAACTTTCCATCTATGAATGAAATAAATTTAAGGTTGCGTTTTGAATAACCAGATTTATGAAAGGAATGGTCCATCTGTATAGTTTATTTAATAAATAAGTAATTTAATCCTTAACTTTGACTTAGTTATTATTATTATTACTATTTGGATATCATTTATTTATGTCAAACCTTTGCAACTCTACTAAACAACAATTTGTTTATATTCTTAGGTTTCGAAATATAATTTGGCTATGTTGGTTTTTGCGTCTGATTATTTATAATTTTTCATAACTGTGAATTTATTGAAGGTTCTCTCGCACAAATAGGCTTACAAGACATTTGTCAGTCAATCAATATTTTACCTCTAGATTTCTCACAAAGATATTAAGTTTTATTTAGGTGCGATCCATTGAACTCACAAAGGTTTACTACAAACATGACAAGGTTATTAAAGGATTTTACTAGTTTTAATTTGAATATTTTACTAGCTCCAACTGTTGTAACACATTTATGAAACTCTTAAAACTTTCTGTTAAGTGTATTCATAGTTGGTGTAGTAGTTAGTTCAAGAAATTTATACGAAATTAATTAATGAAAGAACTACCTGGGCTTAGCTTTGTTCGAAGAAAAATCCCATCTACTGAACCTCGTGAGTTTTACTTCGGCAGCGCACCGGTTGATTTTGATCAGCTGTTATAATTATTTTGTAAATTATTAAATCTTTAGCTGAGTATTAAAATTTCCAAAGTATAAGAACAATTCTTTCACGGGTTTCCGAGATCCATTTTGCATACATATATTTATAAAACGTTCTTTTATGAGTACATGATTAAAACGAATAAAAAGTGTTAACCCTTTTTAAGAGTACATTCTTTTTATAAATTTGTAAACACAAATATTGAAGAACGGATGTATTAAAATGAGTATGTGTTTGAAGCAAAAACAACAGAACAAGAACATTTTTAATGACCCGTTACATCTGAATACAAAACCTCCCAACAAAGAAACATTATTCTTTTGTATCAAATGTGCCCAGCAGTCTCACAGCTTTTGCATATTTCCAACAACTAGTGCAAGCATCTTTCTGACGTCTGTATTAAAATTAACTGACATTTGTTGAAATAAAAATATATGTTCTATACGACCTATAACACAAACCTTGAAATAATTATATTTATATTTAATTAATCTAACCGGAATATAGGCATAATTTCGTATTTTATTTTTTCAGTTTATTATTCTCTTCAATAGGCTCTTGCGCTATATACTTGTTCAGAGTTTAAGCTGGTGCAGTGGTGAAAGCGCTTGATTTAGGTATGCTAGGTTCCGGGTTAGATCATCTAAAGTTAGAAAGGGCTGTTCTATAAGAGAAGGCCCGGTGGATTCGTCACCCTGAAGATGGATATTGAAATAATCCTAACCGATGACATAGACACAGATTAAAGTATAAACAATATGTTATTCATTACAAATTTCCTGTGTTATATTTAACTCCAACCCAACCAAGAAAACCCCCGTAAATGTATACATTAGTAATATCAATAATGAAAATGGCTCGTTTGAGTTAGAGGTTTGGAAATAAACAGTATGATAAAAATACATACAATTACAAAATAAAATCAGGAAATGAACAAACCAACGTTGTCCCAATGATGTAATAGTTAAGTTGTTATTGTTCTACGTGTATTTAAAATATCTTGCAGCCACATAAAAAGAATCTTACATGTCGCTGGCATAAAAATATTTACGGAAGCTGAACATCTAGTGTCAGAGACACAACTGTCACTCTTGATATGCCTGACACTTTAAAGCGGATCAAATAGACTCAATAAAAGAGCGAACGGTTGTGCCTAACTTTGCAGTCCTTATATGTCCATAATATTATTTAATGTGTTTTATGTATGTTTAATCATGTCATAGATGCTCGGCACAGCAAGTCAAGCTTGAGGCTGAAAATTGTTAACTAATGACAATCGCTTAACTATTGACATGGATAAACAACTAGTTGTCATTACATATTCCGCATTAACATAACGAAAAAGGTATATTTATCGTAAACAAATTCACGTCAGGTAAGTTTGATTAAGAACTGAATAACAAATATCTAACATAAAATTTAGTATAAAATAAATAATGTGGAGAAAAACCTTTGATTAGATGGTTTCCGACTAATATTCAGACAAACAGACGGTTATCAGAAAAAAAATTTGAGGCAACTTCATTTAAAATATTTAACAAATTCAAATTTTTTTTACATATTCATTTGTATACAAAAATAAAACATGTGTTACAAATATCATGTATTGACAAAAATATACCTTATTCTAAACTAACATCAAAATAAAAATTTTAAAGTGGTTCATTTGCAAATACACAGGATTAACATAATACTTCAGTGGTCAGCTCTAGATATTCCCTAGTAGAATAGAAAGCGTTGCCTTCCAAAAATGTTTTGAGCTGATGCTTGAATTTACCTATTGTGTGGCTCTCCTTAATTGTCTGGGGTAAATTATTAAAATACTTTACTCCTGTGTAGTAAGCCCCTTCTCAAACTTTGCTGTCTTGTGGATGGGGTGAAACAGTAAATGTTCTCCTCTAGTATCTCTATGAGATTCCCTACGTTTAGATAGCAAAAGGAGGTTATTGGAAATCATTACTAGGACGGAATAAATGCACATAGAAGGTGTGGTAAGTATTTTATGTTGCAAGAAGGTTTTCCCACATGGGTGTGTCCAACTCAAACAAGAAATCCTTCTTATAATATTTTTCAGAGACTTAAATATTTTGCCCATGGATGAAGAAGCTCCCCAAAATGCTATCCTGTAACGTACCAGGCTTTCATAGTAACCTCAGTAGACATCAAGCAGGACTTCTAGACTACAGGAGTCTTTCAAAAGGTTTATGGCATATGCTGCTGAGCTTATTTTTTTAACAACTGCTGAGTATGACTCAGTATGAACCATGATAATGTTTCATCGATGGTACCCCTAGAAATTTAGTGACAGGACAGATTGAAATGTTATAATTGAAAGTCGACGGGATTTCGTTACCTATTCTGTCTGAACAAGAGGACATACGGAAATTTATCGCACTGGTCTTAGGGGAGTTAAGCAGAAGACCATTTGCTTTGAACCGTGAGCAGTATTCTTCCATTGAGGTTGCCAAATTTAAAAGGACGGAATGATGGGTTTATCCCTTAACCAAGACCGATAAATCATCAGCGTACATAACTAGCTTTGACTGTACATTATTACACTTTAAATCGTTAATGTACAGAAGAAACAGAATCGGTGACAGAATACACCCCTGGGGACTCCTACTTTGTTATCAAGCCATGACGAAATGATGATGAACCTTGAGTTTGCGAAAAGTTAACTATTTGTTTTCGCCCCTCAAGAAATGACTTAATCCAACCAAATGCAACCCCATGGATCCCATAATGACTGAGTTTATCTAATAGAAGAAAATGGTTGACGCAGTCAAAGGCCTTGGATGGATCGCAGAAAACTCCCACCGTCTTCTGCGACCCATCCAACGCCTCTAAGACTGATTTAGTAAAATCAGATACAACCAATTCAGTGGACTTTACCTGCCAAAATCCATGCTGGGAACCGTCTAATATATTCCACTTATTAAGAAAAGCTACGAGTCGGTGAAGGAATAATTTTTCAAAACCCTTGGTTAGTACTGAAACTAAAGATATTGGACGATAGTTTTTTAACTGAAGACGGTCATCTTTTTTGTAAAGGGCGTAACTATGGCGCATTTGAGTTTTTCTGGGAAGCAACCCGACGGGAAAGACAAGTTGATCAAACAGGCCAGAGGATATGAAATTTCAGAGCAACAAGACTTCAATAGGTCAGAGGATAGTTCATCCTATCTAGAAGATTTTTGTTTTTAAGTGACATGATCGTTTTTTGAACTTCATCTTTATTCGTAGGAAGTAGAAACATTGACGCTGTGACAACAGGTTTTGGAGTGAAAAGTTTGTCTTATGAAATTTGGGGGAAGGTGACGGTGCAATTTCATATATACTTGAAGACTTATTTCCGTTTATTAACATTTCTTCAATTACATGTTTAACCGGCTTCCTACCATATTCATTTTTCACAATATCCCATGTGATTTTTGCTTTATTTTCAGCCTTAGCTACTCTACGATTATTGCACATTTTTTACGCTTTTATTACTTTAGGATCTTCTTGTATGTTTTAAAGTAAATAGAGTCAAAATCTATAGAATGTTTTAGATTTATGCTTAATTCTCGTTTTTTGGCCAACGACACTCTTATTCCCTTTGATAACCACGGTTTATTGACCTCAGTTTTCAGACGAACTGTCCGCTTTGGAACATTTGACTCGAAAGCTCCATTTATTATGAGAAGGAATTTATCAAAATATTCATCTACTGTCTGAGAATTTAAAACATCGTCCCAATCAATATAAGCCAAATAAGATCTAAAAGAATTTTAGTTTTCTTTAGAAAAAATACGTTTTCTCACTGTCTTTCTTTTATAATTTGCTGAGGGCAATTTGTGAGGATGTGTAGTAATCTGGACTGTGTGGTGAGACAAGCGTAAGTGTAAGTGTTTGCAGTATGATCTTGGTCGGTAGAGTATTTGTGGCAATGTAATCTATTTGTGTTTTGGAGTGTTGAGTAAAGTGAGTAGGTGAATTAATCATTGATTTTAAACCATATGCATTTAAGATGCATATTAAATTGTTACTGAAAGTTGCATACTTCACACGTTCATTTTTACTTTCTCCCCCTATATGTAGTATATGGAGAAAGTATTGTTTTCGTCAGAATTTTCGAATTTGAGTTGTTAGTGGAAATATTCGTTTTGGTGCTCCCTGAACCCAAAAAAGTGGTTTTTACGTGATGTCTGTCTGTGTGTGTGTATGTGTGTGTGTGTGTGTGTGTGTGTGTGTGTGTGTGTGTGTGTGTGTGTGTGTGTGTGTGTGTGTGTGTGTGTGTGTGTGTGTGTGTGTGTGTGTGTGTGTGTGTGTGTGTGTGTGTGTGTGTGTGTGTGTGTGTGTGTGTGTGTGTGTGTGTGTGTGTGTGTGTGTGTGTGTGTGTGTGTGTGTGTGTGTGTGTGTGTGTGTGTGTGTGTGTGTGTGTGTGTGTGGATGTCTACAGAGCTAGAGCCCTAACCAATGGACAGATTTTTATGAAATTTGGTATGTAGGTACTAATCCTCGATATCTCCAGGTGTTTTTTCATTTTTTGAATTTTTATTTTTAAGGGTAATTATCCCCTAAAAATCGCCAAAAAACATGTAAAATCCAAATTTCTCAAAAACGGCTCTAACCATTTTTATTAAAATTTAGTGATTTGTAGAGCTTTAGGTTTACAACAAAATGACGCCACCCGCATTTCTGGAAAAATTCGGGTTCAGATATTACAGGACTTAAAACATCCAAAATTCAGTTTTTTAGATTTTTCATAAAAAATCATACATTTAAAAAAAATTTTACTTACTTACGTCAAACAATCGTGTTTCTTGCTCTGGCGTATACGTATTTCGGTTTTCATGCCATCTTCAGCACCTTAGTATGTAGCTAATAGTGCTATATTCTTGTCCATAAAGCAGCGTCGATTCATCAATTTGATGACTTTTGCCATACAATGTAATCATTTTACATATACGAAAATAAAGAAATTGTTCTTTTTTAAATTTATTTGTAAGAAAACCCATTCACATATTTAACAATTATTTAAAATTAAATTATATTACATTTTATAATGTTTCATCATTAAAAAATAGTCATTACAATTCGTTAATGAAAAGCTCTTAATTCAAAGAATGCTATATACTCACAATTGTAAACCTGCACCAATTCTCAGGTGGACGACGGCGACGTGCCTAGCAGCTCTGTTGCATTTCGTAATCCACTACTCACCACAGTAATGTTACTAGAGCCGATACTATTAATTAGTATGCAATAGGCCTCTAAGGAGGGTCTCCAGATGGGGAGCAAATGTATTGTTATGGCCACAGTAGGGGTCAATTAGGTATTTAGCGTAACACATGGATATATCATTGCAATTAGAGCATTTAGTAATTTACTATTTGTTGGTTTTATTTGAACCCATAAGGACTAAATCTAAGATGAGGAGGTTATATACAATAAAATAGAATACGAATATTATTGAATTAATCTTGACCGTTACCATATTAAAGATCAATTTCAAATTAATTTCCTATTTATTTCCTTTTAATATATTCTGTTGGAAAATATATTTAAACACATTTAAGTTTACTAAACAAATTTATTTAACTATATTTATGTTAACTTTGAATTATCAGAAGGAAAATGTATGGGAATATTAATCAAGAATTTATAATGGATTAATTAGAACTGGTAGTATTAAGAATAAAGTTTTGAGTAAAAAAAATATGCAAATAATAAATCTATAAAACTGTACTAAAATATATATTTAAAAGCTGTGTCTGGGGCTTTCTTAGTAAATGTAAGGGACGATTGTTGTATATGTACATCAAACATTTTCTTTATGGCAATATCAAATATCGAAAACTTACCCTAGACCAACATCCCGAAAATGTTCAAAAAATCATACAACCAAAATCGTCTTATAATTCTCTACATGAGTAGGTAATTTTAATTTTCAAAAACGGAAGTATGCTTTACATTTTTGTAAACAAAATTTACAGTAATAACACTTCGTTAATCATGAATAATGTTACTGGATTATGTATCTTAGTTGGAAATAGAATTTAAAACGAAATCATAGATTAAATTATGAAAAGGTAGCGTCTTATGATGAATTAGCTCTTTATTTCAACAATATGTTCTTATTTCAAATACAGTATGTAAAAAAAGTCCGTCCCCCCCTTTAATTTTTTTGTTTGTTAAAACAAACAAATCACCTTTGGGGAAAGATAATAACTTAAACCAAAGTATCTTTTGACGTTATCGAAAATTTTGAGTGTCCCCCAAAAATGGGGGATTTTGGGGGCAACTCAAAATTTTCAAAAGTAAACCCCTTTTGAGTGACCCCTTATTTTAAAGAGCTTTAAAAAATAGGGGAATGGTGGAGGTTGGAGGTCTGTAACGTGTTTCTATCCAAAATGGCAGCTTATCAAAGTTTTGAATACAACTCATTCTTAAAACCTAGTGTCTTAGACTTTTGGAGGTTTAATTTCACCTTTGGTAACTTAATACTGGAGGGACTCTTGTAGAAATGCTATTAAATGAAGAAGTGGTCTCTTTTGGTAATATTTAAAATTTTGAGTGTCCCGCAAAAATGGGGGATTTTGGGGGCAACTCAAAATTGTCTGATGTAAACCCCTTTTGAGTGACCCCTCATTTTAAAAAGCTTTTTAAACCTAGGTGAAGGGTGACAGTTAAAAGTAAATTTAACCCATTCAAAAGGGAAATTTTACATTAGGAAATTTTGAGGTGCTCCCAAAATCCCCATTTTTGTGGGTTCTCAAAATTTTAAATATTACCAAAAGAGACCAGTTCTTCATTTAATAAAATTTCTTCAAGAGTCGTTTCAGTTTAAGTCACCAAAGGTGAAATTAAAACTCCAAAAGTCTTAGACGCCAGGTTTTAAGAATGAGTTGTATTCAAAACTTTGACAAGCTGCCATTTTGGATAGAAACACGTTACAGACCTCCTAACCTCCACCATTCGCCTATTTTATTAAAGCTCTTTAAAATGAGGGGTCACTCAAAGGGGTTTACATTTGACAATTTTGAGTTTCCCCCAAAATCCCCCATTTTTGGGGGACACTCAAAATTTCCGATAACGTCAAAAGATACTTGGGGTTAAGTTATTATCGTTCCCCAAAGGTGATTTGTTTGTTTTAACAAACAAACAAATTAAAAGGGGGGGACGGACTTTTTTTACACACTGCATATCACTATATTCCTAAAAAAGTTGATCGAGTTTATCTTGTAACATTTATCTCGATATCCGAGAATGTAAACTCTAAAAGAAATATGTAGTATATCAATATATGTTTAGATATGGTAATTATTTTAAAATATGACACTGAACAAACTAATCTATGACACCAGTATACATAAATAAAGTAATACATAGGTATATTTTGTAGGATAGATAATATGTTATAATTACTAGGATATATCATTTACCTCTTTGATTTGCCTACTTGTGTGCATGTACATATATAGCGTTTGTTATTAATTTAAGACAATCCATTATCAGTATCATTTGCATGATATTTAACAAGAGCCTTGCCGTGGAGCGCAGAAATCGTGCGTTGAATAACCTTTTTAATGACCCGTTACTGCTGCTGAATCCCAAAATGAACAAAGCTACATTATTTCTTTGTATAAAATTCATACCAGTCACCTTTTTGGCTCTGGAAATGTTTAAAACAGTAAATTCGTTCTTCTTTAAAAATAAATAAATCTGCTTTTATTTTGAAGCGTTAAGTTACAAACTGATTTTAAGGACAACTGCAGACAAACAAAATCTAGTTTACGAACACAAAACTATGAAACGAAATTTAAAGTTTACCTTCATACGATCCTTACATGACTTACTTTTTAAAACTGCACAAAGAAGATGTTTTGAGGTACCGTACCCACGGAGGACGTTTATGACACAAAATAGGAACAGATTTTTTGACAGCTCAAGCCTCACTCTCAGAAAGGGAAACTTTCGTTCTCCGGAAGGACGTTGATCTCATCGCGATACTGCAGCCTCTCAACCAGTTACCGAGGCTCCTTGAGAGCAAGGACGAGAGTCTAGCGGCCAGACAGTGCCTTGCAAAAACCGCCCAGGCGAAGTGTGTTAAGGTCAGTGTTGCCAATCCAATTTATGGAAATTACCACCGGCTCCTGCAAAGTTACCACCTTTTACCACCCTTCTTCAAAAGTACTAGAAAAGAGCGCGGTAATTTTCAAGTCGGGTTATAAATAGATGTTATACTGTTGTTGTTGACACATAATTATTACATTATTGATGTTAGTGAAGTTAGTATAAAATGTACAACAGTTAATGATAATATATGAATATCCACGGAAGTTATTTCCATCATCGGAAGTTCCATGTTTAATATAATTGTTGTAAATATTCGTTTTTTCAAGTATTTTATAAAAGTGACGCAGCTAATCCAGAAATCCTCTGGTTTCAAGCGAAGGAGGAGGTAATGAGTAACAAGATATAAAGTAGGCCTATAATCAATTTGAAAAAAGTATCTGCAAAATATGCATGTCGTCATTCTGTAAACTAAAGCAGAAAGTAAAAGAATATATTTGGATTAGGGAAGCAAACCTCAGGTATATTGTTTTATGTTAGAGTTACAGAAAATAAAGGATTTCAAGCCTATATAATAACTTTTATTGAAATTAAATGCTAGTTAAAAATTTATTTAAGAAAATAGACTTATTTATAGAAGAAAACAGTAAAAATACTGTTATTTGAATCAAGTTTGATTACCACCAAATTACCACCAATCAGTGATTACCACCAACAATACCACCAGGGCCTAGAATTACCACCAAATGGGGTAATTACCACCCAACTGGCAACGCTGGCACAATACTGTGACACATGGACAGTACGCCTCAGAGAACTCACCAACCGTAGTGCTTTGCAGATTTTGAATACTCTGAGCGTCATGCATAATTATGCTGTTCCTTTAGCATACGGTGTAAATGATTTACGGTTTTAGGTAGGTGTATTGTTTTAAAACAAATTAAAACCATTTGCGGTGTTAAGAAAAAAAAGTAAGATGATTAATCAAAAATGGGAACTCTTTCTGTTGTGATCTTTAACTGTTAGTTAAAATTCATTTTAAATTTCAAAATTAATACTTTATTATTAAATATTTAATATCATATTATGTGAAAATGTTGTGACTGCATTGTATTGTATATTTTACTTTTTAATCAGACCAAAATACTTATTTTAACATGTTTTACCTTTAAAATATTAGTCTGATTTATGTTTGTATCCACAATAGACCAAATATATTTAATTTCATTATTTTATAGGTTTTTTGGAATATAATAACACAACAACCTGCTGTGTTTATAATTCAACAAACGTCCAAATCATTTATAAAGCAAGAAAGAGTTGGGCGCCACGTTTGATATTGTTTTTGGAAAGCGGTATTGTTTTAATGAAACGGCTTTGCAAGCTACAGACGTGATTCAGCTTAAAACAACACAATATTGTACAGAATATATTTGAAAAATATTTGTAAAACTAGGGTATTGAACACAAATATTTTGTAATCTTATATTCAAACGCGTCCACTAGGGTTTTATAAGCTTTATAGAGCTATTTAATTTGACCAACACTAATTATTATTTTTAATCTTAAATGGGAAACTTAACTTTGAATAAGGAATTCAACTAGGTTCAGTGATATTATATAACAATCGAAATATTGTTTTGGAGACAGTCAAATAAAAAAAATATAATAGACAATATATATTTTTGTTCGGGAATTACGGACAAGAAGCTATAAACAATTAACTTCCTAAACCTGTCCAGCGAAGCTAAAAATCTAGTTGTGCCAAAGGTTAGACTCCCTGTGTATTAACGCCAAGTGAAAACAATATCATAAATATAAACATTATTATTATAATTGTTGTAAACTATTATGGTGATATATTTGTTACAATACGAAGCGTTAATTACAATCTGATATACATAAATAATACCCCTGTAGCAGCAAACCTGCATACTCAGCAAATTTCCAATGGAGATATAAATGTCTTAATACTTCATAAAGCCACTTACCAAGTTTCATATAAATATATTCACAAATAAGCGATATATACAATTTTAATTATTCTCCATAAGAATAACATTGGGGCTGAGTATGCAGGCTTGCTGCATCAAGGAACACAAAAAATGGGTTTTTATGCTAATATCAA
The DNA here is from genome assembly GCA_963675035.1 of Allygus modestus. Taxonomy (NCBI): domain Eukaryota; kingdom Metazoa; phylum Arthropoda; class Insecta; order Hemiptera; family Cicadellidae; genus Allygus; species Allygus modestus. The sequence continues at coordinate 71,763,894 of OY776115.1, forward strand.
TATAACTCAACTAGGTGAAGTCATATACCAGTTTGTATTCATTTATGTTTATAATTAAGGGAGACATAGCATTTAGTTACTATCCATAAGAATAACATGGGGCTAAGTATGCAGGTTTGCTGATACGGGAGCCTTTGAAACAAAATTATTATTTCCAGCAAATATCAATAGAACATAACCAGGTGAAGCCATATACCAAGTTTCGTCAGTATACGTTCATAAATAGGCAAGATATAACATTTTTCTTTTCCTCCATAAGAATAACATTAGACAACGTACTGTGTTTAGCACTTTCAACATCTTGGGAACCAATTGACGTAGAGGAATGATAAAAATACCAAATTGTGTGTTTTTTTAAGTTGAATCCAATGGTGTTAACTAAAATTTGACTATTTCAAAAATTATATGTAAAAAATTCAAAAACCCATTTTTGGGGTACAAAACCCCCCCAAAATACCCCTTCGGATCGAGCGATCTGGCTGGTTTTCGAACTTAAAGTCATATATGTTGCTTTACACGTTTATACCAAATTTCATCAAAATCGGATCATTTTTACGAGAGTTATCGTGCTCAAGGACACACACACACACACACACACACACACATATATATATATCTACATTCATATATATATATATATATATATATATATATATATATATATATATAATATATACATATAAATACATACACACATATATATACAGTATCGAACGAATGTTGTTTTTGGGGTCTGGGGACCTCAAAACGAAAAGTTATCATGGTCCTGGGCCTAGGTCTTACCATGCCGACTACGGTAATAGCATTGACTATAGGTCCTGAAGATACTATAGATACATTTCCTTTGATAATTGCATCGCAAAAATGAATAAGATAGGATTTATTCTATAATAAGTTCATACAAAAAATATAATAATTGATAAAAACTGGTTACTGTTTGAAAATACTCACCTATGAATGATAACTAATGGAATATAGAAAGGCTGTGTTAGTGTAGTAGAGTAATCAACTGGCATTTTGATTGAGAATTTGTAAAAAGGTTTGTTGTAGTCCAGTGCAATTAGATCCAAAATGGCAAAAAGTGGGAAATTCAAAAAAAGTTGAAACCTGTTGGAAATCATTTAGCAAGCCTACATAGCCTGGACCCACAGAAGAAAATCCCAGAAAATCCCATTTGGACTTTTCCGCTATTTTGAAAATTGTGCAAGTGTTTACGGAAATGGCTATTAATAGTAAAATAATTGACGTAAAAATCTCCCGTTTGCATATAAATGTCTTGTAAAAACCAGACTAGCTATTATACAAAAATATATGTATTCATTTATTTTTTTACGTTTGGTTTGGTTTAAAACTTATTTACTTTTATATATTGTAACTAGTAGTTAGCATTTTTCACCAAGTATCCTTATAGTTTGGATATATAAGAAAACTCTTAATACAAATTGTAGAGCATAAAATGCCCTTTCAAACACACTCTAACAAGTTTTACCTGATTATTTCAAGCAACCTACTCAGGAATCAATAGAAGCGTTCGCTACATTTTCACTCAGGCGCTCGGCCAACTAGCCCAGTCAATGAAGGTAAATCACGAGCAAATGTCTGAAGAAATTAGTAACAGGCCGAAACTTAACGTTATCTTCTCTAAAATTCAAACACGCAAGTTTCCCGCGAAAATACTAGGGGAAATTTTGGGGATTTTTTGAGATTTGTTCCTCTAGGTAGGTGATATCGACTAGTATGTGTTTTGGCCTGTTACTAATTTCTTCAGACATTTGCTCGTGATTACCTCCATTGACTAGGCTAGGTGGCCGAGCGCCTGGGTGAAAATGTAGCGAACGCTTCTATTGATTCCTGAGTAGGTTGCTTGAAATAATCAGGTAAAACTTGTTAGAGTGTATTTGAAAGAGCATTTTATGCTCTACAATTTGTATTAAGAGTTTTTCTTATACATGAAACTATAAGGATATTTGGTGAAAAATGCTAACTATTAGTTACAATATACAAAAGTAAATAAGTTTGAAATTACTAACCAAATGTAAAAAATATCCCCGTCGCAGCAAAACTGCGTACTCAGCGAATTTCCAATGCATAATATATGTCTTAATACCAGATAAAGCCGCAAACCAAGTTTCATAAAACACATATAAGCGATTTTAATTATTCTCCATAAGAATAACATTGGTAATGATTACGTAGGTTTGCTGAAACAAGGAACAGAAACAATTGGTTTTTATGCAAATATAAATAGAATTTAACTAGGCGAAGCCACATACTAAGTTTCATCAATATTCAAACATAAATAAGCGCTATATAACATTCTAGTTATTCTCCATAAGAATAACATGGGGGCTGGAGAAAGCAGGTTTGCTGCAACAAGGAACAGAAAAATGGGTTTTTATATAATTATCAATATAACTCAACCAAGTGAAGCTACATACCAAGTTTTATTAATTTATGTTCATAATTAAGGGAGTCATTACATTTTACTTATTCTCCATAAGAATAACATGGGGGTTGAGTACGCAGGTTTGCTGCTACGGGAATAATCAACAAAAAATCAATTTTTTGTGCAAATATCAATATACTAGTACTACGTGAAGCCACATACCAAGTTTCATCAACATACATTCATAAATTATCGAGATATCAAATTTTATTTATTCTCCATAAGGATAACATTGGACAACGTACTGTGTTTAGCACTTTGAATATCTCTGCAACGGTTGGGCGTAGAATCACAATTTAAACACCAAAATGATTGCTTTGTGGAACTGAACAGATTGGTAAAAGCAAATGTGATGTTTACATTAAAATAAACTGAGGAAAAGCCAAAAACCTTTTTCCCATAAGATTAACATGGGAGATTTTATGAGCAGGTTTTTTTGGATTTTCTCCGCAACCCCTTAACCTAAGTTAATAATTCAAAATACTGAATTATTTGTTTTTTAAGCTCTATAACATGGTCAAAACCAAAATTAAGTTTTTTAAAAATTGTAGGGTGGAAAATGCAAAAAACTGATTTTTGGAAAAATTAAAACCCCCATAAACCCCCCTTTCCATGGTCCGATTTTTCTGGTTTTTGAACTTAAAGTCATGAATGTCATTTTACAAATTTGAGCCAAATTTAATCAAAATCGGACGTTTTTTACTCAAGTTATCGTGTTAACGGACACACACACACACACACACACACACACACATATATATATATAAATTTGAAAGAATGGTGTTTTTGGCATCTGGGAACCTCAAAACAAAAAGTTATCATGGTCTCGGGCTTAAGTCTTACCATGAGACCTACGGTAATAGCTTCTTCCCTATAGGGGAAATTCGCTAAAATGAATACGTATATTTTTGTATAATAGCTAGCCTGACTTTTACAAGTCATTATTTAGCAAACGGGAGGTTATTAAGTCCAAAAGTTTACTAGTAATAGCCATTTACGTAAACCCTTGCACAAATCCATCATGGCCGAATTATTTTTCAAAATGGCGGAAAAGTACCCATGGGATTTTCTGGGACTTTGTTCTGTGGGTCCAGGACACCTTAATATATGATTTCCAACAGGTTTCAACTTTTTTTAAATTTCCTTCTTCAAATGCTAATTGCACTGGACTATTGGGAGGAGAGAAAAATGTAAAAAGGTTTAAAAAGGATAAAACCTTTGAAGAATGAAAAAGGATTTAATTAAGGATCAAAAGAACGTTCTCCAACAAATATTTTACAAAGCAAACAGTAAACACAGGGTGTCTCGTGATGGCAGTCTCCATCTATCTCACTCCGTTTTCGTTAAAATTTGTATTTTCGTGTATGACAATGCGATTTAACACAAAATATAAACTATTTATACGAGTATCTTTGACAAATAATTTCTTAGATACTAAATTAGGTTTAACCTTCAAATTTTGAAATATTATGACTAACACCAAACATTATTTCAGTTGCATTAAATATCTTATAAGAAGGTTGCAAGACCTTATCTTAAGATTATACTAAAATATTTTTCAAAACTGAAAGATGTGGTGATATTTTCCAATAAATATAATAAAACTAGTAAATATTGGACTAAAAATATCTGTATATTTTGAAATAAGAACATTCGGTTGTGCAAATCGACAACAAATAAAGTTAAAAAATCCAAGTGTTCAGATATTTTATACCGAATATTACAACACTTCGTATTCCATAATATATGGGAATAATGAGACAAAATTGTATTATTGTTAAACGTTGCAGCTTGCGGTTTGCAGGCTGTTTACACCTAGCCATCTTCTCGATAGTTTTTTGACGGCAGATAAAGTCACCTGATGAATCATCACCTAGCTTTATTGTTTGGTCAGTTCTGTCCAGAAGTTTTCTGTTACGTTTCTATCACTTTAATTCTTTTAGATTTTTACTAAATATCTGTGGTATTTATGAGTTATGTAAACCCACTCAGTTGATCGCGTTATTACACATTATACGATCCAGAAAACGTAATTAACAATCTAAGCTTAGGGCAAACCTCATATTGTAAAATTATCAAAATGCACACTTTTTGTCATCACGCTGGATAAAATGTTTTTACTATATTGGTATTTGTAATTCAAATTTTGTTACAAAAAAGGCTTTTACCTTTTGTAATAAACAAGGTGTATAAATTTCGTCTCAGTCTTGCGTGCTTGGATGTATAGATATATTTACAGATGCACTGTACTTACATACAAGTTGGTAAACAATCAAACAGTTGGGAGGGTGCAAAAGATTTCGTCCGGTCACACCATTCATAATCAGACTCAGTTAGAGAATTGGAGGTATATAGCGATGTTCGTTCGTGCTAAATTTTACTTTTATATTTGATCTATAGCTTCATTATTTTATACAAAATCAATTTTGCGTCAGTAGTTTTATGTTATTGTACCTGTATTATACATTTTTTCTGACGTGTTTATTTTGACATTTGTGTAATGGAATTGGCCTGCTTAAACGGGCTTTGTATATATAACGATTGTTTATATTTGCATTGTGATGTTTCCTGCAATAAGTTGACTACGTATGAAAAATACTCACTTTTCGTCCTGTTTCTTGTTTTTGATTTAACTATACAATATAATTGGATATGCTATGTTTTGTGGCATTTAAAATATATAAATACATTTGTTGTTTAGAACTTTTATCCCTGGATAATTCAGTGGGTGAGTTATATAGGCCTTAGGTTATAAGTAATCTTCAACTGTTATAAAATATTATCAAAGTTGTTTGAATATAGAAATGTTAATAGTTTCTACAATGCTTTTTATGGAACTCAATCGAAGTTTTTTTACGTTTATAATACCTTTAAACGTCTCAAACTACAACTAGATATTAAAGAACGTTATCAGGGCTATGCCTTAAGATAATATACAATGCTGGCACAACAAAATGTTGGCATGCCGCCCTTGCTCTCCCTGTACTTCAGTTTCTCAATTTGTTTTATTTTCAGTTAATTTAGATTAAACCGAATGATACAATGTTTTATAACGTTGGCAGAAATATTATATTCATGTCGTTGCATTGGGACAATGTTAGCCATAAACTCCTAAGAAAACGTCATTGCAAACTTTAAGTAATATTAGCTTCTAAATATAAATTATCACAACGTAGCTAGTAGTAGTCATCATTTTAGTTCAAGTAGTTTTACACCACATTTAAAACATTTAATTAGGACTTACATTGCAACTAAAGTTTACGATGGCTGAGTACAATTAATTACTTTAATAACACTAGGTAAGGTAAACAAGTAAGTATTCATTTCAAGGCTTATCTTAATGTTACTGCTAAGCGTTGAACGATTGTTATCTTATTTTAGCCTCTCATTGTGTAGACATCTTACTTTTATCACAACCGTATTGACGAGCCCGCTATAATACTCTATTATCATTGTACTTTTTAATTTAAGGTAATAACTACTAGGTAGTTTATTAATCCACTAGGTAGTCGATTTATATAACAGTAGGCCCTAAGTACATTTCCATATGTAGTAATGGAAATTGTAAAACTGGCAGAACAATAAAAGGTACAAGTTGTTTATTACCTGGTATATGTGTAATATCAGTTAGTTAGAAATTTACCCAATAATAACAGTTATTGTTTACACTATGTACACATACAAATTGATTAATTACATTAGACTATTCAAATATTATTTTATTAGTCAGTTCGTATGCAAACTAAGCACCCTAACATTGGTTTCTACATGCTGAACCAATTGCCCTACCATAAACAGTCTATAATTAAGTACAATAAAGAAACTGTTTTAAAGGATTATAATTATAAAACCGTATGAAGTCCGATTTATAAAAATAGACGAATCTTTAAAAGCTGATTTAGTTTAATGTTTATCGCATTGTCGTTTTGCAGTAATAAAGCCCAGACGTTGAAAACAAAAATAATTATAATGAACCATATATTCATTGTTAGTAATTATTAAAAATAATCAATGGTTAAGATAAAAGATTTTAGCAAATTTCCCCTATAGGGAAGAAGCTATTACCGTAGGTCTCATGGTAAGACTTAAGCCCGAGACCATGATAACTTTTTGTTTTGAGGTCCCCAGATGCTAAAAACACTATTCGTTCAAATTTATATATATGTATATATATATATATATATATATATATATATATATATATATATATATATATATATATATATATATATATATATATATATGTGTCCGTTACCACGATAACTTTTGAAAGAAGCACCCGATTTTGATGAAATTTGGCACAAATGTGGAGAGTAACATTTATGACTTTAATTTAGAAAACCAGATCGATCGGTTTATGGGAAGGGGGTTTTATGGGGGTTTTAAATTTTTCAAAAATCAGTTTTTTGAATTTTTTCCCCTACAATTTTAAAAACACTCAATTTTAGTTTTAGCAATTTTATAGAGCTTAAAAAAACAAATAATTTTGTATTTTGAATCATTAACCTAGGTTAAGTGGTTGCGGAGAAAATCCAAAAAACGTGTTCATAAAATCTCCCATGTTAATCTTATGGGAAAATGGTTTTTAAATTTTCCTCAATTAATTTTACTGCAAACTTCACATTACTTTTACCAATCAGTTTAGCTCTACAAAACAATCATTTTGGTGTTTAACTTGTGATTCTACGTCCAACCGTTGCCGAGTAATTCAATGTGCTAAACACAGTACGTTGTCCAATGTTATCCTTATGGAGAATATTTAAAATTTTATATCTCTATTATTAATGAATGAATATTGATGAAACTTGGTATGTGGCTTCACCTAGTACTGGTATATTGATATTTGCACAAAAAGTTGATTTTTTGTTGATTATCCTCTTAGCAGCAAACCTGCATACTCATCCCTAATGTTATTCTTATGGAGAATACGTAAAGCTTTATATCTCCCTTAATTATGAACGTAAATCATTAAAACTTGGTATGTAGCTTCACCTGGTTGAGTTATATTGATAACTGCAAAAAACATATTTTCATCTTCCATGTTGCAGCAAACCTGCGTTCTCAGCCCTAATGTTATTCTTATGGAGAATAAATAAAATGCTATATATCACTTAGTTATTTATGTATTTTTATGAAACTTGGTAAGTGGCTTTATGTGGTAGTAAGAAATATATTCATGCATAGGAAATTTGCTGAGTACGCAGGTTTTCTGCGACGGGGGTATTTACTTTTAAGGCAGATTTAACTTTTAAAGGCATTCAAAACGGGAATAGGTCTGCGTATAGCCTAGATATTGCCTACTTTCAAGCAAAATTCACCTCAAGAATCCCAGAACGATTCTGCATATATCACTCATTTCCTTTTAAAATATTACGGATATTCGGTAAATAGTTGTGTTTAAATACGGTTTGAGATACAAAGAATGTCATATATTTTCAAAAATCCAGAAATCATGTAAACATTCACCTCTGAAAATATACTTTACAAAATATTTGTCATATGCAAAAGTATTACAGTTTTTGAGTAATATTTAACAAACTGTTTTGTAGTAATATTTTGACAGTCTTATTTTAAATCATGCACAAGGGGAATCCTTTTTTGCACAAATTATATTTAAATAAATTTTTATACTTTATATTTATTTTAACTTTGGTAAGTAACTGCAACAAAATAATAAAATGTTATACATTTAATCAAGCAACTTTTTCTTGAGAAAAGCTTTGGTACTTTAAAAACATATATTATGTTAACTATGGCATGGTCATCTCGGTCTCATGTATTTGTTTTATATTAGCGGTTTTTTCATGAAAAACTTTGCTACTACCGTACCAAAAATGTTGATGGACGGCTCATCCACTGTTTATGGCTTATTTTGGGTCCAATCCACCCTGTCTCCGTGCGTCATAAATCACCAAAATAGAGTTAAAGCCACTTCCTCAAATTTACCGGGGGAATTGAACTATCTAAGACTAGAAAGCAACTATACTTCCACCTTCCTAAAATAATTTATCTTTGATACTATACTTTTTATATTAGTCGATTCAACAATAAAGAAACTGTTTTCATTACAGTCTAATTGCCTTTTGAAGCAATGATCTAATAACAAATTAACCAAATAATAAATGTAAACCTTAATATTCCTATTAACCGTTATTGCTGCACAAATGCAATTCGTTTAACGTAAAAATTTAGATTGACATTTCTTGTTTAAGATAAATTTGAGGCTTGAAAAAAAAGTTGTTATCAAAATTAGTTATCGGTTGCTTATTCAGATGTAAATCAATCTCCGAGAGTTGTTTGTTATTAATTTATGTCGATTCCTTGTTTCCTTTTCATCAACTGCGGAAGTTTAGTTAAATATTTAAGTAAATTTATTTACTGAATAAATTAGTTCCGTCTCTGTAATTGGTGTTAGACTTGATTAATTTTAGTAATATAAAAGTTTCTTAGACAATATATTAGATAGTATATTATAATATACTATGAGTATTATAATATATTAGATTAGTTCCTTCGATAGTATATAAATATATACTAAATCTATGTTATTAATATGCTACATGCAAACCTTTTAAACAATAGAGCTTTTTTATTAAGATTTACCCCCACATATTATACATTAAAACGCACGTGTGTGCAGATGTGCAAACCGGCTTTAGATTTTCGATTTAGGCCTCAGGGCTCTGCCCCACGGGACTTCCAAGTCCCCAAGTTATTCAAATGGAGGAAAGTTTTATTTGTTTTATGTCACATGTGTTTTATTTTTATTCAATTCAATTAACTAAACAGCTGTTATAAGGATTATACCTAACTACAGACCATAATTGTTGTGTTTACTATTTTACAATTTACTATTCTCGCTTCTCAAAACGGGATGTGTAAGCTGCGCACAGGAAATTCGAATAGTAATATGAAAGTTTAAGATGGTCGATCTATGATGTTTTCAAGATCAAACATATGAATATCTACATTGAAAATCAGCTATAATACTCATATAAATGTGTGACTTACCCTAACTTATTAGCAACCCAGTAAACAGATTTACTCTGAACGCATTTCGCAGCAACTATTCTGCATCATCAGCAGATGAGGTTAAGCTATGTGTAAGTTGATCCGCGAGGATCCTGTAATGATATTAAAACTATTCGAAACGTCTTTTGGATGCACACAAACCAAACCAATCGAAACTAAAACACTGACGAAAATGGATATCCCTAAACCGAATGCGAGATGAACGTAAATAACCTCAACGGTCACCATGAGGACGTGGTCAACTACAGCAAAAGCACGTAAAACTGAAGCGTATGCAAGGCCGACAAAATTTGCTGGTAATGTTTTAGTTATTTGGTACGGTTGTTGTTGTGGTCTTTGTTTCTGGTATTGCCGAAGTTGAAAGTTAAATGAAATGTCTCGAATAAATAAGTGCCAAACATACCGGGTGTCCCATTAAGGCCTCCCCCTTTTAATTTTTGAACGACTGTAAATTTTCTAACAATCTTTGGTAAATGTCACTAGCATAAGTTAAAGTATTTTTTTAAGAGGTTAAGGGTGGGTTTTTTCAAGAGGTGAATGGAGTTTTGGCAAAAATAAAGAAGGTTTTAAAATTAATTTCTTCTACTTTAAACGGTCTTTGTTCAAAGGCTGGTTCAAGTTGGATTTGCTCCATTTGTATCTGGTTTTGGTAAGGAGACGAATCTTAGCAGTTTAAATAAAAAATCAATAATTTTTTGGATTGCCATAACATTAGATTGAATAAACATAGAGAGGTCTAGTTTGCGGCATTAATTTTCTTTTTTATCTTCTTTAACATCATATGCAATATTTTAGGGGTTGCCATTTATAAAAAAAAACTACCCCCAGCAACCCCTATTTAGGGGTGAGGGTTGAAACCCTTAACCACTTAAAACAATACTTTGACTTATGCTAGTGACATTTACCAAAGATTATTTGAAAATTTACAGTCGTTCAAAATTTAAGAGGGGGGCCTTTATGGGACACCCGGTATACTCTGTCTATAACTAATGCACATTATATTGTATTGAACTAGTTTTAAATAACTAATCTACACTAAAGTATATATTTTATATTACATATATCTGTCCATTTAAAAAAGGGAAAGTAGACAAACTACTCGTTTAATACTTTAAAAGTAAAAACAACTGGATAAATCGTCCATTAGGAGTTGATTGTATTGTAATGTTTTTTTTTAGATTACTGAACATACGAAAACAGATTATCGGAAAATTGCTTACAACATTATATCTATGTTGTTTTTGTTTTATAAAATATAACACATAAATAAAAATGAAAAAATACCTTCCATTCTTTCATACTCGTTAAAATATTTAGAAACATTTTATTGTTTTTGCTTCAAATCGAATGAATGTAGTAGATAGTTTATTTAAAACATAGGATGACGTATATTTAAGGACAGTTATACCATAGATTAAGCATACTCCTTAGGAGATCACCCATCGTAATGGGACAAGCGTACACGGTCTGCTTGTACGTCCAAGGCGACGGCGGAGCTAGTTCGGAACGTCTACGCTGCCGCGCTGCTGTCGCTGCCCTTCCCCTCTCCCCCTTCGGCCGCGCGCCCATCCTGACAGCCCCTCCGCTAACCCCTCTTAAATCTCCCATCTCCCAACCCCCAACACACACACTCCGCTGAGGGCACCGACCGAAGCCCGTTACCACGTCCCGCCACCGCCAACGGCCGAGGCGCCTCGCCGAGGTGGTGTACTGCCTGAAACTGCCGCAAGCGTCTTTCGATTTTCATAGGAATGTCATGACCCATTCACATTACAATGTTATATTATTATACGCTAGTTATTAACAGATGAAGACTGAGAAAGAATATGTTCGACCTTGCCTTATAAATCTGATTAATGATTATATTAATTGTTTTTGAGTTTTCCCAATAAATTTAATTTATTTTTTATATTTTGCGAACCATAAATTTAAACTTTGGTAGTTGCAACATATTTTAATAATGGATGCTGTTTTTTTTTCAAAGCAAGTACCGAGTCCAATGTGGTTGTGAAATCACTGTGATTTATGAAAGTCCAAAATTCATGAAATCTTAATAATCTCAGTTGATAATAAATTCACTGTTCCTTAATTATGTCCGCAAATAAATATTAGATAACAACCTTGCTTTGAATTGATGAGTAAATCACGTTTCATAATAATTACTGATATTCTTTAATTTCAAACCTGTATAATTTCTTAATGTTTCTCAATTTTTTTCAAAAAGAACATAAATTTTATTTGAACTTAATAAAGGTTTTCAAAGTTAATTACTCAAATCACAGAAATTACTTATTTATTTTAATAATTTTAAATTTTTCGCGGAGTTTTTTTAGCCGGTAAAAGTCCGGCACTACTCTCGAATACGGATTTTTGAGTGTCCATGAGGATTTACTCTCCGCCCCGACGAAATTAAAAGGAAAAAATAATAAATTGTGAAAAAGAATCAAGTGGGATTTTAATAAGGAAATATTGTTTGTTATGAATTCACTGAATCATTGGTAATGAAATATCGGTTATACATACTATACACCTATTACACTAATTTGTAATTATAACTGTAAGAGTATTTTCACAAGCGAACGTAGAACATTGATCAAGGAAGAAGCCGCTTTACGATTTGACGAAAGGAAGGCACGAAGGCGAAGGCACTGGGGCTGGTGGCTGGCGGACGCCCTGCGAGTGCGAGCGAGCCATGGCACTACGGCAGTGTCGCGTCGGTCGGCAGCGCCTATCTTTCTCACTCCCTCTCTCTCTATCGCACAAGTACTCCCGCTCTCTCTCGCACACGGATGTCGTATCCCCTCCTAGCCCGCGGATCGTTGGTTCCTCACGTGGCCACGAGCTGCGCCACTGCGCTGATGCCGTCGGCACTAATTCTATGCTAGTACTAGAAAATCCCGTAGGAGCACGCCACTGTTCACCCGTCTTCGTCTGACAACTTGCCCATGCAATATCTCCTAAGGAGTATGCTTAATCTATGGTTATACATACAACCATATTTAACGATTATAAATAAATAAATATATATATATATATATATATATATATATATATATATATATAAACTAGCTGATTGCTATGCCCGTGCTTCACAACGAGGTGAAAATTCAGAGTAGAAAGTTCTAAAACAAAACAATGACAGTTTGTAGTTAGATATAATCCTTATAGGGAGTTCAAAAAACGGAGGGTCACTAGTTTGAATCTTGGAATTTTCAAATATAAACACATGTCAAGTTATACATAATTTTAAAGCTCTACACTCGACTAACATTTTAGCAAAAACGGAACTCACTTATATTAATCCGTTTCAAAATGGCGGCTATTTGATTGAAAAATATTGACATTGACGGAATACTTGTACAGTATCTGCTAAACCACAAGACATATCTTAGTTCCGGTTCAAAATTCTTACTCGTTTTAAAATCAGCGTTACCCTGATGTGCTACATGACGGTAATAGCTTCTTCCCTATAGGGGAAATTCGCTAAAAGGTCCGATTTTGATGGAATTTGGTACAAACGTGTAAAGCAACATTTATGACTAAGTTCGAAAACTACACAGATCGCCCCATCCGAAGTTGTATTTGGGGGGGGTTTTGTATCCAAAAATTGGGTTTCTTGAAGTTTTTTCATGTAATATTTTAAAAAGTCAAATTTTAGTTTTCACCATTGGATTCAGCTTAAAAATCACACAATTTGGTGTTTTGATAATTTCTCTACGTCAACTGGTTACAGAGATATTGAAAGTTCAAACACAGTACGTTGTCTAATGTTATTCTTATGGGGAATAAGAAAAATTGATATCTCGCTTATTTATGAATGTACTAGCTGTTACCCGCAGGCTTCGCCCCACGAATAATTTATCATACCCCCGTATCAGCAAAACTGCGTCCTCAGCGAATTTCCAATACAGATGTATGTATCTTAATACCACTTAAAGGGTACGGGCATTGGTTTGCCGAATTAACGTACTAGGGACACACAGTAAGCTTCGGTTGACGTGTGAGGATCTTTGAATCTTTGGATCTCTGAATCCGTCCCTTCAACAATGCATAAACATAAACATAATACCACTTAAAAGTAGTTATGTAAGTGTAGTGTTTCATGGTTAATTGACATGTTAGTTAAATTTTTATTTGTAAGTGAAAATTCGTCCTTTTAGTGAACTAGTGGGTGTATGGTAAGTGAACGATTCATTGTGAACGATTCTGTGATTGAACTAGTGAGTGTGTGTGGGGGGTTAGTTAGTGTAAATGATGGTGTAAGGGTTACTTGGATATGAATATGATAGGGGTATTGTAAGTTTACTTGGTTAAGGGTGTGACAAGGTTATGGTAAGGGTATTATATAGTTTACTTGGATAAGGATAGGTTACTAGGAGGGGTTTGTGAGTATGTGATGGTTTTTATATATTATGTGATGGTATGTGATGGTTTTATATAGTATGTGATGGTATGATGGTTTTTATATATATAGTATGTGACGATGGAGGAGGGGTTAATGTGATTTGGATATGAGAGATTATTTTTTTGTGTGTAATTTTACAGTATCTATAGTATATTTTTGTAAATGATTGAGAGTTCTGTAAACGTATGTTTTTACAAATTAGCAAAGTGTGGGGGTGAATCTTGTTTTTATCTTGTGCAATGCGTGTTTGTGTATTTTTAAAAGAGTTTATACAGAGTATGTACAGACACTGGTATAGGACGATGTCTTTGAACCTTAGAGTTTCAGTGTGTGTAGACACCTGTGACCTCTTTCACTACTGTACATGGTTGAGTGCGTGTGCATGTACGCGTGTCTCCGGTCTTTCACCCATCGAGTGGTATTTAATGCTCCTCGACAAAGCTAACGCTCATTCCACAATAAGAAGCCATGGCCGCTGTAACATCCTATACAGTGTGGGATGCAGCGAGCATCACCAACTTGCTCAACATAATAAGAGGCGAGGCGGTTAACCGCCTGGTAATTGTTAGATGGGGGATGCTCTGCCCCGATGGCCGCCACCACCTGCTGCCACGGCGTTACGTGGCAAACCAACCCGGGCACCTGGAGGAGGTGGAGATGCGGCTCCGGAACCTCACAAACAACGGCGAGGTGGCCCTCCTACAGAAGAGGACAATAAACCTATTTTAGAATATAAGTTTTTTTATAAAATAAATAAAAATAAATAAAAAAAAACAAAAAAAACAACAAAAAAAACAACAAAAAACACAACAAAAAACTATAGTTTTAGTCACTTCTCTAAGAATCAGTTATTCTTAGAGGCACCGCGCTGGTTCTTGGAGCGTAGTGTCGCGGGTTCGCAGGATCCAAAAATACTGTATATGTGTTTCCGTGAGCAAGATACTTCTCGTAAAAACTTTGGATTAAATTTGGTATAAACGTGTAAAGCAACTCTATTAAGAATTTATACGAGTCTGTCTAGAGTTTATAAATATATTATTAATTACCAAAAGATGATCCAAACATTCAAACATCCAAACATTTTACCTATCATACCGTATAAATAATACATCACAGATTAGCAGCTCAAAAAGGTAACAACAATATGTTACAGCTGGTAAATTTACAACGGGGAACTATATTATGGTCCGGTCATATCTGGTCATATTTGGTCATATTTTTAAAGACAAAATCACTATGATAAAATGAAAATAAACTGTTTAAGAAGATATAATAAGTATTTAAGATTTACGGTGCTAGTCCGTAATGTATAACCGGTTTTATTTAACTATACATTCTATATACTTAAACGTGTCAATTCCATAAACTAAGATGGAGGTCATTATAAAGTGTCTAACTATGCGAAATGGGTGGTTCATCCTTACGCGCCCAACACTATACAGCCAGTGAGCCTAACAACGGGGGAGCCAGAGAAATGACTTATTTCAATAATTGTTTAATATTATCAGACTTAATTTGTAAGTTGAGAAAAAGCTGTCTGATAAAATAAAAGTGGCTTTGTAGACAACTACAAACTTGAAGATATGAGTCTCAAAATCCTTGCTGCTCTATATATAACTATACTTGTACTGTAACTGTACTTGCTCTATATATAACTATCCGAAAATATAAATATTGTTTTATTTTACCGCGGTTTAATATTTTCAATTATTAAAACGGGGGACATGAAAGGTCACTCGGGGGTTTGTTGTTTTTAAGTTAGAAGCTGTTAATCCTTGAATTGTGCTAGTACTGTTAGAGCACCAAATTTTACATTTTTAATTTGTATATAGTTACAATACGTTTAGCTCAATATATGTTTCAGTTATTCGATTGTAAAAGAAAAAACAAAAATGTATCAGCTTTAATTAAGTTTATTGGTATTTAATATTTGGGTATATTCTGACGAAGGCCACCCGAATAATAGTTTATACGATGATTAAATCAAGTTTATTTACTGCCTACGATGTAGAATAGGCCAGCGGTGTACACCCTCAACTGGGTCAGGGCGCGTGCGTGACGGCGGGGAGGGTCAGTGCTCCGCGTGGCAACAATACTTGTCGTTATCACCACCTGTTGTCGTCGGTGGGCGTCTGACACAGTAGTCACACAGTAGCCACACAGTAGCCACACAGTAGCCACACAGTAATATTGCCACAGCAGTCTTTGCTAATAGTACACAGAGAAAAATGGAATTTGAAAAATGGATATTGGTTGTCATGACCAATATTAGTTAAACCACGATTAGTTAACGAAAGTGGTTGGCCAGGAAGGGTTATCGTAAACAAAACAACAGTTAGTTTAACTTTTTGTAGTAGTTGTTTCAAGGCAACTTTGGCTATTCCTCCGAGAGCTAAGTTAAGCCCGGGGTTCTAGGACTGTCTGGGTTAAGCATTGAGGCTAACAACTAAATGAATGAAAATGAAATGGGTTGTAACAAACTAGAATATGGGGTTATTACAACTACTTTGGTTAAATTAACCAAATCCTCAATTTTCAGTCAAGCCGTTTGGTTCGGGTTTTAACAACTACTTCTAAACAAATTATTTTAACCAATGAATTTATTGGTTAACTTAACTTATAAAATATATATATATTTTTTAACTCTCTGAGCTTAGTTAAATGAACTCATACAAATAATTGTCCATATAGTAACCTCTGACACTGGTTGAACTAACTTATAAACTTGGATTAACCAATCACATTTCTCTGTGTAGTTTTTACCTGCTATTTGCTGAGTAACGTTTGTGCTAGTGAAAATGAGTGAGCGTATCTTAATTTTGGACTTGCCTAAAACAAAAGAAGGGGCTGTGTTTTTTTACAGCCGAAAGAGTGTTTGCCATCTCGTCACCATTTGGACTCGTATCTGGCCGAGAGCGAGATTACAGTCAGCGATTGAAACACAACCGAGTACTTATATCCAACAGTGAGATTCAAGCAAAATAAAAAACAACCCCAGAATCCCACATAAAAAATAAATATGAACAACTATTAACTATTATTTGGAAAAATACAAGATATATAAATTTGAAGTTTAGAGTAAGCATACCCCAACTAGTCCAAGATTTCTGGAGCAAATTACACTTGGATAACTATTTATTTAATAACCTCTTATCAGATTTTCAATTATAATTATTAAAAATTATTAAAAACCATATTGCAATATTAATCATTAGAGTGTAACCCTTTCAATATAAATATATTTTTAAGTATTCTTTATTATTTAGCAAATTACAATGAGTAATATGTTAATTTTTAATAAATTATCTATACATAGTGAAAGTGTGCTTAATATAGTCGGGTTAATAATGGTAAGACGGTTTTGTGGATAATAATTTTATTATTTATTCAAGTTAACTTTAATGGGGTTTTTCTTTTTTCACTGGTTTGATAAACATTGAAAGCGAAATTGTGTAATTAGTTTGATTACATTTCCATAAGAACTTATAAACAGTTACTTTAGTTTGAAATTTAAATTTACATGTTTAACATTAATAACAAATATTATTTTAAATTTCTCAATTTAAAAATGAAAAGAAAAAATAGTTCAAGAAAAAACGTTTGAGGAATGTCTGGTCCGTGGTCCTGGGTCCTTGGGGAGTTCGATGTCGGGGCTCGGAATCGTCTGTAGGCGGTTGACATCGGGACTCGGTGGACTTGGTGGTTCTTCCAGACAGTGGAGTTGTGTGAGCTTCCGGTGCACGCCGATGCACACCGTTCCCGGGACGGGTTCGTAAGTAGACCATGAAAAAATAAACAAACGTGTATGAGTAAATAGATTATTAAATAAACCACCCTAGGAGGAATAATAGTTTGAAATTTATTTCAGAAAATAAACTCACTGATTTTATTAAATTAATGGTAGCTATTCTGTTATGATTACAGTGAAGGCGGATTGGCAATTTGATTAAAATGTGCGGACTCCCAAAACTGCTGGTTGTGTGCATAGCTTCTGAAGTGCACGGTGTATTAATTTGTAGTTGATTGGGTATGTTACTCAATTTTATATTACTCAAATAAAAAACCTTGTACCAAAAATAACAAAATAAAATCATGGAACGTGTTGTATAGATTATCAATGAGTGATAGCCGGATTCTCTGATATTCTCTGATAGCAATTGCTTACATCTTTAGGCACTATGACATGTTTATACAGTTGCTCCAAGAACCAGCGCGATGCCTCTAAGAATAATTGATTCTTAGAGAAGTGACTAAAACTATAGTTTTTTGTTGTATTTTTTGTTGTTTTTTTGTGTTTTTTTTTATATTTTTTTATTTATTATCAAAAACTTAAAAACTAAAAGAGGGGGATGACCCTTTTCTGTAGAACTGCCACGGAAAGGTAACGTCAACGTGTACACGATACAGCGCCTGCATTAACCTCCTTACAACAGTCACTTTCCATTACACTTCCCATTACACCGCGACGTGACGAACGGCAACTGCTTTTGCTGCATCGTTTGATTTGGTGGCAAAGTGTGATGAAGAGTTTTATAATAAATCGATTGTGGTTTTAATTTGATAGAAATCTTGTAAAACAACAAAACTTGCCTGCTTGTTTACCAATTAATTTTGGCATTGACTGTCAATGTAGATCTGGATTTGGGCTCAATATAGGAACAAGAGTTCAAAAATTAACAATAAGAGGCTACTATTTATTTACTATTTATTATCTGTTTTACAACTGATATCTAAATGCGGGAGTGGGAGGGTTTGTGGTTCGGGGTTTTGGGATTTGAAAAATGAACCTAACGAGCGCGGGGTTGCGGCTTGGACAAAAACTGTTGTCTATTCGGTCCAACTCCGGAGTGGACACGGTGTAAATTCGTCTACCCTCTCTATAATTTGTTTAATGCGGCACAAATAATGTGTGTTTGGAATATACTATATAAAATAAATATACTATCCATATACTATCCATATACTATCCATATACCATCCAAACTTATTTTTAAACAACCCCGTTCTCCCCATAAAAAGTACCAATATTGAAAATATTTTAATTACATTGACTTAATTAAATTAAACTACAACTAAGCTAAAATGGTTTGGCGGGAATATATCGGTAGTATATTTTGTTATACTTAGTGCAATATATCTGATGTAATCGCCTATGATGTTTTAATGCGAATTTCTTTTAACTTCTTTTGTGGGATATCGTGTCCTGTTGAATGGTGTGGCCCCGTTCTTCTCGCAGCCATATTCTCTGGATCGCTGATAAAAATATCATTTCCTGTTGAATGTGTAGTTGCGCCTCGGGGTGATTGCGCCCCGTTCTCTGGATCGCTGACCCCAATGGCGTCCGTCGCTCCCGTACTCCCGCACATTCCCGCCACGCCCCACCTCTGTCCACCACGGATTCCGTTGAAGTAGGTTGAACACGTCCATGTTGTAATATGTTCTTCTGATCAGGTGAAGACGCCGGTGGGGTCCCAATTGGAGTTTTTTCAATCGTTCTGAATCAAAAGTATGTGTAGCGAGTTTGTAGAATCCCAGAAACGCGTCTGCTGTGATTTTTCTTGCACGTTTAAAGAATTTTAGGTTTGTGGTTTGTGGCGGCCGGGCGTTTATCACGGCAGATGTTAGTGGGTGAGCCGCCTTGACACGGGGTTCCTTCAGTTTCGTCTGGTGTAAACACTTATCTGCACGTATTATATATTACCGTTATATTCCCCGGTTAAACGGAAAAATTTTTTCGCGACTATCTATCTTATATCTATTGTTTGATACTTAGAAATAATTTCCTATGTAAACTATAAATTTGACTCAACTAAAATATTAAAATTCCCCATGATAAACTATAAATTTGACTCTACTAAAATATTAAAATTCCCCATGATAAACTATAAATTTGACCCTACTAAAATATTAAAATTATCACTAAATTATCACTATATAAATAGTAAGTGATACTCTAGATTACAGTAACCCCATTTTTAACACACATTATTAGGCCCTATGTAATTAAACACTCTACAACATATTATTTTGATGATTACAATTTTAATAGCCGACCTCGAACCATTCCGCGGTGCCCAACGATCCACATTTGTTTGAAATGAGTGATGTGAGAAAACTGGGATGGGATTGATAGGAATAATGGATATTCATAAAAATTGTTCTCTACACTACTCTAAACAGCTGTTTTATGGGGAACGCCTCTAGGGCCGAATCCCGCCTAGATATGGGGTTTGTTTATAAATAAATATTGTGTGGATTTCCTCCCAATCCGCATATTATCCGTGGCCACGGATAATAGGACAGATTTTTTTCTACCATCTGGATAAAGAGTAATATATAACTTGAGAATTACAAACAAAAGCACTATTATAATAATACTGATATATTAGAAAATATATTACTCTTACCAAATATAGCAGATTGTGAGGGGAAGTGCGTGTATTGTATGTATTTGTGTTTTATTATAAATTTATGATTATATGATAATAAGATGTGTACAAATTTAACATATACTAGCAAACCTATAAAACATCTAAAAAAGAAATGACTCATTACTCTCAAGTTGAGCCACATGTTTTATTTCTTGCGTGTCTAGATTAAAGAGGGAAAAGCTGAAGATATCCTCAGCCCCAGGATCGGAGAAATGCGACAGTTGCACAAAAAACAAAGGGGACACAATACGCTATTAGTGTAACGGAACCCGGTGACGGTAGCTGTCCTATCGGGTGAAAGTGGCACTTACGGCGGTACAACGCGCAGTTCACTCTCGCTTTCACTGCTCATGCGCGTTGCCGCATGCGACACCAATTAGCATAGACGGGTGACAGACAGCTGTGGCTAATATCATTCATAGTCATACAAGTCGTGAGGTCTTGTCAAATACGCTCTAATATAATCATTTTATTCATTACATTCAGATTGACCGATTAAAAACGAGACAACAAATCTAAAAGCAATTTAAAAATTACGCTGTTTTTGTGTTCCCCATATAAATAATAATGCCACGACGACTCGGGGATATGATAATTAGCTTCCGAGGTGTAAATGTAACTCGGCCGTTATTAATTAAAAGATCGGAGCAGTTTGATTAAAATCACGGGTAATTATTTTTATGGTAAATTATCTTGGGTTATTTCAATCCTACACAAGTAAGTAATGTTCAGTAATGCATAGGGACGAATTAATGTTTATTAATAAACTAGCAGATGTACCCGCCCTTCGTACGGGTTGTACATAAGTGGCAGATTAACTAAAAATATTAACAACCCACATAATTTTACAATACTAAAATTACATTTTACACTTTTAAAGTAGAATTAAAGTTAACGAAATATACTATGGCAGATAGTTCTGGTACTGCTGGGTACTGTTGCCAAGTCGAGGAACCCTGTCGGGTAGTGAACGGTGTGGTTTTTGCGACTCCAAATCGGTACACCTTGGATTCGATTTTAGAAATAAAAGAACTATCGAAATAAAAGTACAACAAAATATTAACCCTGTTTAATTAAACATTTTAAATACTTTGATACATTAATCTTTACATTCCAATAAATTAATAGTAATGTAACGAAACATTGACAAACCACTTTTAAAATCACCAGTCTTGCCAGGTCCTGTTTTCAATATAATTGTAAATATTTCTAGGTAGTGAAAATGGGTTATAACCACTTTTAAAATCACCAGTCTTGCCAGGTCCTGTTTTCAATATAATTGTAAATATTTCTAGGTAGTGAAAATGGGTTATAAATACTAACTGGTTGGTCGGCGCTCTCGAGGCCCCTTGCTTCGTGGTCTCAACGGGAGCGGGGGGTGTGGGTGTGAGGGGTCTCAAACGTGGCAGATGGTCGTGGAATTCGTTTAATAGTGATAAGTAGGCCCAGCATTATTAATCTCCTGAAAAACAATAGCTTCGTGTACAACTTTTATATATTAGTCTGTTCTATATTTTAACGTTCCAAAAATGTCTTAACAGAATAGAATATTTTTATTTTCTCATAATACATAACGAAAATACATAGTTGTAACTTTATTTTTAATCACACGGCTTGTAACGGAGAAGTGTGGGCTAAGTGTGGAGGGGGGGGGGTTAATGTGATGAGGATATAATAGATTTATTTTGTGTAATTTTACATACTCTTTTATCTATTACTCTGTTATAGTATGCGTATATTTTTAATGTATCTATACTGGATAGTATATTTTTGTAATTTTCAAAACTAAATGATTGGGGTAAGTTTTTTAATTGAGAATCTTTTAGAGTTTTGTAACCGTATGTTTTACATCTTACTGTAGCAAAGTCTAGTATGGGGTTATTGGGAGATATATCTTTGAATAAACCTAGACGTGAAGGGTGAATGAAATCTTGTTTTGTAAACGAATCGGTTTTAGAGAATACGTGCAATGCGAAGGAATCGTTGTCTGTGTATATGAGATCGAAGGGGGGAAAGGTTTTCTTTAATTTATTGTAGTACATGTCGTACATGTATCTCTTACTTAGATCTAGTATTGAAAAACCTAAACATATTGGCTTATTACAACGAACCTTTCTTTTTGACATAAAGACTACGTAGTTATTTTCGTTTAATATTAATCTGTCTACAAAGGTGGGCTGTTTTATTAATCTCATAAGTTTTCTAGTGTTGTTGTACAGGAAGTGTTTATTTAAGTTATCGGTTACCCCTTCTATTGATTTACCATATATCAGGTTTGATTGGAGTTTAAAGAAATTGGATAGGGCTTTGTCTTGGGAATAGTGCATTCTCAAGTCTGTGTTCATTTTTATGTAGGGTTCTAACCAACATGATTCGTTAAATGAAATAGCTCTGTGGACTTTTTCTAATATGAGTCCCATTGAGAGAGCTTGTTTTAATGTCTCGTAGTGTATTACGTAATGTTTTCTGTCTTGAAAAGAAGATATTAATTTACCTTCTACGTGATGAGGACATAGTGGATAGTCCCTGTGATCTGAGTTAAATGGATATTTTAAATCCACTTCTAAGATGTAACCCGTACCTTCTGGTTTACTTTCTAAATGAACCGAGTCTGGAGATACCCACTTGAAACCGTCCAGAGGAAGTGGACATTTCAACATTACAGCGGAGTAAAGACCGATAACGTCATAAAAAAAAATTAGTGAGTCGGGTTTAGTGGGATCGTAATTGGGGAGTGAGGGGTGGTTGGAACTTGCGTATTTCTTTACTGCACGTGTAAATCCACCTCTTATACCTTTCATTATCATATTATACATTTTATCATCGTTTAAAAGTTCTATGCGAGTGTTTGTAATCTTGAGCATGACGTCGAAACTGTAAGCTCCTATTGTCAGATAGTAGAACATGTCGAGTTTATAGTTTTCAATACAGATTGATCTTATAGTTTCTAATTTATCAATTTCTGGATAGAATTGAGAAGAGTCTAAAAACTTCATTGTAGTATTTTTAATTCTCTTTGAAATGCATAGGAACTTTTCTATTTGACCCTTAAAAGGTATGAATTTTATATTGGCATTGACGCTAGTGAAGTAGTTTAACAGTTCTATTCCTAGATCTTTTATAATTATTGGGACAAAGTATGGTAATCGGTAGTTTATATTACAAGTAGAGTGGGCGTAACCTCTTATTGATCCGTTTAAGTGATTGTGATCGAGAACGTAATCGTTGAACATACCTTTACCACAGATGTGACAGGGAGAACCTTCTATGGGTGGATGTGGAAATTCCTTTGGAGGTATATTTCTCTTGTACAATCTACCGATTAGTTCACACTCTCTTTCTAAAGAGTTCATAAAAGCTGTAATGTCTGAAAAATTTCTAGTTCTAATTATTTTACTATTTTCATTGACGATATTGTATGTGAGACTTTTTATAGTGAATGTGCCTATACAATGAACGAAAGAAGTGTTTGGATCTGGTTCACAAGTATCTTCTTTGTTTAGCTGTTGTTCTATGTCGCAGTATATGACAAACGGTATTTTCAACTGTCTGTTGTAGTTTTTAAAGAACAAAAACTTGTTTCCTTCTTTTGGAAAGGTGGCGGTTGGTATTGAGTGACTGTTACAGTCGAGTTCGTGAATGAGGAGTCGGTCTTGTTTATAAAAGTGTTTGAAACGCTGCCGACAAACGTATAACCTAGTAGTTGTTTTGACCAGTTGTCTACCGATAAATGCGTCAAAGTTTTTAATCCACATATAGTGGTTTTTATAAAACAGTATATCTCTGTGATCGGGTTTTCTATGAGGTGTTACTTTTAATGGAGTGATTTTTCTATTTCTATCTTCTATAGAGTAAACGTTTATGGAGATGTTATTTACGTTTTCAAATGTTTGTATTTCGTCTAGTTTTACGGGAAAAGACACGCACGACCATTTATACTTATCGTTCAAATGCACGTATTTGAAGTAATTTAATATATTGTGATAATTCTTTCCCGAATCAGCCAAAATTTTTCCCATTATGGCGATTTTGAAACAGATATCGTTGCAACACGTTCTTCTACTACCCTTACCGCGGAATGGATTTACAAGAGATTTTTTTCCTCTAAGAAAGGGGGGTAGTTTGAATCTGGTAGATGAACCCCAGACTGGTTCGTATCTGTTGATACGGAGCTCTAGTTTGACAATCGTGTATATAGCCCAACCCGAACCTCGTAACTCCAAAGTGGATTTTTCTAATAATAATTTATTTATACTGGAAGAGTACTGCTGATTTAAATCAGTTAAACTGAAAACTGTCAAATTTTGAGTTTTAAAACTTTTTGTTTGCAATTCGTCGTTAGATTTTGAAAACTTACACTCCAACAACATATTATACTTTATGCTATCGTGCATTTGTTGGTAGTGTTTCAATAAATAAATAACATTCCCCCTCAACCACTCCATGTAAGTTTTAACACAAGAAAACCCGAGGGGGTTGTCAGCCTTCAGTGTAACGAGTCTGCACCTTGCAGCCGATTCAATTTGAACGAAATGGTTTTCAAATGAAGTGACGTGTTCGTGCGTGTCAAGTTCGGGATATAAAACGCCACATACTTCACATAGCACGTCCATCGTGAAAAATGAGGAAATGGGGATTGATTGCGGATTAAATACCTTTGGGAAAATTTTAAAATTTTACATTTCTTTTTACTCCAAAACTCAATATGATCCTGTCTTGTAAACTGTTTTATATTCTTTTTTATATTTAATATTTGGTTTGAGACTTATTTCTCCATAGTTCGCGGTCTTCAACTTCTGTTATATATTTATCAAGTATTTGTTTTGCATCGATGTAACTTATAGAATCATCAAATTTTCTTTTTTTTGAAGTTGGAACTTTTATCATTCTTAAATCCTCAACATTAAGAATTTGGAAGTGGGTATCAATTATACTGGGTACGAGTGGTTTTGGTGAATTTTTTGTTATAAACATATTCAACCCCGCTTTGGGGAACTTATAGAGTAATAATAGTGCGTGTGGATATGTTACCTCATATGCGTTTTCAATATAGACATCTTTTACATCTAAATCTGGTTGAGTATAAATTAATGCTGTGTCAGTATAGTCATTTTTTTCTAAAATACTTTGTATGACATCGCAATCGTAAGGGTTTAGAAGATCTTCAACTTTTTTTAATTCGATATCTATTGGAAGATTGTCTACATAGTAAAGTTTCAATCTATTTAAAGGAGGTGTTTGGTTGGTTGCAGTCATTTGAATGAAGAACTGCGATAGCCTTCAGGAATTTATATCCCAAAAGACTGAGGAAACAATACGAACATATGTAGTTGTATTTCACCATAACAATATAGAATGTCTGGGATGTTTGAGAATCGATAGGAGCCTTCAAAAATTATTTAATTTGTCAGATAATAAAACATATGATATATATTTGAAATTGAAAAACCCACTGTCTGACTGTTGCACTCGTCTTGTTCTGACAAAAATAACAAGTGAAAACTATAAACAATAAACATTTGAAAAATTTTAAATGAAATAATTATATATAAAAAATATTTAATGGAAATTGTTGAGGTCGAAAATGAAAAACCAAAATCTAAAATACAAAATATTTTTTTAACAAGATTAAAGGAATTCATTCAAAATAGTCCTTCCCATAGAATCGAAAAAAATGAAATGAATGGCAAACCTTCACTGATGACGGTGACACTTCTTGGAGTAGTTTTTACGATAATTTTTTCAATATCAGCCGTAAAAGTCGGAATTATTAACGCATTACTTATATTACTGTTCATAATTTCTGTTATAATTCTAATTTTAAAAAATTCTAATTAATATTATATTCTATACAAAATAATACAGATTTCATTTTCAAGTTTTTATCACTTCTCTTGTAGTAAACATTTAAAATGTTGATTTTATTTCTATGCTTGAGCTCTAAGAACTGTATGAGAAGTTCTGGATATTTTTTAAAAACTATAGCCTTTTCTAAGCTCATGATGCATCTAAACTCCATTTAATGTCTCGGAAGAATTGTGATGTTGGTTCCTAATGACGTCACAAAAGCGCTTCCCGAATAACTCAAGGGGTTGGCAGAAACCCTGGCGGTTGTACTCCTACTTTCTCCAGATTTCTCTTCGTCTGCCAATTTCTTATATTCAGGAATTTCCAATTGTTCAATTGCACAATCCCACAGAGATTTCGTATGAGGAGAGTGAATTTGATCTATTTCCAAACTATTACCTTCGAAAATTAGGGGGTCGCCTTCGCATATTCGCCTTATTGAAACTACACCGATGGGCGTAAGTTTGCAGTTTGGAGTAAACGATGACACGGCTTCGTTTTTAAACTTCAATTCTGTTGGGTAGGTATTTCTGATAAACTTATACCAGTAGGCTTTGTGGCTATCGTCGAAGCAGTCCAGAATAGTTTCATCTGGTTTAATATCGGAATATTCTTCTCTAATCTTCACTATGTGAGAGTTTTCGTATTGTTGAATGAAGTTATGGAACCCGTCGCGGTTATTTTTACAAACGTCTGAACTATGAGATTCTGGAAATGCGATAGTGTTTTTTGGAAGATCTCCCGTGTACTTGAAGGCTTGACCCTTCTTATCGTCATCTTTATAAGCCCATTTGCTTATATCACCACAATACGTCTTTGGCACTCCGATATTAAGAGTATCTTCCTTACAACAAATACTTTCTCTTGTACCGGGCGGATATTGCAAAAGCCGCTTAGCTTCTACTGGTATAACAGATAGTGCGCCAATGGATTGCGAGTAGAGAAGGTTCATTTTATGCAACATAAAATACTGTTCATCCAAGTTTCTACCTTCTGTATCTATACAACGATACGCTTTTATCCTTGTATAAATGTAGGGGTTTAACGTAACATAATATAGTCCTGGTTTTGATGCATCTGTTGCTGCGTAGGGCTCAATTTTTGTTATCTTTAAATGTTCCCTATGGGTTTTAAACTCATCCCCAGCAGTACTCACCGTTGGGATATTGTTTCCATCGTCCACCGCTTGTATGAATATTTTAAAATTATTCGGGTCACTACTAACGCCAATTTTATCGCCCGGTATTCCCAATAGAGACCATAATATCTCTCCTCTAGGTACTATAAGAGTGTTTTTATCAAATACGATATTATCGGGGCAACTATTTTCTGAAATTGGTGTGATTCTATACGGTCTGGTAGCAATTAAATACGAAATAACACTATCTTTTCCTTGATAACACGAGATGGTGCTGAACAAAGTCTTTACATAATCATCCCGCTGTGTAAGACCATACTGTGTGAATAAGTCGCTAATACACACCCCGGAAATAGCCGAGCTGATTTTATTGCCATACTTATTATACATGTATATTTCACGCTCGAAAACAGTATTCATAATGAAATTTTTAAACAACTCCTCCGAATCTCCTCCAGTTTTCTTGTAGTGTGGAACAACACAGTTTTTTATTCGCGTTGTATAAATTCCGGTTGTCATTTTCTTTTTTATTTACCAAAAAAAACCGATAATTAATTTTATTATTGCATTTTCAATTTCTTAGCTGGTGGTTCTTCCTCATTTTTAAAAAGCGATGCCACATATGGTGAAAACAACCTCTTCGTTAGTGTAAGACTGACCAGAAGGGATATGTTCTGCAGGCTCGATTTTAACGCCTTCAATGAAGGCGAATCGTTATCCTGAACCGATCTGAGAATTTCGTCGACGTCTTTGGCTCCTAATATTCTAGCGATGATGTTCGATCCAGAATCATTTAAAATGGTTATTTTATCCTTTTGTAGGGACGTTGAAAACACTTCTATGTACTTTTGAATATCCGGAGGGGTAAACTTTTTTGCCTCGGTCAGTAATACCTCAAAAAATGTAAACACGTAATTCGCCATGTTTTTATCTGAACTGTTTTTACCCAAAACAGAATCAATTATGAGTCCAATTTTAAACTTTTTATAAAGTATATTGTCATTAACACCGTCAATGTCCTCTAGCTTTGCAAAACAACTCTGTAAGTAGGCGCAGGATCCCGTGTTGTACAAGTATTTAATAATGTCTTTCTTTAACGAGTCAGAGGACGATATTGATGAGGGAGGCGGTGTCCGCGGCGGGGGGAGTGTTGGTGATGGAACTATCTGTGGTTGGGAATTGCTGTTGCTGTTATTATTATTATTATTATTATTATTATTACTATCATCCATCCAATTTAAATCAGCGAATATATCTAACATTTCCGGGTTGGGTATATCTCGCTGTAAAGTGAAATCCTCTGCATTTAAAAAGGTGGGAGGGTTATTTAAAATAGTGTTCATTTTTTATAAAGAAAAAAATGATTTTTATGCAATGTTTTGTGTTTGACTTGGATGAAACTTTGGTTTACGTACAAGGAAAGGATATTTTTGTCAGGCCGTACTCAGAATCTATTCTACAAGCATTAAATAAAACACAGAGTAATATGCTAATTTTATGGTCGGCTGCTGATTTTACGTATGTTCATAACATACTTATAAGACTAAATTGGAGTCATTATTTTAAAAAGGTTCTTAGCAGAGAAGACTGCGAGGTTTCTTTTAAACTATACGGTGAAAATAAATCTTGTTTTTTTATAAAGAATTTATTGAAAAGGGAAAGTGAAATGTACAATATACAATTTATATTGATTGATGATTTAGCTTCAAAAAACGAAACAACAAATGAGTACGATTTTAAAATTAATATTGTGCCGTATAAAAATCCAAACTCCGGTCCAGATATACACCTATACAATGCAATCAAATGTTTCCTATAAATTTAGAAACCAACTCTTTGACCACAATTGGTTTATGGCGTGAATCTGAAATAATCATAGTTGAAAAATATTTAATAATGAATGATAACCTTTCGATATTATAGGGCTGAAATATAATCGAAAATACAATAAAAAATAAGACTGATAATAAAAATAATGAATTTTTTATATTCATATTATTATATTTTTATACTTGTTATCATAATGGTAATTTACAAACGCCCCAGTAGAACCTTTGAGATATTTAAATACAACAATAAATATATGTATTTCAAAGAAATACCTATGGGTATAACTGGTGTAATTTACAATGGCATTCCGTATATATATGACAAAGATTCATTAACAGAGTGTGGTGGAAAGTATGATTCGGTGTTTGAAATAAAAGGAGTTAATAATAGGTTCATCTCGAAATGTTTTATTTCTGAAAACGTTGTAAGAAGCGTGTTTGAGGAAGCCCCATCCGCGTTAGGCGACGTTGATTTCAATTTCCCCACATTCGTTGACCATTAACAATTTTTTATCTGGTATGTAATGAAAGTTGGTATTTCTGATGAAATTAGTTGGCCTGTTGTACAGCAAATCGAGAAACCAAATTAAACTGTCCGCGTTGTTGACCACGAAATCTGCGACTGGAAAGAGTAAAATGTTGAGTTTTCGAACGCTTTTATGTGTTTTTAGGAATTCATTTAAATCGCTGACGCTATAGTCCCCGTTCATGTGACCTAAACGGCCACAGTTTTTTACTTCTATAATAGTCTGATATGACTTTTTTACGTCTCTGGAATCCCAAAAATGGATGCTGTATTCTGATAGCCGTTTAAATAAATCATCGTAATAAAATATTATATTCTTTGTATATTTTGGCATCCAAATATTGACTTTGAAGGGTAAAATAAACCCATCTATTTCGTTACACTTTATAGAATCTAAATAGCGTGTAAAAATATTGTTTGTATTTAAAATATATTTTTCTATTGTGGAAATGAAATTAAAGACTTTTTTTATCACCTCCGTTCTATCAATTGGTAATCCAATTTTATTTATCCTCTCATAGAACTCTACAGAATCTCTTTTTTTTCTTTTTTTGTCTTTATAAAATTTATCAAAGACTGGCAAAACGTAAGACAGCAGTAGTTCACCATTTGTTGAAAAATTTTCATCAACTCCGAGAACGTTTCGCCTATAACTGCATGTGGCGTTAAAGGAATTCAAATTTGTATATTCATAAAAAACCCTCGAGTTACAAACAAACGCGTAATCGTTTATTGAGGTATTCTCCAAAACATATTTAAAAAACGTCTCAATAAAAGTGTTATAACGTGGGTTGAATTCTTCTCTCTTATCATAATAATTTTCAATCATTTCTAAAAATTGGCGAAAGAAGAGTTCAACAAAATCTTTAAACTTTGGATTTATTCTTCTGGCCACCCCCACTATTTTTAAACACCCACTCTTAAGCTTCATTATGTAGTTTTTCTTCTCTGCTAAAAACATTGTCGTTTTTGCTTCATAATCTGGGGTTAAAGAGATAGTCTCTAAACCCAAACCCTCTTTTATGTACTTATTCAAGACGTTAGCCACGTCGATATCAAAATTCTCTTGTAAAATAAAAAGAGAATCTGTATCTCCGTAAACAACAGTCATCTTTAGTTGTTTTTCTATATAGGATTTGATTAATGAGTGAATCTTTCTTCCGTATGACGTTACAAGTGCCGCACAGGGGAGGTCACGCATCCGTCCCTTTGACGCCAATAACCCATAAATGGAGTTGGCTATGAGTTTGTATGCCTTGTTTAGATAGACATTTTTTGTTTTTTTCCTCTGCTCAATTAAATATTCCACTATAACAGACAGCGGAGCTTTTAAAAACTGTCTTTTGATTGTATAAAATCTGTCCATTTTATTAGTTCGTCTCAGGAATTCTTTAGCAAGGGGAGAATTCTGATTTAGATTATCGATGACGTAATTGGAACTTATATTAAATTCCCTAATAATACTGGGATACAAAGAAGTAAAATCGACTACCGAAATTGGTCTGTTAACATAGACGGTTCTTTGAGCTTTCAATACCGTTGCACCGCGATACTGTTTGTTAACTATGGACTCAAACATATCTCCGGAAAATGTACGATCCTCTACAAGTTTAAATGGTACACACATGCCCTGTGCGGGGTACATTATCGACGTGAACTTACTTATAATCTTGGACGTCGCTTTGCTCATGTAGTCAACCGTATCACAAAAACATATACTTACCAAAGGTAGTAAGTGGTGAATTATTTCCTTTTTCGCATATATTTCTACTGTCAGTTCAGAATCGCGTGCAACGTAATCGCACATTTGTTGAAGAAATTCTAAATCTTGCCCACTCTCTGCATAGTATTGGTTTAGTTTCATGAAAGACATGTCTAATTTATTTTTGCCCAGTTCTACTTTGGCTATGTTTTTTAATGAAAATGAATTGTATTCGTTGGAGTGCATGCGTTTGAGATAAGCCATTACGTCGATGATTTGAAAACGCTCACAACATACCAAGGGACTTTTAATTCCTATTAACATTTTGTTTATTTCTTCTACTGAATAATAGTTTCTCGCCAATCCTAAAATTATCATTCTATTTAAAATAACAGGAAAATCAAATTCCAATATATTGTATCCGATTAAAAACGACGCTTTTAATTCAATTCTAAAAAAGTCACATAGTGCTGCTACAAGTTTCTTTTCTTCTACAAAACACTTATAAATTCTCTTATCGTCTGTAGAGTCTATTTTTATGTTCGGATTGGGCAGTAATAAATAAATTATTTCCAACTCTTTATCAAATCTCTTACCGCTGACGGTACCTATAACGAAAGAAACCGAAACAATCTTTTCATCGGGAGCTGCCCCATTGGGTATAACATCATACTCTCTACCTTTCACCACCTCTATGTCGAACGAACACACCCTTTGATTTGGGACTGTCTCGAAACCATATAATTCTTGTAATGTATTTTTAAAAACTCCATAGTAAAGAAAATCTTTGTTTTTACGTTTTTCAAATTCAAAGTATCTCTGCAGAGAAGAGGGGGTGAAGTTGATATCGAAAATATGAAAGAGCGACTTGTTGAAGGTTAAAAACTTTTCAAGACCTGGTAGGATGTGAACACTATTAACGTGAACAAACGCTGACAAACCCCTAAGACTATCTATGTAAACCACATCTTCCACGGTTATTTGAGACTGAGTTCTCAGATTCGCCAAACCGTCATTGTATGTGATTTTATATATATGTTTACCAAAGAAATCGTGAGCTTTTTTTTCAAAATCTTCCTTCTTCTTTTTATGAATTAATAATTGCAAATAATAACAATTATCACTATTTAAATTTAATTTTCCACATATAAAATTACAATTGAAGTCAAATCCAACGTAATCACCCTCGGTGCTCGTCCACTTTGTAATAAAATGATCTCCCTCTTCGAACATTAGTCCGGACTGAGGCGAACCTATAAAAAACCTATATATAATAAAAAATGTTTGAAATATTTGTATTATTTATTATTGTTACAATTGTAATGTTAAAGCCAGATTCAATTCAAATCTCATTTCCAAAGTATGATTACAAAAAGTTTTGTGACAAATTCACAGGATCGTGGGACGGGGAAGATTGCACTTGTAAACATCCAGATTTCATAACAAACAACCACTATAACGGAAATTGCGATAGGGTTGTCGATATTAAATGTATAAAAATATTCAACTCGGGGGGAAAGTTATTGAACTTCAATATCCAAGATCCTTACACTGAGGGTTTCTGTGACTGTGGCAAATACTATTCTTATGATGTTTCGAGTCGTAAATGTGTTTTGAGAAAGTTAAATATGAGGTTGAGCATCCCGGAAAGGTGCGAAGATGGATATTATTTTGATGATAAATATAAAACCTGCTTGAAAAAACTCTGTTCCTGGGACATTTTAAACCCTCTGGAAAAAATTGACCAACACGCTATATCACCCACCACATGCAAGTGCGATTTTGAAAACGGTTATGCCCCCATTGCTTTAGTTAACGGCACAATCGGCTGTACAAAAGTGCTCAGAGGAGGGGCGTGGTCTACAAATCACATAATTCTATTAGAGAAGTCTGGAAATGGCCGGAAGATATCGCATTTGTACCCACTGTCAGCACTCGGTCCCAGATTTGCAAAACGCATAAGCGATATTAACGGTGACAGTGGAGCTTTTATGCTGGCCATAGAGCAAAGTCACGGAGACTGGCTGAAAGATTTATTTTCTAGGGGGGTTAAGATCGACTCCTCTGGTGACGACTATGACAAAGCCTTGGGGTTTTATGAATCGATGACTAATATATTAACTGTTAAAATTAAAAATGAATGAAAGTTTTAAACTGATTTCTCTGTTATTTATTTTCTTATCAATATTTATTCTGTTTAAAATATCAATTGAAACTGTTTATAGATATTTTGTCAATGAAAAGTTGAACGAAATACTTGGAATATCCAATAACGTAAATACAAAAGAAATTAAATTCAAATCAATTTACGATTTTGACAATACGTTGACGATTGACAGTTTCAAATTAATTAAACCAAAGAAAGTACTTTTGGAGGTAAGGGGGTGGAATGCTGACGGATTTAAAATATATTTAGATAATAAATTAATAATCAGTAGAAAGTGTTTGAATGGATTTTACTATACAAAAAATGGTTGTTCCAAAACAAACGCATGTCAAGACAGGCGGGATGGTGAAATAGTAGCAGATAGTCGGAATAAAAATATGTTATACAAATGCAATGGTCACAATGGAGTAAGAGACATAATCTCGGCATATGGTGTGAAACTATTGAAACCATTGAAACCATTGAAACCATTGAAACCATTGAAACCAAAGGAGGATGTGACGAATAAACTCGGGGGAAATTGTGATTCACATAAAGCCGTCCCAGTGAACGTACCAGACATGTGGACTTCCTCTGACATGTATAAGCAGTGCGTAGACGCATTTTGGAATTTCAAATTCTGTCCCAAGGTTGAGAACACCAATTACTCGAAAATTTTGGAGGAAATCAGAGATGTTTTAGATGATGGAATCTTGTATCGTCCACTAAATTTAGATGTATCGGTGTTTGATGAGAACGTCCAGAATTGTGTTCCCTTTGATTATGCACGACATTATAAAAACGGTAAAATACCTCTACTGTATAATGACATTTTCATGTTAGATCACAGTAATGTTCTACCCACGGTGGTATACAATTCAATTACAAAGAAAAAAGAATCGATACCCAACCTTCACGAAAATGACAATTATAATGACCGAGACAAAGAGGAATGTCTTTCACAATACCAAGAATATACGAACGGTGAATTTTTGGGACTGTTAACAGTAGCGTATTCCAATGTAATTCTTTCGTGTAGATGCGGCAAACCCGTAAATAAACTCGTTGTTGATCAAAATGAAAATCCTAGTTTTTGGGGGCGTGGTTTTTTTGGAGAAAACTCTTACACCGATAAAAAACACAACATTCATATCTGCGAAGGTCATCTCCATAAGTTTATACCCACGTGTGTGGAAAACATCGAGTGTGTTAATGCAGACGGGTTAATTCCTCTGAAATCACCCGGTGTTGGTATAACGAATGATTTTGATTTAAGTTTCTGTTCAAAAACGGGACGTTTACAATACATCCTCCAAAATAATATAAAAATAGATAAATTCTGTAAAAATTTAAAAAAATATCGAGTTCACCCATACTACAATATTCCAATAGATTGTAAAAAGAAGAAAATTCTAAAAGATTTATCTTATAGAGATTTATCTTTAAACACTTTTAAAATTAAAAACGATTCAATATTTAAAAACGATATTAATGCGCTGAATTTGCATTTTTTTGGGGGGGTTCTACCGTAGGGGTATATAAAACCACTTTCCTTGTGTTGGGAAAAAATTTATCACGGCGCGGCTTCACGATACTCACAACCCGTTGATCTTTGTCGAGCAAACACTCGTATATGGTGTTGGTAGTTAAATTATCGCTTGGTGTGCATATCTTGTAACAAATGCCGTTTCTATCGGCCATTTCGCTCGATGTAAATTTCAAGTCGACGGTAGACTGGTATTTTGTTTTGTAAAGTCTTTCGCCGTGTATAAAGATACTTCCATCGGTTTTTATATTAGATTTGATATATTCCGCATCAAAACTTTGAAATAGAATTGTACTATTATTGGGTGAATGAGTTTTGCGAATCTTTTCTGCTAGGCGTTCTATAAACTCCATTCTCACACTAGCGCCAAAGTGTTTCGAGTGAGCGAGGTCTATAAAAATTAAAACATTCCCCACCAGTTCCGCCACGAATGTTATGTTTTTTAAGTAAAAACTATATTCCCGTCCCCATTGTTTGTAAAGGGGAGGTTTTAAAGTAAAGCTTGTAGTATTGCTTGTAAAGATTTCATAGTTGGAATAAAAGTTCACTAAACCCCTTTCCCCGTCAACCTTTGGGTATTCATTAGTGGGTGTAATAAATGGATTTTGGGATACATTTTCAATGGAACAAGTAAGGTACTGTTCATCTATATGCAAACCGTAAGTAAGAGCGGTTTGTAAATACAAATTCCTCGAGTTCTCGTCCGCACTCAACGGGTTTTCAAGCTCTATTACACATTTGTTTTGGAGACTGTATATATTTACCTCGAGATTTTCTAAAGTGTACAGAATAAAACCCCCCTCTTTTAAATAGATGTTTTTTTTTACCAAAAGACCGTTTTTAATAATATCATATAACAGCGAGCTTGGCATAATTTCTTCTTGCGACTCGTAGCAAATTTCCAACGTAGTCCAATTTAAAAATATCGGTTTAGTTTTCAGGAGAGTTTTTTTCTCTATGCGAGGATTTTTACAGTTCGTGTATGCTCTGAGATTGTTCCAGTAAATTATAAAATTGGTCTCTATTGGTTTTAGAGATTTTTTTATCACCTCTACCGCGAGAGGACTCTTTCTCCGGATTTCGAAAACTCCATAGTGTTTTAAAAGTCTTCTTTGGCGGTGGGATAAGATATACATAATATAAAACTCTTTAATGTTAATAATATCAGAGTATTGAAAATAATAAATGTAACAATAATGTGCATAGTATTGTGTTTTTATTCTCCTGCTTCTATACGTTGTAAATTTTTTATCACACATCCAACAATTAAAAACTTTGAACGAAGTGTCTGAACTCCTCCTGTCTACTAACCATAAGTTGATTTCCCTAAAACAGTTTTTATTATTAACTAACGCCGGTATGATCAGTTTGTCCCTATGCTCAAGTATAAAATCTCTTTTCATCGGCATACGCGCCGAGATATATAGCCAATGCCGATATGTCAAAAACCGCATACATTCATTGCTCATATTTTTAAAGTTGTGTTTGATAAAATATAGTTCGTGAAACAGTCTTTTCTTGTTAAATTGTTTTTCAGTTTTTTTCACATGTTTAATAAAAAAACGAAAGGGGGTTGACCAGTAAAGTGCTCTAAAATAGTTTACTTTGTCTTTTAAACTTAAATAACTTGGAATGATTTGTTCCAACACCAATAAGTCCAATTGTATAAATTTCATTTATAATAAAAGATGAGGTTATTCTGTTTAAAGTGTAAAAAATATACAAAATCGGAAAATATAAAAAAGGTTTTGATATATATTAGGGGGAATAAGAGGTTGCAGTTAAAAGCTCGCTGTTTTGTTTGTAATGTCAGGAAGTGTAAATTCTTACCAAATGTACAGCTCCGGTGATAATAATTACAACAGTTGTGGTGATATAAGCACGAGTGGAATTGACTATGACGATGATGAGTATATAAGCTATAGTGATAATGATATTTATGAAAATTCTGAAAATACTCAGTATCACGAGGAGTATATTTTGAAGCATGTAAAATTTGCATTTAAGAAATTTGGAGACATAGAAAGTTTGTTTTTAAAATATTTCATTATTATTTGGTATTTGTTA
The DNA here is from genome assembly GCA_963675035.1 of Allygus modestus. NCBI lineage: Eukaryota > Metazoa > Arthropoda > Insecta > Hemiptera > Cicadellidae > Allygus > Allygus modestus. The sequence continues at coordinate 71,801,009 of OY776115.1, forward strand.
GATATCATTTCTCTACCACCCCAGAGTATAATGGAACATGTAATACCAAACGAGAATGAAGAAGAATTGTGTGAGCCTTGGAAGTTCTTCTCTATTATAATAAAACATTACAAGAGATATTGTTGTTCTGAATACAAGTTATACAATATAAAGTCAACTTTGACTGAGACTCTTGAATTGCAAGATAACCTGTCTAAATACTTGAGATTACCGCTAGATAATTCTTTTATACCAAGAATAAAAGAAATTCTGTGGCATTATAGACACCATAAAACCGTCTGTAATATCGAATCAATTTATAAAATTTTAGCAAACATAATAGATTTGGAATAATCACAGACTGGGCGTCAAAAAGTATTTAAATAGTGGTCTTGGAATGATGTTCTCAACGGTTTTATAATAATTATGATCTTCATGATTCATATAAGAGTTATTGAATGTAACGCTACAGTATAGATGCAACATGGCGTGTAAAACGGCATATACCATATGGGTTACAAAAAATTCTACCTCCACAGATTTATTTTGAGAGGTGGTTATGTAATCGTTGTTGTACAAAATCTCTGATCTGTATCTATTGTCTATTAAATTCAATAACTCTTTAGAATTGTAAAAAAAAACTACAGCATTTTTAATAATAACGGGAATGATAAATTCGTTTGTGTATTTTTTTCTTTTAGATTCAAAGAGCAATTTTATTTTAAGGTCACTTTCATAAGTAACATTGAGAAACGACACTTGGCCCATCTTTTCTATTTTAGGTATCAAAAACAGGTGTTCGCTGATTAAAGAATAAACCTGTTTCAAGTCTATTATGTAATTGTTATTATTATACTCTTCAGAGTTTTTAAGCTTATTCATTATGGCAGATATTCCTTCGGTCCACTTTTTTATAATATTAACGTCGGTCTTTTCCTCCAAATCAATAAAAGATTTTACATGTCTGCTCGGTTCTGACACTAAAAAGATTAAAAACGATTTAATCTCGGTAAGAGTAACGTAGACATCTTTAATCATCTGTTCGTAGGGGGTTTTTTCAGATGTATCAGTTGTTGCTTCCTCTGTAATATCGGAATTGTTTCTTTCTTGTAATGGAGTTTTCTTTAAAAAGTTAAACCACAGTGTCGGGTTTGTTGTCTTTATTTCACTTTTATAAGAATCATATAGTCGTTTGACCTCATCTTTTGGTACATTCGAAGCCGCACAAAATCGCTGCCACTGATTGTACAAATTCTTACTATTCATGTTTTTTTTTATATATAAATAAAAAAGGATGGAAAATACAAATCCTATTAATGGTTTTGATACTCCTATTTATTGTATAAAATGTACAAATTTCACAGCAAACAAAGATCCGATGGTGGTTAAACGTGAAACACATCACTTGAAAGCTTTGTGCGTTAAATGCAATTCTAAGAAAAATAAATTTCTCAAAAGAAATCGCCAAATTACCGCTAAAGAAAAAGAGATCGAATCAAAACCGGACATTATTAACTCTGATACCCCTAAACAATCTGATGAGCTTTCGTAAAAAGGATTGCCACGCCGGAAGCGTGTGTATGTACACCTTGTTTGAAATGTAAACTATTGCAAAAGACGTCACGATATTTAATGTAGTCGGATTATTACTGTCTATCCAAAGGGATTCATAGGGGCGTTCAGAGTATTCTTTTGATGAGGGGTGTATCAAATTTATTAACTTGATTGTTTTTAACGATTTATTTTTTTCTCTTAGTAGAAATATACTTTCAAAATCAATATATCTATAAAATACAAAACCGTTTATGTTTAACTGATTTGCTCTAAGAATAATTTTACAAGTCTGCGCACAAAACTCATATTCTTTTTTCAAATCGTTGTACAGAAGAACTTCTTTGTTGTCCATTTACATATATTTTTTATATCTTGTTAAGTCGAATTTCCTTTACTCTTTCACAACTGCACATCCACCCGCAGTGTTATCTGTGTTTGATGAGTCGTGGAGTCTGGGAGTTTTGTCTCTGAAAGCTTTGATTGCTGAATTTATAACGTTTCTGTAATTCCTCTCGATGCATTCTTGATTCTGTTTGGTTGAAACTCTTTTAGTTTTTTTGTGGCTTTTCACGCAAAATATTTTATGTATGCTACAAGTCTGCGCACAGTTTCTTTTTTCATCTTTTGTTGTCCATTTACATATATTTTTTATATCTTGTTAAGTCGAATTTTATTTGGTTTACTTTTTCACAGCTGCACATCCACCTATTGTTCACCTTCTTGCAGTCAAGTATATCTGTGTAATTTTTGATTATGTGTCGCTTTATAGATGAGTCGTGGACGGTTATACTGGGGCATTGGTCTCTGAAAGCTTTGATTGCAATACTAATAGGTTGATAAATTTCAGTTTTGATAGAATCAATGAATTTATAATGGTTCTGTAATTCTTCTCGATGTATTCTTAATTGTTCTTGATTCTGTTTAGTTGAAACTCTTTTAGTTTTTTTGGGTGGCTTTTCACAAGAGTCACTCAATGCCAGGGAATGTTCTGAGGCGGTATCGCTGTCAAATTCCTGCATTGTAGTTTGCTGGTCTCTCGGTTCTAGGGAATGTTCACTGTCGTATCCCATCGTAGTATAATGAGTGGTGGTCATATTTTGCTTGTATTTATACAGTTTAGCCGAAATTATCTTTTGTAAAAAAATATTACTATAATTCTTGTTATAAAACAAATATACAATATCTATGTTATTTTTTTTACAAATACTAGCTTTAACTAGATCGCGGTTTATAACTCTTAAACATTGGAAATGGAAAGGACCCTGCAATTCAAAAGCCAATTTTAGTTTTGGAATGTATATATCTAGTTCAAAACGAAACCCCTCAATTCTTTGATTTATTTTTATTGGATGGTAGTATTTTGGAAGAATTTTATAAATCTTTTTGTATATCGAACGTTCCCACTGAGAATTGAATTTTAATTTTCCTAAAACAACTCTTTTGGATTTTATTATCTTCAACATTTTTATTTCAGAATAAATTGCACATTTTAGCACATTTTATCAGGGTGTTTTAAATGTAGGCGCTTTGGATAAGTAGTACAGTGTGTTGCTTTGCAAGCCGGCTGCGTACGGATCACATTTCTTTAATATTAGAGGAAAAAAATCTATAGCAATTGTTGGATAGGTTATTTTAGACTGTAAAAAATCGTCTGCCTCATTTATATTGTTGAACGATTTATTTATCATACTGTATTCTAGAATATTATTTATATCACTAACGTCGACACTTTGTATAAACAACACAAGACGATGTTTCAATATCAATTCTCGTCTATTTAACCAAATTCTTTTTTCTAAAGTTGAGGAGCAAACGTCTTCTAAAAATATTTTTCTTGTTATTTTCGGCCAAGCACATTTTAAAATTTGTAATTGTTGGTTTAGTATGTCCTCATCCTTGATATTAGCATAGAATTCTAACGGACTTTTGTTGTAAATACATCTTACAACATTATGATTTGTATACCCGAGCAATTCCAAAATCAAGTTCATTTTTATTCAAACTATAAATAAAATAGATGGTTTACGTATATCTAGCTTTAATATTAATCATATGCCTTTCCACTTACTCGGTGTATTACGCAAAAACTGCAAGCCCCGAAAAAACCGAAAGGGCCGAAAAACCTCAAATAGAGGACAAAGATGATTTAAAACAAATTTTAGATAAACTGTCCCTTATTAAAGTGGACAATTTGGAAGATTTCAGGGGTTATATGAGGGGGCCTACCGAAAATATAAATACAATGTTGAGTTTACTTAAAACCCTTAAAGAACATTACGATAAACTGGATACACCATTAAATGAATTTTCGAAATTAAAATCAAACTTGGAAACAATTAGCAACTCAATTACACGGTTGGAAAATCAACAGTTGTCCACACTAATCACGAATATGCAAATAGAGTTGCAAGGATTAAAAATCATAAATAATGAAGATGTTTCAAATAAAATAACAGAATTAGGAAAGAGCATTGAATCATTAAAGTCTCTCATTTCTGCACTCAAATTGCCAGAATCTGAAATGGTAGTTTTAAAGGGTCAGATTACGGACTTTCAAAATTCTTTAGGTATACTTAAAGACATTAAAGAACGTTGCGATAAATTGGATACACCATTAAACGAGTTGTTGAAATTAAAAACGCTATTGGAAACAATTAGCAACTCAGTTACGCAGTTGGAAAATCAACAGTTGTCCACACTAATCACGAATATGCAAAAAGAATTGGAAGGATTAAAAATCATGAATAATGAAGATGTGTCAAATAAAATAACAGAATTAGGAACGAGTATTGAATCGTTAAAGTCGCTTATTTCTACCCTCAAATTGCCAGAATCTGAAATGGTAGTTTTGAAAGGTCAGATTACAGAATTTCAAAAGTCTTTAGGAAAGACTAGCGAAGATGTTAAAGAAGTTATAAAAATACTAACGAAAATAGAAAAATTAAACATTTCCGATGAAGTCTCCAAAATAGAAAACAATCTAAAGCCCCTTCCCGGAATTTTAAAAACCAGCGCCGAAATTAAAACGAGTGTTGATGATTTAAAACCCCTTATTGAATCTCTAAAATGCAGTCCAAATCTTCACGATATTGAAAGTAAAATAAATTCTCACTGGCAAGAACTATCAAAAACGCTAGGTAGAGTCGATAGTGTCGTTAAAAGTTTAAAGGAGGTTAAGGAGCTTATTGAAAAAATACCATTAAATCAAATAAACAAAATTTCTGATGTGGTAAAAACCTCTTCAACAATAAACACTAATTTGCAAGCCGTTAAAACAGACGTATTAGCGAATAAAGAACTTGTAAATCGAGTAAATCTTAGTCTAGCTGACATTAAAAGTAAAATTGAAACTCTTGATTTGACCCCTTTACAAGAAGTCAAAGATAATATTTCTCAACTACATGCTGCGTTTGAACGAGTCATTAAAACTTTAAAACCAGGAGCGCGTAATCTACTGCGAGACGGTGTTTTGATTTTCAAAGATGATCAAAACCAAGATTACTCTGTTCACATTAAAATCGCAGCTTATAGGATAGGGGAATTGGAAAGTGAAATTAGGAAATCCTTAACCAAAGACCAAGAAAAGTTTAAAATTCAATTGGTAAATGGTCTAGTAGAAGTGGAGTATTCGCAGGGGTTCCATATGGATAATCCCATTCGCGAATTACTAGGATTTCCTAGGGTTGATGGTCCGATATTTTTAAAACACTACAAAGCTACCAACCCTAGTAACATAGAACACATTATCTTAGAAACCCTGGTTCACAAACATAGCGTCGACGCAATTACTAGGAAGATGAAAAGTGCCGTACACGAGCAGATAAGTATTGTAAATAAAATACCCAAAGATTTAGAAACTATCATAAAAAAATTAGGGGAAAACAAGATTCCAAAACCTGTTGCTATAGCTGCGGATCATATAAGAAACAACTATTCTGATGTTGAAATGTTTTCGGTAATCGATATTATATTTAAGAGTCACGAGTTCAACAAGGAATTTAAAAAATATTTAAACATTCCCTGGAACGCTGATTATACATTTAAAGACATAATCAATTTATTGGACAAGAAAATTGACGTTCAAATTCAAAAAATTGTCGAGAAGCTCAGAATCGGAACCGTTGAGACTTTATTAGATAAGCAGACATATTTTGAACATTATCATCTATTAATAACAGCAATAGACTCTCAATTTAATGCGCTTGAAAAGAAAGTAGTCGCCACAATCACTGCGTTGCTAAATAGGGGCGGTGGAAAAACAATCTAATGCAATCTAATGCAATCTAATGCAATCTAAGTAAAAATATTTGTCCCAGATAGTGCAGGTAAATTAAACATATTTCGACTACGCGAATAAACTAACCTATCTTCCTCGTTATCAATCCGTAAAATCTTTCTTTGAACATCTTCGTACATAACCGATTTGAGGATTTCTTTTCTTTCTATGGTCGCGTTCCTAGTTATGGGAGAAATGTCACTTTTAGGAAATATTGCCAGTGCTAAGAGTATTAAAGTGTAATTAATCTCATTAGATTCGATTCTATTTAAAAGGTTTGAAATGTTAATCATAGAACAGAGGGGGCCCATTATACGTAGATAGTTATGAATGTCAGTGCAATATTCAATACAACATTCGGGGAAATCATCGTACCACGTCCGGAGCCAAGGGAGTTGTTGCGTTTGAGTTTTTCTATACTGACAAAATATTGGATTCGGTTCTCCGTCAAATTTGATAACCACGATATTTTTCGGCTTTAAAAGGTCAATAAAATCGCTCAATTGTTTGTACAAATTGATATCGCGCAGATCGTGTTCGTTATAAAAATTTACCTTTTCCGTCTTTAAAATGTGCACAGAATCTAATTTCTCTTGTGTTGGAACCTGTTGGTATTTTTTTATCATATTAATCGTGATGTTAGTCCTTCCAGTCGGAAAACCACACATTTTGGCGCTTACTCTTTTAATCTCCTCATTTATCATTCCATTAAAAACTTCCTCTCCATATAAGTCAACACCGACTAAATACAACTTATCTGTTAATTTAACACTCCCACCGTGCATTGTCCAATAAAAATACTCTAATGTTATAAGATACCTCCACAAGCTTTGATATATATTCTTCTTTAGATTTGAATCTTGTATTTAAAATGTCTTGTTCTAGTTCCTTTGGTATTTTTAAAACTGTTTCGTGATTCAAAGCCCACATTGGGCATTTCTTCATGTAATTCCTAACAACACAAGATTTTATTTTTTTAAAACCCCCAAAGTCTTTCATCGTATAAAAATCATCCACTATCACAAATTCTAAATTTAACCTTTTCATAGACACTATCAAGAGCTCAAACAACTCGTCGGGACTCCATCTATGACTCTTTGTCATGTCAATATCCGCTATGACGTTTGAATCGTGAAAATTTACAACCCTGTTGTATCGAAACAAGACAAACTTATTAGGAATTAGTGGTGGTAATATTTCCAACTTGTAGTTTAGAATGTGTAAAGTTTGTTTCTTAAATATTACTATTTTTTCCGCCATGTAAAAAAGGAATGATAGATACTAACATTCAATCCTGTTATATAAGGTGTTTAGTTGATCAGATAAATCCCGAATGGATTGAAAAATGTAATTTCGTAAGCTTGTACAGCAACAAGAGTAAAAATAATATCACAACGTTATATATCACGGACGATGGGAAAAAGATACTGTACATAACAAATAAAATCTACGTTTTAAATGACCAAGACGGCAAACCCTGGAGTCAAAAGTATGAAAAGTACCTAAAACATCTGTTTCCAAAAGAATTAACCATTTCTATGTTTTCTTACAGCGGTTTATACTTTAATGAGTTTAAACACGGGGATAGTCTACTGACTCTATCTGAATACATGAGAGTTGAAACTTACAATCCTAAAATAATTTGCGGGTTCTTAGATGGTTTGAAAAATTTGTTAAAATATCATTTAAGTGTATTTTGTTTTTCAGAAAACCTACTATTGGTAGATAGAAATAATGAAGAAATATTGTTGCCATCTTATAATTATATAGTTTCTCTCGCCCATCCTATTCCCGAAGAATTGTTTACGGTTTTCAAAAACAAATTACACCCCAGCGTTTCAAAACATATGAAAACTTTAAAACTAAAAAATAACGTTGCCAACACCGGCTTGTACAATCCCTCAAAAATGAAACAAATCTGTACTCGAGTAATAGAGAGAAGCGCAGCGAATGACCGAGTTTACCTTCTAAGCTCTATTATATATTATTTTTCAACAATTGGAACGTTATGGAAATTACAAAAACACTGGACACTGGGTGCAAAGAAAAATCAAAAGTGTGTTGGTCTATGTTCACATTCTAAAAATCATACAAATGTTAATTTAAAAACAATGATTCACAATTACGTTTGTGTAGATCTTGTGAATTTACCAATTAATTTTAAAAAAACTAAATTTCTTTATACTGAATTTATAAAACATGTAAACGATTTGCAGTGCTACCTTGAGAATCTAAATTAGCTGTGAAGTAATCAGTGGCAGTATTGTTTTTAATATATAGTTTACTAATTCAGAAAAGGAGTGGTCGGTTTTCATAAAATAAAACAAAACCTCATCCGTGAGGTTGTTTATTTTAAAACAGGGGTTTTTCTCTTGTAAATTCAACATATATTTTTTATAGGGATCAACAAAATTAAAAATCACCGCCACGTCATTTTTCATTTCTTTATAAAGATTCTGACGCAACTCGGTGGTAACGTTTCGAATACCGATGTTTTCTATATTAAAATTAGCCAAATTTTTTGTCCCAGTTATATTTTTAATTGGTTTTGCAATGCGTAAGCTCGAAAGGCTTAATCCAAATATTATAATGTAAATATAAAGTTCTGGTTTTTTATAAAAGTTGAATACTTTTCTCATGTAAGCTAAAACTACGTCAAACTCGTGATCCTTGAAGATATTAAATTGAAAAAACAGATATTGTAAAATATCCAAACAGTCTTCGCGACTACAAACGTTCTGGGCATTTTTTACTTTCATTTGAAACCTGTACCATCCATAATTGTCGTCTCTATTAAATTTAGCCCTGTTGAACAACGTTTTCGCTTTATTATTTAGATCTCTGGATATTTCTTGGGGTATTGAAGTCGGCATAGTAGACGTGACTGCCAAGGCACACATAAAGGGCAGTAGAGCAGAGTAGTTGTTTGTAGAAGAATTTGTATCTTGTAGAAATTGAATAAATATTATATTACTGGCTATGACATATTCAATGTTTTTATCAGCCGCTTCCCAAACGCAGATATATCTCATTAAGTTGTTGGCTAACATAAACACGTCACGAGGATGAATTTTATACAGGGTTTCAAGAGTAGGAATGATTATCGCGTATTTTTCTATGACCTCGTTAAACCAAAATATTTTCTTAATGTTACTGTTGAAATCAAATAAATTCACAGAGTCTGTAAAACATTTTCTATTTTCTTCTGATATATCATTTACATTTAAGTTTTTAAAAATCTGCTCTATTTGTAATTGATTAAAGGGTTTAAATTCCACATCTGTTCCATTTATTTTTCCAATTATAAGCTTTACCCAAGCATAGAGCTGTTTTAACGACGTCAAACTAGACTTTACATTTGTGTGGACAAACATGTCCAGATTTTCTGGCATCAAAAGCACAGTTGGTACCACTTGTTTATCTTGGGACATCAAAGCTATCCTTATAATATCCTCTTTGTCGACTCTATACAACAGCTGGCTATAATCAATAAAGAATACCATTTCATCAGTTTCAATGTTTTTAAATATGTAGGAGGTGTCGTTCTCTGTAATATTTACGGGAACGCCATTATACTTATAAATGTGTTGGTCAAACTTTAAACCGTGTAAAGTGTTCATTACGAATGAGGAGCCGGCTTACTCTCCTTCTTTATTTATATAAAAAATATGTTGCGCTATAAACCGCAATCTACAAAAACCCCTGATCTGAAAACGATTTTAAAAAGAAAGTTGATTTACAAATTATTGGTTAAATTCCTTTTATACATAAGTTGTATTACAATATCGTGCTACTGCTTGCTGGATTATTCAGAATCTAATTTTCACACTGTAAAATACTTATTGCTGTATTCGTCTATCATGTCTCAACTGTCCTGTCTCGCTATTATGCATTTGTCTTAAATACTTGCTAATATCTTTGGGGTTTATATTTTTAAATAAAGATCTCCATTGATCATATATCGGCAGCAGCATGATATCTGGTAAATCATATCCAAAACTATAATATCTAATGGTTTGTGTAACAGACTCCATTTTGAGGCGCGTTATTCGACACAAAACCCGGAGTGATAAGCCCGTAATGACGACCGACTTTGATGGTTTGATGTTTAACGTTGACCAGAGTCTAAGTAAGTTTGCAATGGATACTTTAAAACTGTGTTTTTTTCCAAAGTCGTATATCTGAGAAATTTGATTTTTTGTGCCAGAAACTATGGGGCATTCGTAATCGTTCCCACAAAAAAATACGAAATAAAATAATAACCTCTTGTAGCATAATGAATTGCTATTTAACCAATTATTCAATGAAGAAGACGTAAGGCACTGTAAACCCACGTTGGGTAATCTAATTACTATAAGGATATTTTTATATCTCAGCGAATTAAGAGAGATGAAAATGTCTGTATCGGCGGTTATTATAACTTCAATAACTTCAGTCGAATTTATTGAGTTCAAAACCGCTTTTACAATTTTAATATCCGCTTCACCGGGTTGGTCCGTAGAAAACAATTGGATATTTTCACATTCCTGACCAATTTTACATACAATATTATTGGCAATATATGAAATTATGGAACTTCTTCTATTACGATCTGTAATTAAACTCAGACCAAAGAGTTTTTTTCCAGCAGTTAATGCCCGTTGAATTCTTTCATCTCGTTTCTTTTGTAGGCTTAATTTTTGATCTGGAGATTTTCCATCGAAAAACAAATAAATGGATGTGGGATTTAGTGATAGTTCTTTGACAATTTTAATATAATATACTAAATTCTCCACCATTAAATTTAACAAAGTATCAGTGTTTTCGACTATAACCCCGGTGGGTATGGCGTAGGATATTTGATACAACAAACCCGTACAATCAAAATAAATTCTGCTGCACTTGTTGTTTTCTCTAGGATGACTCTGTAACGGATATATTACTTGGTCTCCAAAAATATATCTATGCAAAAACGTGAAACCCATTTAAGAAAAAATGAGAAAAAAATGACAGCGAAATCAAGCACAAACTTCCTCGGAATGGATTTTAGCACTCCTCTGAAGAGCAGTTCGCCGTTTACTAACATAATACTGTTACTCCTGTGGTTTATATTTTCGTATATCGCCACAGTAATTGTAAAATTTATGGATGGAGAATTTTAAAATATTAAATAAAAATGTTTATCAGCGATGAGGACATTGATAATTTACTATTTGTTGATGAGATTAATGAGTTTTTACACTACATATCGAATAAAGATATTGATAAAAAAATTATTGTAAATATTATACTTGTTGTATTTGTAAATACAAATATAATATGCCCGGACTGGATAAAAGAAATAATTTCAGTAATAGAGAATGACAATTTCAATACTAATATGCTGGCACCGACATTGAAATACGCTGACGGAATAGAACTGATTTTCAATGACCTTGTTGAAAAGATTTACGATTTAAATGACAACAGAGAAATAAACGTCAACGAATATTGCGTTACTTATGACACGTTCAACGAATATTTAGATGCCTTGTACGTGTGGTTCAAAGAAAACTTTGAAATTAATTAGATTCAATGTCAACGGAAAAATTAACATCAACTCCGACTAGTGACAACATGTCCAGAACCCTTGCAGCCGAGGTTGAATATGGAATGTTTACCCTTTCGCCCCTATTATTTTCTAGGGTTATGTTTGTTGAATCACTCAAATCGTACATTTCCTCGATGAAACTGTTCAGCCCAAGTGCGATCAAAACCTCTCGTTCGCTCTCAGATAGCCCGAATGCGTGATTATTTCTATTGCTATATTTTTGATAACTTACTTCCGGTTGTCCAGTTAAAGCCGACGTGGGTGTCGAATCTGCTTCTGCACTATGTATTAATCCGTAAGGGTTCTGTTTCCCCATTATAACCACAAAACCCTCATACAAAATTGCTTTAACGGGGCTTCCTTCTTTACCGTTGACGTAAAAACTTTTTGTGGCGGGATCGCTTACAAAGTAGTCCTTTTTACTTTGCAAAACTTTTAATTTGTCATAAGGTGTAACCCGAAAACATTCATTGTATAACGCTGATATTTCGGGAGTAAAAAGAAAATTAAATGCTAACCTTTTAAGTGAAAACGGGTGCTGAATTATATCAATATCGCACTCTGCGACGTCATCCAGCGATAAAGTATTGTGTAATTTTGGCATAGATTTCGCTTTGAGTATGTGCCCAACAACGGATTTTTGCGCGCCGTTCAGTATAAAGAGTTTTGTTCCCAAACACCCGTCTTGTTGGTAGGAAATTGAAACGTCACAGTACAAATTTGTATTGTCATCGTAATTAAGATGAATCCTATTTAGAAATATCTTTTTAGTTTTTATCAAATCTGGATTTGGGGTCCAAATTAAATTCATGACTTCTTTGTTCAGCGGGTCGGGATTAATGGATAGATTTTTACCCAAATGAATAACTTTATCACTTTTAAATTTTAAAAGAACTAAATAGGGTTTGATTAGAACGGGAAATTCATTTACCAAAACTTGAATTAATGAAACCTGTTGTAAATGCAAAGTTACAGTCACTATATTGTCAGTTGTGAATAGTTTCTTTTTATATACAGAATTTGCGTTTAAGACACACGAGTCTTCTATGTTGTATTCCAGAGGTAGTATTAAAATATTCGCCTTCAAACAATAAAAAGGAACACCTTTAATTAGTTGATATCTGTTTTTTTTCAGTAGCAATCTTTCATTGTTTAAAAAGGGCCAAGCTGTTACACCGCTGACACACTGTTTTATCGCATGTGTGATCATTGTATTCCTTACCAAGTTATTACTGTTTAGATTGAAAATCAACAGAGACGTTGGACCGTGCAAGTTACATTCCTCGGAGATTATTTCCGTCATTAATTTTTCTGACCGAGAAACTTCCATGGCAGAATAAGCACAGCCGTCTGGTAATATCTTATACATGGTTAACGGGAAGGAGTATATTGTATACAGTCTACTACTTATGTGATAAACCTCAATACACGGATATATTGATTTTAATACACGTCTTAAAAATTTAGTCCACTGTTCAATGTTTACATCTCTCGGGGAGTGTTTGTATATAGATTGGTTGATGATTACGTACCACCAGCAATCTTGTAAATCTTGTAAATCGTTTGAAATTAAATTCAAATCTACATATTTGCGCAACACCTCCTTTATATGATCTTGGGGCATACAGTCCTTTTCCGAGGAGATGAATGTCCCAATAACAGATTCCAGCCCGTTCATACCCGGGGAATTCTCACTTGATGATGTAATACAAATAAATCCACAATCTTCGATTTTAAAGTCGATAGGTATTTTTTTTGAATACAACGTAGTCAATATATCTAACTGCAAGGTTTTTGAATATGTTGTAACGTCTAATTTTGTCAATACTTTGTACCTGCCGATATTATTGCTATAGTATTTCGGATTAGTGCCGGACGAGTCCAGACAGTCCTGCATATTGAAAACCGTATTTCTACCAATAATCGCATCAATAACGCCCATATTAACGCGTTTTGTTTGTGTTTTATTTATTTGCTTGATAAATAGATTCTTTTTGGGTAATTTCAAAACCTTATTCACATCAACTAATGTTTGCTTCAACATTTCCGTAAAAATATAACCTCCATGGAAAATTCTGCGATTCCCGATACAACATTCCAACAAGTGCTTGATGTCATTAAAATCGTTCAGAATTGGAAACTCTTCAGCGGTAATTGTTATGTTTGGCCTTTTTTTGAACAGCGTTATACCTCTTTTTTTCCTGAGACAAACTACTTTATCGTAGTTTGTCCATGCAAGCAGTCCCAACGTATAACACTTACCTTTAATAACAAACGTTGTTGGCTTCATCTCGTCACCGTAGCCACAGAGTAAACATTTCAACGAATCCTTCCAGTAAATATCACTCCATAATTTAAAACCGATTTGATTGTAGTTTGAAAGTAAAAAAAACATTTTACTTCCCACTAAAATGGGGCAGTTAAACAGTTGGTGACCGAAATAGTATGTATACACACCCACCGTTTCACGTTTATTAATGGCACATGCTACGCTTTTAGTCGTAGGATAGAATACGAGACTTGGAAATTTATTAAAAATACAGTCAAATTGTTCACTTTCTACTCGTAAAATTCTTGTCAAAGACTCGCGAACATTCCATTCAAAATTTGAAACAGTTTCATTACCGGAACAATTGCAGGGTTCTTCTATTAGCCTCCATTTGAATTTTTTTAATCCTGTAACATCCACCATGTTTATACCGTTCACGGTTAACAACTGGTATTTATCACGATGAAAATAGTTTTTAATGGTTTTTAATAGTTTTTAATAGTTTTAAATAAACATTTAAAAATCCACGGTTAAGAATAAGCTGTTTGAAGAATAACCATTATTTCGATATGAAACACGGTACTATCAACACTTGTTTCCTATCTAAATCCGGACAATCAAACGAAAATGTGTATGGATTGGCCCCAATCTGTGTGACCAAAGATTGTCTTGAATCTTATGCAAAATGTAAAAAAATTAAACTCTCCAATTATAAAAAAATCCCAAAGTCTTTGGCGTTAAGGCTAAGCAAAATTTGTCCAAACTGTTACTTTTTACAGTGTACGTGTAACATATCTAGCAATTTTTGCAACAATTGTAAAACGCGTTATATAGTACAAAGAGAACAGTTTATTGCTATTTTAAAAAAAATTATAAAAAATGAAATTTTATCTCGCTGTAAGATATGTAAAAATAAAATGGAACGTATTTTATTGAATTATAAGCATTCGTACAAAAATAAGTTAAAATTATTTGAAAAAAATACAGAGAATCCGATTGAAAATTTTAAATTTCGAATTCAAGTGGGAAATTGTACATACCCCCCAGCTTTTCTTTGGAACACAAATAGCACTCTATGTGATTTAATAATCAAACTCCTAAGGAACAATAAGACTTACGACCCAACACAAAAGTCCCAGATAAATATAAAACCAGACCCCCTAACATTCATTGGACAGGGTAAGAATAATTGTTTTAGGAAAGTTCTTTTAAGTAAAAAATCCTACTACTCGGCACGTAGTGTCGTCACACCCGCCCCAAACTGTAAAACTAACGAAATCATCCTAAACAGAAAAATCTGGGCTTGTATGAACTATCCAAAATATGTTTTGGCTATAAGGTATCCAGTTTTAGATACCAGGGCGTTTACTTTCCATAGAGTTAAAAGTACGTGGAATGCACCAGTAGTAGGCCTACCCACCTCGATCACGGAAAAAAACAATTTGGATTTTGACGGGGACACTTTGAGTTTTTATGCCCTCAATAGTTGTATGTCTATTTCGGAATGCTATTTTTTATTAAATCCCGAATTCTCTTTCGTGGCGATGGGGGAAATCAGGCCCAATCTGACTCACGAACAATTGGAAACTATGTTTACGTTTTTTAAAATAAAGAAGCAAAACCTCTATAATTGGCTTTATGCAAAATATTTATTGTATGATTCTCATACAGCACTAAATATTTTTGAAAAGCTAAGAAGTGTCTTGATGAAACTTAATTGTATCGTAAAACCGACAGTTTCTTATCATGAATTTTACAACATTTTAAAACTGTTTTTGCTACACAGCTATGACGAGGAGGATTTTTGTAACATTTGGGAGACTAATGACATTACAAAAAACACTTTGTTCAACCGATACATGACTTCAAATAGTAACCGTTTTAAAAAACAACATCTTCACTTGATGATTAAGTGTTTGAGGGGTTTAAATAAAATTGAATATTTGAAAGAATCTTTCAATAGTCGGTCCATTCTGTCAAAGTCGGGAGTGGAAATGATGGGTTATTCCACGCACAAACTCAGTTACGTCTTGCCCGAACTGTATTATGATAATGATGGTATTGTATACTACGGCATTGATCAAATAGCTTATCAGAATTTTAGAAGATTATATACTCCCGTCTACCCATTGAATATTCTAAGACAATATGCCATCTACAACCTAATCCGGCTTCGTTTTTGATTGATCTAATACTCTTTGTAATATTTTAAGAAATTCGTTGTAGTCTAGACCCGATTTTAATGGTTGCTCTAAATGCTCCGGTAATTTACACCTAGGATCTAATTCCTCAGTTTGAATGTTTAATTTATTTTTATTAATTATATTTGTTAGAAAGTTTTCTATTGAAGTACCGATGTCAATGGCTGGAGGTGGCCGTGGACAAATCGGCCAATTCAACCCCAATAAATATTCAACCGTAGTAAGAAGGATAGAGTCGTTTAACTGACTACTCTTTTTAGTTGTCGTGATAAACTCAACCGGATAAACGCTCTCAGACGGATCTTCAGTCATTTTTATTAAATAATTTTAAATAATTTTAAATAATTTTAAATAATTCCAAATAATATTATATCAATTCGAACGCTTCCTCATATAACATCTTAAAGCGGTCTATGGATATACCTACAATAACCTGTTCATATATCTTCTTAGATTTGTTGAGGCACGTGCCTACAGAATACCGGTGTTTCAATAAATTTAATATAGTTTCTATATCTTCATTGAAAAAACTCATTTGAAATTTAGAACATTTATTTGAAACCCTTATTGCATTAATTTCCGCAATCAGATCATTTATCCTTATGAATAGATTTGGAGATTCTATTATATTAAAAGCATTTAAGATACCACTCGTCAAATCATTTTTCCAGATCAACTCGTGAGAGTACCACTTCACCGATTTTGGGGGGTAAACTATATCATATTTATCGTTGTAGAAAATATTTGTTTCTAAATAGTATTTTTCCAACCAAAATATTGTTGCTAAAATATCGCTTGCTATAATTTTAAAAGTGTTTTGGTTACAGTAGTAGTCAGAATTATCTGGGAAAAAGTTTAAAAACGGAATCATCAAAATTCTTTTCATCGTGGCGAAATCCGCGTTCAACCTCAAGGAATTACAACTGCCCGTAAACAGCCACTTCATTTGAATATCGGTTCCGCAATTGTACAAAGTCCTCAGGTACATGTGGGCTCCGGAAACAATTTGTTTTAGAGTAGTGGGGTTTATCTTTTGTAAATCGTCTGCGTATACTATCTTTGCGTCTTTTGCGTTATATAAATCGGGAGCGAGAGTTGATATTTTTCCACGAATCGTATCAGTGCCAATGAAACTCATGGCTTTACCAAATAACGCGTACATAACACAACTCAAAGAGCTTTTTCCGTTCTGGCCTTGGCCATAGAATATGAATGCTCTCTTGATGCTCAATCCTAATAGGACAAATCGCAGCGTCCACAGCATGAAAAATACCAGCTCTACATCTTTTGAAAACAATGTAAGAAAATAGCGCAAACAATTATACACCGGACATTCCCCCTCGCTGTTGCACTTCTCTAAATCATTGATACAAAGCTCGGGACCATTTTCTTTTGAATAATTGTAGCGGAAGTAATCAATAACTCCGTCGGGACAAAGTGAACTTTCGCACTTTGCACCGATGTTTTCATTAAGAGTATCGAAAACTTTTTGATACGTGCAAGAACGGTTGCTGATGTGTTGAATCTTTTCCCTCATCCCCTTCCAACTGAGTCTGCACGGATATCCTCTAAATAGAGGTGTGTGTGAAAAAACAAGATACTCGTTACTGATTAACACGAAACCGTCCTTAAAAGATACAACATTTGTTGGAAACTCAATCGTGATTACTCTGCCCCAGAACTGGATTAAATAAGTGTAAATCTTGGGAAGGCTTTCTTCGGGTTTATTTTTTTTTCGCCTCTTTTTCAAACCACTTTCGGTTTCCAATTCTATATCATCACAACCGTATTTATGTAATATTTTCAAAGGTAAAAACACGTGCTCTAACCTGTTTAAGGACATACACCAAGAGTTCTTTTCGTAATAAAATATGGAACCGTCCTTCTGAGTTGCATATATGGGATACATCAACTTTACTAGTTCTAAAATAGATAAAGACTTTTTGTTGACAAGCGATAAAATGTTTGACGATATGAAGACGCTTTCATCAGTAGAGTCGTCAAAAATTAATTCCACTTTATTTGACTCTGTATACGATTGAACAAAGAGGCATTTTAAAAATAGCAACGGGTTTAGTTTACGAAATGACTTTTCAGAATCTTCACACAATTTTACAGTTTCCTTGACTAACTGCACAATCTTACTCGAAATGTTAGTGAAATAGTTCACAAGGTCTGAGTTTTGAATTTCACACAGTATTTCTTCTGCAAAGGATGTGTTGGATTCACAAATTCTATCATATAGTGCTATTAAGAACACGAATATATTAAATATAGCTCGAGACTTACCTCCGGTGTCGCCAGTTGTTAGGTCTGTATAAAAAACCAAGAGTTCCTCCCTTAAATAGGACAGACTGAAAGGAGAAAGCGACTTTTCAATTTGGGATTCGCCTAGTACTATTAAGCAATTATTTTTGTAAAACCGCGACACGGCAAAATCAGCATATGGAAGTACGTTTTTGTTTATTGTTATCACACCCTCCAAGTCATCACCCAATAGCGCAAGTTGTGAATGTTTGTAGACTTTTACATTATTGCAATTACCAAAGTAACATCCTTGAAATTGTTTGAGTAAATCCAAAGGGAAATAAGCTTGTACGCTGTCTGGATCATAATTTTTTATCACCGAATAGTTTTTTACAAATGAATTATCAAATTCATTATTTATCAATAACTCCCTTCCAGACTCCCAAAATTCAATGTTTTCGGTTAAATTATAGGACCCAACTGGTAGATAAATGTCTTTATTTTGTTTTTTCGATAGGGGTAAATTCCAGTTGATGGGTTGGTCGATTACGTTGTTTTTAATAAAGTATGGGTATTTACCGATTAAAAGCTTCTTTAACACCTCAATAAACCAGATATTATCTCCTCTGTATAAGACTAAATCTTTAATTTCAAAATGGACACCGTTTGTTGCGCTCTCGAAAATATCTTTGTTGTCTAGGAAGTTTAGATTTTTTTTTACCATCAAAGTCAATTCAAACTCTTGGTCATTTATTAAATTGTTTAAAATACTTTTAACGGCTTTTGAAAAATCATCACAAAACTCCTTTACAATTGTCCTATCTATATTTTGAAGTTTCTTAAAATCTACATCAATCACAACGTGATGGAACTCCAAATGGTTTAAATTAACGCATATACAATAGTCAATATTCCTATTTAACAAAGATAAAATATAATCTATAACTTCATGATTATAATGCTTTAAAATACAAGCGTTACATTTAAAAATAAACGATTGAATTTTTAAAACAATATCAGATTTAGAGACGCATTTGTAATCTGCATCCGATTTTGTTAAAAATCCAGGCAAATTTCTTAGTTGGTAAAAGTTGTATATAAGTGCTATGAGATCATTCATAAGATAAAATGACTTTGAAAGAGTGCGTTACCGATATTTATAACCTCTCTCCTTTGTCATATAATAAAATTTACAAATTCGGGCTATTTGCAACTGAAATTCTACTTTTGGAAAATAAAATAGCAATCGGGTCTAATAAAAGGAGTTCCCTGACGTGGAGCATTCATAAGAATGGAAAGCGAACAATCAACCGGCGATATAATTAATCTATGGGCTGAAGAAGACCAGATTGGGGACTATATGGATCAGGAGGAACAGATAGACTTATTATCACAGCTAAAGTCCAAACACTTTAAGTCTTTACAAAAGACGTTATTTTTTAGATTGTCTGGATTAATAATTGCTCGCTTGGATGGAATAGTTAATGAGGAAGATTTTCAAAAAAATATTAAAGAATTTTTGTTAGAATATACACAAAATTATGATTTAATTGACAAATTAACTATTCAAATTTACCACATTATGAGAGAAATAAACGAAAACGTACCAGGAAATGAAAATTACTATGGAAATGATGGTATCAAAGTCACATTTAAAGGAAGTGAGAACGCGAGACGAAAAGTTGTTTTCGTAGACCCGATAGATACTAATCAATTCTCAAACCTGCTTCAACTCTCAGATTTTAGTTTGATAAATAGAATTGAACTGGGTGTATACGCTGTTATGTTAGAAATGGGATTTAACCAGTTTAATCAAAACGTCCGAACTGAAATTGAAACGATTCGTCAAAGGGCGCATGTGGATTTATTGCCAGCATACAGAAAAGGAGTTGACCTTGTGATTAACAATTCAATGTATATGACAAATCGTACGTATGGCGTTATGTACAATAGGTTTTATAACCGCGTCTTGAAGCGGTTTGTAGATAAAATTTAAAATAAAAATAATGGAGATTAGTGAAACCGACGTTTTACTTTACATAAAATCTTATCAATATTCAAAAGCTAAAAAACTCCTGTCATCTTTTTTAAAAACCCTTTTACAAACTCTTCAGTCTCAGCAGGGTGAAAATGTTTTAGTGTTGAAATCGAGCGAAGACTGTATAAGTTCGTTGATATTTAGTTTACTTTCAAAGAAATCTACAAAACTGCACAAGGCCCAGTATGACGAACATTTTGAAAACTATAGAGCTCAATATAAAGACATGCTCCGTTTTTTAAGTGCAAATATGTTTGAGTTTTTAAACTGTTATCAGTTAGTTTTTAACGATGACGCGGAGCTTGAAACCTTTTTAAAAAGTGGAAGTGATGTTTTGGATATATTGATAAGCTGTAAAATTGACAAAAAAATTATGTTATTACAAGATCTTAATAAAAGATTAACTGTTATCGGCGCACAAGATAATTTTTCACCATCGAATGTAATAAGTATATTTGAAGATATACTGTCTAAAACAAATTCTTTTACACTATCTAAACTAAAGGCCGGAATCGAGTATGTTGTAAATACTTTCGGCGGTAGGGAGTTTAAATGGAAAAGTTTAGAAGCTCCTTATAAGTTTGTTGAAAAAATGTCTGATAAACACACAACAACAGAAACGCCTCTAAAATTCAGTAAGGCCTTACAGACTGACGACTTAATCATCGATGACGGTAAAATATTGTTTGCCGAGACTGTTGTAGATATTTTAGGTCTAACAGATGTTGACTTCCAAACATTAACCTACAGTAAAATTAACTCTATTTTAAATGAATTTGTTCGTAGCAGATTAAAGAAAACGGTATCTTCAGAAAATATCTCAGAGGCAGATATCAAATGTATGTATTTGAAATATACAGACTTGTGTGAATTATTTTCAATTATATTAGACGAATTGAAAGTTTTAGAACCACGGGTTGCTGTTACAAAAATACAGACTATTAATCAGGTGATTGAAAAAATATTTCATCTATTCAATGTTGACGATGAATATGTGCTGTTTGGTATGTTGGAAGAGCAACATAAATTAGTTAAGACTCTAAATATAAATCAAACAAATTATAAACTCATACAAGAAATTATCAGCAACCTGTTATATCTTAACAACAACTCAACCCTGATTAAATTTGGTAAAGAATTTAAAGAATTACACAAAACATTTTTAGATTGTGATTTCAACAGTTTGTTTTCTTTAGAAAATATTGGGATTATGTTAAAACAGTTGAAATCTTTGACTGTGGATATGGAATCAATAAAGAATCAACTCTCTAATAAAATTATCGCCTATAACCGGTTATATGTAGATGTAAAACCATTTCTGGTTTTGGAAAATGAAATGGGTGTAGACCTTGCATATATCGTGGATTTCCTAGATAGTGTTTATAAACAAAAACCGCTCAACGTAGATGTAAAGAATTTCCTCAATAGTTGTCAAAGGCGAATAGTTTTATTTGAGGAGGTCAGAAAAGAAAGTGTTCAGTTGAAATCCGAAAACATACGTCTTTCTACTGAGGTCACCAATTTGGAAAAAGAATTGTCAGATTACCAAAAGTTAAAAACCGATAACATGTATTGCAATCAAAAACTATCAGAGCGCGAACAGATTATTCAAGATTTAAGGCTAGAAAATGAACAGAGCTCCGAGCAATTGGCTCTGTTGGAAAAGGAACACGAACAGTTCAAGAACGCTCTTGTCTTAGCTGAACAATACAACATAGAAAGAAACAGATACATCGAGGATTTGGAAAATCAAATACAAAACTTTGTCGTTCCCGTGTGATGAGACTCAAATCGGTTGAAACACTGAAGAAAAATAATCCAAGGAACTGAAAAACGTTGTTTTTACAGTATCTACAAAATTTAGATGTACTTGGCCCAAAGATTTTTTATACTTCATTATACTTCATGCACTATGCTGACTGTATATTTGAGAGGGGAAGATTCTCTGCGTTGGAGTATTAAACCCCGAAGTGTTTGATTCCTTTTTTTGTGACACGTTTTATAAAATATTACAAACATAAATAAAATATGAATTTCATAATATTTGTTGTTGTTTGTTTTTTTGTATTCCTTAGAATTATTTTGAAAAGAACAAAACATTTTAACCTTTCAAATTTACCAATGAAATCTATTGAAACAGATTGTAGGTTTCAACCCAAAAAATGTCCACAAGGTGTGATTAAATGTGACTGTAAAAACTATTGCAAAAGTAAAGATGCCAAAATTTTGAAAACAGATGAAAACTATTACTGCTACATTCCCCATTACTACTTTGGCTGTAAACAGGATTACGGGACTTATGATTTTGATGGAACTTGGAAATGTCTCCCGAAGTATCCCGGTGTTTTTACAACGTCCGGGGACCAGATAGTGGGCAAATATCCATATTCAAAAGCCAACAGTATTGCAAAAAACGTGGATTATAATGATCCTTCACAGTACAAAGTCGATTGTACTGGGTTATACGATGAGTATGGGAATAAACTTGTTAAAGCAACTCTGAATCGCGGGGTATCTTTTTGCGTAAAGGATTATTGTTTAAACAACACACCCAACAATCCGGCCAGCGGTTATAATTTCATCACGGGCCTATGTGAATGCACTAACGGTACTCGAAACTTGGACGGTGGTGACAAGACTACGCCTTGTGTTTTGAGCCATCGGAGCACTCATCAAAACGCCCCCTTTATAATAAATTGTTACAACAAGGATTCTTATTTAAAAGACGTGGTTTCAAATTATTTAATAGAATGTCCCGATGGGGAGGAGTATGTCGCATCGAAAGAACATGATGTCAAAATTGTTAAAATATATTCTTAAATAAAAATGATTTATTTTTGTAAAAAGTGTAATTTGTATTATAATTATAATTTTTTAAAAGACATCAAAATAAACAGAAAGTTATGTTTAATGTGTTTATTAGAAACTATGGATAAAATATATTGTGATAATGATATTTGCCTTGATATGGACACTCCTTTACTACGTAAACCGTTGATATGTGATTACGGGTTTTTTGATGTGATTTATTATGTATAATAAAACAAAATGGAATCATCTGTAAAAAACGACTTGATTGATACTTATTTTGCTGATGTGAGAAAGCGGTTTCCTAGACGTCGTTACGTGTTGAAGGGTATAAATGATCTAATTCAGGGGGACATTATGGATTTAAAAAAATACGAAGAATTCAACGATGGTTATATCTATATACTGACCGCAATTAACTGTTTTACAAAATTTGCATATATAGAGCCATTAAAAACAAAAACGGGTGACGAAGTAACAAGCGCCATGAGTAGAATATTACTACGAGTTTTTCCGATGGTTAGAAACCTACAAGTAGATCACGGTGGGGAGTTTTACAACGATAAGTTTAAAGCCCTGATGAAAAAATATAACATTAACATGTATTCTGTCTATACGGAAATCAAAGCATCATTTATTGAAAGGTTTCATAGAACATTTAGGAAAATGCTTGTAAAGGAGACTTACAAGAGAAACTCCCCCAAATGGATTGATTTTTTACAAGATGTCTTAGATAGATACAACAACACAATTCACAGCGTAACTAAATTCAAACCCTCTGAGGTGTCATTTTCGAATGAAAAAATTATCCTCAGACGACTGGCTCCGAAAAAACACCCCAAGAGAGGGAAACCTAAATTTAAAGTTGGTGATTATGTTCATATATCGAAATCCAAGCACGTTTTTGAAAAATCTACTTTTAATTTTACACCGCTGGTATTTCAAGTACGAAAAGTAGTGTTAGAGGACAATCCCGTGACTTATAGACTCAGAGACACAGAGGGTAGTAGGGAACCCATCAAGGGAACGTTTTATGAACAAGAGTTAAAATTAGCCGTGCACGGCTTAACTTATGTTGTCGAAAAAGTAATCAAACAGAAGAAAATTCGGAATAAACCTCACCTTTACGTGAAATGGCTTGGGTTTGACTCGGAACGGTGGAATTCCTGGATTCCAAAAGAGAATGTTGTAGTTTAATTGAAAATTAATTGCCAATTAATTGCGAATTAATTGCAAATTAATTTGAATTAATTGTGAATTAATTGCGAATTCGATTCAAAAGTTTTGTAATCGAGCCTCCCGATTTACAGCTAAAACAATAAAAAACACCAATTTTCAAATTTACACTCATGCTTGGGTTTTTATCGGTGTGAAAAACGCAACACGTCTTAAAAATATCATCTTCGGTTTTAAAATATTCTTTTACCATAGTATTCCTCATCCCACCTGCAACCCCTGCAACCTTTGCAATCATTCCTTTCCGAGCAGGAAGTTTGCGGATGTTTCGTAATAAATTAAACTGTTGTCCACATGACTCGGGAAATTCGACATGTTTGCCAATGTAAAGCGTACCTTTGGACTGCTCAATATCTTTTTCATTCAAGTAAAACCCGTAGTATATGTTATCAACTTTTAGAGTCGTAATTAAATGGCGTGTGGGTAGGTTCTCTCTATTAGTATCACACTTTACGATGATTGGGTCGTTATCGTTCCGGAATAACATGTTAAATAAAAAAACTGTTATATTACGAACAAATATATTCTATATATTTTTCAAATAAATAAAACAATGGATTGTGCACTAACAGACATATTAAATAAAAGTAGTAAAAAGATATATAAGCTGTAATTGAAGACGCCCCCGATATGTCAGCACTGGTGGTGTTGTCGTCATAAAAGTGGACAAAACTCAAGTAGTTATTATGTTCCCTTATGAACTTGCCAGTTAACCGTTGATGTTCGAATAACACTTCCCAATCCAGCTTATCTTTAAACCTGTCGATGAAATTCTCAGATAGATTTTGATATTTGCTTACTACTTCCCAACAGTTATTAAAATTTGATGTCATCTCCACAAGAAAGTCTTCAGAAAACTGTTGTCTTTGTAGAATATGGATCCAGTTAACTTGATGAAAATACATTCTTAACATGGTCACCGTAAAAAAATAATGTATGGAAAGTTGTTCCCAATCCATATAACTATCAAACCGTTGAACAAAACTATCTGTCAACACTCCTTCCGGGAACCTCGGCTCTTGAGATATTAAACTCCAGGCAGTAATATTGGATGCAATCATCGTGCAACTGTCTGGTTTAGCCATGCGAGTGTCCTTTTATACAATTTTATACAATTTTATACAATTTTATGCAAAGACTTCGTCCAATTTCGCAACCAATTCAAAAAGATTTATGTTCAGGAAGTAATTTCTGATTTTGTACCAACAAGTACATATTACAATATTAAAATTGTCACTTACAAGTGGCAAATCTGGTGTTTTTAAAATTGTCGTTGAGTATCTGGAAATTGGAATATCAACTACATAGTAAAAGCACGAGTATGTTTTATTGTTTTTAGCGGTATAAGTGTAGTCAATGTTTGACAAAATATTGACTGAATTTGCATTCAAACAAATACCAGTTTCTTCAAAGAATTCTCTTACGGCACAGTTAAAAGGCGTTTCAGATTTCTCTCGTACACCCCTTGGAAATTCGTAAATCGTATTACAACCAAAATACATGCTAAGAGCCATGTCGGTGCTAGCATTTTCATAGGGTATAATGTTGTTATTCAATCGGTTATAAAGCGCGTAGTTAATTCTACTTAGGACTAGTGTATTTTTTAAATTTCTATCTACAAGTATTATCCCGTACCGTTTAGACTTCATACTTGTTTAAAATTATCTTGACTTGAGAACAGTATACGGTGAATCAGAGGAATACACACATCAAACTCGTCGTAATACTTAAATAACACACTGTTGCTATTACAAACACATTTGTTTTCTTTGACATCGTCGCAAAAATGTATCGTTTTTGAACAATCTTTGCCATAATAAAGTGAACTACAAACACATTGATATTTCACCTCTTTTTTATTGGAATCGTATATAGCCGTTAATTTACCAAAAATACAATTTGGTTTTAAAGTATCGGTATTAACAGTGCATTGACTTTCCAAACAGATCCAGGGTAATCCCTTATTGCAAATGTCTAAACATTCTTTATCAGTATTACAGTTAAATTTCTTTCTTAAACAATCTGAAAGTTCATATTTATGTTCACTATGTAAAATCTCGTCTAAAACTGATAGATTATTTTTATCATAATCGTGAGTGGTTGGAGACTTTTTTCTATTATACATTATGAAAAGTAAAATAAATCCAACCGATGTAAATATGAATGTTTTGTTTAAAATCATATTTTTATTATAATAAAAATAACCAATGATAAACTACATGGCATTATACGCAATTATTTTTGTGGTAATTTTATTAGGCGCCGGCGTGTATTACTTCTACAAAAAATATAAATCAAAGAAGGGTGATGATTCAAAGGACAAAAGTGAGAGCAAACAAGCTAAAGGTGGATCAGCGGGTGGCGGAGGGACTACTCCAGTGAGTGGCGGAGGCACTCCTCCCGCGGGTGGCGGGGGCACTCC
This sequence comes from Allygus modestus, assembly GCA_963675035.1. Classification (NCBI taxonomy): domain Eukaryota; kingdom Metazoa; phylum Arthropoda; class Insecta; order Hemiptera; family Cicadellidae; genus Allygus; species Allygus modestus. The sequence continues at coordinate 71,827,608 of OY776115.1, forward strand.
TCCAGCGGGTGGCGGAGGCACTCCTCCGGCGGGTGGCGGGGGGAGTGGAAATAAAAAATCAGGACAAAGTGGATAATAACACATTAATAAAATAACACGGGCGATTGTATATCTTACACGTTTTTTTCATTTATAAAAAATACAAAACATGGTCGATATTATGTCATTGGGTCTCGGAGCGGCAGTAGGTATTGTCATAGGCGTATTACTATATATGATGTACAAAAAGTTTGTTGAATGAATGGTTTACCAATAAAATACTTTTCTGAGTTCTAAACAATAAAGTAAATATTTTAAGTCTTCAACTTCATCAAATAATATATTATTATGAAACAATTTAAACCTATCAATTACAGAATGGTTATTTGTTATTTTTTCAATTTGTAATAATTCAATACCCGTAATGAGCTGCATACTTTTTATTTTAAGATTCTAAACTCTTCAACAAATCTAAAGCCTTTAAAAAGTATTCCTTATTAATTTCTTTTTTTTTATACAGATTTATATTTTTTATTAATTCGTAGAGTTCAAAAAATTTCACTATCCTCAAAAAATCCTTTTTGTCCTCGGGCAAACTAGAAATTCGAAACATTTGCCAGAGTTTATTCAAACAGTTTTCCCTCTCATAGAAATCTTGTAATTTGTGTGTTATGACTTTATTCAGTTTTTCACTATACGCGTCTATCTTATTTCTTCTGAATCTCTCCCTGTCGGCTCTTCTCTGTAACAGAGACCTATCATCTAATTTATCTTTTAAAAATGTAACATTTGAATTAGATCCGCAATCTATGACGTAAACCAAATCATAAAATCTCACACTCATTTTTATAATAAAAATGTTGACACGTCGTTTTGACGGTCCCAGCGCTGTTGTTGAGGGTGAGAGATATGGATTAAATTTATTATTCCAAAACCCTCACCTTATATATTGGATTCCGATGTGTTATAAGGTGGCAGACCACGAATTTCAAAATCCGAGTAACGTAACATTTGAATACAATTTTCAACTGAAAAGGGTTACTAAACATACAATATTTTCCAAATACGCATTTGATTTAGTATACTACTCAAATAAAGGGAATATCCCATTCAGGACAAGCTCAAATTTAATTTCATTTATTGTAAGTGTTTTGATTTGTATTTTATTTGTAAACATCTCCCAAGGTGCTGGTACAAAATAGCACAAAATATAATATCTTCACGCTAGGATTTTACGTGTAGACTTTGATTTGGAAATTTTTGGGGAATTTTTTGGGGAATTTTATCGCTCTCTCTTTCCAAAAGATTTTTAAAATTGTTTTAATTAAAAATACTAAAAGGTATATAATAAGTAAAATCAGAGACAATATAAAAATTGGAAATTCAAGAAATGCAACAAAAACAATCTCCATTTTTGAATATTTATGTACCCGGTAGCTCCGGGTCCTCGATTGAACACTTACGTTTTTGTTCTAAACTTTATTTTAGCCGAAATTATTTTAATCACTAAATTTTTCTAAGTTCAGAGTAAAAAAATCATATTTTAGCCGAAATTATTTTAAGTACTAAATAAGACTTGGGCTGATTCTGTGAATCTACAAACATAGTATTGTAAAAAAAACTTATAAAAGAGAATTTATCCAACCAATTACCACTCCATGACTAACATTGCAATGATATATAAACATATAAGGCAATTTAACAACGAGATTCCTAGAATTATTGAAAATATTAAGTACCAATACAGTTTTTATAAACATTATTATAATCCTGATGCAAGATATTTGCAAACAGATTTACAAAAGAATTAGGCATTTACCCGCAATAAAGAACACAATAGACATTTAATATTTTTATTCATACCCTCTTTGTTCCAAGTAGGTTTGAATCTTATAAATATTTTCAAGAGCGCACATGAAACTATTAAATCTATGATAATAACAATAATTATTTAGATACTTAGATTTTAGTTTTTTAAGTGATGGCATGTCGTCCAAATTTTCAACTTTGGCGTTCTTAAAAAGTCTTTGAAGGAACACTTGTTTCTCTTGACCCTTTACGTAGACGGTGTTGTTTTGTGATAACAGCTCCGCCAGTTGTCTCTTGACGTAATTGAAGGACGTAGTTCCTTCCTGCCATGGAATTCCGTGGTAATAGTTTGCGTTGAAGATCGCCTGTCTTCTGTAGTCCGGAGATAGTTTGTCAAAATCGTACGGCGATTTTACAAACCAGTGTCTCAGAAACCAATTACCGCTGGTTTTTGTAAGTGCAATCTCTTTAATAATAAAATTGTTTTTGTTGTCTTTAAATCCTTGAAAATCGATAATATAAGCATGTTTAGCCATGTTGAGACGTCCTTAGATATCGGAATCAGCGAGGTAAATAGAGCTCTTTTCGGTTCTCTATCAGACCAAACACCAGTGCAGGAGTTCAGCAACTACTGGTATATTTGGGGGACCCGTTCCTTTATAAAGCCTCGGAATTTGTATTATGCCCTTATTTCAAATGTTGACGGGGGTGGGAGAATTTGTTGAAAGCAGGGGAATATAATAGTTTCTCCGTGTGAAACAAAACATACCTACCATTTACATACATACTGTAGTTTCAAACTCCTACATAGTCTTCAACATGGATCCGTGTGATGATGTCTCGTACCTAAGCGAAAGCGATTCGTGTGATGATGATGATGTCTGTTACCTAGGCGAAAGCATTTGCCAAGCATGTCGCCACCAACGCGCTCAGGGCGCGGGCGCGTCGGAGGACAGTGGAGTTGGCTGGATCATTATAAATTTGATGAAGGACGGGAGACTCGTTCGCAAAATAGATTTCAACGGGGAACTTTTGAAATTGGAAGTAAAATCTAATGGAAATTTTGACAGAATAGAATTCGAATTTATAGATACTAAGGCCATGTCCCTTAGCGGGTTCTCAGAGAAGCAGATTATTCAAAAAGCAGATTTTTTTTCAAAGTATAACAAATTGGACGTCCACATTTATACCAAAGACAAATGGCATGAGCGCGAATCATTTTGGATTGAGGATGATTGTGATGAAACAGATCGTCCATATACTAGCCTCAAAGAGTTTGGAGAATTTAAACAAGAAGAGGTAGATTACGTGGTCATTAAATTTAGAAACCCAAAGTATGATGACTCTTCAGATGAGGAGGGAGAGGAGAGGATCGAGTTTGCAATCGACTTGCAAGTTGGACGGGGGAGGAGATTGAAAAAAAATACGAGAAGTTTGGATTAAAAGAGGAAGAGGGTAGCTTAGGACTATGGATGTTATCATAAGCGTTCACACACAAGCGGCATTGTTTCAGAGTTTATCAACTATTATTATTTTAAGGTTTTAGTTTACCAACTCCAAAACTTAAAATCTTTAATGTTGTACAAGTTATCACTATCTTGTTAAAATATTTCGTCATTTGACTAACCCACAAAAACATAAAGACCCGGCTCGCTAAGAAAGATTGTATGTTTCTCATTATGGGTTAGGGGGCGTTTCACCCCCCTCGTACTTCCAGTCTTGTTTTGCGGTGTTTTTGTCTGTTAACGTTTAAGAATAAAGAGCGCTAAAAGTATCGTCAAAATAAATGTTATATTCTAATTCATCGTGGAGAATTTAGCTACTTTTTTATAATCCTTTCTCTAGAGAATCCACTATTTAGCATAGCCCTACTGCTCAAAAATTCAACCCCTATCCTGTCAAAGTCTGCATTTGATTTTAAGTCCAATTTTAATGGCTTTCCATCAAATTTTATTTTTCGAACGGGTCTTCCGTCATATAGGTTTCTTTCACACTAAATTATTCTCTTTATGTTGCACTCCAGTAAAAATGTGATAACTACTTACTTTAAAAAATATATTTTCACTAAACTCTAAAAACAACTTAGGATCAAGATTTTCTTAGGCGAGTTGAGTTGTTGAACTTACCTCGGCCGCTTCAGAGACTAAATAGACTATCTTTTTATCATATCAGAGGGGAAAATTCAGGTTTCGTTAAAGCAAAGTTTAAAGTTAATGTTTATTTATTAATTCAATTAATGTAAAAAAATAACAAAATTGCATTAATATTTGAGAAAAGAAGAAAAAAAAAATAAAATTTAGATTAAATTTTGTAACACAGAGCGTTTTCCACTAATACAAAAATGGAATATGTAGATTCAAAGTAATTTAGAAGAGGAAAAATCTAGACTGAGAAACACTTAGTCTCTTGGTGATTTTTGATGTATTCCCTCCTCCTTGGACAGTCGCGGAAAAAAAACAATATTGTAAAATTTTTCATATTGTTTTTTATGATATTCCACACCTAATCTTTCCCTCCTGTCCATGGGTTTACAGTTGTCGTGAAGTATACTATAAAACTCAAAGAGTTCGTTATTCTTGGCGTACATCATTGATTCAAATGGAAGAGTTAACTGAAACGGCCGGGCAAAATCTTCTTCTTCGTTGAACTCAAACAAACTTGAATAGTGATATCTGCATATCGAACATGGTAATAAAAGATCAAAAAACCCCGTTAAACTGCATAAAGCTTCTTGATATTCTTCTTTAAGTTTAGATTCCTCCATTTTATCTATAACCAATGTTGTGAAATGTATTACTACCCAGTACGAACTACCCCAAGCGATCATTCCACTAACTATTTCATAAAGCCTAGAACACGGTATAGCGTCTGTTGATTTCTCAATGGACCCTACCGGAAAGAATTTTGAAATGCTATCAATAAATAACTTGGAGTCCTTAATAGACATGTAATTCTCAATTGTAATAAACGGAAGAACGTCTTTTGAAAGATGTTCAACCCCTTTCAAGTATTCCACATTTTTTCTGTACAATTCATCATTAAGTTTTATTTTGATTCCCAAAACACAATTGATAATTACAACCAAAACATCCAAGAGGTGATTTTTATTTTGTAAAAGCTCTTTTCTGCTATTTTCAAAACCCCATTCCTCGTGACTGTAGATTTTCGGCAGTATTCCAAGAGCTAACCAGTTATAAACAACAAAGGGCAAATAAGTAGCAGGGTGGTTTAAATGAAAATCTTCAAATTTCAATACGTCTCTGTACTTTATGAAAATACAATCAGACATTTTTTATATAATTTTATTTACTTCTCGACCGAGAACGACTTCGCGACCTAGATCGTCTAGTTCTAGACCGCGATCTAGACCTTTTGGGGCATTTATTTCTAAGCTTGGTAAAAGATTTTGGTCCTTTTGCGGTAGAATATTTAAAATAACCAATAGTGGGACGTTTTTTTCTCTTAATATTCATACAAGTGCACACAGCGGTTTGAGATTTCTTAGACTTTTTCATGATTTTATTTATAACAAAAAAATATGTAAAAATAATAAACTCTCGAGTGATTATGCACTGATCATGCACTGATCATGCACTACAATCATAGAGATTACCCCAGTTGCGATGTGTTCCTCCAACGTTGATCACTAGAAAATCCGCACGGTGGTGCCAACCATCTTCTAGAAGTATTAGAATGCTGCAAGGAATTCTATATATAAATGGGGGAGTGATTAGAAATATTAGTTCTTCGTTTGAGATTATTTACTTTAAATTTCCCCGGGGCGCACTCTACAATCGGGGTAATATTGGTTTCAGAATAATAATTTTAAAAATTCAAAATTATAACAAAAAACACACAAAAAACACACAACTCAACCCGTATTAACTTTATTTTTAATTACACAGCTTGTTTGTAACTTAAATAAATAATAATGTACATTTTACTTGTCGGGCTGGCATAAAAATAAAAATAAAATAATGAAAAAACAATAGGTCCTCTTAAGACAAAGCCTGCTATAGGGTTCCATCACTTAAATTAAAAATAATGTAAAGTAGGCGAACAGAAATGATCGAAATATAATAAACACAATTGTCTCAGACAACCCATGTGTATACAAAAATTAAACAAAAATTAAACGTAAATTTAGCGTTAAAATTAAACGTTAAGAAAAATACAAAATTAAATATTTGACGCGCCTTATTTCTCTCATGAACACTGAAATTCAGCGTGTGCTCAGTGCATAAAAACTAATTACAGAAAATAAATAAAACTGTATTTGTAGATTCATATAGTCTATCATATAAATTATACACGTATTATAATATTCTAAGGTTTACTCTTTCAGGCGGCTTATGGCACCTCTCCAGAGACTTGCCTCTGGGGTTGGTCTCCCCAGGTGCCGTCGAAGCTCATTGCATGCAATGCATAGTCCCCGTGTGAACCCTCAGCTATAATATCAAAAATAAAACTATTGCTGAATTTGAAATAACAATCAGTATTCTCTAGTTGAAATAACCATTTCCTTAATCTACATAAAAAAAAATTAATATTAAATGCAATCTTAACATTTTCAGGAAGTTTATTAAACAGTTTCGGAGCTATAAAATTGAAAGTTTTTGTAAAAAATGTATTGGTTGGCTTGGGAATAAAAAACTGGTTAGCTTTCCTTAATTTTTTTCTATACTCATTCTCATTTTGGGGCATATTTCCACTTTTATTGTAGAAAAGTTTTAGAAAAGTTTTAGTTTTAGAACTTTATAAACATAAATATATTTAAACGAAAAAATTCTCTGACTTATGAAAAGGGGTTTTGATCATTCATATCTGGTTTTGTATAAAATCAATCTTAAAATATGTTTCTGCTGCAAATATAATGGTTTAGTATATGACTCATGGGTATTACCCCAAAAGACTATGCCTTATACTATTATAGGGTTGGAAGAAGGTCTAGTAAGGCCAGGTTGTAGGTGCCAGGTTGCTGAGGACTATAGAGATATTTTTATATACTATTTAATTATACACATTTTAAAACCTGTTTTCTGTCAAGCCGTTTTAAAACGTCGATAACGTCGATAAATATTCTTGTTCTTCTAACGATAGTTCTGGGGCCGCGATCACCATCCTGTTAGGATTTTCCGGAAATAGTATACAGTCATCTGTGACACCAACAATAGATTCTTCATCCGCTTGTCTAACTTGAATTAATCCAATTAAATTTCCTTCTTCTGCAAAGTTCAAACTATCTGAGTCGTTACGCACTTCTGTCGTCTCTTGATTCGTGGCGGAACACTGCTGTATGTTATTATCTACTGAAGGTGGTTTTGAGTTTTTTTTGCGATATTGTCGCTTTTGAGAAACCTTGTGTATAATTGATTGTTGTTCGTCGGGCGGAAATTTAAATAATAATCTGTTTATTAAATGTTGGAATTCGTGATGATAATCTTCTTGCAATAGGGTGAATTTGGATTGCATGATCAGAAATCTTAGAATGCGTGTAACAATCTTCTTTTGCTGGGGTGTATACACGCTCTCCATTTCAAAATGACGCGTTTGCAAGTTCACGATATATTTAAGTGAAATTAGTTATTTACTTTTAAATTTTTAAAGATGTCTAAAAGTCATTTGTTTACACTTTCAGTTGTATGATATATTTAAATGTGATTTAAATGTGATTTAAATGTGATTTAAATGTGATTTAAATGTGATAACTACTTACTTTGAAAAATATATTTTTACTAAACTCTAAAAACAACTTAGGATCATAAGAACTCTCTTGGGCGAGTTGAGTTGTTGAACTGACTGACTTCGAACCAAGAAACGATTCTAGACACTCTCTCGGGGACAAACCAGCCCGGAAATCCGGTTGCAGAACACGGAAACTCGCTCGGGGATCTTGTGTAAATAGTGACCGGCGACTCACACCGTGACCCAGTTGCGCAACACGCAATTGTACTCACACCGTGACCCAGTTGCGCAACACGCAATTGTACAACAGAACTACATTAGCCTTCGCAACCTCGAGAATTTTAAAATTCTCAAGGAAGTGGTATATAAACAAACACAGGAAGCCGCGGTGGCCTTTTGTTATCCGCGTGCACGTATGTATTGTTGTTACAGTTTAGATGTGGCTAGTAATTTTATACTTTTTATTTAGTGAAAATAATAGTTTTTCCTGGTAAGTTTTAAAATATAACTAAATATGGAGAAGATGAACAAATTAATTGCATTATTAGAGCAAAACAATAATGTGTACGGGAATTTATCGAATCTATCAACCGTAGAAGTGCTACATTTATACATCAAAGTAAGAAATGAATCTGTGCTGGAAATATTGAGAAACAAACTATTAAACTTCCCAACCGACAGTTGGAACATGATTTCTCTTTCAAATAATTTGAAAACGCCATTTTTGATGGAATTCCGACAAAAAATTAACTGGGTAATTCTTTCTCAAAACATTAGGTTAACAGCTGATATTCTGTACAGGTTTCAAGATTATCTGGATTTGGACATTATTGTAAAAAGGGGCTATTTCATACCAGAAGATATAATTTTTAAAAAGTATACTGCAATCAACATACAACAACTTCTACGTATGCAGAATTTATCCGAAGACTTATTATTGTTTTTGATTTCGACGCCCAGTGAATTAGAGCTGTGTTATATTTCATATATTGATATAGAATCTTACTTAAACATATCATATTGGCCTTTAATTTGCCAAACACAAGATATGTCGGAGAGATTAATTTCTATAATTTACAATACCAGAGTTAAATATACAAGCAATTCATTAAAAAACCATTATTGGAATCTTATTCGTCGGTATCAAAAGATGAGTCTTCAAACTATGTCACGATTTGAAAAATACCTCAACCGCGATCAGCTGAAATGAACTCTAAAGTATAATGTGCTTGTGTTGTTACGTATGGTGTTCTGAGAATTATTTGTGATGTGGTCTTGTCGGTGGAAATTTAAGTGTTATGAATATTTATACGAAATATTTTATTACGTTGTAGCTCAAATCATTTTTAAGGGTATTTTTTATGATTGTATTTTAACTTGTAAAGTTGTTCCTGTTTAATAGTAAGATTTAAAGTTAAATTGTCCCACTTGTTGTATTATATTTTACACATTATCAAATGAGGAATAATAAACACAAATATACAACTAAAATGTGCCTAGCTCAACTCATATATCATAATTATTTTTAATTATTTTTGATATAATTTATTAGTATGTTCCAGAATGTATTTTAACAGATTTAAGTTTTAACATTCGCTCGCAAAGCATATAAATAGGCCAGAATTGGGTCAATTCACATACCAAAGTTTCGCTAAAATATGATCACTTTAAATAACTGAAAAGAGTATTTTTTAGTATTTTTTAGTATTTTTTATTTAAATTAAACAACAGATAATTTTAATCAAAATATTTGTTTACAAAAATTGAATTAATACAGTTCATATGATAACGGTTTTTAACAAGATCCAGTATAAAATACGATTGAATCAGTCGGCGTGGCGGGCCGATGCAGTTTAGTGTGAGAGAGTAAAGAGGTGTGCGAGTGAGACAGAAATATGGTGAAATCGGACCACTCCCGTTTCCACCTTTTGAGAGGCCTCCACGCATGCGTCATTTGTTACCAAAATTTGAAAGTGGGCTACGTGGAATGTTCGCATCCGGGGCGCGCGGGCGTTGCCAAACCGAGCGTTCTTGTCCAAGGTTGCCAAATCGCACGCCAGGTGCAAGGTTTCGGCCCGATAAAATATCACGGCCCCGTCCTACGGGTCTTAAAAGTCCCCATATTATTCATGTTGAGGAGTAGTATTAAAATGGAGAAGTAAAACCGTCTTGTGGGTTAATTCGCTAACTCAAAAACTTTAAAAAGCCGCGAGATTTTAGCACGACAACGTCCTCTTGGGTCAGTGTTCCTGTATCACTTATACCGATTCTGGGGTTTTAAAGTATTAAGATTTAGGCAGATTCGGGACTTGTACGATTCTACAATGAGTTAATTTTATTTAATTTTAGGGCTCTGGACTTGTAAAATTTTACAGCGATTTCCCAACACTTAGAAACCAACTATTGGGCTCTAAACATTTAATCTGGGGACTAACACCTATAAACATTCGCACTCGCCGCTATTTAACTAACAACTGATTCTAGTGTCTGTCTTATCAAGGCGACACAATTCAAAATGCAATTTTAAAATTGGGGTTTTAAATTATTATTATTTAGGCAGATTCGGGACTTGTACGATTCTACAATGAGTTAATTTTGTTTAATTTTAGGGCTCTGGACTTGTAAAATTTTACAGCGATTTCCCAACACTTAGAAACCAACTATTGGGCTCTAAACATTTAATCTGGGGACTAACACCTATAAACATTCGCACTCGCCGCTATTTAACTAACAACTGATTCTAGTGTCTGTCTCATCAAGGCGACACAATTCAAAATGCAATTTTAAAATTGGGGTTTAAAATTATTATTATTTAGGCAGATTCGGGACTTGTACGATTCTACAATGAGTTAATTTTATTTAATTTTAGGGCTCTGGACTTGTAAAATTTTACAGCGATTTCCCAACACTTAGAAACCAACTATTGGGCTCTAAACTTTTAATCTGGGGACTAACACCTATAAACATTCGCACTCGCCGCTATTTAACTAACAACTGATTCTAGTGTCTGTCTCATCAAGGCGACACAATTCAAAATGCAATTTTAAAATTGGGGTTTTAAATTATTATTATTTAGGCAGATTCGGGACTTGTACGATTCTACAATGAGTTAATTTTGTTTAATTTTAGGGCTCTGGACTTGTAAAATTTTACAGTGATTTCCCAACACTTAGAAACCAACTATTGGGCTCTAAACTTTTAACCTGGGGACTAACACCTATAAACACTCGCACAAGTTCACTCGCCGCGATTTAACTAACAACTGATTCTAGTGTCTGTCTTATCAAGGCGACACAATTCAAAATTCAATTTTAAAATTATCTTTTGAAATATTATTATTTGCAAATGAAACATTCTCAGGGTTACCATGTGCCTAGAAACTACCACGCATCCGCGCCACAACGCCGCGAGATTTTAGCACGACAACGTCCTCTTGGGTCAGTGTTCCTGTATTACTTATACCGATTCTGGGGTTTTAAATTATTAAGATTTAGGCAGATTCGGGACTTGTACGATTCTACAATGAGTTAATTTTATTTAATTTTAGGGCTCTGGACTTGTAAAATTTTACAGTGATTTCCCAACACTTAGAAACCAACACAGTGATTTCCCAACACTTAGAAACCAACTATTGGGCTCTAAACATTTAATCTGGAGACTAACACCTATAAACATTCGCACTCGCCGCTATTTAACTAACAACTGATTCTAGTGTCTGTCTCATCAAGGCGACACAATTAAAAATTCAATTTTAAAATTATCTTTTGAAATATTATTATTTGCAAATGAAACATTCTCAAGGTTACCACGTGCCTAGAACCCACCACACACCCGCGCCACAACGCCGCGAGATTTTAGCACGACAACACCCTCTTGGGTCAGTGTTTCCTAACATTTAGACCAAGACTTGGGTTAATTCTGTGAATCGGGATTTTTAAATTTTATCTTATTTTTCGGCTCGGCACTTGTGATTTTTTCAAACTTTTAATCTGGGGACTTTAAATTATTTTGAAATATTTTGAATTATGTGGATTTTTGACTCTCGGGACTTGTAATATTTAACGGGAATCGCGGAGTACTAACACCTATAAACATTCGCACTCGCCGCTATTTAACTAACAACTGATTCTAGTGTCTGTCTCATCAAGGCGACACAATTCAAAATTCAATTTTAAAATTATCTTTTGAAATATTATTATTTGCAAATGAAACATTCTCAAGGTTACCACGTGCCTAGAACCCACCACACACCCGCGCCACAACGCCGCGAGATTTTAGCACGACAACACCCTCTTGGGTCAGTGTTTCCTAACATTTAGACCAAGACTTGGGTTAATTCTGTGAATCGGGATTTTTAAATTTTATCTTATTTTTCGGCTCGGCACTTGTGATTTTTTCAAACTTTTAATCTGGGGACTTTAAATTATTTTGAAATATTTTGAATTATGTGGATTTTTGACTCTCGGGACTTGTAATATTTAACGGGAATCGCGGAGTACTAACACCTATAAACATTCGCACTCGCCGCTATTTAACTAACAACTGATTCTAGTGTCTGTCTCATCAAGGCAACGCAATTAAAAATTCAATTTTAAAATTATCTTTTGAAATATTATTATTTGCAAATGAAACATTCTCAAGACTAACCCGTGCCCAGAACCCACCACACACCCGCGCCACAACGCCGCGAGATTTTAGCACGACAACACCCTCTTGGGTCAGTGTTTCCTAACATTTAGACCAAGACTTGGGTTAATTCTGTGAATCGGGATTTTTAAATTTTATCTTATTTTTCGGCTCGGCACTTGTGATTTTTTCAAACTTTTAATCTGGGGACTTTAAATTATTTTGAAATATTTTGAATTATGTGGATTTTTGACTCTCGGGACTTGTAATATTTAACGGGAATCGCGGAGTACTAACACCTGTAAACATTCGCACTCGCCGCTATTTAACTAACAACTGATTCTAGTGTCTGTCTCATCAAGGCGACACAATTCAAAATTCAATTTTAAAATTATCTTTTGAAATATTATTATTTGCAAATGAGAATGTTGCAATTATCAAGACTAACCCGTGCCCAGAACCCACCACACACCCGCGCCACAACGCCGCGAGATTTTAGCACGACAACACCCTCTTGGGTCAGTGTTTCCTAACATTTAGACCAAGACTTGGGTTAATTCTGTGAATCGGGATTTTTAAATTTTATCTTATTTTTCGGCTCGGCACTTGTGATTTTTAACTAGTGTTAACCGACAAGTCTCCATGAGTACTATCCGAGTCAACAATGTTATTTCGCTAAATCAAAAACTAAGTTAAATTTAACTACAACAGTTAAAACTGTTTTGTTCAAAGTTCCATTTATGAATTGAACTCTAATTGCTTTAATTTTAATAATTTTAGATTATTGGTGATGTGATCGTTCCACTCAGACTCAGTCCCCCGCCGCACGCAAACACCAACAGAATACGCTTCATTTCTACACACACCCGCGCGTATAAAATTCAAAAAAACGGTTTCAACAAATTCCCCCACCCCCGTCAACATTTGAAATAAATGCACAAATACTTTGCGAATTCTATTTTCTGAGGGTTTATAAGGGAACGGTTCTCCACACATACCAGTAGTTCCTGTAATGAACTCCTGCGTGTTCGGTAAAGTTGTTGTTTGTTTTTGAGTTGATTTGTGATAGGTAACTAGAACCATGGTGGAGAGAATTACATTTTACGAACTCAAAGCTATTTGCCAAAGTATGGGTATCAAGTCAACCCACCTAACTAGGAAAAAGATTTTGTGGAAGATTTTAAATTCTATTAAAAGCGCTGATGGTGTTACCGCCTTTATAGACAAACTTACGGATCCTTCTGACTTGTACAGTTTGTATACTTCATTGGAAGAGGAGACGTTAGATAACAGCAGTCAATTCCTACACTTCACTAAATTGGAAAAAATTACGGAAAAAATTCATCAACTCCCAGTCAACCTTTGGAGAATACTATACCGGAGAGAACAGTTCACGCATGGGTTCATGTTGAAGTTTCAAGAGATTCTAAATTTTAACGAAATTGTCATCCACCAAAGACTGACGACTAAAGATATAGAAAGTTTTCAATCAAAAATTAACTTTTCGCTTTTGGTTAAGTACCAAAATCTCTCTGAAGCAGTGTTGGTCACATTCAATCACAAGTTCGACTGGAATGCAGTTGTGGAACACCAAAATGTCCCGGAGTGGATTCTTAGACAGTTTTACCATAAGATTGATCCAATTGTCATAATAAAATCACAGAAGCTGACTCAAGATTTTATGTTGTGGATGGTGGATGGGGTCAATCCGCAGTGTAGATTTCACAATACAGACGAAGAAGAGTATTATAAAACAGTTCTGTGGCCATATCTCATAAAACACCAATCATTAAGTAAAAATGTATTATGCTACATTTACTTCTCGAAAGTGGGTAATCAAATCGATCTTTTAAAACTACTGTTTGGCTCACTAATAAGTAAACACCAAACTCTTGATTCTTTTCTTCTGGATACGTTTAAAAATATTTTGTGCTGGTGGTCTGTCTCAAAACATCAAACACTCAGAGATGAAGATATAATAAAATATTGCAAATTAATCGATTTTCAAACATATACGTCGCGAGGTTTACAAATTTCTGATTTTGTGAAGAGGAATCTGCCCAATCCATTTACAAAAGTAGAATCTGAAACCGATTGTCCGGTTTGCCTTGACACTAAAAAAAAAGATTGTATCAGTCTTAATGATTGTCAACACATATTTTGTACAACGTGTATATTTAAATGGCTTAAAGTAAATAAATCATGTCCTCTTTGTAGGATTAAAATTCACTTGCCAGGCTACTGTTGGGTATAAAATAGAACTCGCCGCACATATTTGCACATATTTGTACTCATTTGTAAAACTTGTGAAAAATAAATCATATTTAAAAATTTCAAATTGTGTTTTTATTTACATGACTTAAAACAGACCCGGTCTCTAGAGGTTAATCATTAGTCTATTTGAATGTTGTGCAGTGTGGTTTAAAGACAATCAGTATATTTTAATTAACATTGGCAATATTGAGGTTTTTTCGCGTGATATAATTTACCAGAAAACCCTTTGAAAAACGAGTCCATTAAGACTTCTTGGTTATAAAACTCATTTTGTCTCCTTTAGAAAAACATAAGAATTTGTTCAGTGTTTCAACATAAAATATTACAATACCTTAGGGGAAATCACCAAAAGTAACAATGTTAAATTCTTTTTGCTATTTCTGTATTTGAAGTCTTTGATAAATGGCTCTGTAAAGGTAATTTTGAATTTGTCAAACTTTAATTTAATTTTAAATGTATGGTTAAAAAAGAATATACCGGTTATAAATAGGATGTCAGCCCGATCCTGGGCATTAAGTCCAGGACCGCGAACCTTGTACAAGGACCAAGGCAACGGCGCAAAACATAGCCTCTCCTGGTCAAGTCAACCCCTACCGTGACGTGGTGTACGAGGCTTTACACATACGGGGCTCTGGCGAAGTAGGTTAAGTA